>OX638064.1:47409159-48654968 GCA_951804385.1 Trifolium dubium | reverse complement strand
CCTAAACATAGTATAAGCATTGTTTTTGATGTTTTGCACCTTCATAGCAACAACATCCAAAAAATTGCAAATTCACCTAAACATAGTCTAAGCATTATTTTCATTTGTTATTAGACCGTTTTATACTATTAACTTAAATGTTATGAGCTCGTTTGTAAATTCATCATTTTTTATTTTTTTATAAACTTGAATATGTTACGATTTCAATTGATGTAGATGAAGATGCAACATTTGATGAAGAGCTTGTATTTGATGAAGAAGATGAAGTTGTTCCATTTAATGAAGAGGTTGCGGAAAATGGTGATGTCTTTGAATGTTAATTTAAATCATCAAACACAGAGACCTCAAGCCTCTCGTATTTTAGCTTTATGGATCAAAAATAAAAAGTTTGATTGATTCAAAAAATTATTTAAAATTAAAATTAATACAAAAATTAAAATTTCACATATATAATAATATTCAAATCTTTATTTTATACTACATACATCAAATAATATGTTGTCACGCTAATCTTTGAAGATGACATTAATTCAAAGCAGAAAACGTAATTTAAAGGTATACGATAGAACAACTCGTCGACGTGGCTCCACGTCAAAAAAAGGAGCGAAAAAATGGCCACACAAACAAACCACACAAATTGCACATTCCGCCGTTTATATACAAACCACCAATATCCACTCACCATTTTTTTTTTCCACAGATAAGATTTTCAGTTTTCACCATTGCCACAAAACACAAAAATCGAAGCTCTTTGCTCTGTAATGAACTTGAAGCAAAATCGAAGAAGTTCGAGAAATAACGGTTTTCTCTCTGCATGAGTTTGACGAAATCTAACTGCTTTTCTTTCAATTTCCATAGCTTCAAGTTTAACAAGAAACGACAGCTATGGCTATTGCTTCGGCCACCTTTAATTTCCGTTTCACCAAATTCCCAATTCATCGTTCCTTATCGCACCACGCTTCTTCTCCAACTCGAATTCGCTATCGTTTCGCTACTTGTAAACGATTAAACCTCAATTACTATCCAACTCTCTCTTACAGGTAAACAAAATCTTGAAATAATAACCGAAAGGTTAGTTAGTTAGTTAGTTAGTTAGTTAGTTGGTCCAGTAGTAGTGAGGACCACAGTTCGATCCCTGCAACTGCGCTTGGAGGGCACTGGAACCACCTGATGTCATCCCTAGGATTTTTTTAGGTTTTGCATTTGCATGTTGGAATGTTTAGTTACTGAATATTTATTTTGATTATGATTGATTACAGATTTGCTTGTGTGAGTTCGAGATGTTTGATAACGAATACGGATATACAATTGGAATTGGATCATGTAAATGTTAGTAATGAGGATAAGAATGAAGGAGCGTGTTCAGTTGTTGAAACTGAATGTCCTGTGCCGATTAAACTAAATACCGATATTCTTGGGGAGAATGAGTCTTTGAACCTGCTTTCTGAAGCCACATTTGTAGATACTCTCTTGACATCATTACCTGTAGGTTATTTTTTAAATAGGTTATGATTTTGTTAACTGTTGACTCATTGTTTCTCATTTTTAATTGTGTGGTTTGTTATGTAGGTTTTGTCTGAAGAGGAACAACATACCCTTGCAGCTACTCCGGCTCATCCTGCCGGGTTATATGGTGGGATGTTTTTTCAATCTTAATAATTCTATCCATAACTATATAGTTATATGTTGTCTTAGTTCTATTACCGATTCTTGTATCCACTTAAATAAAATGGAGTTTCTTTTTTGGTAAAATAAATGTTTATCAAACTAACACTAAAACACTACTTAACTGATGTTTTAGTACATGTACCGCACTAGTTTAAATTTGTGTCCTTTTGCTTTCCTTCGATTGGTCTTTTCTGCCCCACGCCCTAGATGAAGCACTAGCTTGAACTGAAATTCTACTGTTTACTTGTGGAATGTAAAGCATTAAAAACCTTACCTATTGCCCTATATGGAATCATTTGATATGAGCATGGCTAGTTTGTGCTTTCATGCTTATTTTAATGTTGAAAATCTTACATTGGTATGGCTTGCTGGATTGTTTTATTTTTTAAATTCAAAAGTGCATTTGATTTGCCTAATGTGAATATGTGACAATCCCTTAATTGCAGTTTATTACTTGAGATATGCCCAACTTGGTGATTTGTTACAAATATTGTTTGATGGAAGTTATCTTGTCCAACGATCTTATTACGTGCCTTCTGCCTTGTACATGAATTGATGATTGTGAGGTTGAACATTTAAGCTGCTCTTAACTTGAAGATTATATGCTTTCAGCTTTCTATTCTAGTTGCATTGTTGCAAATTTTGTGGAGCAGCTTTGGAATTTTGCTTGGCCTTCTGCCATTGCCTTGATTCATTCAAGCCTCTTGCCGGTTGCTGTGATGGGCTTCTTCACTAAAGTGGCTATAATTGTTGGTGGTCCCTTGGTTGGAAAATTAATGGACTATTTGCCTAGAGTGCCTGCATATAACTACTTAACTATCATTCAGGCAAGTTATCTAACGAGCTATATAAAATCAAGTTGGATGTAGCTCATTTTCCTAGAACGTCTAAAACCAATCATTTTTCTATTTTCAGGCAGCCACTCAGTTGCTATCTGCAGCTATGATCATCCATGCCCATTCTTTGCCTCCTACTTCAGTGTCTGCTCTGCTTCTGCGTCCATGGTTTGTCATATTGGTTTCAGCTGGGGCTATTGAGCGGCTCTGTGGTGTGGCTTTGGGAGTTGCAAATGAGCGTGACTGGGTTGTGCTGGTATTGTTATTCAACACTTCTTCTGTTCCCTTGACATGTTATTTTTTATATATGATATTTATTTATGATCCTCGGTGGTTTATTTCTACAGCTGACAGGAGTTAATAGGCCAGTCGCACTTGCACAGGCAAATGCTGTTCTAAATCGAATTGATCTCTTAGCTGAGGTATTTTATATACATACATTTGGACTAAGTTAATCAATTTACATATTTCTCTGTCAAAACAGAATACTATCATTTATCCAGTTGAATGGAATATTCTAGAACTTTCTTATGAAGTATCAAGTGTAGCTCTGACTTTGAAACTAAATTTTCATTTTCAGATAGCTGGAGCATTATTATTTGGAGTCCTTCTTTCCAAATTTCATCCTGTAACCTGCTTAAAAGTTGCTTCTGGCTTAATGATGGGATTACTTCCTGTTACAGTAAGTTCTCTGTTTTTCTTCTTGTTCTATAACTTCCTTCAGCCAGAACTCATAAGATGAATTCATTCTTATTTACACACATCTTTCTTAATATGCAGATTGTTTTAACATGTTTAACCAACAAGCTTTCTACTGGTGTTCTTGACCGGCCTAAACCATCACAAACCTGTTGCAAATTATTCAATGAAGATTCTGCACCAGATACTGACAGTATAGGTACCAATTAGACCAATCTTTCTCTAGAGAATCATTTCGTTGTCTGAATATTTTAAATATGCTAACATCTATCTGCTGGAAAACCAGTGGTTAAAGGTCTGGAAGCCATCAAGCTGGGCTGGAAGGAGTATCTGGGTCAGCCGGTTCTTCCTGCTAGTATTGCGTGGGTGCTCCTCTACTTCAATATTGTTCTCACACCAGGCAGTTTGATGACAGCATTTTTAACACAGCATGGTATGTGAAAACTTCCTAAATGGTCCCTATTTTTTGGAATCTTCTTTCACTTCTAACAGATCATTTATTGCATAAAGATTGTAGTGAAGTATGACAATTGATTTCAAGAATTTCTGTCTGTCATAGTGACAATGAGAGGTTTTCATGTTTTCGATTTATTTTTAGTTTTCAAATCTTTGTTATAAATTAGCGAATTAATACATGCTCAATGCCCTTTTTTTGCTCTTACTTATTTCAATGTTAATCCATTATCTAGCACAAAGGGCATTTCCAAGTATTTTCAGTTGAGATCCTCTTTGAAGTAAAGTTATGGCTTTTCATGTTATTGTTAAACTGAATGCTATAACAAACAGTCAAAAAGAGAAGGGTAAAGGGAGTAGATTTAATTTAAGGTTGTTATAGTCAGAATTTCTGATTGGCCT
The DNA here is from genome assembly GCA_951804385.1 of Trifolium dubium. Classification (NCBI taxonomy): domain Eukaryota; kingdom Viridiplantae; phylum Streptophyta; class Magnoliopsida; order Fabales; family Fabaceae; genus Trifolium; species Trifolium dubium. The sequence continues at coordinate 48,650,910 of OX638064.1, read as the reverse complement.
CATTAACGATTTGATTCCATATTCAACTAATAATCAATGTCATTCTATAATTCCTTTTATCTTTACTTTTTCCTTGTTTTATTTTGGGCCGAGGATCAATTGTTTAGGTTATTGTGCTAAAGTCCGAGATTTCCCCCCTTAATTGTTCTACAGGCTTACATCCTTCTATCATTGGAGGATTCAGTGGAATGTGTGCTTTTATGGGCGTGGCAGCAACATTTGTGTCTTCAACTCTGGTCGAGCAATTTGGCATTTTAAAGGTATCTTTAGCTTTTCATTCTTTTACTAAAGTTCCACGTAAGGAAATATAAGAACTTATTTATGTATAAATGATCCCATTGAAAATACTCTCTCCTTTCCAGGCTGGGGCAGTTGGGTTGGTGTTTCAAGCTTTACTTCTCAGCATGGCTGTTGCTGTATATATGAGTGGATCAATATCACATCAGAGTCCTCTTCTTATTTTCTTGTTTCTGATTGTAAGTCGCTAAATAAGCTTTTCCCTTGATTACTTGATATCCAAGTATATAATTACAACAACCTTAGTTGTGGCTAGTGGGTTGAAATGATAGGTATAATTGATATGTGGATACTCCAAAATTGCTAAAAAATCAGTGTCATACTCATACCCGAATCTGACATACATTTTAGATACAGCTTTGATTCATTTGGGGTACAATTACCTGTCTTAAAGCTTCTAGTTAAGCTAAGCCTTATTCTGCATTATATTGTGAGAGTAATTAGAAAAGATAATCATTTTGTAATTGTTTGAGTAGAAATAAATGTGATCCAAAAGGGTAGGGGATTTATTTATTTTGGATAAAAAGGGCTGGGAATTTCGTTCGAATGGATTGGAACCTCTGAATTTTGTCCATGACATATTGAGAAAAGACAAGGTTATGGGATAAGGAAACACAAGGTTGTAGGACATTAGTAGAGAAGTATGTTTGTATACTTGATGGTGCTGGACTTCTTGAATGTGCAGGGTTGTCTATTGATGATAAAAATAAAAAGCTATGCTTTTTATACTATGGGGAATTATGTAGATGAAAATTAGTGTTAAATAGTAAAATGTAGGCAATTCAGTAGAGCCAGGACTTCTTTCAAATAGGACTAATGCTGCTTCGTTTGAAATTTGAACATGGGTTTGAGAAAATTTCGTAACTTTGAAGAATGCTTATAGGAGAAAGAATATATTTTGATATGGACAAAGGAAAGATGTGTCCATATATGTCTTTTTGTTAATTTTGATCATCGTCTGCTGATACGGTTATATGTTAATAGACAATAATTAGTCTCTTATTTGAAACATCGTCCATAAATATTAGTAAATATTTATATGAAACATACCTTATTTTATAAGACTTCATGAATAGGAATCCAATTCAGCCTGTACCAAATCAATTAAAATGGTGATATGGGTTGTTCAAGATAATCAGTTCCAACGAGTGTTTTTTAAATACTGGTTAGATCATTTTAAATTCTTTATTTTCAAATGCTATGTGCATTTGTTAGCATAGACTTAGCTTGTATTGGGTGGAAATTTTGTGGACCTTCATTGTTTTTCTAACTAGACATCTCTACTGAAAAAAAGTTGAAACAGGTCATTGTAATTGAATATTTGTTAAACAAACAACAATTTTGTATGAGGAAAAGGACTTGGATGTCCCAAATTTACATTATGTATTCATTTTTGCAAATGTTCAAACTTGGATTTTGATGCCAAATTGGATGTTGTCAAATATATTCACATTAAATTTTTGTGAGTAAACTACTATGCTTGTGTATGCAGATTTTGTCGCGGCTAGGACACATGTCATATGATGTTGTAGGGGCGCAAATTATCCAAACTGGAATCCCATCATCCAAAGCAAATCTCATTGGGACTACAGAAGTTGCCGTTGCAAGTTTGGCAGAGTCTTTAATGCTTGGTGTTGCAATAATCGCAAATGATCCTTCTCACTTTGGATGTTTGGTAATGTTATCTCTTCTATCGGTGGTCGGTGCAGCATGCATGTTCTGTAGATGGTTGTCGAATCCAACAGACGAACAAAAAACCCTTTTTTCTTATCATCCTCAGTTTTGATATTTATGTAAGTGTCCCTCGCATTTATTATTCCTTGTTTACTGCCATATTTTTCTATCTAACCTGTCTCTATAAAAATGTAACAAAAAATGTCATTTTCTTGTGATCCTAAACTTTGATACTCACGCAAGCATCCATTGTATTAATTGTTCATTGTTTGCTAGCATATTTTCATGCGCGTCCTATATTTTTCCTTTTGTAAGAGATTGTAGTGTTCTGTTGACAGATGACAGTCTTAGTAAAATAGAAAATATTGATTCTTCAAACATTGGTTGATGCAAACATAAATCCAGTCTATGGATTGCTAATTGTGTTTTTATTCTCATAATTGTTGTCTAACAATATTTTATTAACCTTTTAACTTCTGTTTGTGCAGTTGTTCCAATATCTGTCTTATTGCAAAGACTGTTGGATGTGTACAAGAACCAAAATATTTTGGAAACAATTAGCAGGGTGGGTTATTTATCCTTCTGATACTGTAGCCTGAGGCGTTATCTTCTCGGCTGAGGCATTTTCTACGGTTTTGCTTGTAATTCTGTAAATGTATAAGCCTTTATATCATATTAGTGCACATAATAAATCGAGTTAGTTAGGTGTCTAGGTCTACCACACACAAACGTTCTGTAAAGCATTTATTGTTTTTTAATTTTTTTTTCTAAGGTTTAGAAATTTGAACAGGTTTGCTGCGGATTGTGGTGATTCTGATAGGGTTTAGTAATTCATAAGGAAATCTCAAATTCTCACTATTATTTGGATTTGGGCAAAGGGTTCATTTTGAGCAAACTGGAGCAGTTATGTATGATTTTGATTACAAAAAATTGGTGGGTTGCAAACTTGAAATTGTGTCATATATATGTATAGTAACAAGTTGTGATCTTATGTATTGATTAAATTTAAGAATAAATACACATTTAGTTATTTTAATTATTTTAAAGAACTTTATCACCTACCTATTGCTTTTCATATTATAGGTGCTGGGGAGAGGGATACTTGATTTTACATTAGTAACACATTTAGGCTATGTTTAGTATCATGGTGGATGTGTTAAAATTGCAGTGACCCACCATGATTTTGCAGAAGCTACAACTTGTAGTTTCTGGAAATCACGGTAGGTCACCGTGATTCTGACACACTCGCCGTGTTACCAAACATACACTTAGTGTTTTATTTGCAATGTCAGGATCAGAATTTGGATTGAAGCTATAACAGAAATTGTTTATTTATCATAATTTGAGATTGATTTCTTCAGATTAATTTATTTTCAGATTGATTTATTCTTATAACTTATTGGAAGGATTTTTTAAATGAAAATAAGGACATGCACAGTGAAATGTGAATGTCTAACATTGTACACTAGATCCACTTTTCCCCATCACCTACAGTGCTTTATTATTTTTCTTCCTAAGTAAACATTCAACAGTGTCTTTCCTAATGGCCTAGATTCTCCATGGGAGACATATACGCATAAAGTGTGAGGGCCTATATAGCAACCCCATTTGGTTATAGTTTCACTTTGATATTAGTTGTCTCAATCACATTTTTTTTACTATATATTTCTGTGTCTTTCTTTACCTTTTCTTGGAAAAGTTAATAGTCTATGCTTACAATTATTGAGGATGATGGATAAAAAAGGTGCATTTCCAGAGTTTACAGTTCACTTATATTCTTCAAAAAAATTCCATATTTTAGTGAACATTATTAGCATATATTACAAGCTAGTGAAAATAGTTCAATGTTCTTCTACCACTTGAATTGCTTCGAATCCCATTCATCATTAACATGTGCCTTTAAGGCATGAACATTTCTCTTTTTTTTTTTTTTTGGTCATGTAGCTTAGTGGCTAGGAATCCACTCCTCAGATGAATAAGTGGAGTGTCCAGAAATCGAACCATGACTCTGCATATAAAATACTTTGTATTCGTGAACAACACCGAGGATAAGAGCAAATGTTGAATGGGCTTTATTATTGGTAATGGCAAAAAGGCCCAAATTTGTTTAGGCTTTGGAGCTTTTTGCATTTTGTGTTGTGATGAAAACAAAACAAAACAAAAACTAAAAGGCTTGTGCCGTGTTAACGCCGTTGCGTGTAGAGCTTGTTTTGACTATTGATATTTTTGCGGCAAACAAGAAATGGCATCCATGAACGGCACGTATCCGTCACGATATGCAGTTTCATCCAAGAAACATGAAATAACGGAATCATATAAACTATGCTCATTGCTCAGCTAGATAATTGTCTTCATATATAAAATGATCTTGTTGATCAATTCATACACTTGAAAAAAGTGTATTTTACTATTTTACTATGATTACCACAAACTAATTCATAGTTAACAGGTTTATACTAGTTTAGAAGTTAGTTTATAAATTTTATATAAGCAAATTGATTAAATTTGTAGTGTTTGATAAATTTAACAGTTGAATTTGTTGAGAAAAATAAGTATGAATAGTGTGAGGAAGTCTTATATTGATTAAAAATGTGGAGGCTTGAGTATCTATAAATGAGAAGACTCATAAATCAATTGTCTTAAGGCTGCCTTATAGTCTTGGGTAAGAGTGTGGTGTCAAGCTTACTTATATCAATGTTTTTGATCATCGTGTGGATGATATCCGAGCTGCTCTCTCGTATTCTAACAAGTGGTATCAGAGTCTTTGGTTCAAGTAAAGGGACCGGCTTACTTGTGGCGGCTCTGTTGACCAAGTGAAACATGTCAACGGCGGTATGAGATTTCGCTTGAGAGGGAGTATTGTGGTAAACTCACACTTGAGTAGGAGTGTTGAGAAAAACAAGTGCGAGTAGTCTGAGGAAGTCCCACATTGGTTAAAAATAAGAGTGTGGTATCAAACTTACTTATATCAATATTCTAGAATTAACTTATAGATATAAAATAAAACTGAATATTTTTTCTAAAATATGCTTATAAATTATAAATCATAAACTTAAAAATTGACATTAACTAATTCCTTTCATGGAAATATATTATTTTTGATAAAGAAAACTTTAGAGCAAAGGATAATGCATAAGTACAAAATAAGAAAGATCTTATGATTCACTAACATTTACACAATGCATCATTACAATACCTTGTAAATTAACAAACATCGTTTAATGTATTATATTTTCTTTTATATTGCATGATATTTTTCAAATCAAGTTAAATTAACTTTTATTTAATTTCATATACAAATAATTAATTTTAGAATTTCAAAAAGAAAGTTATAAATCCGCTTATTGAATACTTGATTTTTTCAATTAAATATAACAATTTATTTTGTACACTAGTAAAATACTCCTTCCGATCTTATTTATAAACAACTTTCTAATTTTTAGATATATTAAACACTAACTAATATATCTGGTCTATAATTAAAATTGGTTACATTGGTTTTATTTAAGGCTTAAACATACATTTGGTCTCTGTATGTACACCAATTTTTCGTTTTAGTCTCTGTATCGAAAATTTTGACAAAATAGTCCCTGTATCGCGCTTTTTTTTTTTACGTTGGTCCCTGCCGTCCAATTTCAAACGTTTTGCCACCTAGACCCTGCCACGTGGAATGCTAGAGGGACCAAAACCAAAAAATTGAACTGAATGCAGGGACCAAAACCAAAAAATTAAACTAATTGTAAAATGACTTATTTAAACTCTAAATCCCTAAATTGAAATTTGTTTCTCCACTCTTCTCTTCTCTTCTCTTCTCATAAACCAGCTTTCATGGCAAAAATAACTTTGTGTCGATCATTGCGCCCCATTTGAATGAGTTTTTTTGATGAAATTATGAGAGGCAATATTGCGAATGTTGACAACGTGATGAGAAAGCGCGTCGAGAAAACCACCACGGTTGGGCGGTTGTTGATCGAGATCGTTAAAAGGGAAATCATCAGGATAATTTTTTTTAGCAACGAGTCTCTCTGTTGAAAGGTTGATGAGAAGAGAAGAGTAGAGAAACAAATTTCAATTTAGGGATTTAGAGTTTAAATGGGTCATTTTGCAATTAATTTAATTTTTTGGTTTTAGTCCCTCTAGCATTCAGTTCAATTTTTTAGTTTTGGTCCCTGCATTCAGTTCAATTTTTTGATTTTGGTCTCTCTAGCATTCATTAATCCAGTCAGCAACATTTTTTGGCCACCCAGGTCGCAAAAAGTTTGCCACTTGAATGAAATTTGACGGCAGGGACCAACGTAAAAAAAAAAGCGCGATACAAGGATTATTTTGTCAAAATTTTCGATACAGAGACTAAAACGAAAAATTGATATACATACAGGGACCAAATATATGTTTAAGCTTTATTTAATGAAACCAAAAAATATAAAGTTGATGATAATTAGTTGCTAATAATAGTGTCATGCCCATGTTACATAAAATATGTTTTGTTTCATATATGAGCAGTAGTATAGAAATGAGATTAAAAAAAGAACAGTGCAGTTAGCCTGGCCTTTTTATGGTAAACAAACACGATATGATATCATTTCCCAAAAACTAAGAATTTTCATTCCATGGAACAAAACACCACACTGCCCCGAGGAACCTTGGAAAGTGATATTCATTTCTAGATTTACATCCTACTCGAGACTTGGTTCAAACACCAAATACTCACAATATTATTAAACTCTTAACCCTCCATCAATCCCCATATTATTACTACTACTACTCGCTTTCTAATTTTTTAGATTTTGATTTTTTTCTCAAAACTTTCGGTATATAATTAGTCATGTTTTTCCTTTTGTGTTCTTACAAAAGTCAAAAGCATGGCAATTAAATGAAATTTACTTTTAAGTTGGTGGTAAAAGAACTTGTGATAAGTTTGGTGTCTTTTGGTTAATGTTGGTGTGGTTTATATATAATTACTCCGTCTCAAAATAATTATCTTTTTAGAATATTTTTTCTGTCTTAAAATAATTGTCATTTTATAACTAATGTAGCATTTATTACCTTTTTTTATTAATATACTATTATTTATTAAACTTCATCTAACTTAACTACTCTACTAACTATAATTAATAAGAATATTTTAGTAAATTAAACTAATTTTATCATTGAAATCAACACAATCAATCATTTTTTTAAAACTCGTATAAAAATCTTAAAAGGCTATTATTTTGAGACAGAAGGAGTATCATTATGTGTTTAAGAGGAGCTAGAGTTAAATTATTATTTTGATGGTGGTTGAAAAATAAGAGTAAATAAGTAGAATGTCTATAGATACTTCTACATATAAAATGTTGATGTCCCTACTAATTGAACTGTACTTTTGGGAACGTTAATATTTCATTTATAATTTGAATGATTACTGGACTCAACCGTTTATCTATTTAGGAGTTGTTGTTAACAATTTGTGTGACGGAGTCCCCTAGTTTGTGCTTGAACTTGTTTTTGAACATTTGGTTGTTATGGGACAGTTTGATTATCTGAACTCGTGTTTATTTGCCTTAAAGACATTTTGTTGTATTTCTTATTAGAAGAATAATTCATGAAGACAATGTATATTAATATTCATATGGTCATGATACAAGTTTTTGAAAATTTATATAAAATTGAATGATTGAAAATCAAATTCCAATTATAGATGTCCGACTTAATTATATTAATACTTTTTGTCAGATAAGTTTGAACTTTTAAACCGGTATACAATTTTATTAAGGTACTTTAATATTTTCCGAGTTTTTATAAATAATAATCTTAGACTTATTTTAATTTCGATGGAAGAGTTATTACACAAAACAAATGTATGCTTGAGTCAAAAAAAAATGTATGACTAGTTTTTTGGGAACAGAATGAAGAGCACTTTCCTTTGTCTAAACCTAGTTACATTGTCATGCGTCAAAGGCCTCAAACCCAATACAAACTTCCTCATCATTTCCAACAACCCATTCCCCAACACATCACCATTTTTTTTTCATTTAGATGTAAGTAAAGTATGAAAACCAAGAAACCTAGACATAAAAAAATCAAACCTCATTAATAAAGAAATTGATTTAAAACACTCTCTTTCCCTTCAATAGTCATGTTCCATGATTTTACATCACTACTTAATGTTCTTCAAGCTTATCCAACCAAGCATCCCACGAATGTTTAGTACTTTTATTTCAATAGTAGTATTAGTAGGGAATTCATTTCTACAATAATGATGCAAGCATTTATAAAAAGAACAAACAAAATTTAAATTTTAATAGAGTTTTTCATAATTTAAAATAACGGCCATAAATTGAAATCGTCTAATATTAATCAAATGACTATGACATGAATGCGTGAAAGAGTTTCATCATTAAACTTGATTCATGTTTTATCAACAAAAAAAAAAATTAAACTTGATTCATGTTAGTAAGTACTACAACCAAAAACCATGCTTAGTAGTACTATATCCTTTAGATTTTTTCTTACCAAGTATACAGTATATCTTTTAGATTAAAAATTAATTAGAAATGACAAAATCCTTATTCAGTATTTTTTTTAAAAAAATAACCCATTTTTTTAAAAAAATATACTCTCTCCGTCCCATTTTAGTATTACAGTTGACCAAATCACACACTTTAAGAAAAATGTGTAAATAAAAGAGAGAAAATATGACTTTTACTAAAATACCCCATTTCTTATTAGTAGTATATATTGGAATACTAAAAAGTAGATATTAAAGTGTATTTTTTCTCTCTCTTAATGATTGATTTAACGGATAAAATAAAAAAAATTAATGTTATAAATAGTATAAAACACTTATTTTGAAACAAACAATTTTAATAAATAAGACACTTATTTTAGGACGGAGGGAGTACTAAACTACTACTACCACCATACATTAAAAAATATATACAGTTCATAGCATATATAAACACGTCATCTGATTAACAACAATGTAAATTCAACTCTAAAAATACAATAAAATTTTAAAATTTTGAAAAAGAGCTTTGAAGTCAAAACTCAATACTCGATTCAAAGAATAATTACAGTGATATTAACTGTTGCTAGCTTACTAAATAGACTAATACTATTATATTTATATTTATACAGTAATTTATACTACTAGTAAGAAGAGAATTATTAATGTAGTAATAAAAAAAAATTAGTATAATAATAATGTAATGTTGACAACAACCATCTTGTAATGCTGTTGGTTGGCAGTGATTTAGACTTGAAAGCTCCCATCTTTTCATGTCTATTGATATTGATAGTTGATTGATAGATTGTATACATACATCACTTCTCTTCTCATTTCTTCTTTTGACTCTCTCTTCTCTTCTCCCTCCTCCTTATTATTTCATCATTCATTCATTGTTGTCAAGCACTACTTACTCTCTTCAAATATTCATTCAATTCTCTCACCACACACACTCATATCAATATTCAATATTATGGACTCTCTTCTTGTTGAAACTCCTAAGAACAAACCAATGTGGTTCTATCCTAACCTCTTAGGTTTTAATCCTTCTCAAAGATGGGGTCACTCTGCTTGTTTTTCTGGAAGGCTTATGTATGTTTTTGGGGTATGTATGATATGAATCAATATTATTTATTTATATTATTTATACTATAGTTTTTTATTTATTTAATTATTTTTATTAAGTTTTACTTCTTTTGGACCACTGTCCTACTTCTTAGAATTTTCATTCTTGTTATATGATTAATAATTTCATAAACTCTTAGAGTAGTAGTTAGTACTTGTTTTTATTTTTTGTTCAAGTTCTCTGCTTTCTAGCTATCTTTGGTTAATAACCAAATCACTTTCTTATATGAATTTTAGTTTTTTCCTAATTTCTCTCACCACACATATTTCTCCTAGACAAATCAACTCAATTCATTTTTCTTTCTCTTATTAGTGCGACAATTTGTTTTTTGTTTCAATCACATTTTTACTTTCTTAATATAGAAAAAAAATACTAATTTAGTTTCTTTTATTTTTTTATGATCAAGTAACAAAATGTTACATGTGTTTGAGTTTGTATGTGCATCTTTGAAATCATGGTATGTGTGTCAGAATCATGGTAACCAACCATGATTTTGCAAAGCAGGTACAAGTTGTAATTTATGTAAAATCATGGTAGATCGTCGTAATTCTGACACACTCACCGTAATATCAAACATAACCTATATTATGTAACAAAAAATTGTTACATGTGTACTGATTTAATTGTTTTTTAATTTAATTTCAGGGATGTTGTGGAGGAGTACATTATAGTGATGTTCTATGTTTGGACCTTGAAAAAATGGAATGGAACAAAGTTACAACAACAGGTGAAAAACCAGGTCCTAGAGATAGCCATAGTGCTGTTCTTGTAGGAAACAAAATGATAGTTTTTGGTGGAACAAATGGTTTCAAGAAAGTGAATGAAATTCATATACTTGATCTTTATACTAAAGAATGGATTAAGCCAAAATGTGAAGGTACACCACCTTCACCAAGGGAAAGTCACACTGCTACTCTTGTTGGTGGTGAAAGATTAGTGATTTTTGGTGGTAGTGGAGAAGGTGATGCAAATTATTTAAATGATTTGCATATTTTAGATCTTAGAACTATGAGATGGAGTGCTATTGAGGTTAATGGTGATTTACCTGTTCCTAGAGATAGTCATTGTAGTCTTGCTATTGGTAATAAGGTTATTGTTTATGGTGGTGATAGTGGTGATCAATATCATGGTGATGTTAGTTTGCTTGATATGGAAACAATGACTTGGACTAGGGTAAGTTAATTTCTTTTTTAATCTGATTATTTGTTAATATGGAAATTGAGATTAGTGACTAAAAAACTTTATTTTTAATTTAATAATGATTTTGTTTGATTTTTTTTATGATAGCTGAAAAATGAAGGTTCTTCACCAGGAGTCAGGGCTGGTCATGCAGCAGTGAATATTGGAACCAAGGCAAGTTTAACTAATTGATTTTTCAACTTTTTTTTATTCTTATAGAACAAGTTCCTATGACCATGAAGTGTACTTTAAATAATGCACTTACTTTTGAGATTAGGAAGATTGATTATACTTAACTAAATATTTTAATCAGTGTGAGATTAGTCATTTTTGCTTATAATTGAGACCAGAAGGAGTATACAAAATTCTAGCTAAATGATGATGTACCAAATGAAAATTTTATATCATGTTTTTCTTTTTATCGGCATTCAACGAACTTGGATCCTTTCATGTATATGTTGTCCGTCCAGCAAAATGTCTTTTGTTGGACTAATCTACTTGCTGCACTCAGCTTTGAGCGAGTGGATTAATCCAACTAGTGACCTCTGGTTGGACGGACTACAGAGACATGAGAGGATGATAATCGTTTCTAGAACAATTGGTCGTTAGTTACTTACGTTATCTATGGTACTTTTTTAAACTTGCCAATTACTAATAAGTAGATGGACTATTGTGATGATTTATTTCAGGTATACATCATTGGAGGGGTTGGGGATAAACGGTATTCCAATGACATATGGGTGTTTGACATACACACTTGTTTATGGACTCAACTTGATATACATGGTCAACAGCCACAAGGGAGGTTTTCTCATACGGCTGTTGTTGCAGACACCGATATTGTCATATATGGCGGGTAGGTTTTCGATCAAATTAGCCTTATCCTATTCCTTAATCGCCATGGCAATGCACATTTCTTTTTTAATAGACAAATATTAGTGAGTTAGTGGTTTTGTTAGTTTCCGAGCTTCGTTCTGATAACCTGCGTTGTCTTGTAGCAGGTGTGGTGAAGATGAACGTCCTTTGAATGAATTGTTAGTGTTGCAGCTTGGAGCAGAGCATCCAAATGTACGTAACAACATATCCGGATGCAAAGTTTTCGGAAGTTATTGGAATCAGGAAAAGAAGACCGTCCTTGGAGGTGCAGCAGATACCAACAAGGTAAGAAACTAATATACAAACATTTGTCTATCTGCTAAGAAACTCGGTAAAAAAATTAATGTAGCAATTTGTTTTTGAAAAAGGATCTAACATTGTGTTTTGGACCAGAAAACTCGGCGCATTGGGAATAATATGGAAGTCTTAGGAAAATGGGGCTATGGAGTTGCATCAGAAAATGTGCAACCATATAAGTTTGATTCTGGTAGGTTAAATAGTTTTCATTCGCGCGTGAAAGAAGACTCGAGGATTCAACTTAAAATTTGTAATGTTATGCAGGAACATCACAACAGAAGAGGAGGAGAATTGCTGCTACAAAAGTGTGGGATGTTGAATCGGAACAAGAAGAACATTCTCTTTCTCTATCACAACATTCATCTCCGTCTCAATCTGATCAAGAACAGACTCCAGGTCAAAAACCAAATTGTTCTTCTGTCATGGATTCTCAGCGTTATCATCGAGTCAAACTTGTTAGTAAAACTCCAAGCACTTGTCAACTAGACAATTTCTTAAGTAACAAGAGATTTATGAAGAAATGCACACCGATAAGTCAACAAGATCTTCATGTAATGGATCATCAACCAAAGCAAGAACAATATCTTCACGTTGATGACGATAAAAAAGGAAGTCGACACCAAGCTTTAGAACCGAAGCCTGCCAGCCGAGGACATGCTCAGCACCTGGTGAACCCTTCGCTTTCAAAATTTTAAAAATTCTACTCAACTGAGATTTTCTTCGCCTTTTTATGTTGTTCATTGTTAGGTACTTATTCTTTAACTCTTGATTTTGAATCCTAGATTGGTGCTGAAGTCCGCGGCAAAGTCGATGGAGCCTTTGATTCTGGTTTGCTAATGACTGCAGTTGTGAACGGACGACTTTTCAGAGGAGTTTTATTTGCACCGGTAAGCTTTTAAACTTCGGTTCCATATATTTCACATTTTTTAGTTATATATTACAAATTTTATATTTTGTAACCAATTTATCTAACAAATGAATAATAATCTTATCAGGGCGCAGGAGTAACCGAACCAAATTGTTCTTTACCATGTTTATTTCCATCCAATCAACCTCTCATGAACTCGAACCATGTTGACAATTCAAAGGATTTCGAGAAAGTAACTAATTGTTCGCGTTTGGAGGCTTGCAATGGCTTAAGGCAACCACTATTGGCTCGAACGTCTCCAATCACGAAAGGCGCTACTATTGTGTCCTTACCGGAAGAACATAAAATCAGGAATGAGCTTCAAGGGTTAGCTTTAACACTAGGAGGGCCTGCAAGTGGAAATCAAATTTAATTCTTAATTAGGTGAAATGTTATTGAAGAGGTTAATAAGGTTTATGTAATTGCTTTGTATTTCAATGTCTATGAGTTTCTAGGATCAACCATAAGTTATGTAGTACTATTTGGTTTTTCTCTCTTTTGGAATAAGTCCTATATATATACAATGGTAACTTAGATGTATGAAGTTGGAGAATTTCACAAAATATTCAAATTGTCCTAAAGATGGAACATTTGATGTTATGATAAATGTGATTAGGAATCTTTAGTAAGATAAATTTTGATGAAACTATCTTAAGACAAACAAAAATATCATATTTCTAACAAGTAGGTGTTTATTTAATACATCATTTTTCTTTTTCTTTTTCTTTTTTTAATTTAAAAATTAGAAAAAATTAATTGTGTTTTGTAGTAGTTATGAGTAATTATGAATTGGTCATTTGAGTGATGAGAAAAGTAGTTGAACTCATTTAATTTTCTACAAAATTTCTACTCTTTGTGGGAACTTATTCCATAAAAATAAAAATGTCATTAAAAATCACTAATATGAATTGAAGGGTAACTAGTGTGTATACCCGTACGATGTACGGGGAATATCTTTTTATAATTAAATTATAAATAAAATATTTTATATTTTAAATTTTAAATTATTTTAAATTTGAAATAAAAATTTGAGATTGTACCATAAACACAAAAAATCAACATAAAAATAAGAGAATTTTTATACTTACCTACAATAAAAAGAAAATCAATGCACACAAATATTGTCTTATAGCTTTAATATTTTTGAGGAAAAAAGATGAAGTAGAGGAGACAATACAAAATTGTATCCATTTCTATAGGTTTTAACTTTTAATAGATCATGGATTTGAATTTAAAATTAGTGTTTAGATGAAATCAAAATTGAATTATATGAATAGAAATCGGTAGACATATATCAACTTGCCACAACTACCAAATAGTTAAAAAAGAGAAAAAGAAGGTGAATGTTCTTTTGCTTAATAACAAAGCATGCATAGGTAATAGCTAAATCAAATAAATGAATGCATAGAGAATGTACTAAGCACATGTGTGGAAATGTGCCTCATTCATAGATAAAACTAATTAAATATTAATTATACAATTAAAAAATAAAAAATAAAAAATAAAATAAACAATAATAGAATTAGTACTATTAATAGCAACTTTAAAAATAGCAAGCTATGTCATTTGATGACAAATGTCAAACTTGCCTAAGAACTACTTTTGCTTTATTATATTGTACGATATAAAAATAAATAATAGCAATAAATTTGATATAACTCTTATACTACTAGATTAATCAAAATATCTTTTTTTGGTATTTTGTTTGCACATATTGGAAAACATAGAGAGTTTGATTTGATGTAGCCTACCTTAATTTGTTTGTTTTGGTGGTACCCCACAACAACAACTCAATGTTCCCTACCATCAATACATAATCAATGATTTGCAACTAAGATTCAATCAATTACCCTAATCTTAAACTGTGTTTAAAGAACATAATTGAAGAGTGTCTTTCATTTGCTAAAAATTAGTAAGAGATAGATTATGATAATTTTATCTGAAATGTGTTTGATTTTATAACTATTTGGTAGACTAAATACATTGGAGGTCAATAACTAGACAAAAACTAAAATTCTTGTTTTACGCTAAACCATTATACAATTTTGTATTCTTTGTCTAACTTGTCTAAAATAGCAAAATAATAATTTGTTCACCGAATATTATATTATAAGATAAAATTTGTTCAATATCTTTGACTTTGCCTTCTGTTATTTTATCTTCTACATAAATTTTGTAGATGAAACAAATCCGAAAAGTAATCATAAAACTTTGATATTCATTGAATCTCTTTCATGAGCTGTGAGGCTCCTTCTTCCTTTTAAAGGAGTACGTCTTCTTATATTCAAATTAAGTGCTGGTTGTCTTATTATATGATAATATTCAATATTTATTGATTCATTCATTCATTCACTTGAGCTCTACCATTTGATGTGATTTTGCTTACTACAGGTACAATATTGTGGAGTGATAGTTAACAGTAGAAAATAATAGTCACATGCTCATGCTTGGTTGCTTGTGATGATAAGGTATACAGTAGTAGTTAAATTAAAGTATTAATATTAATAAAAATAAAAGTGCATCATCAAGTGTCAAGTGTCAACTTAAACAGTAACTACCACGTTGGTTGTTGTGTGTGTGACTCAAAGACAAGAAAGGTAAATAAATACACACATACATACATGCACACCACATATTACCCATCATCCATGTGCCTCTCTTGATTGATTTAAATTAAAAAAGGGTTACTGCTCATGATAGATGAAATACAGAGAGTGACTCTGTGAGTGACATACAGCAGAATAGTTGGTATTAATTGTTACTACTTTTAAATTGAATGTTAGTTTTAAATATTTGAGCACATATTAAAAAATACAATACAATTATAATGTTAGAAGTAAGTAGCATTTTTTCTAAATTAACTAGACTTTCATCTGTGTGATGCACGAATATTTCAAAACATTATATAATAATATTGAAGATATTGCAAACAACATGTAATACAGACTCGTACAATGCACGAGTCTTATAAATTAATATGACTAACAATAAAAGCTAGCTCAATGGATGAAAGTGTCAAAGTACATTTATGCACTCAACCTCAACATTTCCTCTCACGTCCAACATGAACTTGAGTCATATTCTACATTATAATCTTTAATTTGGCTCTAATTTTATGTTAAATAATAGATTTGTATCTCATCAAAAAAATAACTCAAACAAATGTATTTAGCCACCTCATCTTTTGAGTTATACATTGAAGAATTGGAAACTTGAGATGAGAGATGTGACTGTAAACAAGTTCAACATTATTAATTATTGCTATGTGATAGTGGTGGTATTAGACACTTATTATTAGTACTGTAGTGGTATGGTAGTAGTAGTTGTTGAATTCTCGTTGTGTTGAAACAGTGCAGAGGTACAGCACATGACTACTGTGGGTGACACAGAATCGTAGTACGAACGAAGGATTTGAAGAGAGGGTGTGGTGTGGTGTGGGGTGGGCCTCCTGAGTTATTAAGGATTTAAACAAACAACAGAAAATTTCCCCCGTGTATCCCGCGGGATACTGCACTCCTAATCTAATCTAATCTATCTATCTCTCTATAATACTTACAAACAAACAAACAAACAAATATTTAATCTAAAATAGTTTCTACTTCTACTACTACTAGAATCCGGACCCGTGCCAAGCACGGGTAAAAAATGCGACTATAAAAAATAAAATCTCAATATTAAAAATTTTATAACTATCAAATAAATTAGGGCCGGCTCTACTAAACTTTCTTTTGCATCAAAAGCTTATCTAAAAACTCCTCCGATCCTCTCATCAAAAAGGGTGGTTTTGAGTCTTTCTTTTTCCAAAATAAGTGATTCCTTTGAATTTTTTTTCTTCTAAATAAGTGATTATGACATAGTGTAGTTTAATTTTTTTTTTATTTTGATAATCAGTTTTGTATGCGATTTTGTCGTCGCGTTGATTTCCCGTTTTCGTGAAATGTTTGTTTGTTTTTCCTTCTTTGTATGATGTTTATTTGTTTTTCCACCTTGTTGCAGTGTTTGCTTAATTGGATTGAAAGATCATATATATAATTTAGCAACAAAAATAAACTTATGGACTAACAAAATAATTTAGCATGTAGCAAAAATGTAATTGTATGCTCGAGATAGAGCCTTTCAATCATGCACCTAAATAATCAATCAAACAACCATGAGCACAAATGGAAACATTATTACCATTACATTGACCAATGACTAATATATTCATTTGTATCATACTACTATTTGTGTTTTGTTTTTAACAGTACAATGTTTAATAGCATCTTTAGCTCGTGAATTTAATATCATAATATTAAAATAAAGCACACATCTAAATAGAAACCGGTAACTATAACTATTATATAGATATGTAATGCAGGTGCAGGTGTAGCGAGTAAATAGTGAAGTAGGTCTCAAGAATGAGAATTATAATAAATTGTTTTTGATATTATAAAATCATTTGTCAATATTTTATTCTTAAATTTCTTTAAAGAATCATGAAAAGATAGTAAAATATAGAATATACTAAAAGAAAACTACTATTGAAGAGAAGAAAACAAAAAATATGAGTCATAAAATAATGAACCAAAATAAAGAAATGAAATAACAAAACTAAACCATTGCACAAATAATAGGTTAAGCAATTGCTAGAATATATCAATATATTGATGGACATAAAAGATAAATGTTTTTGGAAGAATTTAGAATTTTATGAATGAATATCAAAATAGTATGAAGAATATGTTGAATGTAAAAACACTATTTATAGTAAAAGGTACACAATCAAATTCATAATGAAGAAATATTTGCAATAAAGAGCATTGATGTAACAATATTTTATTGACATTCTTATCTATATCATTATTTTACAAAAAAATACAAACAACATTTTTTAATAATTCGTAATCAAACAATATTATTTGGTTTTATTGTTTTTTTTATATTACTTTTTACATATTATATTTAAAATTTTTAAAATATGTTTTTTAATAATAAATAAAATATTTATGGAAAACCTCCTTTTATTTTTATAATTATATTTATGCGCATCATTTTAAATTCATATAAATTGTACTATAAAAGAAAATAATTATTGAAAAAAATTAAAATAAATATTGCATTTGTCTTTTTATTGAATAAATTAAATATTTTGTGCATTATTATAAAATGCATTTTAAGGCACCTAAGTTTTATAAAAATATATAATTAAATTTGTTTGTAAATATGGCTATATAGAAAAGAAGAAAAAAAAAACCGATTCCATCATTCTTCCATAGAAAAAAATGATAATGATATTTTTTTTTTGCCTACATAGAAAGGAAAAAAAAAAGGTCTCTTGGTAATAATGCTAACAAATGTGATACTAATATAAAATGTGATAATACTGTCCTAATTGATTTTTTTTTTTAATTTTTTAATTACATGGTACGATATTTTTAATTACATTTTATAATATTATTATTAATATAAAATGTTTTAAATAAGTATTATTATATAAAAGTATCTCCATTTTCCCTCTTTTGTACCAAAAAAAAATCTCCATTTTAATAGTATGAATCATAATTATTAAAATTGAAATCTTCAATCTTCAATTAATTAGAGAATGAATCAGCATCAATTAAGGAAAAGCATTGAGTGGGAATGCCATTTTTTTTTTTGAATTAAAATATGGGAATGACATTAAATAGGTGCAACTTTGATTGATTGTTTTTTTTAAGCAAAAGCATTAATTGATAAAATGATATGAGAGAAGAATGCATGTGAGAATGACACGTGTACAATTTCTTTTGAAAAAAGGGTCCTAAATAATAATAGTATAGATTATACCGTGACTTTGCCTTTTTAAATTCATTTTTTCAGAAGAACATGAAATTTTCCCATTCCTCAAAGCCAGCGGCAGAGCCAGCAAAATTGTCCGGATGGGCAATAAAAAAATTATAATATAAAATTTATATTGTATATAAAAATTTTAAGTTATAATAAATATAAAGTTGATCATCAAAATAATACTATTGAATTTATTAAAAACCTTATGATAAAATTTTTATTTTTATAATTTTTTTATTATTCATAATAGTGAATATTGAATTTTTTTGATAAAAATATATAAGAAATTAGCATAATATTTATAAATACTTAATTAAAATAGCTGGCGAATAATATTTTTGATTCATAAAAATACTTATTTTTGTAAAAATAGGCTATTAATTTAACTGTAAGATCTCATATTCATCAAGCCTTTTTGTATTTGTTAAAAAATAGACAATTTTTTAGCTTAATTAAAATTAAAACAGAAAAAATATAAAATTTTACACTAAGTGGGAGTTGAACCCACACCCTTAGTATAAATTGGATGTCTCCAACCACTGAGCTTCTATTGCAATCATTAAATTGGATGTGCCCTTAACATGTGCCCGTTAAGAATCTAAAAATAGAATTATTCTCTTAAACTTTGTGCATTGAAAATATAAAAAGTTTGAAAATTACATTACATACACAAATCCCGATACAAAAACTTCTTTATTTAGCACATGTTAACATTTTACTATATTTTATTAAAATATTTAGGGTATATTAGTAATTTAATTATTTTTGCCGGTGGGCGGCCGCCCGGCCTGGCCATCCCCTGGCTCCACCACTGCTCAAAGCCTATGATTCAATGATCACTACAAGAAAACAGTTGTTTTCCGAGGAACTATTTCCTAGGAAATATGGTAACTTTCCTCGCAAAATCATGTTTTCCGAGGAAACTATCTCCTCGGATAAACCCTGGTCGCAAATCCATTTTTCGAGGATTTTTGCGAGGAAATACATTTTGCGAGGAAATATTTCCTCGGAAACTGACAATCTGAAATTGTGAAGACTGACACACGCTGAATAATGATGTGACATTATTTTGCGAGGAAAAATTTCCTCGGAACATGCATAATAAGATTTGACATATGTTACCGAGGAAATGTTCCTCACAAATACAATTATTATTTAAAAAAAATTGAAATGGCCTAAATTTAAAAAATTCTGCGTAAACTGGAGAATCAAAAAACAGATCTGAATGTTTTTTCAATTGAAATTTTATTTTGTGGTAAGAACACATATGTGAATAACAAGTTTGTGGTTGTGGTTGATGAAATGGATAAGCCCCTTATTTTGTGGTTGATGAAATGGTAAGAACACCTGCAAAATCAATTGAATCAATTCATCAAACCCATATGAAAAAACACATAAAGATGAATATTCATATGTAATAACAACCAAATTGCAAAAAAAACATATCCAAATTACAGATCTGGAAAGAATAGAGAAATAAATCAAACACAAAAACAGATCGAAATTAACTATCAAAGCAAACACAATAACTCAACTAACAATCCACAACATACCTTTGAATCAACGACGAATGAGAGCGACGACGACAAGAAGAGAATCGTCAGTGGCCGCCGGAGGAAACTGGGGTAACAACAAGATCCGTTCTTCAGATCTGGTTTCGATTATGGTCGAGAACGATATGAAGAATGGAAAAAAATGAATTTTGTTATGGTTGAGAGAAAGAAGTGAAGAATGGAAAAAATCGGTTTGGGTTGTTTGAGAGAAAGAATGAAGAATAAGAATGAATCAGAGAGAGAGAATGAAGAGTAAAAATGGAGAGTAAGAATGAAGAGAAAGAATAACAAAAAGCCTTCACGTGTTCACACTCATGTGCATAAAAGTGGTTTTCGAGGAAGTTTGCGAGGAAAAATTTCCTCGGAAAGTCACAATGAAAAATGTAATTCTGCCACACACGTTTTGTCATTAATAAAACGCGCCTTTTCATAAAGACTAATACATTTTGCGAGGAACTGTTCCTCGGAACAAGCAAACAGTATATTTGCGAGGAAAGTTTCCTCGCAAAATGCTTCGTGTTGCGTGTAAAAATGTTGACATCTCTGACATAGATTTTGCGAGGAAAGTTTCCTCGGAACGACATTTTACGTTGCGAGGATTATTATTTCCTCGGAATATTTGGTCGCTATTCCTCCATTTTCTTGTAGTGGATAAATGACGTTGAATTTAGTAGAGATGATTATGGTTCGATTCCTGCAACTATGATCGAAAAGAGATTGAAATCACTTGATGCCAACACTGACTCTCAAACCAAATTAAATTGGTAGTGAAAAAAAAAAGAAAAACCTACTGTTATTAGTGTATTTGACTACTATCTTATCTTACTATTATACATCTTAAAATATTTTAAATATAACTTTTAAACTAATATTGAATCTTTTTTAAAAAAGAGTAATGTTTTCAACTTTCAACATTTACTACCTCCATTTTTATTATAAAAAACAAATAAACTTTATGTATTCATTAAATAACTCATATACATTAAATTTTTAATAAATCCACAATATGCTTTTGTCTCTTAAACGTGGAATAAAGGTAGTAGTTTTTAGATCAATGCTTCCACGCACAAATGAAACATATTATACATGGTGCACAATTTATTTAATATGTTATTGAGACTTTATTGAGACCAACTCTATTAATATTTTTAATAAATCCGACAATTAATTTGTAAAATTCGTATTGATGTAGTATATGCATTAATCTTCCGCAATTCCACTCGTGTCTATATTTTATTAATGGACAACAAATAGAACAAACTCAAACTCGTGCTAATAGACGGGGTTGAGTTAGACTTTGATGCGAGGTTTAAACATTTTGGATATGCTGGGATGTTTTTTGTTGATCAATATTTTGGATAGGTTGAAATATATAGTTTATTGAGCTCTTGGTGTGTATATAATTACGTGGACACAATATAACGTGTTTGGTTATATTTTGACCTGTTTTAAAAAGATTCATAATCTAAACTCCAAAGCAAATAAATAATTAATTAGTTCATAATCTAGTTTCCAAATCACCTATTTTTTTAAATTCAATCAAATTTGAAATTTACATTCCAAAACCGGTATAATTTTGAACATTCTTAGAATTGATTTAAAAAACAGATTCTAAACTGTATATTTTCATATTCAAAGAATAATTTCATCATTTTAGGGTGTAAAGAGAAACAATATTTGTTTTATTTAATACTTTGGGCCTTGTATAGACATAAATCATATTTAGCCCATAAAACAAATTTGGGCCAATTCACTGACCCATAATAAATCACAGTTCGAGAAAGTTCTATCGAAACTCTCTATCACTTTACAGTTTTACCCTCTTCGTCTCAAACTGAGCTATATTTGTTTCACTCTGAATCGAAAAGCGCGCTTCATTTCGCACAGCACAAAATGGTACTACACTTGATTCATTCTTCGATCAAATTTCATAGTTATTTTCTTGCTTCTTGTTCATAATCGTTGATTTTTCTATTCTCAGGATTTTCAAGGATTCTTAAACGACTTGCAGGATTGGGAACTTTCTACAAAGGATAATAAAGCGAATAAAACGAAGTTTCATAAGGAAAATGTTGGTAATTTTATCTTAACCTTGTTAACTTGTTGCAAATTGTAATCATCATTCAATTGCAATTTTTTAGTCTTACCTAGGGTATGAAGCACTGACACAGACACCGGACACAAAACAGACACTGATACGTCGACACCGATAAAGTTTTTGAAAAATGATATAATTCAATGTAATAGTATGTGTCGGTGTTGTGTCAGTGTCCGACACTGAGACACATCTAATCTAAGTTAGTTGAACAAAAGGTAGCAAAAAATAGTTTATTTGAACAATGTATTTAAAGGTAAACCAAGTGATTGAGCTCAAGTTTAATTTTGAATTGTTTGGATTTTGGAAGAACTCGAGTTTGAATCCATACTGAAAATGGCATTGATCAGGCTTTGTTTACTTTCAAACTGAGCTTTGGATTATTAGAGCCTGAACAAAATATTTTAGGTTAAAAATTGATTATGAAGGCAAAAACTCCAATTCTTATCTCAAGGTAGATTTTGGAGGCAAAACACTTCTACTTGAGAACACTTCAAATATATCAAAATTATTTATGTCTCTCAAAATTGAAACCAAATATTCATTACTAAACACAACCATTTGACTAATTCCCCTTTCAAATGGTTGTTTGGTGATGCTGTTTTTGCAATTTATGGATATTTTCATTTTTCATATCTAATTAAGGTAATAACTCTGACTGTGTGAATATAATATTTAAAAACTGTATCCAAATTTTAAAAGAAATAGTTTCTTTACTTTATTCTTTTCTTAATTTTCATGCTTACTTTGTATTTTATGGTCTCTCAATGGGGAAAGACACCCCCCTTCTCCCCCTTATTTTCTGTACATATGGGTATGCTATATGTGTACGTGCTTGGTTATGTATGGATGTATTAATTCATTTGTGATGTATGATGTTCTGATAGAAATTCACAAAGGGTTCATCTGCTCGGAGTGATGGATCGGTGGGTGTGGCAAATGGATCAAGAGGAGATACTACTTCTGCTGATCATGCAAGAAATACATCAGCTCAGTATGATTTCTCTAGAAATAGTGACGTGTTGAGTCGTGTGAGTAGTAGTTTTTCTTCTGAAGAGGTTCCTGATGCTGCATCTGAGAAAGACCTGGTAGGAGTTTTTCTTTTCCTTTTCTCTCTCTGTTTTGGCATTGTCGTAACAGGGTATGGGAAGTTGAATTATTAGAATACTAGTTATAGCAAAAACTCATAATAAGTTGGGACTGGAGAAAAGGTATCGAGTGTGAAACCAGATCACCATGAGTTGACATATGCCTTTCCGGGTCATTATTTTAGTAATAGTAAATAGAAAGATTATGGGTTGGATTTTTTCTTTCCTTCCTGTGTGATGCTGAATATACTGCTATCCATGTATTTCAGGGTAATGAGTTTTTCAAACAGAAGAAGTTTAAGGAAGCTATTGATTGTTATTCAAGGAGCATTGCCTTCTCACCAACTGCTGTAGCCTATGCAAATAGGGCAATGGCCCATATAAAGCTAAGAAGGCAAGCTTGCATTTTGTCTTAATGTTAAACTTTATTCGTCACATATTACTAAATGACTGTATTTGTCAATGGTGTGATCAGAAATACTCCCTCTGTTCCTTTTTAGTTGTTTTAGGATTATTTACTCCTACCAAGAAACTAAAACTTTGTTACTTTTGATGGAATTGTTTTTTTTTTCTTTTTCTTCTACACTTATTTCTCTGCAATAAGTACTTGAGGATTACTGACAAAAGAATAATTAATGTTGCATTGAACTTTGAAAACGACAACATTTTTTTCCCTACAAAAGTGACGAGTAAAAACCAACGGAGGGAGTATAAGATAGTTGTATTACGCTTATTCTTATATATTAATTGATATATCACCTTACTGATGCTCATAAAGGGCACTTTGGCTAAAGATTTTATGTTTCTTACTTTCTTACCTCACCTATTTGTGTCAGCAGATTTCAAGAGGCCGAGGATGACTGCACAGAGGCCTTAAATCTCGATGATCGTTACATAAAAGCATACTCACGTCGAGCAACAGCTAGAAAAGAACTTGGGAAAAATAAAGAATCCATGGAGGGTGAACATGCAGGCCATATACTTGTCTATTTTCTTAATACAAGAGCTAGAAAATTTGAATTAATTGATTATGTGATTTGTTTAAATTACAGATGCCGAATTTGCCATGAGGTTGGAACCTAACAATCAAGAAGTCAAGAAACAGTATGCCGATGCTAAGTCACTGTACGAGAAAGTAAGCACACAACACAAGTTAATATTTATTATTTTGTATTTTTAATAGCTACACAGACCATGAACAATGAAGTAAAGGTTAGAGCTGCATGAAAATTTTAGATCCATCCCTTAGCACTCAATTGCATTCATAGAGATGTAGTGCAAAATCAAATGAGTTGATGTCTTAAAGTAAGGTTCTGGGATTAAAGGGACTTTGATTAGCAACACTTTAGAGATGGAATGACGGATAAGGTAATTGAGAGTTGAGAGTAATGTTTTGGGTATGTAGAGTTAAAACCTGCAAATGGTCAATTTTGAGGTCTTCTGTTTGTCAGCATATATCCAGGCCTTATGGGGTAAACTTTTAGGGTAACCTGATTTTACAAAGCTCTTGCCATGGCACTATGGCAGGGTCCAGGATAAGGTTGGTTGGGTCTATTTTAGCAGTGTTATATCTATTTTTTGCATTATGACCAAAGCTTTGAATGAGCAAACTCAGTCGAGTTTAAGGGAAGAGAATAAGTTTTGGGGCTTCTAGAAAACATATTTGCTATTGGATAAGGAAGGGTTTGCAAGAAAATGCATCAGTGGTGGAAAGAATCAGAGCAGAAACCTAGTGCACCATGCTTCAAAGAATGGTTGGTTTTTAACTCGATCTACATTTTAATGGGTAAAAACGTATAAATTCTTATAATCACCTTAAAAATCGGAGTGGGTAGTCAAACAAAAAGGGAAATAAATGGGGATTTAATGGTCTGTTGGCCGTAGTGGTTTCGATACATCCACCTCCTGCCCTCAATTCAGGCAGCAATGGTGGTTTCACAAAAACATGACATAATACTGTCTTTATGACCAGGCTTCACAGCTAGACACTAGGATACTATAGTGTGTTAACTGTTCTTTTTTCATCTCTACGTTTTTCTTCACTTCTCTAGTGCAAGAATTAGACTTTTAAAATGCCTTTTGTCCAGGAAATTCTACATAAAGCATCTAAAGCACTAAAAAATACTGTAGAAAAAGTGGGACAGTCCAAGACAAAAGTTAATGGAAGTAGCAAGATCCACTCTGTTTCACATGGTAGTCAAAAGTCGGGGCCAACTGAAGCTCATCATCAAACAAAGGTACAGGTAACTTCAGATTTTAACTAAGCTTTTCTACCGTGGATGAGACAGATATAGTAGGATTACTTTGTTCGGTGTTCCTCATATTTAGTGTACAACCTAAAGTTTGACTATGTTGACAGGGTGATGAGCGGCCAATTCCTGCTAAAGAATCACTGTTATTGGAGGAGATCAATAATAAGGATGCAAAATCCAGAAGCAAGACCCAAGGACAAGTAGGCAATGGTTCTAAGCAAGGTTATAATGCAAGCAACAGCTTGGAACAGGTTGAGCTTTATCTTCAAATCCTTCGGCTGTGTCCAGTAATGTAGCTCCATTGCATACTGTGGTTCTGTTTAGAATCAATATTTATTTTGTTTCTTAATTTCAGAAGTATAATGATATATTAGTAATGTTTTTCACAAGTTCTTATTAGTTATAATTATTCACTTTATAATTAAAACTCCACTTTATAATTTATTTCTATACACATTACCAGGAAAAATAAATAATATGTAGGGTTTTGAGTTTACTCCTAAACTTTTTGCCAGTTTTATTATACTGTGGTTTTAGGATATTAAATTTTCAGTTTTGATACTAGTACATTTACCTATCTCCATTCATTGTCTTGTTTTACATATTCATTGTCTTGTTTTACATATTTCTTGTCTCACTTTTAACAGAGAAATAAAACTAGAAAGCCGGAAATGAAAGCATCTGTTGAACAGCTTGCATCTCGAGCCGCTTCTCGAGCCATGGCTGAAGCTGCAAAAAACATAACGCCACCAACTACAGCTTATCAGTTTGAGGTCTCTTGGAGAGGGTTTTCAGGTGATCGTGCTTTGCAGGCTAGTCTGTTAAAGGTATTCAAATATGTTGTGCATTTATGATTTGATTGTATTTTCAATTTTAAGTATATTCTCCGTTGTTTTGTCAAAAAAAAAAGTATATTCTCCATTCCTTAGAACAAGATATCGCTTATATATGTTGGAATTCTGCTATTGAATGGTCTATTTTTATATTTCTTTTGCTGTGTTAGGCAATGTCTCCCCATGAATTACCGAAAATATTCAAAAATGCCTTATCTTCTACCCTGCTAGTTGAGATCATCAAGTGTGTTGCATCCTTTTTCACGTAAGTATTTATCAGAGAAAATTATTTTGTTGTTTTGTCTTCTGATTGATCTTTTATCATGATAACAAATTTGCTCTTTTGGCAGTGAAGAGATGGATCTAGGTGTCAGTTATATGGATAATTTAACCAAGGTACCAAGATTTGACATGATCGTAATGTGCCTTCCATCAGCAGCTAAGGATGGTATGTATGCTTTTTATTCGGTGTAAATTCTTGAGTGTTTCTATTATTGCCACACTTTTTAAAATCTCTTTTTAATGTTACCTGAGTTGTCAATCTGATATTCTGATTGGACCGTGCTGTTTACATTTTATGCAGACTTGCGCAAGATCTGGAATGAAGTGTTTTGTGGTGAAGCTACTCCGATGGAGTATGCAGAGATTCTGGACAACCTCCGATCTAAATTCTACCTTGGATAGTGGCATTCACTTGTATGTTTTGATGCCTTTTCCCTTAGTGGATTCTCTCTCTTTTTGGCAACCATATTCAAATGTAAATTATTACTGTAGGAAATGTTGAGCATTACAGACTCACTCAAGTTGAACCGTCTTTAAACGATTAGCTAAATGTGGAGAAAAAAGAAAAGTTGTAAACCTTATGCTCAGTGTTAGCGGATGAGGCGTAGGGTCAAAATTGTTTTAACTTTTAATACATTTTGTTTCGTGTGAATTCAAGCTGCTTGAGCTCATGAATGAATTCAGAATAGGTTCGAGTTGTGGTGGCACCCTGGTTAATTAATTGTTCTCTTAAGAAATTATCTAACTTGGATGATTGTGTTGCACGGAATGTGCTGGATAGAAATATAGAAAGAGCTCGTCCTACTCTAGTGATGGGTCTTTCTCAAACTTTCTGTCTTAATAACGAACAAGTAGGACCTTTTTACAGATTGCCCTATTTATGAGAGGGGGCTGGTTTATTAATTATTATCAACATATTGAGGCTACTTAGTCTACCTTACTTATATGGTAATTATGATTTTAATTTAATTTGATTTGATAAAAATTGATTATGTTAAAATTGAACTTGAAATGAAATAGTTGGTTGAGTTTTTATTTATTTATTTTAAAGCAAGTTTT
This sequence comes from Trifolium dubium, assembly GCA_951804385.1. Classification (NCBI taxonomy): domain Eukaryota; kingdom Viridiplantae; phylum Streptophyta; class Magnoliopsida; order Fabales; family Fabaceae; genus Trifolium; species Trifolium dubium. The sequence continues at coordinate 48,623,100 of OX638064.1, read as the reverse complement.
ACATAAATGTTGTGAAGTTTTTTAAGTATATAGTACATGATTTCTAGCCAAATTAAGTTTGGGAGGAAATTGATTTCAAATTAAAATATGGACCAAACTTAATGTTGTGTGTGCATTTCTTGTTGTTCCTTTCACAAAAGACAGTTTTTAATTATTTTAAAAGAGACGCTTATTTTACATTACAAATTTATTGGTATATTTTCAATGAAAAACGTCATACACAGGAAAAAGGAAATTCTTTCTTTTTATTTAATGAAAGTAACAGTTAAATTTCATTATGATATAGTAGAGTGGTTTTTTAATAGTATGTTTAACTTTTTTGTTTTTGACAGAAAGAAATTTAGTTCACTTCATTGAATAAATAAGTGACGATACAAGGAGGAATAGCCTCAAAAACTCGGCGACTAGTCATAGAATAGGCCGCTCGAGCTAACATATAAGCAACTATATTCGCTTGATGCCTAACAAACTTAATCTCAAAGTTCAGACTCGACTCTAGAACAACTTTAATATGAGAGATCAACACACTAAATTCAGATATTCCTATGTTGTTTTTAGCATCGACAAGTATTTTAGAGTCACTTTTAAATATTACATTAGTGAAGCCTCTTTGTTTCATATGATCCATAGCTGCCACTAAAGCCATAGCTTCTCCTTCTTTGGTATGAAGACAAGCACGCATAACATCAGTACCCACAAGCACAAACCGTCCTAAATGATCACGAACACACCATCCCCAACCGGTAGCCGATGCGGTATTAAAGAAGCTTGCATCAAGTTGCATTTTACATATCCCACTGGGGGCTGCTGCCACTGTTCGCATCAACGTCCTAAATAGTATGTTTAACTTAAAAAATCGTTTTTAGAAGTGTAAATGGATCCTGCTGAAAAATAGACTGAGCACGATCTCCTCACTCAAAAAAAAAATCTATAATAAAAAGAAGGGTGTTGCTAACGTGTGTAAATGAAAGTAGAATAAATTTGTACTCTTAACTAATTTATATGTTACTCCTTCCGTCCTATTTTAAGTGTTACAGTGGACTAAATCGTACAATTTAAGAAAAATGTGTAAATGAAAGAGAGAGAATATGATTTTTACTAAAATATTCCTTCTTTTTATTGGTAGTAGACATATGAATACTAAAAAGTAGTTCTCTCACCTAATGATTGCTTTAAGGAATAAAATAGGAAAAACTAATGCTACAAATAGTATAGAATATTTATTTTGCGACAAACAATTTTGATATGTAGGACATTTATTTTGGGACGGAAGGAGTGACATTTATATAAGAAGCAAGACCTAAAAACTGAATGGCATTGATTAAGTATATTGATGTTCAAATTTTGATCTCAATGACACATGATTTGAGTTTAGAACGTTGTGAGAGTGTGAGACAATTTGATTCCTATCTACCGTTACATACATTGTCCCTACTAACTGAATAACTCATACCAATCGTAATCTCTAAAATCTTCTCACAATTTTGTTTTTTATTTCTCCTTCAAAATATCATATTGTATGACTTGATATGAACTAATTCGTTCATCAAAGCTTCGGGTTTGATAGTTACTATACAATTCTCTCTATAATTTCAACATTTTTCGAATAAAAACAATATTCCAATTCTATTTTCCCAAATAACATGCAAAGATTCATACTTTATTTCTAAATGACACAAACTAATCAATAAGATAACATGAAATTAATTGTGACAAAAATATAAATTTAGTAGTAGTCAAGACTTTTGTCAAAAAAAAAAAGTAGTAGTCAAGACTAAGACTAAGATAAGGATTAACTAGTTGTAATCAACAACTAAACATGATACTACTTAACTAATGGGATGAAACAATATGATTAAAGCCAAAAAGCTCAAACATAAAACAAATGTGGAGACACAAAAATGAAGCCCCGCAGAAGATGATGTCGGAGAAATATTAGAGCCATGGTAGCTCTGTCCACCATAGACGTATGGTGGGCAGTAGGCGTATGGCTGGCAGGGGCAATAGGCCAATGGCGGACATACACCATAGCCGTAAATTGGATGGGCACCAACAATTGTACCACCGATAACTCCACCTGCCGCCCCACCTACCACGGCACCTGCCATTCCGCCACCCCCTCCTCCTCCCTTTTTCCCCCTCCCTTTCCTCCTCCTCCAAATCCACCTCCTCCCCTTCCACTTCCACTTCCACCTCCTGATGCTCGTCTTATAGTAACAAACATTTCATGTTTTTGCTCATTTGGTTGTTCATTGTTGTGGATTAGGCTTCTGCCTTCATCTTCATATGATATTGCTTGAGCAATTGAGATGACCAGTAAGAACAATACAAAATTTGTTACCTTCATGTTAGGCCTAAGGTACTCTTTGCAAAGAATTTGAATCTCTTGTTTGATGTGAACTATGTCCAAATACTAGAGGCTGTAAAACAAATTATGAATATGAACTATAGTCATTGGTAGGGTAATGTTAAATAAATTTTTATTCCTTATAAAAATATCTAAAATTTCATTTTTAGTTTTTATAAAAATATTTAGTAAGTTTTGATTCTTATGTATTCTTCATACTTTTTAAAGAATTTTTGTATTTAAATTCATAATATTAGAAGAGTCTGTCCCACAAAAATTTAAAATTAAAAAAGAAAAATCAAGAATTAAATATGAATGTTGTGAAAAAATTCAAAATTTTAAATGATACACATGAGACAATTTAAATGTTGAGATCAAAAGTTGTGACACAACTACACAAGTATTCGGGGAGCAGTACTTGCTTAAATTTTTATATGAAGTAAAAACGAAATCTAAAATATTTATCATAACTAAAGATATATTTATTTTTTAGCAAAGATAAAATTGAGAGGATCGAATAACACATAGCATCTAAATAGGTTAATGTATCATAAAATTGTAGGTTAGAACACCCACTCTCTTTATATAAGTCTCAATATAGAGGTGTAACAAATAATATTTCAAAAAGATGGTGAAATATCAATCTTTTTAAAATATAGAGACTAAGCAAAGCAACTTGCTACGTATTACATAAACATGTTTGAAATATCAATCTTTTTTTTTCTTTTTGGTCAGGTAGCCTAGTGGCTAAATAATTCACCCCTTAAAGGTAAAATAGTGGGTGTATCCGGTTTCGAACCCGGATCCCAACACTTTCGTGCAATATGTCCAACCAATTAAGCTAAGCTCATGAGACTGAAATATCAATTTCTACAATATAAATCAGTGAGTTTACAAAAACAAAATCCTACAATAATTGAAGCACATAAAAAGAGGCTAAATTGCAAAATAAATTATTAATTGTGTACAAAAATACAAAGTTCATGCATAAGTTAACCATGATCAAATTGAAATTAATGATAAGAATTCAATGTGTATGCACGTATACCTTGAAAGTAAAGGGAACTCCTTGACTTTGATTCAACAATTCGTTTTTTCTTTCTTTCTCAACTGATTTTGATTTTGAAATTAATATTATGAAATCAGGATGTATGTACGTATGTGTGTTACTATATATATTCCCACATTTTTTTTTTTGGTGAACTATGCCCACTTTATAGGGCAAGTTTGTTACTCGTTAGGATTAGGATTAGGATAGTTTGTTACACTAAGGGCACGTTTGGTGCGCCGGATAGATAGAGACAAGATATGATAAAAATTAAATAATAATACGATATGATAGTGACAAGATTAGCACATATCATGTCATGTGTTTGGTGCACACATGATAAGAGAAAAAAAAAAGAATAATTGGATAACTTAGCCGAAAATAAGGATTAAAATAACAAAGAGTAATTGGATAAGTTTAATTGTAAGTTAAATTTATCCTTTTCTATTGGTGCACCAAACAACAGATTAAAACAAGATTGGAAAACTTTAACATATCTTGTTTCCTAACCTGCGCACCAAACGGGCCCTAAGGGTATGTTTAGTAGTAAGAAGAAATTGTAAAGAGAGAAATAGATGAGAAAGAGTATGAGAAGAGAGAAATAAAAGAGAAATAGAGTAGATTTGTGGTATTGTTTGGTAGAAGAGAGAAAAAAGAGAAATAGAAAAGAGAGAAATGTGTTTGATGGTGGAAAAGACAAAAATATCATTATGCTAAAATAAGTTGTGCTACAAAAAAAAGGGCAAGATTGTAAATATGTTAAAATAGTAAATCTCTTCTCTCTTTCTCTTCACTTGAGAGGAGAAATAAAAAGTGAATGGGACCCGCACTTTTTAATTCTCTCTACTCAATTTCTTTGCAAACCAAGCAAGAAAAATTACATATCTCTCTTCTCTAACTCTCTCTCCCCTAACTCTCTCAAACCAAACAGACCCTAATAAAAGTGCATCCAATCTAATAGGCAAAATTTTTTAATCTTAATTATTTGTAATTGATTTTTTTTGTCATAAAAAAAAACTGTTGACATATAAAATATATAAAAAATAAGATAAAAAATTAACTTGTGCACGTTTATAAAGACAAATGATGCATACCAAAAAAAAAGGCAAACGATTTTTTTTGGTTAAGATTAAGTATCCATCGTCGGATACAGTGACTATTCCCCTCATTAAATTGGAGACAATTTAAAAAGTAAAATAGCTGATCCAGAAATTTAAAGTTGATCTGTATTCAATATGAGAATCGAATTCTCGATCCTTGATTAAGGAATGATAAATTTCAACCGCTCAATGTTAGACAAATGACTTGTGTAACAAAACTATATTTGAAATTTGGGCATGCTAACTAGTGCACCCCATGCACTAGTTAAGCCTACAAAATAAGTAAGTTTTGGATTGAAAACAACACTTTTAATATTTTATAAATGTTGACCGCACAAATTCCAATATATTTTTTTCTTTATTAAGTATCTTTAACTAGTACATGTGGTGCACTATTTAACTTTTTCCTTGAAATTTTAATTAAAATGTAACAAAAAATTAATAAAAACAAAAAACACAAGAAAAACTCAATTCGGTGGTCTCTCTCACTCTCATGCACAGTTCAAAATAAAGTTCCATTCCATTCAACCCTTCAAAAAACCAAACAAATCAAAAGCAAGTTTTTGTAACATCGGTTTTCAATTTTCATAAGCGTGCACAATAGAGAAAGAGAGAGAGGTTATTGTTTTTTGAATTAAGAAAAAACCCATCAAAATTTCCGTTGAGTTGTAGCTTCCAACTTCTGACAAAGTTTGAACTTTGAAACAACGAAACCACAAAAGGTACCCTTTTTTTATCGTACACTAACAAAACAAAAGAATTTGTTTTGGTTCTAGATATCCACCATCGAACGCACCGACTATTCTTCTTGTCAAATTGGAGATCGCACAAAGTATTACAACAAACTCGAATATTTTAAATTATTTTATATCTAAGACGAAGATCGAATATTCAACTTGAATTTTAATCGCTCAACCACACTTTTGAGTTAAAACAAAAGAAAATTGAAAAAGAATTTGTGTTTAAACTCTGACATCATCACGTGATTCTGCAAATTCAACATAGTTTCTCAAGTTCCAAAAATCTTAACCCACGCGCCATTTTCCTTTGACTACAACTACACCTCTTTTATTTACTCTCTCTACAGTACCAATTATTACTCCATTCTTCAACATTCACCTACTCCCAGATCTTCTTCTTCTTCCAAACCAACTTCTTGGTACTTCATTCATCTTTCATTCTTCTCATTTTTCTGTCTTTTTTGTTTTTGTTTTTTGAACTTTTTTGTTGCTTTAGATTTAGTACTAGGAAATTGGTAGTTGTCACTGTTTTTTGTAATAGCCCTTTTAGATTTTTTTGTAGTGTTGTTAATTATACTTTGTAAAGTTTCTTTCTTTATAGTTTATGGTTGTTTTTGCTTTATTTATTCTTTTCTGGTTCCACGGTTTTCTCCTTTTTTTTTTCTCTACTTTTTTCATTTTGAAAACTGGTCGTTTTTGTAGCTTATGTATGTATTCTTGTAACAGTTCTAAAGTTTCAATTTTTGGATTTTGTTTGCAATTCAACTGTTACTGAGTATGTCCTTTGGAATTTGGATCCTATCTTAGCTGCATTTTTACTTTTATGATTTGTGGTTGAAATGTTGAATAGTTTTGCTTGGGTTTGAGCTAATTTGGTTTCATTTTTGTTTGGTTTCATTTTGGGAAATGCAGATAATGGGGATCATCTCAAGGAAGATCTTCCCAGCTTGTGGGAGTATGTGTGTTTGTTGTCCTGCTTTGAGGTCAAGATCACGACAGCCGGTTAAACGTTACAGAAAACTGCTTGCTGATATCTTCCCTAAATCCCCGGTTCGTGTTTTATCACACTGTTTTTATAGGATTTTTAGTTAATGAATGCCTATAAAGCACGTGCACGGACACTGGACACGACTTGTTGACATTGGTAATAATTTGAATTTAAAAGTAGGAGTAATTGAATGTAACCATGTCCACGTGTGTGTGTGTGTGTGTGTGTGTGTGTGTCGGATATTGGACATGCATTCAATCTGAAGTATCAGTGTTACATAGGCTAATGCTCTTTTTCGAAACTAATATGATCTAGTAGAAAAACAAAATGTTGTGGACAATGAATGTTAGTATTCATGAATCATGATGCCGTGTTATTCTCATTGCAAGGAGAAAATTGTTTTCCTTTTCTTGAAGATAAAAAAAAGTTGAAGTTTGTTGTTCATTCGTATAGCTTTATTACTATTTTGCACCCACCCTCCCTTCCAATTAAAGCAGACATGCCTCTTGCCAATTATTACTAATTATTTTCAGCTATCACATGTTGTTAAAGTAAAAAAAACTTGTACTATTGTTCTAATTAATTGAGTACAATTGTTTTTGAATAATTTTACTCCATTATATGGCGATATATTTTTTTGCTTAATCAATGATTTTGTTCATAAAGTAGAATCCCAGTATTGATGTTTTACAATACTTGTCAGGATGAGCTTCCAAATGAAAGGAAAATCGTCAAATTATGTGAATATGCCGCGAAAAATCCTTTTCGGATTCCAAAGGTATTTATTATTTTATTTCAGTCATTTGTGGCTTATTTTTAAATTTTAAATTTCATTCATAGAAGAGGAGGAAAATAGTATCTGTTTGAATTAGCTCAATCCATTTCTGAGGTACACTATTTCTGCTCTTTCTATTAGATAGCAAAATATCTTGAAGAAAGATGCTACAAAGAACTGAGATCTGAGCATATCAAACTAGTCAAGATTGTAGCAGAATCTTTCAATAAGTTGCTTTCCATTTGTAAGGTGCAGATGTAAGTTTCTCAATTTTATCTTTCCATATTCTGTTGGTGATTATTTTATGTCACGGATCCTTTTCATCAAGCTCATTTATGATATTTGTCTCCAACAAAGAGTCTATATTGGATTCTTCTTAAAAGTTTTTCATTTATTGCCTGCATATTGCAGCGCATATTTTGCTGTTGATGTGCTTAATGTAATTTCGGAGCTCTTGGATTATTCCAAGGATGAGACTATTCAGACACTTGGTTGCCAATCCTTAACAAGGTTCATCTACTGTCAGGTGAATAATACAATCCGCTTATGTGGTTTCGGCATCATGTAATTCTATTTGATCGATGTATACTTTGATATGTGTACTCTGTAACAAGTCGCTGTGTACTAACACAATGAATTAGTCAATATCATTTTTGCGTGCACTTTCATTCTACTGACACAATGAATGAGCAGGTAGATTCTACTTACACTCACAACATTGAGAAATTGGTGAGGAAAGTATGCACGCTATCACAGGAGCCTGGTGAAACACATGAAAAGCGCTGCTTGAGGGCATCAAGCTTGCAATGCCTTTCAGCCATGGTATGTTTCCGATTTGTATTTTCATGTAAAATTTTATGGTTGCCGTGATTTTGTGATTGTTTCAGACTCTTCTAGAGGTGTTGTTTATTTAACTGCCTTTTTCTTGGCAGGTTTGGTTCATGACTGAATTTTCACATATTTTTGCTGATTTTGATGAGGTAAATTATTCTGTTTCCTCCCATTTAAATCATTCTGGCTCTTTAGTGAAGCTTCCTAATCCAACTATACTGTGGTTTTCTTCGACTGATAGCTTTTTCATAACTTTCATGGTGAATTTCTTTCTTTATTCTCAGTCAAATATAATCTCTAATTTGTTGGTTAATTCAAAATGTAGATTGTTTACGCCACTTTAGCTAACTATGAGTGGAGTAGACGAAGTGAAGACGCTGACAGGACAGAGGCTCATCACAATTGGGTGGATGAGGTTGTTCGGAGTGAAAGCTGGACTGGTTCTGTCGTTGGTAATGACAATCGCTCTAGTTGCTCGATCATCCAGCCACGGCCAGAAGTCAAGGATCCTTCCCTTTTAACCAGGTATTTCTTAATCAAGAGCTAGTGTTTCGACTTTTTTTAGCAGTGGCAATTAATTTTTTACCCTGATTTTTTCATCGCTGTTCCCTGATTAATATTGTTATTGATCATTCTTATAGTGAAGAAATTGAAAAGCCAAAAACATGGGCTCAAATATGCATTCAAAGATTGGTTGAATTAGCCAAGGAAAGCACAACTATGCGCCGTGTATTGGATCCAATGTTTGTCTACTTTGATTCAAGGCAACATTGGGCTCCTCAGAATGGTTTAGCAATGATGGTTTTGTCCAGCATGGCCTACTTCATCGAGAACACAGGTATTACTCTCTCCAACCTCTTCCATCACAATTGCTTTTAACTAATAAATCATTCAACGATTGTATTGTCATTTAACATATTCCATGTTTTACCTTTACAACTGTATGGAGTTTAGGACTTCGAAATAGCTACAAACTTGGAATAGTAATTGCTATGTGGTTAAACCTTCCCATTTCTCCCCATGATGGTATTATCCGTAATCTTTACCTTTTTCTTCAGGGAATCAACGGTTTATTCTAGCTTCTGTGATACATCATCTGGACCACAAAAACGTTATGAATGATCCCCAACTTAAATCCTATGTTGTTCAAGTTGCAACATCTCTAGCGATGCAGATTAGATCAGGGAGACGGTTAGCAGAGATTGGTTTTGTTGGTGACCTTTGCAGGCATCTCAGGAAAAGTTTTCAGGCCTCCAGTGAATTTGTTGGAGAACAAGAGTTCAACTTGAATATCTCTCTCCAAAGTTCCATTGAAAACTGCTTAATGGAAATCGCTAATGGGGTAGGTTTATGAATACAGACACAATAGCTAACTATATTTCAATTTACGATTTATTCAGTTACTGCATTTTATTCAGCTACTAAACACAGTTTTTCTTTGTTGGTTGACTAGGTTATTGATGCCCAGCCACTGTTTGACTTGATGGCAATAACCCTAGAAAATATTCCATCCGGTGTTGTTGGTAGAGCAACCATTGGATCCTTGATAGTTCTTGCTCGAGCACTCACTTCAGCATTGGCCAACCTACGTTTGCAACAGGTGCGAGGAGCTTGCTGTTATCGAACATTTAATAACATTGTCTTGCAAATTGAACTTGAAGCTCAAAAAATTAATAACTGCGTTATCAACGTCTAAGGATATATTCTTGAACTTTCATTTGTCATCGAGGAAGGTGCATTTTTGTAGATTAATTGGTTTTATCTCATAATACATTCATTTATATATTTCTTTTGTTTCCATCTAGGGATTTCCTGAATCTCTTCTCATGCAACTTCTAAAAGTAATGTTGCATTCAGACGTAGAGGCCCGCGTCGGAGCACATCTTATATTTTCTGTACTTCTTTTACCAAGTTCCTTCCATACACATGAAGTTTCCTCTCTGCGGTCCAGATACCTAGATCAGCGCAATAAAAGACATTCTCATACTGCAGCTGCATCTGCTTCAATTACAGCTTTACTTGAAAAGCTCCGCAGAGGCAGAGACGGTACCAATGCAGATCATGGTAATGGTGTTCATGATGACAAAGAAAGGGATGTTGTGACCGAAGAATGGAAGCAGGGCTGTGGCTTGAAGACTTCCCCGAACTTTTACAAATTCAGCTCAATCATTGATAGGGCTACAGGATCAACGAGTTTGACTGATGCAGTAAGTAGCTGAATTGATCTCTGTCGATAAGTTTTATTAATTGCTATTTTTCTTAATAAAAGTTTCCTATATTTACTATATTTTGGTGTTAAATTGGGTTTCAGGAACCATATGTTATGAAGCTAAGTGAAGATCAAATGGGCCAGCTGCTTTCGGCCTTTTGGATTCAAGCCAATCTTCCTGATAACTTGCCTTCAAATATTGAAGCTATAGCTCATTCATTCATATTAACGCTAATTGTTTTACGCATAAAGGTAGTTTTTTTCCTGTGCACATTAACATTGTCTTAAATTGTTTTTGTATCCCGGTGGTTTCGCCTTTACTCCTTAAAAATGGACTTTTGTGTTTATAGACAAATCATGCCATGTAAATTGAATATATGTAATATTCTATACTTGAAGATGAATTCACAATATAATTGAATATTCTGATTGTTTAAATTGAGTTCAGTATAGTTTTATCAATAATTTTATCATGACCAACGAATCATCATTCTGATTATTTAGATTGCTAAAAATGCCATGTTGCAGAACGTAAAAGACAGAGATAACCTGGTGATCCGCTTCTTCCAGCTTCCTCTGTCTCTCTTGGCTATGTTGTTGGACCCAAGTAATGGTATGACCTACATAGACTATCGTAATGTGTACTATTTAATTTCAAAAGAATTAAAACAATATTTTTATATCGTTAAAAAAGGCTAAATTTCACTTTTGACCCCCTAACTTTTACAAACTTGCGATTTTAGCCCCTTACTTTCAAAATAACACTTTTGGGCCCCTAACTTTAGCCCTTTTACAAAAGGATGGCCCCACACTAATTTTGACCAAGTCAACGCGCTTGTGGCAAGTGATGCACAAGTCACATCAGCATCTCGACTCTTGCCACGTGGACAATGATTTGCATGCCACGCCAACATGCCTTGGCATATATGCTGACGTGGCATGTGAGTCATTGTCTACATGGCAGGAATGCTGACATGGCATGTGATTCGCTTGGCACATGAGTGTTGACTTGGTCAGGGGCCAAAATCCCAAGTTTGTGAAAGTTAGGGGGCCAACAGTGCTATTTTGAAAGTTAAGAGCCAAAATCGCATGTTTGTGAAACTTAAGAACGCAAAATTGATATACTCGTGTGCTAGCAGGAACGTTGCCCCCAGTATGTCAGAGGTCCATCTTTGTATTATCTGTTGGGATGTTGACATTTGCCTGCAAAATATATCAGATCCATGATCTGAATGATGTGTTCATGTCGTTAGCAAAATCTGAAGTGAGTGACTGATCTTTTTTACTCCTTAATTTTAGTATGAAATTTTTTGTTTTGTGCTTTCTCCAAAAAATACATCTTAACGATTGCATGCTTCCATATAACCAGGTTGATCCGTTCTTAGGTATCAGTGACGATAATCAAGTATATGCTAAGATCAATGTGGATTTAAGAGAGTATGGTACTTCTGCTGATAATAAGTTAGCCGCGTCAACATTATGTGAGTTGCGGAACAAAATATCTGAGTATGACCAAACCATAAAGAATGTGCTGGTTCATAATTTGACGAACTTCACCGAGGTATTATATATTATTTAGGGACCGTGTTTTTTTTCATAACCTACTGCTCACTTTCTCTTTTTCCTTTTTCTTTTCTTAGCTGGACGCAGAGAACTTGGCTGTGCTACTGTCAGAATCATTCAAGCCTGATGAAGACTTTGTGTTCGGTCCACAGTCGATTTTAGATCAGAATCAAATTACTTTTCATTCTCAGGAGTCATTGTCAATTGATGAGGTATGCATTATCAGTTTTTTGTATGAAGATGTTGTTCTTCCCAGTGAACATGTGTGCATGAGACTAGTTTAGAATACTTACTGGAAGTCATGGTCAATTATGATTTATAATTGCTGTAAGATTCTCATCTGTTGATAATTTTTTGTTTTTCAGGATTTCCGCTCAAATTCAGGAGGCGATGATGACACAATCAGCGAAGCTTCTGTTTCTGACCTTTCTCGATTCATTCCAAAGATGCCTGTATCCCCTCCGCAGCCCCATGTTATCAGCATCGGACAACTTTTGGAATCGGTACACATTCTCTTGTTTGCATGTGTACATGTTGTATACAATCTGTCAATTTATTCATATAATATTATCATGATGACGAGGTATACACATTTTCAAATAATATAGTCATTAATAATATAGATCCATTTCTTTTAGGCACTAGAGGTAGCAAGTCATGTGGCAGGAACATCTGTCTCCACTTCACCCCTCCCATACAACACCATGGCTAGCCAGTGTGAATCACTTGGGACATGTTCGCGGAAGAAGCTTTCAAATTGGTTGACCTTCGAGAATCATTATACACAATCGCCTGATAAGTCATTTCTGGCCACTGCTCGTAACAGTATCTCGGCACTTGAAAAGGTATGTTTTCAAGTCAGTTTGCACGGGATACATCCATGCAAGATTTTACGGGATCTTTACTAGTATTACAGTAACTTATGGCGCTCCGTATATATTTCTCATGATTCCAATTATTTTTGGCGTTATACTGAAGTCTTTATATAATCTTGTAGGAATCATACGAGGGTGGGAATGCGCAAGTAGCGGCATTGCCTAGGGATCCCATGAAGCTGCCTCCTGCTAGCCCATTTGATAATTTTCTCAAGGCTGCTGGATGTTAATTCTAGATATTATTTTACTAGACATGAATTTCTAGGAATGGTAGGCGTAACAAAACTTAATTACTGTTTTAGTCCGTCCTTCTAAGTTCTAACGACTATGTAAATCTCGATACTTAAGCCGTGTAATATTTGTATAATACAGTTAGAGTAGCTAACAATTTCTTAACTAAACTGTTTTAGTGTGAAATTCTGAACTGTTTTGGGTGGGTCAGAGATCTGCATGTCTGGGCCACTAACAAACTGTTTTGTAGTCAATGGGATGGGTGACATCTCGTGTGCAATTATGCAACTATTGTTCTGCTCTGCTATATTCAATTGTTTATCAGTATTCAATTTTTAACTGATTGCACTTGTCAAGTTCTGACACAAAAATAATCTATATTTTGGTTTATTTTTTATGAAATCAATTACAATTCAGCATTTCAGCCAATAAAATTTGTACATCTAACAAGGTGAGTTTAGTGATTGAGATTCCTTTCAATAAAAAACTACTGTACAAAACTATTTTGTATGAATTGGATATCATTTGAACGCAATTTCAGAGACTAATATCTTTAGTCGGGTATAACTATACAGGATGGTAAAACTCTCCTACATAAGAATTTAACATTATTATATTATCAGGGGTGGATTCGAATTTAGGACATATGATCAAGTTGGAAGAAATTTTGTACCATATCATCTAAGTTCTCGAGTACTACAAAAATAATTTGGTTGTGAGCTTGTAATTTGAGGATTATTGAGTTTCAAATAATATTTATTTTCATTTCTTTTATTTTTAGTATAAATTAATTTCAAGTTTAGTATAAATTAATTTGAGAACTTAAAAAATCACTTAATGCTGTTGAATTTTTTGTACTTTTTTTTGGTTTTTGGGTTAGGTTTATATATCCCCCAATTTTTTGTTTTCCCTTTCTTTTTTAAATAATTTTTGCTTTACAAAAAAAAAATTCAAGTTTTGTTTGGTGAACAATTCATTAATTCAAGTTCTAATCATAACAAAAAGGAAATTTGAATTAAGTATCTTTTATAAATTTCAGACTTAAGACATTTTAGAAATATCAAAACATTGCTTTCATTGTTTTTGAAAATATATTCATTCAAACTTGTATTGCATCTCTCCTATCAAAATTGTCCACTACATGAATCTTTCATCTCTTATTGGTGTTTTTCGAAACCAAATTAGACCTTAATTTCCATATAATGTTAATTTTATTTATTTATTTACAAAATCACACATCTCAACCAATCATGAATATGATTTTCGAACTGATTACGACAAAAATCAAATGTTTATAATGATGCTAATGATCTAACTATCATGATTGATTGATAATATAAAAACACTTAAATGGTGTAAAATAATAGGAAGTGTTCTTATAACATTAACAAAAGTGATAAATTTGCATGAAAAGTTTTGTATTTATTACTTTAACTATAGTACTAGTAACTTATATTTTGAGGATAATTTTTTTGTACAAGTTTGTTAAAGAATGTACTCCCTAGCTCGGTTGTGTTGGCTTGAGAGTTGAAATATAAATGCAATCAAAACTAAAAAAAGAAGCAATAAAAAAAAAAACTAAAGAAAGTTAATGTTGGAGGGTCCTACTGAGCAAACCTCATTAACGAGGAGGTGCCAACCCAGAAAAAATGATTGAATAGTTGTAAGGTCCATCTCCATGAATGGGGGGTTCCACTTCTTCAAACTGTTTCCTCCAAGTTACAAACTCTCACTTGCCTTCCTATCATGTCTTTTGTGGTTATTAGGCTATGGTATTTAATAAAGTGTTGATAAAGAAACACTTTGCAGAAATTTTGATTTATAAATTTTTTACTAATATATATATATATATATGACTTTCTCTTCACTAAGAATCACTTGTATCGTTCATATTTTTAATTTTAATAAAATATTTTTTAGTTGACTTCTTGATAATTGATATGTCAACATAGTTGAGATATCTTTGTTTTATGGTAAGGAAGCTAAAAAAAGAAAAAAGAAAAACTAAACACGAGGGAAGAAGGTTCCTATCGCGTCATTTCTAAGAAGATCACGAAGACTTTCTAGAAGAGAGGTGTGAGTCGAGAAATCAATATCTGATGAATATTGGTCTGAGAGAGCAACTTTTTTATATCTTGTATTAAATAAATTGAGATATCTTTGTTGTTACCGTTATACTATTTGTGTTTTATAAAGAAATAATACTTTCTCTCTTAGATCACTTTTTTAAAACAAATTTCCATTTAGAAATCTTGTAGCATAATCTTTAACTTATTATAACGAGAAAATCAAAGAGATGTTAAAAAATATTGTTGCTATAAACTACTTAATAAAAGATGAACAAATGCTTCTTGTAAAAGCTTTTCATATCATATGTTAATTTCCATCCTTTATTTATTTATTTTATCATAAAACAGTGTTAATTTTTTTCATCTTACGTTCTTTGTTCTTTGTAGGAAGAGGATCCAAGTAATCTAGAATTCAACAACGAAGTAAGTAAACTATGACAAACAAATTGTTTCAGTAATAAATCCAACCTAGATTCTTTCGATTTTAATTTTTTTAGTGTTTGATATGCTACAAAATACAAAGTGAAAACTATAATTGAGTTGCCTATAAAATTTTATTTTTTGGCAGATTGGCAACTTGATAAAACATCTAACATGATTTTGTCTGAAGGTAGCCCAATGTAATTCACTTCCGTTTTTTGCTTATAAATCTAATCCCAACCTAACATAAGGGGCATAACTTCATAATATATAATTATAACTTTTAAGGTATTTAGTCAAAGAAAACAACAAAACTTTTAAGGTATTATTTATAGTGCTTGTTGTTTTATATGTAAACCTTTAATTTGTATTTATATCATATGAGAGGGATATGTATAAATGTGATTTAAGTGATAAGCAATTTGAAATGTTTCAGCAAGTGATTATGTATTTGATCTTCGGTGGAGAGAAAAAAAGTAAAAACTCAGTTGTATATGTTTCACAAATATTTCAACGGTTAAACGGTGGTAAAAATTTCATTTCTTCCATTTATTCAAATTTTAAAAAATCTATCTCTTCGTATTTTGATGGTCATGGTCAAGATTTCCTATATTATTTCTTCATGTTATCTCCTAATCATCAAAAAAGTGATTGAATTTTTTCTTTTGGTACATAAAAGTGATTGAATTTTCAGTCCTAAAATATATAAAAATAACAATTAGTCATTAAATATGTAAAATCCGTCAATTTAATTCATAAAAAATATAAAATTTTGTCAATTTAGCCCCTACATTTTAATAACAAAAACTAAATTGACTAATTTTATATATTTATATGGACTATTTATTTATATACTTTAGAAAATAAATTGACGAGGTGATAATATTTTTAGACGCCAAATCAATAATTTATTTACATAAAATTGCTTTGTGTTATGAATTTGAGATGTTAACTCAATAGTAAGAGATTAATCTTATAGCTTCAAAATGCAAGTTTATATATGTTTAGAAATATTCATAAAACTGTCGTTAGTATCACTTTAATTAGTAAAAATGTTCTCTTCTCCAATGTTTTAAAAAAATAATAAAAAATAAGAAGTTGGCAGCTATGAGTCATTTATCAAGGCTAACTAGCTCAAAATTAAAAATTATCTTCACACAATGGACCCGGACAATTAAATGTCTTTTGAGAGAGCAAGTTATGTTGGAAATGGCTAGCAAGTTATATGACTATTATTTATTCAGCAACCAGAAAGTGGGGAACATTTTGTCGTCCATTTCTTGTTAACTTTGATTTTATTAATAACCTATTTAGAATCTTTGTACCACATCATCTTTTATATTCTGAAAAACAATTACTAGTATTGTGCTCGTATCGAGCTTTTATGATTATATATAGAGCACATAATTTGCTTAGGAATCAATTCGTACAGTTCTAAAGCTAAAAATGACTATATTAGCAAAAAGCAAATGCACCTTATGAAGAATGAGTATCATTTCAGATTTTCAGTCAAAGATTTGTCGTGATTAATTTCGGTTAAAGATTTGTCGTTACGAGAGGAATAATTGACAAAAATTTGTAAAATTTGAGGTTAAATTCAACGGTATCGTCCTGGTCAATTAGTTCTCTAATTTTACAAATTTTAGTCAATTATTACGTATCTCTCATGTGACGTGGCGCCACATTGACAAGTGTCGTGTATGCATTTAACGATCATGTCATCAAATTAGACGGAGTAAATGGAATAAGGGGTAATTTGATTGATGTTTTACAATTTCTAGAAATTATTTATTTATTTTCAAATTTTAATGAAATATTTGACAAATTTTTAAATTTTAAGAGAGAATTTGATATTTCACTCTCCTCTTTTGCCACTCATTGATATCTTGTTCGATTTCAGTAATTGATTTTTATTAAATATTTATAGTCAAAATTATAGTGTAATTAACATGTCCGACAGATACTCCCCCGTTTCATTTTAAATGTCACAGCTGATTAAATCACACACTTTAAAAAAAGTGTGTAAATAAAAATAGAAAAAAGTAGACATTAGAATACTAAAAATAAATCTTTGAATATATTTTTTCTTTCACCTAATAATTAATTTAAGAAATAAAATAGAAAAAAACAATGTTATCAATACTGTTGTAGTATATGACATTTATTTTGAGACAAATAATTTTGGCAAAAGTATAAAGAAAAAGAAATGAGTGGATGAAGATTGGAGTGACACCTAGGAGAGAAGTACGGCCTAGCTAGAGACCTAATAATCAATCACCTTAACCTTGTCAAATGCTTTTCCCACGGTTTGTTTTTTATTTCATTTTGGTCCTCTCTAGTCTTTGCCACGTCCTCCCAATCCTATATACTGTACTTCTACACTACACACGCTCACAATTACTAGCACCAGTATTTACATCTCTCATTCACTCCTTCTCCTTTCTTCTATTATCTCTCTGTCTTTTGTTTGATCCTTTTCCTCATGTTTAACGTTTCCTTGGAAAAGAAAGAAAATCAAACAACGTCTCATCTTTTTCTTTTCTTAATTTCCTATTATTATCCTATATTTATCGGATCACTATCAACTTAATCATCTTCTATCTCACTCACTACTTACTTGTGTTTGTTTCCAACTTCTCCGAGCTAGCTAGCAACATCTATAGTACCAAACGTACGTTTTCAATACAGTAGTATTAGTTATGGAAGTTCAAGTGTACTTCACTTCTTCATTTCACTTGTGGATCCAATTAATTAACACTATAATGGTCTAGTTAGTTAATTAGTTTCAATTAGATCGATCTTGTTAATTACTACTACTGTCTAAATAATTCATTTTACTACATACTAGGGGCTACTAGCTAGCTGCTGTGCAGCATAATATATATCTTATCTTATGTAAAGTATATACTCACTCTTGTATAGTTGAATATATATATGAAATACTAATAAGAATATATATCATATATATATGTATGGAAGACATTTACAAGTTGAATGAACGCTAACAATTATTTCTGCTCAATTGCTAGCTGCGCGGTGCTTCTATACCTTACCTTCACATCATGGATCTAATCGGGTCGGATATATCGGATAGGATTCTGAAGAATCAGATCGTTGCTCACCCTCTCTATCCAAATCTACTCTCTGCTTTTATACAATGCCAAAAGGTACTACTAATTACTACTTACTTTTTCTTTTTTTCTTACTGCTCCCAAATGATAGTAGTAATAATAATAATAATAATTATCCTCATATTTGTCCAACTCAAATCTAGAGATTAAATTCAATAGTACTAAGTTGTTGAAATCATTTTTATTTATTTATTTATAATATGATGAATCTAGCTATATATATTTGAAGGTTGGGGTACCATTAGAAGTTGCGTGTTTTCTGGAAGAAATAGAGCGTGAAAGCCACCACAATAACAATAACAATAACGCACTCCGTGAGATAGGAGATGATCCTGATCTTGACCATTTCATGGTATGGGTTTTTCCTTTTTATTTTAATTTGTTTATGTTTATTTTCAAATCCAAATTTCTCTTCTGTTTTTTTTCTCCTTAAATTAAATCAGTTGGATATGGATATGGATACATTTTTTATAGGAATCATACTGCCAAGTTCTTCATAGATACAAAGAGGAATTGTCGAAGCCATTCAACGAAGCAACATTGTTTTTGTGCAATATTGAATCACAACTAAGCCAACTCTGCACCAATGCCACACAACAACCAATCTCATCCGATTATAACAACAACCCTTCAGGTAGCTAGTTTAATTAAAGATAAACTAATTAAAGATAATGCATATGCCTTTAATTTAAATAACAAAAATATCTTGATACTTTATCTGACAAATATTTTGATTCTAGCTCAAATACACGAGTGGGCGTGGCCCCTCTTGTTTTTTGTTTTTTATAACACCAATGGCCCTCTACTTCTGTATGTTCATCATGGACAATTTAATAGTAGTAGTAATTCTTTAATATTGCTTCTAGTATACTACTAGTAGTAACTAGTAAGTAGTAAACACTATAGCAAATCTTTACATTGACTATAATTGAGGGGTGTAAAGATTATTCTCCTATTTCTATTCATACACCCATCAATTGTTTGCACCCTTTGACAATCTACTAATATGAATATGTGTTTGACTATAATTAACTCTAATAATATGAAGTTGTATTGGAATGTTATTCACAATTTAAATAAAGTAATTTGAGTTTTTTGTGCATTATTTGATAAAATAAATTTGTACATGTCAAAGTTGAGTTTTTTTGTTTATCTCATTTTGTCAAATACACACACACACACAATCCTCTCCTTCATTTTTTGTCCCACCCTCTCTCATTTTTCTAATCCAACAGTTGATTGACCACAGAGAAGAAAATAAATAGTGCAGATTAGAGAGAAAAAATGAATGAATGGCTGAGATGAATGCAGAATTAACGATATATGAGAGGGATGACTAGAAGGATATATATCCCAGTTTTAACATATATGCTTTATTTGACCGGTTGTTAAGTGTTGTACCTATACTAGCTAGGTATATATATCCTAGGTCTACACACATCATTTAATTTAGTTGTGCAATAGCATATATGCGTATGATGTTGAGGTGATAGCTTTACAAGTAATGAAACTGAAAATTTTAGGTTCTGAGTTGCATGCATGCATGGTGACATTAATATTTTGGCATATATACTTGAAATTATTCCAAAGTGAAATTTTATGTGTTGTTTCTTTATCAAGTAGTACTATGAAAGAGACAGTCAGCAAAATATATATTGCTTCATGTACGTGAAAGGGAAAGCCTTTTGTTGGATCCTCACTAACAATAAAATGTTGGAGAGGGGGGACCATTTTAATACATACATAAAAAATTGAAGCAAGAAAGTATATATAGGGCTCACTCATTATATAATGATTGGTCTAGTATGTCCTATATATATATATACATATATACTTCCACCATGTTTAATTTCTATGCTTCTGTCCTTTAATTTTTCATTTTATGCTTTTGTTATGTACACACATTTATCAAATATTGAGAAAGCTGTATAATATTAACTAAATTGATATGTATGTAGTTTGGATTTCTTGATTATTTGAAAATATTAAAATTTTGTGTAGTGTATGTGTAGTTTTTTTTTTTGGGGATTTTAACACTCAAGTTCTGGTGAAAAAGGCTCTGGTAATCTAAAATTCGGTTGAGAAGTAATGTTTAGTCAATAAATGTTTCAATCAGGATTTTCAAACTTTGGCTCCCTTGAGTGATTTATCCTTAACCGAAGAGCATTATTATGTGTAGTAATTTTTTTGTCTTAATAATGCTCAAGTTCCGGTGAAAAAGACTTTGGTAATCTGAAATTCGGCCGATAAGTAAGTAAAGTTTAGTCCATAAATGTTTCATTCAGGATTTTCAAACTTTAGTTCTCTTAATGATTTATCCTTAATTGAAGCGCATTAATCACCTGAACTCTAATACTTTGTTTGATTAGTATATGCTTTTTTGTTGGAAGCTTTTTAATTCCATTTGCTCCTGTTTTTCGTTTGGTCAGATGAGGCAGCAGGAACATCAGAGGATGAATTGAGTTGTGGAAGAGTTGAAGCAGTAGAAGGTCATCATGAGATTTGTGGCACATCATGTCAAGGTGATAAAGAGCTTAAAGAAATGCTCCTTCGTAAATATGGAGGTTATTTTAGCAACTTGAGAATGGAATTCCTAAAGAAAAGGAAAAAGGGTAAACTACCAAAGGATGCAAGAAAAGCATTGATGGATTGGTGGAATGGTCACTATAGGTGGCCTTATCCCACGGTAATTCAAATTAATATCACATAAAGCATAATAACATATAGCATATCATATGGTTTATTATGAATGTTAATTGGCACAATAGGTTAATGTTGTCCGACGAATCATTCACAAACTCAAGTATTCTTGCTGACACAATTTTTTGTCAAACTTTACTTATCTTTCAATCAAATTCTGAATTTAAAAAGCCCCTTCTTCTGAAAATGGGCTTATAATATAAACAAATGTTGATCTGATTTATAAATACAAAAATCATGTTTATAATTACCATGATTATGAATCAGATGTATGTATGCTACCTAGCAACAACTTTGACAGTACTAGTCCATTTTGTTGGTATTGTAAATACAATAAGTGTGTTTGTTTATGTACTAGAAAACTTTTGCCATGGTGAGGTTTAGATTATGTGTCCAACAATCTTATCTTTGCATTTGCAAAAGGTTGACTTGAACTCCAAGTCACACAATAACTACTTCAACCAATGTGTCAAGCTTCTTTTCTCACTTGACATAACATGTATGTTCTAGATGACATGAGAAAATATTGCAAATGTTTCTGTATTGTAGAATAGACAATGCCTAGTTAATTACATATAAGTGGATTGAAAGTTTAATTATATTTTTCAGGAGGAGGAGAAATTGCAGCTATCAGAAATGACTGGACTTGATATAAAGCAGATAAATAATTGGTTCATAAATCAGAGGAAAAGACACTGGAAACCATCTGAAGATATGAAGTTCGCCATTATGGAGGGTGTAAGTAGCACCGGCGTAGCAGGACCTCTGTAATTTAATTCTGCAGGCGATCGAGGTGGATTCGTCAGTTCCTGTTTTAATATCTCAAAGTTTACCCTTTTGTTTGAGTGTGACAGAGATGATATTGGGTTTCGGACGGTCCAAAAAGTCCAATCTAGAACAATAAGCGTGTGTTAGTTTTTGGAACCGGCACCTATGTCGCGCACCAAGCTGGTCCATTCAGCTTGTATACAACAAACAAACATTTGTGTTCAAAATATGGTAGTTAAAATATTACTAGTAGTTTATCTGTTCCATGGATCCATGTTTCAGAATCTCATTATTTTAGAAGCATAACGATTCCAATGTAACAAACATTTTCCAAGAAGTTTTATTAAGAACAACTAGCTAACAAGTAGCAACATATGGCATATTGGCATTGGCAATACCTTGTTCATATTAAGCATAATTTATCTCGTTCGACGCGTTTTCCTACAATCCTTCTCAATGATGAATTTGATAGAAGTATTTTCTTAAAAACCGTAAAAAATTTCATTGTTGAAAAATCCTTTTCATTGATATCATTTTGTGTTTAAGATCTAACTGCATATGTTCTTCTTCGACCTTAAATATAAACAAAAGTTCAAACGTATTTAGTATAAATTTAAGTCACATACACTTCAATTTTTTCTTGCTTACCCTAAATATTAGAAAAGAGGCTAGAGTTTCAATAATAATATGAATAATATTCTTTCTTAAAATATAACAAAAGAATATACAAATAATATCTACGTAGTATACTACTAACATAAAAAAAAACCTATGATTCTTTCCAAAAAAAAAAAACAATAACATTTTACCAATCCCTAACACCGTAAAAGGTAAAACAGGGGGTGCAGAGTCTCGTGAGTTTAACTCAATCAGTAAAATATATTACAAGTATGTTTATGGACCGAAATTTGAACTCTGATACGCATATTTATTAACAACTAAGCTACCTGACAAAAAAATATTAAATTCGGTAAACAAATGGGCTTACAAACGAACTTCTAATTAACCCAGCCGTAGCCCAACGAAAAACCCTAAATAAAAAGAAAACATAAACCCTGAAATTTCATCAGTCAAAATCAAATCTCCGATTAGTGCCTCCGTCGTCCCCAAGCACCAGAACCACCGGTCACAGTTCTCTAGGTTTTCATCATCACTATTCCTTCTCATTCATTCCATCAATTTTCTGTTTACAATTGTTGTTTAATTTTGTGTACATTGCAGAGGAAGAAAAAATATGGCATACGCTGCAATGAAGCCTACTAAGCCTGGTTTGGAAGAATCTCAACAAGAGATTCATAAGATTAGGATCACACTCTCTTCAAAAAATGTCAAGAATCTTGAAAAGGGTATTCTCATTTTTTAACCTTAATTAGTCATATCAAATTTTGCTTCTTTTTTTTTTTTTGAATTTTTGAATTTTTAGTAATTTTTATTTATTTGTTTTTGGTTATGATAGTTTGTAGTGACTTGGTTCGTGGTGCTAAGGATAAGTCCCTTAGGGTGAAGGGACCAGTTAGGATGCCAACAAAAGTTCTTCATATTACCACAAGGAAAGCCCCATGTGGAGAAGGTAGTTTTTTTATTTTTTGTTTTATTTGATTTCTATTTGTTTTTTAGTTGCTGAATTTTAATTAGCAATATTGTTTCGTGATATTTTATATATCGAAATTAAATATCCTGAATTCATATCGTTAGCACTTATGAAACACAGACACTCCTCAGATTGTCATATTGTCTGATACGACACTTATAATTATATTAAATTATATCAGTTTCTCAAATTTTTATCGGTGTCAGTGTTTGTGCTTCATAGGTTAGCACATTAGTGACTTTTAGATCAAGGTTATACGGTCATAATATCAACCTTGGTATTTTGGATTTTCAAAATTTGCATATTCACTAGTGTCTAAATGTTGGATATCTTAACTGAATGCGATTCATTTTCAAATGTTTTAGATACGAAATGAAATTATTAGGAGATGACTTGTTTACATTGTGTCCATTTTTGATTAATAGTAATTTGATTGAAGTAACTTGACGATTTTTCAATGATTTAATTAAAGCTGTATGTTGAGTGCACACTGTGGTTATGTTGTTGCCCAATGTTTGTCCATCTTAGGTAATTACATATTTCAAATTAGGTTGTTCTTTATCTTATTGAGACACATGTGGTTTCTTTCTTGTGGTTTTAGATACGCCATTACGGTAGTGAAATTGCATAGGTTGAATGTGCAATATAAATTGCAGTCTTGGATGATTAACTGTATATAGCTATTTTTTTTTTGTATAACATGTATTTGCACTCAACAAAGTAGAATTTGGGAAGAAAACTATTGTATTGTTTATTAAATATATTTGTTAATTTACTCTGAAAGCATATCATTTGTTAATTATTATATGATAAAGCTCTTAAAGTTCCAATGCTTATATAAGTGTCTATGACATAGATTATTCTTAATAAGCCCTTTGAAATACTCTTTGTTGGGTACTCTAATTGTCTAGGTGTGTTTCTTGAACGATACGTAGTTCCTCTGTGTAAAATTTTCAAAACGTTTCTTTGTTCTTGTGTACTTTAATTGTCATGATTTGGTCATTGTATAGTGTATGTTATTGCTTCATTTTGTTTTCCTTGTGTTGATGATTTGCTTTGTGGTTAAGGTACAAACACATGGGACAGATTTGAGATGCGTGTGCACAAGAGAGTCATTGATCTATACAGTTCACCTGATGTGGTCAAGCAGATTACCTCAATCACAATTGAACCCGGTGTTGAAGTCGAGGTCACCATTGCTGATGCTTGATTTTGTTTGACTAAAATGTTTTTGTTTAATTTTTTATTCGTAATTTTGCCTCATGGCTAGGAATTTGTTTCAGTTAAAATTTTGAAGTCAGATTATTTATGGTAGGGGTGATAGATTTTGATTATCTTTTTATGGTTGAGAATACATGAGAAATGTCATGTTAAAGTTCTAAAATCTTTCATATTAAATATTTTAAGATTTTGTTTGAAATGATACCGCAATTTATATGCGTTACTTATCTTACAACATAGATGAACTTGTGTGACCAAATTTCTTTTCAATTAACAATGTAACAGTACCATCGCTATAAAACGTGACATAATATCTCTATTATATACTCAAAGTATATCGACAGTTTTGCATGAATTGGATATTAGGGATAATTTGGTTTCTTTCCGATGTGTAACAAATATGTTCTCAGAAGTTTAAAAAAATTAAGCACAACTAACGAACATTACTTTTCTAAGTGTAAGGAAAAAAAAGTCTTCATGTGTCTTATTTATATCTCATAGATTGTAATAGTATAAAAAATATTCAGGAGGACCAAAGTTGAAGAAAAAATAACTATGCATTGATTTAAAACACAACAAATTGTAACAAAAAAAAACAACAGATTTCCTCATTTATTTATTAATATTAAATACTAGATTAAGAAAATCAACAAGTCAACAACAGCACCAGAAACATATAAAGATGCTAGATCTAGATAGGCCAAACAAGTTAGACATAAATTGAAATATTAAAGATTGCTAAAAGACACAATAGCCATGTCAAGCATTAGGAAGAACCAGATAGAAAACATGCATAGTGATCTGAAAAGGAAGATCAGTTTATTAGTTAATTGTAGCTTAATTCTCTTCAACGACCAATTCCTCAATCATATTATTCCCATGGTTGATCAAGGGTTTGAAGGATTGAACCTCATCGGAACAACACTTATTTGGTAATAAAACCATTGGATACTTGCGGGCTATGACAACTGAATTGATAACCTCGTCTGTAGGATGAAACACTGAGAGAACCTCAAAACCTCGGAGATCACTAGTATCAACAATCGGATACAGAAAAGCACGAGCACCATGAGCACTCCTCAGCATGAGAAGTGCTCCTGGTGCCATGTACTTAGCCAAGTGATCAATGATTCTATTCTTTTCCTCAACATTCATTCCCACAAGTGCTGCCAAATAAACAACTTCATATTCTTTCAAAGCATTTGACACATCCATTATATCATTGGTGTGAAAAAACATACGTTTTGATAATTCAGGATCAGAGGAAATTAAGCAAGAAGCTTTAGAATTGGCTAAAGGGTCAATGTCATAGTTATGAAAGATTGTGTTTTTAAGGTGGTTTGAAGCTAAGACAATGGAAGTAAGAGGAAGTGGACCTGAGCCAATAAAAGCAATTTTTTTAGGAACATTAGTGGAGTGTTTGGTTAGGATATTGAATTCAAGGAGACTAAGTTTAAGGTAGTTTGAATAATATGGGAAAATGTTGAGATTAGTGAGTGGATTATTGTATGAAGCTATGATGGTTGAGTAGTGGCTTTCTAAATGGCCTTCAGCTTCACCACATAGCCTTATGAGTTTGGATCTAATTTCTTGAACTTTTGTGGTTAGTTTGGTGACATCAATTGGACTAGGTGGCATGCATGTGTTAACAAGTTTGGTGAAAAGTGTGTTAACATTGTTGCAAGGTTTGAGTGTGTCTAAGCTTGAGATTTGGTCATAGAGTTTGCATACTTCTTCAATCAATAGATCTTCTTTGCTAACCATGTCGACACTATGAGGTTGGTGTTCAAGAATACGAGAAAGCATGTCAATTACAAGTGATCACAACACATTGGGATGCAAACATATTTATGCTCACTTGCGGGGTCCACATCCCCATTGAGACTTTTTATGTTTTTTTTTGTTTTTGTGAAAGGATCTAATTAAAGAGCAGCTCAATAAGTTAGACAGTGATGTTTTTATGGCAAAATTGAGTTGTGAACTAAAGTTTTGTAGGGGGTATAATTTATTTTAGTTTACTTATTTTATTTTTATAGTCATTTTTTTCGTGTCAAGTTAATCATTTATATTTAAAATATTTACAACGTTGGATCAACATCATTTTCTATCCATTTTTATTATAATATTTACAAAGCTGGATTAAAATATTGGAATGTTTCACGACTCAAATCTATCGTTATGCTCCTTCCTTTGGCTGATGATGAAGAGAACGAAGTGTATTTAGGTGATAATAGCCCAAATGAGTCATCGGTTATCGATGTGTATAGAATTATCTTGCAACGACTCAAGTAAGGTCTAATGTTGAGTGCAAGTTCATTTGAAAGTAGAAAGATCTTCATAAAATTCAAACATTCATATGTATATTGCCTCGTGAGCGTCTCTTGACTAATCACATGCACCACAATTAAATATTTCTGGTGAATGAACTTCAATGCGCCACAACCGCATGGTTAATAAAAATTTATTAACCATGCGCCACAACCGCTCAACCGCCCAAGGATTTAACACTTTTTATATTTTTAGGAGTTGACAGTACAAACTTCAATATCATATTACCAATATTTGCTACTTTAACTAGTGCTCCGAGATACCGGTCAACATTTTCCTTAAATATTTTACTCTTTTCTCGTCACTCCATGCCACTCTTAATTGAAATAAGGAGTCATTCAATGAGAGAATGGGCAATCCCTGTTGGGTGTAGCCACACCCATAAATGCATGCAATCAACAAAATTGAAATTGTCTGATCAAAATTAAATTGTTTATTTTTACGGAAACTTTGGACGAATGATGTTCCCTCTAAAATTAGTGTTTTTGGTTGGAGATTGTTATTAGAGAAATTACCAACTAGGGCAGTCCTTCATCATAGAAGTATTTTGCTACATTCTACTGGGTTGTCGTGTTGCTTTTGTACTTCGGCGTTAGAAGATTGTTCTCACATTTTCTTTCATTGTCCTTTTATCGTGGGTGTGTGGGAAGCGGTTTACCGATGATTAAGTCGTGATTTGGCGACATGTTTGGATGGTTGGTTTCACTTCTTGTGTTTTGGTCTATTGGTTACGTCAAAAAAAGGGAGCCGGGTTCCTCATTTGATTTGCTTAGCTACATCTTGGTGTATTTGGAACTTGGAAGCATAGAAATGACATCATTTTCAACGGTGGCACTCCTAATGCATCTTTATTGGTAGAGAATATCAAAATGTTGTCTTGGATGTGGTTCAATGGCCGAGCGGGTCGCCATTTTTTTTGCCTATTTCTAGTTGGTATCTTTTGATCCGCTAGCATGTATGCTTTGTCTGTGACTTGTTCTTATGTTGTAAAGGCTTGAGTATTCCTTGTACTCTCTTATAATACTATTTGTTTATCAATAAAAAAACTGTTTATTTTTATAATTAAAATCCAAATCATTTGATTTTGATCAGATAACTTTAATTACCAGTGTCTATTCACACAATTCATTTCAGGGAAGAGTTGTTGCCTACATCATGAGTAGTACATATGAAATAAAAGTTTAGGGCAATATAGGTTATTTGTTTATTCATTTTATCTTTAAAAAAAGGGGGCCAATATCGCTACTCCCACTAACACTCACTGTATAACGGCACCATATGCGACTACTCGACACTGAAACTAAAGCCAAACAGTGTAACCACATTTTAAAAGAAAATGGATTCTAGTTGAGGATGTTGCTAAAATGGACTCATCTTGTATCAAATAATTATATTTAATTAGATAATGTTTTCATGACTTCATCTAGCTTTCGGTTTCCATTACATTTTTATTGCTCCAATTTCCATAATTATAAGGATTTGCATATATTAAAAAGAGAGGATGATTTATCAAAGTTGAATGGTGAGCATGTTTAATGGCTATGAGTGAAGTCAAATCCACTTAATCACTGCACATATGTGATGTGTGATAATCACACGATGCTGTGAGCTTGCCACACACAGACATGCACCATACTCATGGCTCTGTGTGTTTAGTCCATGCAATAGCTAGCTCTGTCATTTAGAGTAATATTGACTTGTTTCAAGAACATGTATATCTAGGATACTTCAAATCATAAATGGAGACAACTAATAGTAAGTTTAGGGAAAATGATATTTTATATAAACACAATCAATTCATTCAAATGGATGATCTTATACAATTTTGTTACTCTAAACTATACTACACGAGGATACTTTTGGTCTTCTAAATTTTGTTACTCTTAGACTAATGTTACAATCATTTTGTTTTGATGTGTAACTTAATTTGATTAGAATTGTGGAGATAGCTGATCTACTGTAGAACTTCAAAATTGGGCAAACCATTGGAGGGAGAGGAGAGGAAAAAATACATAACTCCCACCTTATTTGAGAGTGTTTTTGCAAAAAATGAGAAAAAAATGTTTACGATTAATATATTTTTAATTTTAAAAGCATAATAAAAGGACAAAAAGGATTTGAAGAATTTTTTGAAGTCTAAAAAATCTTCCAAAATTCTCCTCCAGTACATTTTTTAAGTTTCCCATATTAGGGGATTTTGTATTAAACCCCCATTTAAGTTGAGGTACAATCTTTTCTTTTCTTTCCCTTTCCTCCTCCTTTTTCCGTAGTTCTGCCATCCTAAACTCCCAGACGGAACCTTGGGGTGAGGCTCACGATCACAATAGTACTCCCTGTCTTTTCATCAAATCCATCAATCTGTGAACACTCCTTGGGGACACAGAGAATTTCACATTCTTCGTTATCTTGGTTATGATTTCACAAGACAGCGAAGACACTATAAATTCAATTATGTTATTTAAACATCAAAATATAGACATCGTACATAACATCCTGTGAGTTTGTCTCTAAGAATTGAATACAACATGTGCAATGCAGTGAAATGAGCATTTATGTTATAAAAAATAGTGAAATTTATACACACTAATGACACTATGTTGAAGCACAGACAATGAAACTGAAATCCACCTAAATTTTGAACAAATATCAATTTATGAACTTCAAATTTTCATCAAAGTTCAGAATTTTCGTACGTTTCGTAGCTCTGATATTCAGTAGATTCGTACGCATTTGATTCTTCACTGGGAGACGATTCATATAAACTGGAACTTTCAGAGCTTTCAAAAATAGGAACTTCGCTATCAAAGGAAGTTTCCGGGGCATCAGAATTTTCATGAACTAATGTTTTCTGAACTTCAATTTCGCCTGTCTGAACAAATTGCAACAACAAATGCACTCCATTAACCACGTCATAAATCATTAATCCTATTCTACCGCCAACCCAACTGCCCATGTGACTTCCAACTAGATAGCCAATTCTGCCAAGGCTCTGCTCCCCCATGAATCCTCCTCCATAAGCACCAAACAACGTACCAGTACCCCTAAGGAACCCTTCTGTGAGCGTACCGCCGTAGTAAATAGCTTCGAAAAAGTCCCATCCAGAAGAGATGATGGGGCCTATAATCCGCTTGGCTTGACGGGAAGCCAACTTTGCCGCCTTTTTACTTTCTTTCTGTGCGTGTTTTGCTGAATCTGTTGGGGACATCCCTTGACTAACAGCGTCAACAAGAGCAGACTCAAGCGCTCGTTGTCTTGCTTTTTCGACGTGAGTAGATCTAATACTGTAAAAATATAGTTTCACGCCTTCCTTGACAGCACATGCCAAACTTCCAGAACCCATGTCAAAGCAGTTTAATAATGTGAACTTTCCACTCTGGGATGACCCCTCCTCGCCAACAAGCTCCCTGCATTTTTCAGCTGAAAGGAGAAACTTATATCAGCACAAGCAGATACTTCATTCAGACTAGTATTACTAGAAAGTTTGGTTGAAAGTCTTCAACAGTCAAAGATAAACATACAAGATCATAATTGAAACATGAGTTTTTTGTAAGAATCAGAAAGCCTATTGTTGCAATTTGCAAATGAACGCACCATAAAATACAACATAAAATTACAAAAGGATCAAATCATCCATTTTCATGTTTTCCAAATATGGGATGCAATCTGCATTTCTCTTCATCATTCCATAACAAAATATCTTAATCAGAATAATATAATGATATAATTATTTAATGTAGACAAGTAGTTGCATCAAACTTGATTCCATTTCATATATGTCCAATTATATTTTTCTTACGTCAAAAACAAAAATTATAGTTTTAAATAACAATATCACGACATTGCAAAATAGCCAAATATTATTGGACACATAATATTCAAAGAATTGTCATCGTATAGTTTAAACTCTACGGTCTTAGGATCTCCAAGTCATACCAACAAAACTCTATATTCAATTTCAACCAATGTTGTCAAATAGCAGCACTATAGTAGCGTAGCGAAATTTGAACAATCGCTATTGTTCCTTCCGCGATGCGCTATTTAGTACAAAATGTTATCGGATAGTGATCATATCAGGTTATAGCACTATAGCATAGCGGAATTTCAATTTACAATCTACTATGGAGAATCCATCTCCATTTCAGATCACAAGCACATATATAAAATGAAATCAATTAAAATCTTAATTAAAAAATACAGAATTACCAGATAGATAAATTAACAGCGTAATCACAAAATGAATCCCCGAATCAGAAAAACTATAGTGTTAAGTGTTAACTAAGATAGTAAATCAAAGGATTAATTGGTGAAACCTTTCCTAATCACAAATTGAATTTCAAATACTTCAAAATCAAAATATACCTGTGATACTAAGAACAACGATGGCGGCGACGATTACTAATAACCGGATTCTTCTATCCTTGAAATCCATTGAAGTAACGGTAAAACTTAACTAATCCTCTAGATTAAGTGTATAATACGGTATTTATCGTCTTTTGAAGCGTGATTGAATGGCTCTAAGATATGGAATAATGTTAATAACGATGAATGAACTTGCTTTCTCGGCGAAGTTTCGACGTTGACCGTTGACGGAAAGTACACGGAATGACCGGCGGTAGAAAAACGAATTATCTGAAGGAACCAACGATTCAAGTTCCGAGCAATTTAGAGCCCGTGGGCTTTAAAGCCCGGATATTTTTTAGTTGGGAAAATAGTTGTTATTAGCACCAATTATTTTAGAATACACCCCACTGTTAATTTTTTTTTCCTTCATAACTTCTAGTTTTCTTTATGTCATGTGTGTGTTGTGACGAGTGTGAGGTGAGTTTGATTTCTTGAAAGAATTGAGCGTTATAGAGTTCTAGGCATGGTTAGAATTAATGAATTATGATCTATACTACACTATGGTGAAAAACTATCATATTCTCGAAAATAAAAATCTCCATCTTTTTTTTAAAAAATGAAAAGAAAAAAAAAATCCACTTCTAATTAGTTGATGTCTATATATAGATTTTGGGGTGATCATTTACATTTACTTTTCATCGGTAATATTTTCCTTTCATCATCAATCAATCATCAATACAATACATTTTTACGCTTTTCTCTCTACTTCTTACATGAATGTCATATTTTCTGAACAAAATAATTACATAGACATAAGTTAGTCACAAAAGTTCTTCAACAAAAAAAATAAATGTAATATTCTTCTTCTTCTTCAAAATGAACTTACAAAGGCTATTAAAAAAATAAACTTACAAAGAATCTATCAATCGTATCAACTATATTAATGAATCATCTATCAATCCAATACTTTTTGAAGACTACTTTCAACGACTTGAAATGTCGGTATTGATAATAAAAGTTCTTTTAATGAAAGTTTATTTAAAGGATTGGACAAATTTTATTATTCATAACCACGAAAAAGATTACATTTGTTTTAAAGGTACGAAAGGGATTACATGATAAATAATTTTTTCTAATAAGCTTATATAATTTCTTTCTTTCAATAATTTATTACTGCTCTATATTTTGTCATACTCAGAACAAAATGACTAATCAGAAAAGAAAGATGAATCAGTAAATTTAATTAGTAGCACGTATTATTTTAAAAATAATAAATTAGAAATATATATAACATGAAAACCTCAAAGAGATATTGGCCACATGTTATTTTGAAATGAAAAATTATAAGCCTTTAGTTTAGATCAAATAAAATGAACGGATAATATTTGTTGTCAATATAAAGTTTGACACTTAGTTATACCAAAGAAAAAAATTTAACACCTGTTGTCAATAAACCTGACTCTTTTATATATACAGTATTTGGTGTCAAAATAAAATTTGACATTCAAAATATATTATTTTTTTACACATTGTGTCTATATCACCTTCACACTTTTTTCTGTCTTATTTTTGTCAACTTCTAAAATAAATTGTTTAATTATATTTTCATCATTTTTAAAAATAATACAGTTTTAGTTTTTTAAGCACACATTTTTTTTTTGATATATCGGAAATTTTTTAAGCACACATTCATTGGAAATAATAAAATTTCGTCTATACAAAACAAACAAAATGATTGATTTGCACAAAAACACCACATTTTAAGTTCTGCTTCAGCGTCAAGAAAGGACAATTTCGTAAATCTGATACACGAGGGTTTTTGAAGGGCTTTAACAAATCTCCATCGCCATACCAAAAAAATAGAACAACAATTCCTTTCTCTTCTCTTCTCCGTCGTGTTCGCTTCCACTTCCACAACCGTCAATGGTGGTTATCGCCACCTTCACAACCAATTTCAACCTCTAAATTTCATTTCCAACCAACACTTCAATTTCAATTTCCACATTTCAATTCCCGCATTCACCTAATCCCCAAATCCAATGTTGAAGCTCCTTTCATCCTCTCCCATCCACCGCCTAAACCCCGCCGTGGTTCCAATACTCCGACCGGGAACAGAGTCCACATCTCCATTACACAGAGTGCTGAATTCTCTCAGCGGGTTGAGTCGGAGTAATGGATATTTGGGAGGTCGTGTTTTTTTCTGCTCGGATAGTGACGGCGGTTCCGATCATGTGGTTGATGCTGAGAGTAAAGCGGCTGAGGAGATTCCTCCAAAAGGCTCTGCTATTGTCTCCACTTATCCCAGACCTGAAGATTACCTTACTGTTGGTTTCAGATTTTACTCTTTTTTTTTTTTTTTTAGTTTATTTGATTCCAAAGTTCATTTCTATATCGTAATTTATTGGAAAATTTGGTGCTGAAATTGTAATTTGAGGCCTAAATTTAATAATTAGTATGAGTTTTTATCACTGCAAGTGAAATTTGTGTTTTTATTATATATTTTATATATGTTGTAGTGTTGTTTGGGTTGTAATGTGCGAAGTGTATCCAAAACTGCTACATTGTTGTCTTGAGTTTGAGCTTAACATTTGTTTTAGGATTTTATTTGCTGAGCTAAATGTAGTTCTTACCATACAACAAGTACAACTAAGTATTTATTAATTATTATCGTGGTGGTTTTCTGTTTCTCGTTGCTTTGATGTGTGGAAGGGTAATTTTCCTTTTTAAGTTGTTTGCTTTGAATAGTAGTTTATATGTTATTGAAGTTATCTGTTACAGAAGTTTATTATTTTGTCTTTCTATACAAACGCTTACTCTTACATACTCTCCATCTAAATGGGGTTGAGCTCAAGCCTAGACATATTGTTGAACTTGGTGTCCTTGTCTGACACTGTAAGTCGTGCTGGTTTCCCTTTATTTTGGGGTCATGCATTCTTGATCTCTGTTTATCTTATGAATATCAATAGACTCCTTGTTGATGCCTTAAACTTTGTAGTGCCCTATACTATTACTACTCTCTTTCATCAACCTTCTGATTATAGTTTTATCAATGTGTTTGGTTCCTCATATCTTGTGCTTTATTTTCAGTTTCCTTGAATACTTAATGATTATTTTTTCTCCTCTCCTTTGGATCAGGTTTTGGCATTGCCATTGCAACATAGACCCCTTTTCCCAGGATTTTACATGCCAATCTATGTTAAGGTATGATGAGTTGCCAATAATAATGATTTAAATACCTGTCTCTGCGCATCACATGCTTCTTGCTTAACATATGATTATAAGAATTATAGTCTCTGATCAGTGCATGTAGATGTCTATGGATTGGTTAAATATGATTTGGACCTTGAAAGGATAGTGTGTTAATTTCATGGACTATTTTACCATGCATCCAGGACCCCAAAGTGTTGGCAGCTTTACAGGAAAGTCGAGAACGACAAGCCCCTTATGCTGGTGCTTTCCTCCTTAAAGATGAGCCAGACTCTGATCCCAATATAGTATCTAGCTCTCACACTGAAAAGAATGTACATGATTTAAAAGGAAAAGAGTTGTTCAATCGTCTTCATGAAGTTGGGACTCTTGCCCAAGTATGTGAATTTTTATCCGGCTTAATTGTTGCTTTATTGCCTTCAATAAATAACTTGTTTAGATTTGTTAAGTGCCTAATCTTTTGTTAATAATCCTGTTTTCAATACCAGATTTCAAGTATCCAAGGTGATCAGGTGATCCTGATTGGTCATCGACGTCTACGCATAACAGAGATGGTTGGTTTTGAACATGCTAAAATTAATGGGAAATATGATGTTTGATAATATTTTGGTGACTGAGTTTTGTTCACAATGATTCTGATTTCTGATAATCAGGTGTCCACAGCTAACATAGTCTGACAGTCGTTTAAATATTTCGTTTTTCGTAGGTTAGTGAGGACCCGCTTACTGTAAAAGTTGATCATCTCAAGGCATGTCTTTGTTGATTGCTTTGTAATTTTGTTTGTACTTTGAAGTGAAAGGTTTATTTTATATCCTTATTGGACAAGAACTCTTTATATTTTATTGACTTTTACTTAGTTCTGCAGGATAAAGCCTATAACAAAGAAGATGAGATCATAAAGGCCACATCTTTTGAGGTCATATCAACACTAAGGGATGTTCTTAAAACAAGCTCTCTTTGGAGAGATCATGTTCAGACTTACTCTAAGGTTAGACTTTAGACCCTTCTGTGGTTGTGTTAATTGAAATATCGGAATGGGGAGGGGATTGGAGTAGTCCTTTTATTATGTGCTAGGTTTGTTTGCATTGCTTTGTTAGAATTTTTTGAAGTTGGAATGACACCTTTAATATAATATAGTTTGTCAATTTTAAACAACCTGATTATTATTATTATTACTATTATTTATTTATTTATTAATCTTTATTGCGACAAACTCTCGAATAGTTGGCTCCGTGTTGCCTCTTCCATATAAATGACCTTAATGTTATCACTCCTTAGGTTAAACGATTCTATTCTATTGTCACACGGCTTGTTCAAATGTGGAATATAGTTGATTGATGTCAATCTTTGTGATAATTTTACCACCAGTGGAATTGTAGAGAGAGAAGGATCAGTTATAAAAGAAATAATGATGACGTGAGCAGAAAATGTTAGGTAAAGATTCTTGAGCCACACCACATTTTAGATACCTTGATAATGAACCTTCAAAGTTAAGATATCTTGATAACAGTGAGGGACTGTTTGGATGTGCTTAATTTAGAGCTTACTTGGGTTTATATCACAGTACAGCTCTTCCCTTAGTATTTGGATATACTTACAAAAATAGCTAGTAACATTTCCACCAGCTTATGAATAAGTGTTCAGTTATGGTCTTTCGAACAGCTTATTGAATAAGCCCTGGATTAAGAGGAGTGTAGTAGAGAAGCGAGAAGATTCAAAAAATGTTTTTCATTATTAAAAACAAACACATATCTGCTGTTTGTTTGCAGAAAAATCTCTAGTTTATTTCATCTGAAAATCACTATATTTAATTTAATCATAAACAAATAGGCCATAAGTTCTTTATTGATTTGCATCCTGAATCTTTGTTCTGTAAAGTTTTTGGCTGTACTTTAAACTTTTTTCTTGCAATTGTCTCATATATTAAATCTTAGTAGGATTTATGGATTCTTGGGGATTCTTTTACTTAACTTGCTGCATAACACAATATGCATGCTGCTGTTTCGTTCTTTTGCATTTTATATGTGTTAATACAACTATACAAGAATGGAATTGACTCTGAAGTGCATGGTTGTGTTGTTGTTGTCCTTCAATGGGGTGGTGTTATTCTATGAAGTAAAGGCGCTCCATTGGCCTCTGACCTTATTTATCTCTGTGGACACAGATGTGACATTTCCCACAAGATTTTGTGTTTTGAACAAGGCCATTTGAATATATAGCATATTGATGATGTGAACTTGGTAGTCTCTTAAAAAGAGAGTGTCTGAATATCATCGTTGAAGACTAAACATCAATGAAATTTTTTTTAGGACCTAAACTTAATAGGAATGTATTATATATGGGCACAACATATTTAACTCTTTTATTTAAAGTCTTTGTTATATTTTTTTATAGTTGTATCACTCTAAAAGAAATTTGTTAATTTTCTCAAAAAATAATGCTTAATGTGGCGGAGATTCTCTTAAAGAGATTGTTAATGAATCAGTTATAAGTGCCTTTTCATGTACTCTTTTATTGCTTTGAAATAAAAACGAACTGGAGTACTTAATATGGTGGTTGTTATATATTTTTGTACTGGGTTAGTTATTACTTTTATCATTTTAAGATGTTGACTTTGCCTCTTTGTAAATTGTGCAGCATATTGGTGATTTTACCTATGCAAGGCTAGCAGATTTTGGAGCTGCAATATCTGGGGCAAACAAATTGCAATGCCAACAAGTTCTTGAAGAGCTAGATGTGAGTAAATTTGGAGTTGACACTTAAGAAATATCGACTTTGTGGATTTTTTTTGTTCTGTATTAGTATCAAAATAAAATAAAGATTTGAACAATGAAACACTAAATTTTTGACTGGAGGTGCATTCGCTGTCTTGTTGGGCAGGTGTATAATCGATTGAATCTTACACTTGAGTTGGTAAAGAAAGAGATGGAAATCAGTAAGATTCAGGTAATAATTTATTTGGATTTCTTGTGTGTTGTACTTGCTTTTTCATCATTTATTTATTGAAGTTTATGTTGATTATTGCAGGAAACAATTGCAAAAGCAATTGAAGAAAAGATTAGTGGTGAGCAGCGCCGTTATTTGTTAAATGAGCAGCTGAAGGCCATAAAAAAGGTAGAAAACCTTCATGACCTTTGATCTTCCTGGTGGCATTTCCCTTTATCCTAACACAAATGCAGTTCTAATTTATATGTATATGTATAATATGCTTTGCCGAATGCTCTACTATAAAAGTTGTTTCTGATTTATTATATT
Source organism: Trifolium dubium (assembly GCA_951804385.1). NCBI lineage: Eukaryota > Viridiplantae > Streptophyta > Magnoliopsida > Fabales > Fabaceae > Trifolium > Trifolium dubium. The sequence goes on along the minus strand of OX638064.1, from coordinate 48,585,362 downwards.
GTAATTTGAATTTTATTCTATTTGCAGGAATTAGGACTGGAAACTGACGACAAGACAGCTCTTACTGGTTGGTTTTGATTTTTTACTTTTTTTTTGTTTTTATAACAAGATGGTCGATTTCTTTTATAACTTGTTTCCTGCCGAAAAGAATGATGTAGTGTGTATACATGTAGGTAAGGTGATTGTTTCTCGTAGGATAGACTGTGTGATTGAAATCTTTTTGGCTGCCAAATTACAAAATTGTTCACCTAACTTTTTTTTTCCTCACTTTTCTCCTCTTTTATGTTTCTCTACGAATATCTTTCAAAACTTTTGGTTATATAGTGAGTATAGGAGTGCTCTTTATATCGTACTTTTGTTTGTGTTTTAGTTAATTGGTTTTCTGGAGTACACTTTTTAATGAAACTTGTAGATATGATAATATTATCCTTACTTTTTATTTCAGGTAAATTCAGGGAAAGGATTGAACCTAAGCGAGAAAAATGCCCACCTCATGTCTTACAAGTTATAGACGAAGAACTCACAAAGCTACAACTGTTGGAGGCTAGTTCTAGTGAATTCAGTGTTACCCGTAACTACTTGGACTGGTTGACTGCACTGCCTTGGGGGGAATACAGGTTTGTGTACATTGAATTTCATTCTTATCTTTCATAGGCCCTTGTATGTGGTAAGTTTGTTTTTCATAAGTTACTGTATTGAAAATTACGAGTCTGAATCTTTTAATTTCCCAATCCAGTGATGAGAACTTTGATGTTACTCGAGCACAAAAGATTCTTGATGAAGACCATTATGGATTAACTGATGTGAAGGAAAGAATATTGGAATTCATAGCTGTTGGGAAATTAAGAGGGACTTCACAAGGTAACTAGTTTATGTAATGTATCCCAAACATTTATATGCGTGTTTAGTATGTGACAAGTACTACCCTGCTAAGTTGATCTGTGTTTTAATGTCTCCAAATAATATATTGCTATAGTTTCTTGAAATGGGCTACTTCTGTTCATTAAGTAGTCTTAAATCACCATATATCTTGATGCCATTTTTTCTCTATTTATAAACATTTTATGGCAAGACAGACCTGTTCTGGACTTGGTCAGTCTTTGAAATGTGATGCCTATTCTTTTGTACCAAATTTGATCATGACTCATGAGACACTCAATTTTATGTGTTTTGTGCTGATTCTAACTCAAAATGCTTTAAGATATTGGCCTCAGTTAGCCAATTCATTTATTTAAAGTTCAAGCCTTTGGTGCTTGCTTGTGATCTTCGCCAAAAAGTCTGACTTGGTTCCCAATCTTTCTTATATGTAGGAAAAATTATCTGTCTTTCTGGTCCACCAGGAGTGGGAAAAACAAGTATTGGCCGTTCAATTGCACGTGCCTTGAACCGTAAGTTCTTCCGATTCTCTGTTGGAGGATTGACTGATGTGGCTGAAATAAAGGTAAATAAAATATCTGTTTCCTTCACTAAGTTGAATTGATATTTGGTACCAGTTATATAGTAATGTGTTGCGGTGTTTTGTATCATTAATATTTAATTTTACAGGGGCATCGTCGAACATATATAGGTGCTATGCCAGGAAAGATGGTACAATGCCTTAAGAATGTGGGAACAGCCAACCCTCTTGTTTTGATTGATGAGATTGACAAAGTAAGATGTCATTAAAGTACTAAACAGTTCAATTTATTTGTGGCTAATTAATTTTGTTTTCTGATTTCTCTATGGTATATACTCTCCTGGTCCTAATAAATATAATAATGCGTGGATTTCAGTTTTATTAATTTTATAACTCCTAATCTCATACATTCTATTAAAAGGACAATTAGCAATTTAGCATTATTGACACTGTTTTATTCAATTGGTAGTTGGGTAGAGGACATGCTGGTGATCCAGCAAGTGCTTTGCTAGAGCTCCTGGATCCGGAGCAGAATGCTAATTTCCTGGACCATTATCTTGATGTTCCCATTGATCTATCAAAGGTAAGTATTTGATAATTTGGGAGGTTTGTACGAGTCCGCATTTGTGCATGGTTTATCTGTTACATGTCCGTTGCTGATCTAAGGGACTAATTTAATCTTTCAATACCTACTCTGGATAGTCAAATAATTTTTGAACGGATAGTTTTCATTGAGTACCCTGAAGTCAAAGTTGGCACATTGTTAATGTTTTTACCAAAACAACTTATGCACTGGAATCACGCTGCAGGTTCTTTTTGTTTGCACTGCAAATGTAGTGGAGATGATACCAAATCCCCTATTGGATAGGATGGAGGTTGTTACTATTGCTGGGTATATTGCCGATGAGAAAATGCACATTGCAAGAGATTATCTGGAGAAAACTACACGTGAAGCATGTGGAATAAAGCCGGAACAAGTATTTATCTTTTCCACCCATTTACAGCATTCCTTTTCCTGCAACAAATTGCTAGCATAATGATGCCATCTTTTATTGCTTTATTTGTTTTAATTAGTTGAAAAGGTTGCTGACTACAAAAATTAACTTGCTTCAGGTGGAGGTGACTGATGCTGCTCTTCTTGCTCTAATAGAAAATTACTGCCGAGAATCAGGAGTTAGAAATCTTCAAAAGCACATAGAGAAAATTTACCGGAAGGTCTGTAGTATTTTTTGGTCAATACTGTCAGTTTTTAGTTACTGAAGCAGTGAAATATGTTATGATGTGTATGGTTGAAAAGACAGCCGCCACTCTTGATCTATTCATTTTAAATTTATTGGTTGCATTAGTTCATCACTACATCTGAATTAAATTTTGTAAAGGCATTCTGTGCCCTGAAATATTCTTTTTATGCATGGCAGATAGCTCTAAAACTTGTGAGGCAAGTGGAAACCATTGATGCTACTATTGAACCAAAGAAAGCTGAAAAAGATTTTGATGAAACGGGTACAATTACTGTTCGAGAAGAGAACCCTGAGTTAATAGAGAGTAGCGATACTGAACATACCGATGAAAGTTCTGAAGAAGTTGATGAAGTGGAAACAAATCCACAGGCTGATCAATCTACAGATACAGAGGTAGTATAACAGTCTGAAAGCACATCCATAATTCTCTCGTAAAAATGTTATTTTCTGATTTTGTTCATTGAGCAAGAAAACAATGACCTACTAATGCAAAGCATTAATGCGACATTGAGAACTTACTAAGTCTTTTATCTTAATATATACTTCAATGATATCCTATAAAATATACTTGCATATGCATTTGTTGGATTTTACCATTTTTTCTACAACTGTTGTACCATTGTACAACAGTTTTTAACCACCAAAATATTATGAGATTTTCTGTATGAAGACTTCAATCCAGAATCAAAATCCTCTCTGTGGTCCAATAACCACTACACAAATCTGATATGTATGGATATTAATTTTGGCAGGTTACACAAGAAAGAAAGGAAGATAAGGAGATTGAAAAGGTATTGATTGATAAATCGAATTTAGATGATTTTGTTGGCAAGCCTGTCTTCCATGCAGAGCGCATCTATGATCAGACACCTACTGGGGTTGTTATGGGTCTTGCCTGGACTGCAATGGGCGGTTCCACACTGTATATAGAGACTACACTTGTTGAAGAAGGGGACGGCAAAGGAGCACTGCATACCACTGGTCAATTAGGAGATGTGATGAAAGAAAGTGCTCAAATAGCTCACACAGTTGCCAGAGCTATACTGCTGGAGAAAGAACCAGAAAACCCTTTCTTTGCCAATACAAAGTTACACCTCCATGTTCCTGCAGGGGCTACACCAAAGGATGGACCAAGTGCTGGTTGCACGATGACCACTTCTCTGTTGTCTCTTGCCATGAAGAAGCCTGTGAAGAAGGATCTAGCAATGACAGGGGAAGTTACACTTACAGGGAAGATTCTTCCCATTGGCGGGGTAAGTTGAGAAATTTAAATATTCCTGTTCATTTTTTGCCATGACTTCTTTTTGCGCATTGTGTCTGAAACTGTCTGTCAATGCTATGAAATTTTCAGGTCAAGGAGAAAACCATTGCTGCGAGAAGGAGTGAAGTTAAGACTATAATATTTCCCTCAGCAAACAGGAGAGATTTTGACGAGCTAGCGCCTAATGTAAAAGAAGGTCTTGATGTGCATTTTGTTGATGACTACATGCAGATCTTTGATTTGGCTTTTGGTGATGAGAAGTCGCACAATACGCAGAACTAAATTACTAATATGTCCCGTAGGATCTTGAGATGAAATTAGATTCTTTATTGAGCTGGGAACTGGTCTGAGTTTCGTACTATATTGATTTATTCATTAGGACCAATAATTCTTAGAGTTTTTATTCATCTCTTCCCTTGTGTTCAGGGCGAAGTCTACTTTTTTTATTCTTCTTCTTCAGTCTGGTACATGAGTACATCCCAATTGTAACATGTATATTCATCTTTATATTATTTATTTTATGGTATATTTTATGCTCCATGAGAGAATATCATAATATTTGCAATAATACATCGTTATATTCATCTTTTATCTTACTTTGTTTAGGTCAAATTATGATTATCCTTTCATCATTTTTTATAACTTTTCCAATGATCATTTCAACTATGGTACACAATATTGCAGAGCTTAGGTATATGTAAGAGGTGTAGAGAAAGGAAAGTAGATACTAGAGTAGAGACAAAAGAACAAAAGAAGACATATTTTAATGAAAAGATAATTGTGTAAGGGCACTAAAATTATAATTTAACATTTTTATTGAGATTGTTATAGTTTTTTTTTAGAAAGAAAATAACCTTTTTATAATTTTAAGAAAACATCAAAATCTCTCAAAAGTAATTAGAAAACATACTCAAACATCAAATTTTCTCTCATTATCATCAATTAAACACGACTCTTAGATTCATACATTTTAGTCACAAACAACACAACTAACTACATGCATGAACCACTAATATATCTTGCAAATAATACATGTTTTTTTTCCTCCTCCGTGTATTAAATATGACTCTTAGAATCATATATACCATGTGAGAATGAATATTATATAAGTTTAAAATATAAGTTTTATTTTTATTCTTTACTATAAGAGACAATACACTTTTTAGATTTATTGTAAAACTTATGTATCAGGACTGTAATAAAGACCATAAACAATTTTTTAATGAATTAAAAAATATATTGTCTCTTATAATAAGGAATGAGAGAACAAATGCAAATAGCTGTATAAATTTTTGAAATGTTAATTATTTCTTTGATCTCCCATTTCTCTTCCTCTATAATTTTATTATTTACTATTATAAAAAAAAATTAGTGCTCTTCTATATATATAATATATACACAAAAAAATTTGTGCATTTTTTTTATTATGCCAGAGTGTTTGAAATTAAACTACAATCATTTAATATTTTAGTCAAAATAGATTTTCATTACAAAATAACTGCATTATCTTTACTTTCTTTTTCTCCTTCTCCCAAAAAATAAACTAATAAAACTTTAGTTAAATGATTTGAATTTGTTCAATCCATCTATTTAAAAACATATATTTATTCAATTCACTCAATTTATTTAAAAAATTAAAACGATCATTAATTAGTGTTTATTTATTTTCTTGTTGATAATAAAATAGATTAATATAAAACAAAACATAAATCATTTTTATAAAAAAAAAAACATAGTGGAAAACGTAAAATAAAAAAAATTGTGAAGAAAAACTAATAAACTAATTTTAAATTAATTATGGGAGATGATTAAAAGTAACTTTGAATCCTTTATAATTTATATCACACAATTGGTTTATGATAAGAAAATTATGCTTAACAACTTCCTCACAAGAAAAACATTAGAGAAATTCTTGTAGTTGATGGATTACCTACTCTACATTCACCTAGTATAGTTGTCATCAGTGACGAGTGATAAATCATTTTTTATTAAGAGTAAACTCGATGAATAGGATTGGTCACCCGTTATATATCTTCAGTGTTCACTGTTGAGAAATCATCTTCTCTTTAAAAACTAAATATTTGTCTCGTGAAACTTAAACAAAGATAGTCTCATTATTGCAAGAGGTGACATTAATAGCGGCACCTAACCCAGGGAGCAACATCGCCATTACTTAGTTATAAGTGTGAAGTGTAGTCAAATTTGTTACTTGATTGTTGTCTTGAGCCTGAACTTCACATTTATTTCATGCTTCTGCAGTGAGGATTTTATTTTCTGAGCTAAATATAGTTTGTACTATACAACTAATTTGTAGTTTTCTATCTCTCTTTGCTTTGATTTGATATTGTGGAAGAGTAGTAATGTTCCTTCTTAAGTTGTTTGCTTATCGTATGGGAATATTAGTTTCTATGTTATTTTCTATTTTACAAAAGAAAAATCAATAATTTATTACGCTAGTAGATTAATTAGTTTTGAACAACTTTAAAGACCTATGATCAATTCTTCTGATATCTCTATTATATATATTACGATAGTTCTACGGAGCTCTCTCGTGCATTCTCAAAAAAATTTGCTTATGTGTCATTCAATTAGAGCTTCTCTAAGATTTTTTTTGGATAAAATATGTTTTTGGTCCCAATAAATATACCAAATTTTGTTTTTAGTCCCTCTAAAATTTTTCTTCGACTTTTAGTCCCTATAAAATTTTCTATTTTCACTTTTGGTCCCTTCTTCTAAGTAAACTCATATGTATGATTCATATTTTTAATTAAAATTTTCCAGAAAAGTTTATAAAATTATATTAATCTCTCTCAAAAAAAATTAGAATTTTTTAACAAAATATGAATTTAATATGATTTTTGACATTTTTTGTGGTTAAAATGTCATAATTAATTAATGTTTTGTTAAAAAATTCCAATTCTTTTATAGCGAGATTTTCATAATATTGTACAGATTTCTGCATAACTTTATTAAAAAAATATAAAGTTACACATGAGTTGAATTAAAAATAGGGACTAAAAGTGGTGATTGAAAATTTTATAGGGACTAAAAATTGAAGAAATTTTTTAGAGGGACTAAAAACAAAATTTGATATATTTATAGGGACCAAAAATATATTTAACCCATTTTTTTTTATTAATTTTTTAGATATTTTTTTGGGTTAAATATATTTTTGGTTCCTATAAATATATCAAATTTTGGATTTAGTCCTTATATTTTAATTAAGTTGTGCACAAATTTGAAAAATATTATGATAATCTCTCCCTAAAAAAATTGGAATTTTTTAACAAAATATAAATTAAATATGAATTTTAAACCACCAAAAGTTTAAAAATTCATAATTAATTCCTATTTTGTTAAAAAATTCTAATTTTTTTTTGAGAGATCATTATAATTTTATAAACTTTTCTGCAAACTTTTTATTCAAAAATATGAATTCTACTTATGAGTTTATTTAAAATGAGGGACCAAAAGTGAAGATGAAAAATTTTATAGGGACAAAAAGTCGAAGAAAATTTTTAGAGGGACTAAAACTAAAATTTGGAATATTTATAGGGATCAAAAATATATTTAACCCTAAAAAGATAAATTGTGAGAATAATTATATGGACCAAAAATATCTCACAATGTGGGAGTTTTGTGATATATGTTTTTTTGGTAGATCGGAAAGATAAATTGCTCCCGCTAGGAATTGATCCCTGGACCTCTCCAACTCATACGTTTCTCAGCTCATACCACCTGAGTTATGTAACGGGGACAAAGTTTTGTGATATTAAGAATTATATTTTCTTTGTTTTGTGTAAATTAATATAGTTTTATCAATTTATTTCATAATATACTGTTGGTATAAAACTATTTTACACATGTATCAGATAATATATTGATACATAATATATTGTGTGCAAAAATATATTATTTATAAGCAACTATTTTCTACCATTGTCCCCTTATTTCGATTCAAGAAGTTGTTCTTTGGATCTGGTGGGCTGAACACTTTTGATTCGAGTTCAGAAGTTAGTGTCTTTTGGCAACTCTTTGGGTCGGGTTGAGAGATCTCTGGTGGTATGAAAGCAGAAGAGTAGCTTCTAAGAATGTGATTAGAAGTATATCTCTTTTAGGTAGTGTAGGTTTTGGTTTTTTATGGCGTTCTGCTTATATACGGGGCGCCATTGTTTTGTAACTTCTATTTTTCCGTTCTATGTTCGTCTTGTGCATAGATATGGTCTTATTAATATAATATTTGCCGTTCAAAAAAAACTCCTTAAATGAATTCCAGTTATCTCGAGTTGATTTATCTCTGCAGTTGCATGCGGAAAATACCTTTGGTTTATCAAAAAAAATCTCAAATTCACTATTTAATATTAAAATAAATTTAAAATAATAATTTAAAATAAATTAATAAATAATATTAAAAAGAAAATAATCCCGTGCACGGCACGAGTTAACATACTAGTTAATTTTAATTCTTGTATAATCACTAATATAATAATTAATAATAATAAATATTATGACAGCACAAAAAAAGCAACAATAAAAATTCATACAATATTTATCAACATTCAACACAGAAAATAATATAATACAAATGCAATTAGGATGCAAAGTTTAAAAAGTAGGAGTTTATATTAATAAAAATATAATATTGGTGCAAAATATTACGATCTAGGGTGTGTCGCTGCACCCATGAATTATATGTGGCACCTCCCCTGTTCATTGGGTCCAAGGGTGCGTTTTTGCGGATGACTAAAAATAAAAAACCGGACGTCTGTGACACTAAACTAAAAAATTATTTACAATATATCGCAACTCCTTAAAGTATAATTAGACACTGAAAATGACTGAAAAACTTAGTGAAAAATAAAATATAACTTATAAAATATTCATCATTTTTAGCACGAGCTTCTGCTATATTTTATCAAGAAAAATGGTGCTCTTGAACGGCAAGCAATATTTCTTTTTTTTTTCTTCTAGTTTTTAGAGAAAATGAAGTCTAATAGTTTAGAGTTTGAGGCAAATTCTAATATTAAATAATTTCAATTTCCTTTTAAACGTAGTTGCGGAGAACAAACCATAATCCTTTATACTGAAATCCAACATTAATCACTACTGAACCAACTCATTTTTATTAAAGCAACATTGTGTCCAAAATATTTCTCTTACACCGTTCCACCAGTAACCCTATTACTAAAAATGTTGCTGCACATATATTTGTCAACACATGATAATTGTAATGTTAGCTATTTTATTTTGATATGCTTATTTGTTTATACCCCCTCCGTCTTCATTTACAGAAGTCAGTTTGACAAAATTTATGTCTTTTTATATAGAACTCATATACTATTTTCAATAATATTAATAATTTTTTTTTCAAAATTATCCTCATTTATTTACATTTTTTTAATAACATTAATTTTTTTTTTGAAATACTACTCCACCTTTTTACTTATTTTCTTTTCACTTACTTTATTTCCTCCTCATTACTAAGGGTAAATATGAATATAATTTGTCAATCAATTTAATATTAAAATGAACTTTCTTAAAGTGTTGTGAACAATGTGATAATGAAAGACATTTTTAAAATTTTGGAGCTTTGTGTGATTTTTTGTATTAAAATTCTAAGGTATTATTCAAATATGAATGTAATATGTATACGCTACTTTTAACTTCTAATTGTAGTTACTAGTTAGAGCATGTTTCAATGGTTGGTTCTTTGTTCAGTTTGTTGGTTCTTCAATGCAACTTATTAGTTGCTGGAGTTTGAAATTTTTTTAAGTTTAGATAAAATTTTAATTTAATAAATAAATATCAGTTATGTTCTAAATCAACTCTTAAATTTTTTAATTTATCTCAATTTTAAATAAAAAGTTTCAATTTTGTCCTAAAGTAACCTTAAAAATCTCAGTTTTAAATAAAAATATCAACTTTATCCTAAATTAAACTCTAGAAATATTAATTTTGCACTAAACTAATCCTAAAAATACCAATATTTTTTGCCCGAGTTCGGGCAAGTGTTCGAATATACTGGGCCGCCGACCTTAACTACACCCTGATGCAACTTATCACTTTTTGTTGGTTTGACCGGTACGTGGAGTACGCCAAGTGTGGAAAAGGATTGCTTCATGAAGCAATGTTCTTTAATTTGGCTAACACAAACACGTAAACAAATAATAAAAAATATGACCGTTTTATAGTATACTTTTTAAGTAATTGATATTTTAATAATTTTTTACTATAAATCACGGTCATTTGAAAATAGGAGATGGATAACTCATCTGGTTAAACTAGTTGAGATAAGGGTTAAAAAGTTAGAGGTTCAAGGTTCAAATCTTGATAAAGAAACAAAAACTAACAATATAAAAAAAATGGTCATTTGAAAACACTAGACACAATTTTTATCTCACAATTTCATCTCTTTATTTTTAATTTTACACTCGATTTTGCTCTCATAATTTGTACTCTCCCTGTCCCAAAACTATTGTCCTATTAGAATTTCTCATAATTCCATCTTTGAGTTTCATTTGACAAATTATTTTACACAATTTTTCATCTTATTTCTTCAAACCAAATGGATCCAAATTAATATAATTTACAACAGTCTATATGGAATCTTGTGCAAAATTATCAACATTCTAATTCTCAATTGTATAAATATATTAAAATTGTATAAATGTATGCAGATGCAATTTTAATACATTTATACTAGGAGTATTTTAGATATATTATTGTCAAATATATTTTTTAATTTGAGGATGAACTTTTTTTTTGGCAGTGAATTTGAGGATTAACTAGCAAAAATGGTTGTAGGTACTTGCCACTAAGACACAATATAGTTATATATAATTGTACCTTTGATTTAATTTTTGGATGAAGAAAAAAAATATTTTATAAATGTAAAAGTGATTTCAATATTTTTCTTTGATTTTACACTTTAATTTCACACATATATAACTTATTTTTATGTAAATATATTTCAAACATAAATAGAAAGTTCTGATAATCATAAGTGATTTTTAGTCAAAAAAATAAATAATCATAAGTGGTAAATGAAGGTTATAATCAAATCATTGAACACCTTTCTTAATTTTGTGACTTCATTCAAAATATGCACGTGCTATATAGTATAATAATATATTGAAACTATAGATATAGTGTGCTTTTCCTCCACCCCACCTTCAATAAGAAAGAAAGAAAGATAGCGACGGACATATCATTACTTTGCCGACGGCTTATGATTTATGAATGGCTGCCTCTTCTTAGATTTTCTGACGTATGAGGTGCCAAATCTTTGTCCATGTCATACCCACGCGTACATTATTATCTTATTACTTTATTTCATTTTTTACAATTTTGTGTTCTGTATAATGTACTCCCTCCGTCCCAAAATGTAAGCAAATTTGATTTTTTAGGTACATTTGACTATTGATGTATTTGGTCCATAATATGAGCTAGATACATCAATAGTCAAATATACCTAAAAAGTCAAATTTACTTACATTTTGGGACGGAGGGAGTATATTCTAGAGAAAATTGTATAGTATATTTTAGTCTTAGATGAAAAATCTGGTATAAATTAGTTTAAGTAAGAAATTTAAATCTTTTAAATAAATTGTTATGAATTTAATTATTTACTCTTGGTATAGATAAAATTTGATTGAAAGAGGAGAATTATTTATATGTCTTACAAATTTTTCGATAAATATTAGTTATAACCAAACAGCAGCAGCAGAAATTTGAACTTCTAAAATGTAAAATAAATTGTAGTATACAATTTAATCTTTTAGAAAAAATTCTACTTATTTGTTTTTGTCCATTTTTTTTATCAAGTAATTTAATTTGTTTGGTAACAGGTCAAGTAGTTTAATGACTAATATTTTACCACTGAAAGACAATTTGGTGTGGTGCGAAATGCTTCATTTGAAGTCTTTATTATGTGTTAGGGTTGTGTGGTGGCAATATATCATTTATTTCTTGATTGCAAATTTTCTAGTCTACTATCGAATGAAGTGAAGGATTATGCTATTCAATTTTGTAAGCTTGTATATATTTGGCAATTTCGACTTGATATTTAAACAATGTGGTTTAGCTTGTTCCTTGTATATTTGGAACTATAGGAAGGAAAGAAACATGTTATTTTCTCATAAAATGGTAACAATTGATGTGTTGTTTGACAAGGTTAAAATTTTTGTTTAGTGGTGATTGAAGTCACGGAAAAAGGATTTTAATTATGTTTTAAATATGTAGTGGTTTCAACCCTTAACTTATTTAGGGTGGATACCTAGTTAATGTTTAATATTTTTGTGTGTATTTAATTTGAATCTTGACTGTTTTGTAATATTTGTTCCTTGTTAGACATACATTATGCTTAACTTAGATTTTTTTAATATAATTGCTTATTGACTGAACAAATATGTTTAAGTAAATTTAACATTAATTAAGAATAAGAGAATAATAATATCCTATCCTAATTAATCCTAATAATACAAAGACGTGACGCGTGAGTTAGTCCTAGTCATCCATATTTCATTGAGAGTGACTTTGTGACTAGCTAATTAATCATTCAAGAGGATCTCTCAAAGTGGGTAGCTGCGATGCGATAGTGTGATGTGATCCTGAAAGTGACACTTTGAATTTCATCACTTCATTCCTTATGGTTGGTTGGAATATTGCAAAACTCTTTCTAAATTGTTAGTTAGTACCAAAATATCTAAATACAGTTTAGTTATCTTAATATTTTTATTACTAGTTAATATTAAGCTAAGATCATGCTTGGATTTGAATCTTTTGGAGCAAGATATGCTCATGTTAATTAAAAGCTAAGATAAGCATTTAGATAAAAAATATTAGTTAACCATATGTACAAATTAAATTAAGGATATAATTAAGTGCTTATAAAAAAAAAATTAAGGATATATATAAGTTTGGTTTGGTGGCGAATGGAGAAGTAAAAAAATAAAAATAAAGTGATTTTTAGAATTGAGGGTTAGACCTAATTCAACTTCACAAAATCGGCTTATTGTAAGATAAGAATTGTCTCTCATTTATAAATACATATTCAGTCAATCTCGCAATAAACGTGAAACTTTTTTTTTAAGATTGATATATTGGAGTTCAAACTATATGTATAATGAGTTAAAACAAAAGGTTGATTTTAATTTATTGGGTCTTGCCAAGTTTACCAAATAAAATAATATTTGTATTGAAAATTGTGTTTTATTGTATTAGAAAAACAAAATGCACAAACTTCAAGAGTATTTTTACTACTTCATCCGTCTCAAAATAATTGTCACTTTAGGAATAAAATTTTGTCTCAAAATAAATGTCGCTCTCACTTCTCAATGTAATACTTTCCAATTGTACCCCTAATTATTACTGTATGCATCATTTCCAAAGAAACAAACCTATAACTTATAGGGGTAATGTAGTAAAAATATTATTTTATTTGACAACATCATTACATTTCTTAATATGTGTGAAAGAACCTTAAACGTCAATCATTTTGGCGGAGGGAGTATTTTTATTACCTTAATCATTGCCCTAAGAGCATTGTTTATCATTTTCCTAATTTATTTTATGTTAGCACATTTAGAGAGTGACATGTTATATATATATATAGTATTTAAATTTGTACAAGCATGATAGTAATAATGAATGGCGATAATGACAGATGATGAGGTATAGCAATGTTTGAATTGAAGAAGCACACACAAACTGACTTCCCATTTGAAGCCACGAAACGTCAAACTTATCCATAAAGAGGCACAAAATAATCATCATATTGAGGATGAAATTAATCTCTCACGATGTTGAATATTGAGTGGAGACCCTACCACTAATTCTAGCATGGTTTCAATTTCAATACATGAACTTCAAATTATTAGTTAGTAAAAAGAAAATCATATATACTTCTCTATAAAGTTTGAGAGCATAATACACATCTATCTCTGGTTTTAAATATATAAAAAAAATGGTTACTAAAAATTGATATATTTGATTTAAATATATAATTTTTATTGATTCAATTTTATCTTATATTTTAAATAGAGTACTACAGTATTAGAATAAAGATATCATTTTGTAAAGATCCATGTGTGAGATCATATTGGTGAATTTCCTCATCACAAAACTAGATAAAGGTATTTAATTATGAGCTAGGTGTATGTGATTCTATATTCCATATTATATGCACAATTTGATATGAATCCTTCTTGGATCCCACCTTCATACAGTACTCCTTAAATTATAGTAGTAATATTTTCAAAGAAAAATGCACGTGATTGATGTATAAAATCCAACGTCACTTTCTCAAATTTCCGTTGTCCTATTATATATAGTTACTAATATTTTTTTTGACTCACTAATAGTAATATTGTGGTATATATATAATAGATAATTAGTAGGATGATTTAAGGTTGAGTCAAAAAATAAAGTACTCAAGAAAGAAGGTCTAATTTGGAGCACGTCGAATCATATTTTATTAGTTTATTTCAAGTCAAAAGATAATTCCATATATATTCTCATACTTAAGAAATGATAATACTATCACAAAAGCTTATGATTAGTCATCTAGAAAAACATGGAGGTTTGGTTACGTGTAACTTCATTTTTGAGAAATGCTTTTGTTTACTAGAATAGTTGAGAAATGCTGCTATATAATAATTTAATTAATATTTCAACATAATGCAAATAATTTTGTGGCAAAAAGATGGGACGACCCATAGTAATTATCATCCTCATAATTTTCCTATAAGGTTTGACTCATACCGAAACCATACATCAACGGAATCTGACCAAGTTGGCCATAAGATAAGGATGAAAAGTGAATGAACTATTTTTATATATGATGCAGATGTGTCATTGGAAAACCTCAAATACTTACACATTGTATGGTACTATGGTTCACCATATTTATACAATAGTGTCATTTTTCTTTTTTCTTTTTTATCTATATGTATATTCTCAAAAATAATTGATATATAGAGAAAAAAATTAACAAAAAATTAAGTTGTGTCATTAATCAATTTCACTACTTTATTAGCCATAAAATATAGAAACAGTCAATTTTTGAAGTTCATTGGATAAATGATGTATGCAGTCTATAATATTTCATTTTTGACGCAAAAGTACCCTATAATATAAATAAGATATATTAACTATTTAGCGAAACTGTTTCTTGTAAGGAACGGAAGGAAATATATCTTTTTAGTGAAAATAGTAGTAAAAACTCAACATACAATTTGATGGGTTTATGAATGGTACGTATCTACGCATTTGTTCATGTGCTTTATTTTATTGTTAACTTTTTGGATATAGTGAGTTGGAAATTGTACAGTGTAACGAGATAAGAAGCTTCTACTTTAGAAGTTTTATCTCAAATTGCCTTTTAACTTTTATAAGAAATAAGAATCATCAAAAAGAAAATCATGTTAGTGCATGCGTCTTTTTCAAAAAGAAAATCATTCATATCATAATATACTATATAAACATACCCGATCATAAATAATACACACACATCACACACCAATTACATATATGATACCAATCTATAGTTCAAATCATTATAAAACCAACCATAAAACTCAAATTCCTTGATCTCTAGTTTCTCTACTTGTCCTATATATGGCTTACAGTAATGGGTATGACTGGAATATGCAGCCTCACTTACTATCCAACAATGATGATGCACAAACTATGGTATTAATTTGTTTTTGACATAAATGTAACTTAGTTATGCATGTTAGTATATTATTTATTCATTTCTATTAAAGAATGAAAAACATTTGATTTTTATTATTATCTGTTGTTTCAGGATAATTATCTGAACTTGAGAGAGTTATCCAATTATCCACTACCCCTTGGGTTAAAACTCACATGGACACCTGAAAATATGGTTCCATCATACACAGAACAAAAATCAAATGTTGCTACTAAGAAAGCTGAGAAGTTGAAAGCTGTTCATGTTCCAATGTATATGCTCATGATTGGATTTTTCAAGGTATCTATACGTATTTGACTTGTATAGTATTCTTCCTAAGTTCCATAATATCCCTGGTTTTTTTATAGTCAATAAATTGTCTCATTTTATATGCGCATGCAGATTGAGGCTAAATATCCCGCGGATTTGGTATCTAAGTTTTACTACGCTAAACGAAAGTTGGTGTGGGAGATACTACGCGATGGTTTAAAGGACAAGATTGAAATACAATGGCGAAATATTTCAGCCATCCGAGCTATTATCGAGGACAACTCACCGGGTATCCTAAAAATTGAGGTGATTTTCATCTTTATGTAGGAAAGAATGTTCGTCGAAAAAAAAAAAGAATGTAAAATGTACCCAAAAAAAAAAAACAGAATGTCTAAATAAACAGAGAAAGGATGAAAAAAAAAAGACAAGATTATATATTATTTTTATCACAAAATTGTTCTTTCTATAAAAAATCTCATTGGATATTTTTGTAAATTATTTGAGCCCACAGCTTGACAAAGAGCCATCCTTCTTTCGTGAGATTGAACCAAAGCCCGGAAAGCATACTGTGTGGACCTTATCTCATGACTTCACTCAGGGTCAAGCTACCAAATACAAGTATGTAATTTCTTAACCACATAATTACACTTTGTTTTCCATATTTTGGATGAAAACTTGTTCACAAATAGACATGATTTATACACATTCAGCTTATTTGTACATATAGTTTTGTACAATATATCATTGTCTCTGATGGCAAATATTTCTACTCAGGAGACACTATGTTCAGTTCCCTCCTGGAGTTCTTGATCAATACTACGCAAAGCTCTTGCAATGCGATAATCGATTGTTGGAACTAAGCAAGAGACCTTTTCCTAGTTCAGACGCTATTTATTTTGATTCACATTTAGATAAGAGGATAACACAACTTAATTTTTGTCATGATTCACGAAACACCTCCATCGCGGACCAAGAAGTACTTGACACATTGCCTTTAATTGCTAATTATAACAACTCAACTTCAGGTAACAACAATTCCCATTGATTATATTCATTAATAATAAATGTGTGTGCTCATCACAACAATAAAAGCACTTTTAACATTAAAAACATGTTACAGATGAGACAATCAACAATCCAATGCTTCAAGATCCAATGATTTCTTCCTCTTGGAGTCAAGGCTTTCATTATGACACTTCACTTTCAATGGAGTCTGTCCCACAAGCACAACCAAGTGGACAAGTTTGGTTAAATTATGAAATCCCTAGTCACATTAATAACATGCCGCTAGGAGGCTACGATATCCCAGAAATTGAATTCAACACAACACAAACAAGGGATGGTGTCTATGTAGTTTGCCCAAATGTTTCTCAATCAATTGAAGCAAGTCTTGTTTACAATTACAACACCAATACAAGCACACAATATGACTGGTCTATGTGGACCTGATTACTCGTGAAACTCCCTCCGCCTCATATTAAGCGTCATCTTTTCTTTTCTCACATAGATTAAGAGAAGTTGTAATTTGTAAATAAATAAGTGTAAGAAATTTGCAACATTTAACCATTGTCACATTTGGGCTGCTAGAATGGAAGTCGTCTATCTTGAAGCTAGTGATATTTGGTAAGCTGTCAAACAAGAGTATGAAGTTTCATACCTGTCCTTAAATCTGCTTGTCACATACATGTCTTGATGTCCACTGTAATTCAATCAGAGACTCTGAATGTGCTCCTTCTAAGAAGCCGCATGCATCTTGACCCTTATCAAGGAATTTGCTGGCTGTCCCCTCGTTCTCTAAGGGTGTCAAGTGACTTGCATCTTTAGAAGAGACCACCTTGGAGCCTTTATTTTTGCTATCTCCCAAGAATATTTGTATGTTCTTTTGTGAAAGCAAAGCTCTATGATTTTTCAGAATAATCGAGGATGATTGTTTTTTAGTTCAAACCTTTCCTACTTGTCAAGCATCTGTGCAGATTTTTCTATTCAGAAGAAAACATCTGCCGAAAGCATATTTACCATGAAGCAAACCAAAGATTGTCTCATCAATGCAATTAAGAAGAAACATCAGTATTAAGAAAATTCAAAGATTAAAATTAAATATTGTAACTTTTTGCAATCATTTGTCACTGCACCACCTACACTCTAGAGTCTAAAATTTGCCCAAACAAGTATTAAGTTAAAAATAAGTGTTGCTAATATTTCTTTAGTCATAGCACTAAACATGACGTTCAAACCATAATCCTCACATTTCCAATCCTTCGCAAGTTCAACGATGAAAACCTCAGTAAAGTTTCATCATTCAAACTCCTAAATTATATGTAAGGCATACAAGGTGTTTGAGGTATGATACACAACTTCGATGGCTGGAACAATTTTGCTGAACTCCAGTGAAGCCCTACAAGTGCTACAATATATTTACCCGATGTGATCACTTCCATTACAGACACTTGTTGAACTCACTAGTCAAGTCTTTGTAACCAATAGAGGCGATTTTCCAGAAGCTTCTGATATTGCTGCAGGATCGGAGGTCCTGGTGGAAGTTTCATCTGCACCATCCGAAATTATTTCACTGTAGCTTCTTTTCTTCAATGGAGTGATCGAACTTATATTCTCATTTTCTTTCTGCTTTCCTTTACCTTTTTCTTTTCTACTGTCAGCCTCCTTATCAGGTTGTGGTTCTCCATTTAGAAGCGGAAATAAAGGAGGTTCCTGGCCACTCAATCGACAAAACACTCTTTCAACTGTTTCACTTATCTCCTTTCCCAGGCCATTGTTGTCTAAAATTAAATCCCAAACTGATTTTGAAGCTTTCTCAAGTACAGAAGCTCTGCATGAAATAGGCAGGGATATCAGAAAAAGCCAGCAAAACCAGAATTCCAGCAAAAACTAAATAATTTGATAGTTGTGAAGATAAAATTTAATCAGGACTAACGACTTCAGATAATTCTTCTATGAACCAGACGGGCAGACACACATAAAGCATCTAGTAAGAAACACAAGGAAATAGACATTGAAAAAAGCTAAATAATACAATAGAAGAACTTTATGCGATGCACTCATATTTTTGGTGACCGGGTGGTCAACTGTCCAGACTACCAATTCAGACCTATCAAGTATAGTAAAAGATAATGATCCAAAAAAATCTTAGTACTAAATAATTTGATAGTTGTGAAGATAAAATTTAATCAGGACTAACGACTTCAGATAATTCTTCTATGAACCAGACGGGCAGACACACATAAAGCATCTAGTAAGAAACACAAGGAAATAGACATTGAAAAAAGCTAAATAATACAATAGAAGAACTTTATGCGATGCACTCATATTTTTGGTGACCGGGTGGTCAACTGTCCAGACTACCAATTCAGACCTATCAAGTATAGTAAAAGATAATGATCCAAAAAAATCTTAGTACAAGACTAAACATATAAACCTTTCAGCCATAGGCAAACTGAAATCAAGCAAAGAATAAACTGTAGATAAGGGGATATAAGGTTAAACACAGTCTAGGTTTACTTCTGAGAGTACATAATCTTGACAACAATCCTTGAAGGGGATATAAGGTTGGCTTGGTGGTTTGTGTGGGACTTAGGAGTTGAGTGATAAGGAGGTCAGGGGTCCAATCTCCACGCTCAATGAAATACTAAAAATGCTAACAGCAGTTTAAAAAAATAGATAACAATCCTTGATATGACCATCCAAGACAATACCTAGTCGAAGAAATACATCATGCATGATCAATTATGGAAAATTAGTGATCATAGAGAACATTTTTGTACTACAGCTTAAAGTCTTCAAAAAATTTCAAAACATTCCAGAAATGATAGCATTGAGTGTATTAGATTTCCTTTTTTTTCCTTCAATATTTTAAAAATATTTAATTGTAACCACTAAATTATGCAAGCAGAATGGGTATAGAATTTACAAATTTTGGAAAGCAAGTTGGAAGTTTAAACAGAACTTCGTATCTACAAATATTCAAACTTCGATTTCAGATGGGCTGAGAGATTTCAAGGTAAACCCAATAACTTGAGAGCTAGATTTTGTTTTAGTGAAGGGGAATTTAATTAAAACAGGGGTGGGAAATCGATATGATCCGCACACAGCTGGCAGTCAGCTAGTCGTGCTTGGGCGTCATAAACTTTATAGACTAAAGTACAAAATTGGTGATATTTGTTTTTCTTTTTCTTAACAAAGTGGTGATATATTTTTTGGTCACAAAACTGGTGATATGTTCTCGTTATCGGTCACTCTATCAATATTTTAAATTAGTTTTTCTCATTGTCAAATACAGTATATCTTAATCTTTCTTTAATTTGGTCTCTTAAAAGGATTAAATTGAGAAACAATTGATAAAGATAGAGATTAATTTAAGATATTGGTTGATTCATGTAGAATGACTTACCATGACAAACTACTCAACCAAACGTTAGTTGGTCCAGTGGTGATTGGTGCTAGATTTGATTGGGAGGAGCACCGTTCGATCCCACTTGGTGTAGCATGGGTGTTGTTCAAACTTCGAATAAATGTAGCACTATGGCAGATTTAGTCTATATTTTATTAAACATAATTCTTATAGTTTGATTTCCCTCAAGTTAGAAATTTGTGATTAGATTTATCCTAAGTACACAGATTTCATCAATATTTTCATATATTCATAGGGTTGAGCGGCTGAAAAAGCAAACATGTTCCAAAATTTAGTTTTTCTTCTCTATTTTTCTGACGAGAAATGTTGTTTCTTCTAATCAATGAATAGATTACAGAACAAGTATAATTAATAACAAAAGCTTTCTTCTACTTTCAGCCTGGCATATGATGCGTTTCAGATATCTTTGTTCTACTGTTCTACACTACATACACTCAATCAACATTGTGCAACACACCCAAAATTCCAAACCAATCAATGCTAAATAGATTAGATCATTAGCACAACATCCAACAACATTTAGTTCAAACAGAAATGTAAGCTAATCTATAACTTACTCAAGTTCTTGGCGAAGAGCGTCAAAGAGCTCTCTTTTGGTCTGCTTCTCAGCCCCAGGGGTGTTAAGAACCTTACTCTGTTCAGCCATCTTTATAGTAGTACTCTTGAGTTCCTCCTAGAAAAAACAAAAACAGCACAAACTTATAACAATAAACTCTGCAGACAATTAACAACTTGTAATCCAGTTAGACCAAATTTTGAAACAAATACTAAAAGCTAATAAACATATCAATCCCGATAAGCACTAGCAGAAACACGGCGCCGATATATCGGTAATAATTCAAGCAAATATTATAATTTATTTACAACAATTATAATTGAACTTGAAAATTAGAATGAAAAAAGTAAAATTGGAGAGTGGAAACTACATTGGCTTTGAGCTGATTGATGATCTTCAACCTTAGGGCATCGATTGTTCCGTCGTTCATCAGAGATTCCAAAACATCTTCGGGAGTGATTACCGAAGAAGAAGCCATGAATAATTGCAGTCACTATCGAAGAATATTTGCTTTCGCGCGTAACTGAAGAAGAGAAAATACGAAGAAAATAAAAAAGATTGTCGTTGGTATTGTTGGATAGAGACAAATCTAGGTTTTGAAAACGGAATAATTATTAGTGGCCGAATTTATGGGTGCAGTGTGAGTTTGAGGAAAGGAATTGAGAAAACCCTAATTACGGTGAAAGAAATACGAAGACGACTACGGAGGGAAATCGATCGATATGATCCGTCACACAGCTGGCAGTCAGTTAATCGTGCCCCCGCCTCAAACTTTATACTATTCACTTTATTTTTAATTATAATTTTGGCACCCTATTTTAATTTAGTTCGATCATGGATCTTTTATTTTTTTTTAGTTATAACAGATCTCTTATTTATTTTGTTGA
The DNA here is from genome assembly GCA_951804385.1 of Trifolium dubium. Lineage (NCBI taxonomy): Eukaryota > Viridiplantae > Streptophyta > Magnoliopsida > Fabales > Fabaceae > Trifolium > Trifolium dubium. The sequence continues at coordinate 48,563,633 of OX638064.1, read as the reverse complement.
GATTATGATATTCAACGCAGATTATTTCTCTCGTTTAATTGTGCTCCAGCTTTTATCACTTGAGTTATTTATGGGGATAATATATCTTTTATTTTAAAATCATTCATTTTGATTTTTATTAAATTTTTATAGTTTTATTTTGACAAGATTAAAATTTTATAGTTAAAAATAATGATTTAATATATTTTAAATTATGTGATAAACAAATTGGTAATATTGAATGATGAAGATCAAGAAATCAAGAATGATGAAGATAAAATTCTAAAATAACTCATTAAAAACATCAATTTCAATTTAAAAAATTATTAATTTTTGTTATTTAATAAATTAAATATGAATAAATAATAGAAGTTATAAGGATGATTTGGTGGGTCTATTTTTCTTATTTTTCTTATAATCAATATTAATTAATTATTACGACATTTGTCCTAAAACTATTGTTGTTACACATACTAACACATAATTTGAATCATTAATATTTTTAATTTTTTTTATAATAAATTAATATTGTGAAAATACATTGAGATAAATTAAACAAAATCTTATTTATTAATATTTGTCTTTATACATTAGTAAAAAAATGCGGTCAATTTTTTTTTCCAAAAGTGAACGGAAACAATAGTAAAAAAATATTGTCTTTGTACATTGAATACATTGTAATGTTTGGTGACTCTAGTTAGTGAGATAGAGAGTGCCGAGTGGAGTGACAAGGAAGTTGGGTGATTGGTGACTGAATAAACTTGGGCCAGTGAGGTTGTGAGACCATGCTAAAGCATGCAATGTGGATACCATCCGAATCATACACTCACCACCGTTTCAAAAACCCGTGCAACCTACCACCCACACCACTCTCACCCACCATCCCCACCACCGTAGCAATGTCATCATCAAACCAAAACAACCAATCACATCTCTCCACAACCACCCCCACACTCACCTCGAATTACCCAACACCACTATCCCCACAACTTCCATCAATCTCAAAACAAATCGAACTCAACAGAGCAACACTCGCCACATCAAACTCCGAACTCTTCTCTCTCTCAAAAAACCACATCATCTACGAAGACGAATATCTCTTAGCAGTTAACAAACCCAAAGGAATCTACTGCGACACCGTACTCACTTCTCTTCAATCACAAAATCCCGTTACGGCAGAGCTTCATCTCGCTAATCGACTCGATCGCGACACAAGCGGTGTTATGCTTATAACAAAATCGCATAAGATAGCTTCGAAGCTTATTAAAGCTTTCACCGATCATAAAGTTAAGAAAACTTACATCGCTCTTTGCACCGGTGTTGTTCCCAATTGGGAAACGATAACCGTTAGATCCGGTCACGGAAGATCGAAATTCGGTGCGTGGAGAGTTTACGCTTTTTCTGATTCCGGTCGTGGTTTACCGGGTGGATCGGTTGTTCGTGAAATGGAGACTTCTTTTGAGATTTTATCGGTTAATGGGAAAGGGAGTTTTAGGGAGGTGTTAGAGAAAGGTTTTGAAGGGGGGAGTGAGGGGAGTGTGGTTGTTGTTGAAGAAAAGGCGGTGAAAATTGACGGTGGTGATGATCGGAATGAGATTGTTGTGAGAGCGTTTCCTCGGAGTGGTAGAACGCATCAGATTCGATTGCATTGTCAGTATTTAGGGATTTCGATAATTGGTGATGTGAAATATGAAGGTGTTTATGAATGGAATGGTGTGGTTCATGATGGTCATCATCTTCATGCGGAAACTTTGTTGTTTGATCATCCTGTTAGTGGTGTTCATGTTATGCTTCGTGCACCTCTTCCGCAGTGGGTGAACCGGGCGTTTCAATTGCAATCTTAAGGCGTACAGAATCGGTGTTCTAGGTAGGCGATGAAAGACTGATTATTATTTTTTTGAAGATTTTGCTAGCTGATTTTGTATTTAAGAATTTGTAATATTTCATTTTGGCTTTGATGTTTGTATAGTCTGTACTTGTTCAACTAAGGCATATGAAAATTTCAACAAAAAAAAAAACTGTGGCATATGAAAATGGAAATGTTGAGTGAGGTTGTTAAACAAATTCTGATATACATGTTGATGCATTAATTGGATTTGTGTTTGCTTAATTTGCCTCAATGGCTTATGTCGAGAGTTAGGGTGTTTGCTGCTAATCATACTTATGCGAACAACAGACATAAAAAAGCTTTAGATTTGAAATTGGAGAGTTGTGTTCAGGGTTTTGAAGTTACCATTAACATTAAGTGTGCCGAACTCCATATCGATTCTCATGTTGATCATATCGATTAGACGATTACCAAGACCCTATAGCAGAAATTATCCGACTATAAAACCAGTAAAATGCATGAATTTGAAGTCATATATACTGGCTTGAGTTGAAAGATGAAACTGAATCTAATGTGCTTTATTAACAAGGTTTCACTATTGGATCAGCTGCATTCTTATCTCTTGCATTGTTTGGTGCTTATGTGAACAGAGAAGGTATCACAACAGTGAATGTCTTGACGTCAAAGGTTTTTATTGGTTTGATTGTGGGATCAATGCTTCCCTTCTGGTTTTTAGTCATGACAATGAAGAGTGTTGGGAGTGAACCTCCCAAAATGGTTGTAGAAGTTTTTAGGCAATTCAATTATTCCTAGTCTTATACAAGGAAGAGCAAAACCAGATTATGCTACCTGCGTAAGGTCGATTGTGCTTAAACCTCTTATTGCCGCAACATTCTTTAGTGCAGAAACTCTTGTTAGCTCTCTTTTTTAGCCATTAATTTGCTCTATTCTCATATACTAGTAACTTACTATTGACATTCAAGTTTTTTAAGAAATAGATGTAAAAATAAAAAATTGTACACCATTCAACTTTTAGTCTGAAAGTTATTTACAGATATTGAACTCTCATTGAGAAACTCCGTAAGAAACTCATTGCAGTTTGTCCTTTTAGCCCGTTATTGCATTTAGAATTGATTATTGTAAATTGGTTTGGTGCTTAATGGTTGGTTGGTTGGTAATGTATACTATTCATGTGTTATCATTGGGTCCAAAGGGCTGAGAACATCGTAAGGTTGCTGTCATGAATCATGAGAGTTGAATGCATTATTAATTTGGAGGATAATGATAAATGCTTACAGATTACGTATGTGGGGATGGGAGTATACAAATTACAAATCAAGCCAAGATTAGATCCTGGAACACTCTAGAATCATAAATAATGTGGCCCACGTGTGGCAGGAACTCTTATTGGTTGTAATTGTAGTAGTTTCTGAGGTATCATCATCAAATGGCTTCCAATTTAAGCATCCTAATTTCTGATCATTAATAAAATGAATGCCGGCATCCCTTAAATAATTTGCCATCAAAATGTGTCGTTTTTTCTGTTTTACTTCTTTGGTTTTAGAATTAGAGTGAAAATTCATTTTACTTCCTCACAATTTATTATGATTTAATTAAATTTTTGTCAAATAAAATTCAAATTATTATGTCCCATAAGTGTAGCTCAATTGTTAGCTACTAAGAACATTATTGGAGTGACCTGAGTTCGAATTCAAGATTCACATTTCTCCACGTCTATGTGTGGCTATCTAGCCACTAGGCTACCTAACAAAAAAAAATAATTCAAATTGTTCTTTGCATTTTCATATTAGGGATCTCTACATAATCTTTAGAGCTAAAGGTCTTGGAAGATTATATATCAAAAACTGTTTTTCTTCTATAGCGAGTTTAATTAATATGTATCGATAAACTGTACAATGTGTGTACTTTTAAATTGGTATTATTACATGATGACATTATGACATTATGTGATTGAGCATCTATGTAAAAAATTAGTACATCCTATTGATCACCAAAGGTTGAAATATATATACCCTAGTATATTGATGTTGACTCGGATTCTAGGGTGGTTGTGGGTTTGATCTCCACTAATCTATGGTGGTTAAATTAAAGGTTGAAATATCATACCCCTTTTCATGCTTTGGTTTCTCAAATTAATGTGACTTTGTCAAAGTTGTCTAATTTCAAACTCAACAATGCTTATCGTGGCACTAATCAATAATTGATAATTTGCCAAATTTCATCTTGATCTACATAGAGATAGTCATATTATTTAATTTGATCATCCTTATGCTTCCTCGCTCTTTTGTACTTATTTGGGGCTTTGATTACGTCTTTTCTTTCATTAAATAGAATCAATTTTTTTATCACGTGAGAAATACTCAATTATACTACAAATTTTTAATCAAACACTAATTGATTCAGAGGTGATTGACGCTGAATTTAGTATGGATGACTATGGTTCATTCCCCGCAACTGCAATTAGAAGACACTGAAACCACTTGATGTCAGAACTCGCCCCGAAAATTATTCGTTAATCTAAAAGACTTCACCCCTTTACCATATATGGGATGAGACCACATCGGTGGGGAGAAATCTTCTGCAATGATCGGCGAGTTCAGTAAAATCACAACCACTCATTTAAGTCAATAAAATCTATTTATAAAATTATCAAAAATAATTGAATGATTTAGAGTTTCATTGAAAAAAATCACAACAGATTATTTCAATCCATTAATCCACCAAAAAAAACTTTGGCATATGCTTGATTAAATTTAACAATGCACGTGAATAAGGAAGGTATAAATGCACAGGAAACACTAGTAAGAATATTTACACTTCTATTACTTTACCAATATATAGTAGGGATAAAAATACTATAAAACATGATTTAATTGTATTTTATCTGCTATCTCAATTTTCATGTTTTTTTTAGCTTTCGCCGTCTGGTTCTTAAGAAAAATGGCCATAGTAATTCAGAATTCGGAAGCATCAAGTAGTTCCAGTTATTTCCCAAACGTAGCTGTGAGGATTGAACTGCGGTTCTTCTACCAAGTCCAACGTCAATCACTGTTAGACCAATTAACGTTAATGTTTGGTAACTATCTCAAATTACTTTAATCAAAAGTGGTCATGTAACATTTTTAATCGATGTGGTATACAATAAAAAGTGGCAACCCATGAATTATAAGAAAAATCTCCTTAAAATTTAATATTGAACTTCAAAAGTTATTTATTTTTTAAATTTAATTAATAATATTTAAATTTAAATAATTAATATTCATCAAATTGTCCAAAATCATCATCGTAATCGTAATATCGTATCATAATCGTATTGTAATATATACACACACAATTCTAAAGTGAAATTACCTACAAACTCTACTTCTAAGTGAAAATATCTATCTATTTATAGAAAGATATTATAACGCATATCAAATAATATTTGTAGTATCTATTTACATCAAGTTCACAATGTAATCAACATTTTTAATTATTTGAATAAAAAAATTCCAAAACAAATTATTTGACTCCAAAAATAGAGTGAAGGAGTGGTTGATTTTGTCCCCACAAATCCACAACAAGCATTAAACAACTCAACGTCCTCCAAAAATGTAAAATGTAACAGCCCAATGGCAATACCGTAAATATCAAACAATTCCGCTTACGTGTCCACGTCCTATAGTCACAGTAATTACCAATAACACTTCGCCACGCAACACCAATGACAATCTGCACCGACGTGTCACTCACCAATTGGCCATAATCTGCCACCTCTTGTCCACGTAAGACATAGCCACGTAAATTACCAAATTTACCCACTGCACTGAAATTAATAAACAATGCAAGAAAGAGGCACTATATAGAACGAGAAACTGAGTCAAGTGTTACAACAAACAAGTAGCTCTCACTCATTCTCTTTCTATCTCACCGAATCCATTGCAATGGCGATTAGGGTTCGTCACCCTAACTTTCTCTTTCTCATTGTTTTCTCCATTCTCTCGATCGCATCAGCTAAGGTTTTCTTCGAAGAACGCTTTGAAGGTATATCAATTATCATTCATTTCTCTCTGTTTTTCGTTTCGTTTTACTAGATCGTGAACTTGAATTGAACCTGAACCTGAACCTGAATGTTTGTAGTTTATAGTTTGTGGATTTTCAATTCTGTTATGTGCATTGTTTTGTGTTGAAATTTGGATTCAATTTTCACGATCGGTGATTTTATAATGTGATTTGAGTAATTGAGTCTCGATCTGAATTATTAGATAGCTCGATTTGAATTTTGAGTTTGAAAGCGATGTTTGAAATGAAGTGTCGTTATCTGGAGTAGATCTGAGAACATGTGTATCGTACGTGCTGATTTAGTGATGTGGTTTTGAAATTGAATTGGAATTAAACGAGTAATGCATTTAAACCTCTCTGTTTTTTGTTAAATTCGCGTTGATCATGGATTAGTGATGATTAACAGCAGTGATAATTAACCGTATTTGAATATAATTTTGTTTAAAATCTTTATAAATGATGTATGTAAATGTTGAATACGTTAATTGCTTTGAATTTGGTGTGCAGAATAAGTAATGGTAGTTTATTACTTCGAATTATTCGTCTCTGTTTTTGTGTGTAAGGAGATGAATTTTGTTCGTAAACATGCTGCTAACAATGGCTAGTTTTATACAAAATGTAATTGTTTGATTTTATTTGTTTGATGATATACACTGTCTATAATAGAGTTACTGCAACAACTGTGATTTTTCTTTTTTAAGGATATTCTATATTCACTGTTAATTAGTATATAGTATATACTGTAATACTGTAATAGGAAGTATATAGTATAGCATATATTGCAACTGTACATAATTTTACCTTAAATAAGTATTCTCATTTTTTCTAACTCATGTGCTTGTTACATAATGGTGAATACAGATGGATGGGAAAGCCGGTGGGTAAAATCTGATTGGAAGAGAGATGAGAACTTAGCCGGGGAATGGAACTACACCTCTGGTAAATGGAATGGAGATGCTAATGACAAAGGTAAATTGAATTGCTATGTTGAAAAACCTTTTTACTATTGCAGCAGGTGTTTACTTTTAAGTGAAAATTTATATTAAGGTTGGTTTTATTGAATGTTTGATGTCTCTGCAGGTATTCAAACAAGTGAAGATTACAGATTCTATGCTATCTCTGCTGAGTTCCCTGAATTCAGCAACAAGGATAACACACTAGTCTTCCAATTTTCTGTCAAGCATGAACAGAAGCTTGACTGTGGTGGTGGTTACATGAAGTTGCTTAGCGGTGATGTTGATCAGAAGAAATTTGGCGGTGATACTCCTTACAGGTGATTTTTAATATCCTCTTCTGTTTTATAATTTATAATTCTTTCATGGCTATTCATGTCTAAGATATATGGGAAATAAAATAACTGGTTTTCTTACATTTATTGTTATTTTGCAGTATCATGTTTGGTCCAGATATCTGTGGTTACAGTACCAAGAAAGTACATGCTATTCTTACCTACAATGACACTAACCAGCTAATAAAGAAGGATGTTCCTTGTGAGACTGACCAACTTACTCATGTTTACACATTCATCATCCGTCCAGATGCAACCTACAGCATCTTGATTGACAATGTGGAGAAGCAAACCGGTAGTCTATACACTGATTGGAACCTTCTCCCACCAAAGAAAATCAAGGACCCTGAGGCCAAAAAGGTACCTACCTTTTCCACCTACTTTTATAGCTTAATTGCCAGATTCCTTTTGTTTTCTGTATTCCTAATTTCTAATCATAATTTATATACTCACAGCCAGAAGATTGGGATGACAAAGAGTTTATTCCTGATCCTGAGGACAAGAAGCCAGAGGTAATACCTTTTATGGAATTCTTTCATCTTCTGAGTTTTCCATGTACTTAGTATGTGGTATATTAGATATTGACTCTGATATCCTGTATTTGTAGGGATACGATGACATCCCTAAGGAAATCCCAGATGCTGATGCCAAAAAGGTTTGTTGCTTTCCGTTGCTGTATTCGTTCATCTCTCATTATGTTGTGGTTACTGATTAAACTAAATGTTTCTGTAGCCTGAAGACTGGGATGATGAGGAAGATGGTGAGTGGACTGCACCTACCGTTGCTAACCCAGAATACAAGGGCCCATGGAAGCCAAAGGTTTGTTTGTGTGGAAATATTAATTGAATGCATATTGCAATATGTTTAGGAAAGGATTTGTTACTAACTTTGTGTGCTACGTCTCTCGGCAGAAAATCAAGAACCCCAACTACAGTGGAAAGTGGAAGGCACCATTGATTGACAATCCAGGTTTACTTTTCTTCCTTGTTTTCACAGTTGATGTCATGTAATTGCTGTCATGTTATGAAGTATATCTAACATTTGAAATATATTTGTTTACCAGACTTCAAGGATGACCCTGACATCTATGTTTTCCCCAAGTTGAAGTATGTTGGCATTGAATTGTGGCAGGTAAAGTTTCCACTATGTTTGCTTTGTACTTGATACATTTGAGCCTTTTGGATCCAAACTCTGACCAGCAAACTATTTAACTTGGCAGGTGAAATCTGGTACCTTGTTTGACAATGTCGTTATTACTGATGATCCTGAGTATGCTAAGCAATTGGCTGAAGAGACATGGGGCAAGCAGAAGGATGTAAGTTGTTTCCATTCACTTAATCTCTTGGCCTTAAGTTAATATTGGTGCTGAATGGATGTTGATCTCTTTGGTGAAAATATGTTCTTGCAGGCTGAGAAGGCAGCATTTGAAGAGGCTGAGAAGAAGAAAGACGAGGAGGTAAATTTTGATTCTGAAAGCATATTTGAACCTTATCATGTGGTTTACATTTTACTAATTTGGTTTGGAAGAACATTAACTCTTCTTACACCTCCTTTTCATTGAATTTGTTGCCAGGAATCAAAGGATGATCCAGTTGACTCCGATGCAGAAGATGATGAGGAAGAAGGTGATGAAGGCAGCCATGACACTGATGCTGATTCAAAGACAGAAGCTGGCGAAGACAGTGATGACAATAAAGATGATGTACATGTAGGTTTATCATCCCCTCAAATATTACTTAAAAGTTAAAACCAAGCTTTGATAGCGATGTATTTAATAATACCTTCCCCTCCTTTTGTTTGCAGGATGAGCTCTAGGGTGTTTGCAAAGCATATGACATATATGGAGTGAGCGAAAGTTTTATCCCGGAGTCAAAGTTTTATCTTTTTTTTAGCTGTGTAGTGATTTTTCACCTAGATAAGCAACCGTTTAAAACTGCAAGCAAAAACTTGAGCTTTTTGCTTCATCCCATTAGACTATTTCAGCTGATTAGAGAAGACAGCAATGTCTCGTTTGAATTTATCTTTTTAATGTTTTGATCTAGTTTTCAGATAATTAAAACTGTCTCAATACTCAATAGTCTAATTTTCCAAAAGTATTTTCTGTATCTGGCTCTAAAGTCCAAGAGAATTAGCTGAAAGTACAATACTATGCAATATGCATCGGATTATCCATTAATATAATTGATTAGAAAAGCACAATGTAGGAGTCGACATCACCGTTGGCCGGTTGAATCAGGCAAAATATTTAGACCTTTTCAGAGAATATTTCCGGCATAATACTAATAAAGGAAACAGGCTCCATTTTTTTTTAAGAAAATAGCAAACAGTTGATAATCTAATCTACAAGGAACGAGTTTATAGTAGATAAATTAACTACTGTTATTGATAAAATTAACCTCTATCAGTTTGTATTACTACTATCATTTTTGGTTTACAATAGAGTTGAAGATTTGAACTTGAGTAAAACAAATGGCATAAGTTAATATGTATGTCAATATTAACGCAAGTCGCAAGGTGGGATGCATTATTCATCTAATGTAATGTCACCCCGGATCCAAATTCATCTAATGTAATATAAACTACTTTGAATTACCGAATGATAAAAATGTTAAATTTATTAGACTAAACGTTATAAGTGAAGTTTTTAAACTCTGGTCATTTTATTTTGTCATTTTTTAATGAATTTATCATTTTGTCTATTATAAAAAATAATAAAAACTATGAATCCATCATATCATATTTATGTGAAGAGAGTAGAGAACATGACAAAGTTGTGGGGTTAGACAAAAAATATAAACTACTTTCTCAAAGTTGTAATAGTTGGAGGATAGAGTTTGACATAACATATATAACATTGATTAAACAAATCAAATTGTGTTTGTGAGGCTAATTCAATTAATGGAGATATTGCATATTAAAAATAGGGATTAGAATTTAAATTTTGATATATTAAATCGTCCATTTATTCACCTACTCAAAAAAAAATTAAGATGAGTCTCTAGACTATATCAAAAACAATAAACAAATTTTGATCTACAAATCATAGTCCAATTATCAACAAATATCAAAATTATTAGACTAAATATTATGATCGGAGTTCAAATATTAAAAAAAATCGAATTGTATTCTCACAAACTAATGAAACGGGGAGTCATGAAACAAATAAACTAATCAAATTGTTAGCCATGACTAATCATAAAATTATGGGACACAAAATAAATTTTTCCATTTAATTGAACTTTCTACATACGTAAGAGTTAAGAATTGAACTTATGACCTTATGTTTAAAGACTAAAGAGCTTCAAATCTTTACCGCTAATCCAATTCATCGTTGATTATCCAACCAGATTTTAGAATTAACTACTACACTTTTTTTTTACCAGAATTAACTACTACACTTAAAAAATAACAAAGATCTAACTTTATTAATTATAAATAAACACCACTTTAACCTTTATCGTTTAATATTTCAAAAGAAGATAAAGCAATAACGCACATCCAAAAGAACATTGTTCAAAGCATTAGCAAGTAGCAACAGAAGCAAAGTATTTAAATTTTATTTACAAGAAAAAAAAAACAAAAGAAGGAAACATAATTAGGTAGTACTTAATTATCTCCTCCACCAGCAGTTGATTTTGGCTTCTTCACAATCAAAACAGGGCACTTCACATTCTGTGCACAGTGGTTGCTCACGCTTCCAAGGAAAGCCCTGCCATTCAACATTATCCAAAACAAAATTAATTTTACAATATGTCTTAAATCACACTAACAAACATAACTTTACAATTCAAATAAATTAAAGAAGACACATTTTAGATAAGATAAACATTTAAATTTTTTGCAGTCAACAATACACACATTCATGTGGTCAACAATTTCGATGGTCTTACAATCATCGAAATGAGACGCTCTAAATTTTAAATTAGTATTTTTTTAAATATGTAATTCGAGTTTAGACCATCCAAACTCTATTCAATATAGATTAACATTTTTGAATGTGTAAATGCGTGAAATGTTGAATGCAGCATATTCACATCTCTTAAGATAGTACCTACGGTAAGTTTGACAAAATTACAATGACGGATGATTATGCAAACTCACCTCTTGATGACACCATAGCCATGGCTTCCCATCACCAAGATATCAACACCCAATTTTTGAACAGCCTCACAGATTACATCCCTCGGGTCACCATTCTCAATTCTTGTCTCCACCTAAATCATATACCCCCCACATTAATTATCAATTAATCAACTATAAAAAAAATGAAAAACATAGATATCTATAATATAATTTAGATATATCAGTTATTTAATGAATTTAATGAATCTAAAAAATAAATTGTGAATGTGCACGTACATTTTGGACGTCACCGCAGATTAACTTGGCTTTCTCCAATACACAATCAGCAACTTGTTGGCTATACTTCTCCATCGTTGCTGTTATGTCAGAGGAAAATAGGTATCCTGAAAAATACATAATACTCAAATTAATACTAATTAGTAGAGTTTTACAAAATTAAAGACAAAAAAAAAAAATAGTTTACAAAACTAAGTTAGCTAAAACATGACCAATGGGGTTTGTCTAGACTTTAGCCAATAGGGCTAGTCTTTGACAACTTCGCGAATCAAAATTTGAATCTCAATCTCATCAACCAGTGTTTCTAATAAGATTACTACAAACGACGTACCTGTGCCATCAAAGGCGGAATAAACCACGCGAGGTGGCTTAACATAAAGGAGGATGAGATGATCTTTGGAATTTTGGAAAATTAAGTTCTTGAGGCACCATGTGAGAGCATAAATACTCTCATCACCTTCATCAATAGCCACCATGATTCTTCTTCCATTTTCTGTTATGCCAGCCATTTTTTCAATAGTTGATTCAATTTGAGATTACTACAAAGTTGGTAATTGAGAGCAAAGAAAATATTATTCAGTAGTTTGTGCAGTACAAAACTTTAATATATATGTGCTACAAATTATGATCGGTCGAATAGGTGAATAAATAACAATGTTAATAATATATACAGTTTATTTATATGGCAAGCAAGCACCTAGTATTTTATTTGTGAATGGATGGATAATGATTTTATTGATAGAATCTATTGGCGGTTTCATGGTTTGGGCTATCTGGTTTTTGGTATTTCAACACAGTGGGCTTCAAGATTAACATGCAAACTTTACCTTCTTTGATTGATAGAATAAATTAAATACAATACTTGTACAAAAAAATAAAAATAAAAATAAATTAAATACTTAAAAAAAACAACTTAAAAAATTAAAATAAATTCCAGACCCAAAAAAAGTAAAATTTAAATTAAATTGAAGGCAACTGTGCTGTGACTTTTGCCAGTTTCAGCCACCACTTCTCTTTAGTTTTTCCACTTCCAATCCAATTTACCAACAAAGCCCACAGAATCCCTATCATCATTATAACTTTTATTTTATTTTTGTGAATATTTATTTATTTACTATGTCTATCGTTATAGCACATTAAGATTTTTTTATAAATGATGTTTAGCATAAAATTAGTTTTTCTTCTTTATCAGGAATTGAACTTGAACCTCCTGCTCGTTAACTCTTAATTCAACTAGTTTAATCAGTTGAGCTATTCATCCCTCCATAGCACATTAAGATTAATAGTTTATACTTTTTTATTGAATATTGTCAATTTTGATGAATTTCAATAACATATCAAATAATTTTAAATTTTTTTATGTGAATGATCTATATGATATAAATTTTCGATCTAATTGTAAATTTTAGAATTTTGTAAATTATAAACGAGTAATTGTATGACTCTCATTTTCTTTGTTGCTTTTTGTGTTATCATAATTATATTATTAATTAGTATATTATTGATTATACGAAAATTAAGATTAATATTTTGCTTCTTAAAACTAATTAATTTACTAGAGTATCAAATTATTAATTTTTAATGTGGGAAATATATCGCATAAATGCATACTTAAGTTATTAATTTTATAATTTATATGTTGCGTTTGTTTTAAAATTTAAATAATGCTCAAATTTTGTTTTGATTTGATTCAAATTTATCAATTACAAATGACTATTTTTTTTATTAGTTAATTTTTTTTCTTCAAAATCTCAAACTAAACCAATTTGTTATGTACACTCTAACTCAAATCTCTTTCAATTATTCATTGTGTGTGTGTGTGGTGTGTGTGAGCACGCGTGCGTGCGTGCGTGAGAGATTATAATTATTAATCAAATTTTAGAAAAATATTAGGTGTATATCAATATGAGTGTATACAGCTTGAGAGAGAAAGTGATAAAAGATCGATATTGGTATGATAGGCATGATAAATAATCGATATGATAACAAAATATCTATAGATATAAAATAATATGTTGAATAAATATAAAAGAATAAATATTGTTCAAATATCTAATAATTTAAATTTAAAACGTTATTATAAAAAAAAAATGTCTACACCCCAAACCTAAGGTCCGGACATCGCCACTGAATATATTTGATGAGTATATTTTCAAATCATATTATTGCTCTCCTTATCTATATATGCTCTAAGTGCATAGTTGCCATGCATGCACTTAGCTTCCTCCCAAAATTAAATTTGTAGGAGTCAGTCGGTTTATGAAAATTGGAGTAGTTTAGGACATTGTTCAAATGTTTAGTAATATACCTCTTGTTGAGTTATTATGGAGTAAAGCCCTGTTATCTAATTAAATTAAATTTTTATATAAATTTTTTATAATGAGAATAGGTCACAAAACTATGTATTTGTGAATATAGATTTTCATCAAGGATTGTAAGGTACTTGTTTGATGCAGGGCATGCTCAGTCAAACCTATACACTTTATTTTCAGATGTATTTTTCATTACATCAAATAATTTATTTGTATAATAAGAATGGAACACTAGGATACACAATTTATATATAAAGTTGTAGTCATGTGATATAGAGTTAATGTATGTGGGGCAGAGATGGAATATTAGGATAAAAATCATACTTTTAAATTTTATTATAAATAGAGGCACATGCCTAGAGATCACCACCACTAAGCACTAGAACAATAGTTAATCCCTTTGCAGGCCCGTAGATGAAGTAAGGCAACATAGGCTTCATTCTTGGACCTCTAAATTTCGGGGGCCTAAAATAAAATAGTTATATTATTACGCTCAATCATATTTGATCTAAACAATGTAGAAATATTTAACATAAAAAAAAGTATTGTTTCACGCTTCATGTTTAAGTAGCTAAAATATATTTTGATGATGTTGATTAGAATATGAAATTTTTTATTATGTTAGTTACAGAGATAAATGGCTAATTTTGAAGTTGTTAATGTTATTTATTATTTAAATATGATATTCTTTTTTTAAAAAAATGTAGTATATATTTTCTTTGGTACAATATTTTTTTATTAAAGGGTCATTTCAAATATTTACCTCGGACTTCCAAAATATCGGAACCGGCACTGTCCTTTTGAAAAATCTTCTTGTTGCTGCTGCTATAAAAAACCATACTACATATCCAAAAAGACTATGCACACTTGAATCAGAAGCATCTGCAAGTATTTGATATCCAAAACCTCGTCTTCTACTCCTTACAATCTCGAAATGAAACCTTTTCATCTTCTTCTCCTTCCAATCTTTTTATTCACCACCACCATTACCATTCTGTCTCTGGCTCAAGCTAGCGGCGGACAATGGAAACTCCTGCAAAAAAAACATTAGAATTGCTGGCATGCACATGCAGCTGCTACACAACGATTGTGTCATCATCTATGATCGCACTGATTTTGGGTTGTCAAACCTATCCTTACCCAACGGCAGATGTCGTATGCAACCAAACGAAACGCTTAAAATTAATTCCCCAACTCATTCCATTGAGTATGATGTGGTATCCAACACCTTCCGCACGCTATTTGTGCAGAACAACATTTGGTGTTTTTCCGGATTCGTCTCTCCCTAGGACACACTTGTCCAGACGGGTGGTTTCAAAGATGGTTAGCGTGTGGTTAGAAACCTTCCAGCCATGTCAAAAGTGTGATTGGGTAGAATTGAACAACGAACTTCTTGTCAAAAGGTGGTACGCCAGTAACCATATACTTCCGGACGGTCGCCAAATTATTATTGGTGGAAGGAGACAATTTAATTATGAATTCTACCCTAAAGAAGGAGCCAAAGCAAAGAAAACATATAGCTTGTAGTTTTTGGTTGAAACGTATAAGGTTGGAGTGGAAAACAACCTTTACCCATTTGTTGTTTTAAACATTGATTGGAATTTGTTTATCTTTGCAAAATACCACGCAATTTTATTGAATTATAACACTAACACAGTTTTGAAAAGTTATCCAACAATATCTGGCGGAGACCCGAGAAACTATCCCAGCACCGGTTCAACTATTCTACTTCCAGTGAAGAACTTGGAAAAACCTTTTGTTGAAGCCGAAGTTTTAATGTGCGGCGGAGCTCCCAAAGGCACTTTCTTGAAAGAACACAAACGAATATTCACGGAAGCACTAAATACATAGTTATATTATTAATTAGTATATTATTGATTATACGAGAATTAAGATTAATATTTTGCTTCTTAAAATTAATTAATTTACTAGAGTATCAAATTATTAGTAGTAAGTTTTAATGTGGAAAATATATTGCATAAATGCATACTTAAATTATTAATTTTATAATTTATATGTTGTGTTTGTTTTAAAATTTAAATAATACTCAAATCTTGTTTTGATTTGATTCAAATTTAACAATTACAAATGACTATTTTTTTTATTAGTTAATTTTTTTTTCTTTCAAAATCTCGAACTAAACCAATTTGTTATGTACACTCTAACTCAAATCTCTTTCAATTATTCATTGTGTGTGTGTGGTGTGTGTGAGCACGCGTGCGTGCGTGCGTGAGAGATTATAATTATTAATCAAATTTTAGAAAAATATTAGGTGTATATCAATATGAGTGTATACGGCTTGAGAGAGAAAGTGATAAAAGATTGATATTGGTACGATAGATGTGATAAATAAGCGATATGATAAGAAAAGATGTATAGATATAAAATAACATGTTGAATAAATATAAAAGAATAAATATTGTTCAAATATCTAATACTTTTAAATTTAAAACATCATTATAAAAAAAAATTAAACGTCTGCACCCCTAACCTGCGGGCATCGCCACTAGATACATTTGACGGGTATATTTTCAAATCATATTATTCCTCTCCTTATCTATATATGCTCTAAGTGCATAGTTGCTATGCATGCACTTCCTCCCAAAATTAAATTTGTAGGAGACGGTAGATTGATAAAAATTGGAGTAGTTTAGGACATTGTTCAAATGTTTAGTAGTATACCTCTTGTTGAGTTATTATGGAGTAAAGCACTGTTATTTAATTCAATTAACTTTTTATATAATTTTTTTATAATGAGAATATGTCACAAAACTATGTATTTGTGAATA
Source organism: Trifolium dubium (assembly GCA_951804385.1). Lineage (NCBI taxonomy): Eukaryota > Viridiplantae > Streptophyta > Magnoliopsida > Fabales > Fabaceae > Trifolium > Trifolium dubium. The sequence goes on along the minus strand of OX638064.1, from coordinate 48,547,016 downwards.
TAGATTTCCATCAAAGATTGTAAGGTATTTGTTTGATGCAGGGCATGCTTAGTCAAGCTTATACACTTTATTTTTAGATGCATTTTCCATTACATCAAATAATTTATTTGTATATTGAGAATGGAACACTAGGATACACAGTTTATATATAAAGTTGTAGTCATGTGATATAAAGTTAATCTATCTGGGGTAGAGATGGAATAATATGATAAAAATCATACTTTTAATTTTATTATAAATAGAGACATATGCCTTAAAGATCACCACAACTATGCACAAGAACAATAACTAATCTCTTTGAAAAATCTTCATGTTTTGTTGCTGCCATAAAAAACCATACTACATATCCAAAAACACTATGCACACTTGAATCAGAACCATCCACAAGTATTTGATATCCAAAACCTCGTATTCTACTCCTTACACTCTCGAAATGAAACCTTTTCATCTTCTTCTCCTTCCACTCTTTTTATTCACCACCACAATTACCATTGTCTCTGGCTCAAACTAGCGGCGGACAATGGAAACTCCTGCAAAAAAACATTGGAACCAAACCTATCCTTACCCAACGGCAGATGTCGTATGGAACCAAACGAAACGGTTAAAATTGATTACACAACTCATTTCATTGAGTATGATGTGGTATCCAACACCTTCCGCCCGCTATTTGTGCAGACCGACATTTGGTGTGTTCTTCCGGATTTGTCTCTCCCAACGACACACTTGTCCAGACGGGTGGTTTCAAAGCGTGTGGTTAGAAACCTTCCAGCCATGTCAAAAGTGTGATTGGCTAGAATTGAACAACGAACTTCTTGTCAAGAAGTGGTACGCCACTAACCATATACTTCCGGGCGGTCGCCAAATTATTTTCTGTTGTGTGCAACTGTAGTGTTGTTTTTAAATGACTGATGCGCTTTAGCGGCTGTGTTCGGGATAGCATTAGGAGCTGTTTATTCTTATCATTTCGAGTCTTTTGAAGTCGCTCTTGATACATAACTTGGGGGAATTGTATTTATCATTGTTGAAATATGGTTTTTTTTTTATTATTATTTCGGAAAGAATATGTAGAATCGTTTACTTCTGAGAGTTAAACTTAAATTTAGATTTTTGTTGAAAATAACCTTTACATTTTGTGTTTATTTTCGCTGCAAATTTATTGACTCTAATAATTATTTTTAAAATATAATTAAAAATTAGCTAAAATAATAGTTGAGAAACCCGAGTGTTACATTTTTAATAGATTAAAATTAAAATATTTCATACATCAATTCATTTTATTCAAATATTTTAATCTATTACAATCAAATATTATTTTTTTTGAAGTTAATCAAACATTATTTTTATCAAGTATTTTTTTTGAAAAATATCTTTTAATGACTAAAATCAAAGTGTTTTTCATAATTTTTATGAATTAGTCTCTTGTTCCATACCATATTGATATAATAGGATATCTAAACTATCAAAGTACAATGTTTTTACAATCTTATTTTTTTTGTTACATCAATGTTTAAACATTCTATCAACCACATTTGCAAATATCGAGACACCATCTAAACAAACAATTGCATAACTCTAACCTCAAAAACACCAACTAACTACAATATTTTTTTATCGTTAAACATAATTATCTTTAATATAATTATATTACCAACAAACAAAAATAATAAACACAACCAGTGAAAAAGATTTGGCCGTATATGTTGATTCAAGCAGTGTGCATAGTGTGACTATATATATATACATATTGATTCTAGTGTTTAAAACAGACAACATTTTATTTGAAGAATAACATTTTTGAATTAATATATTTCAAATATCAATTATTAAATATGTTAACATATTATGTTGACAAATAGAATATTTTGAGAGAAAACCTTTCTATATTATTTGGATGTATTATTCAACAACTATTTTGTTCAGTCACGTCAGACTCTTTGTTGGCGGTAACAATTACATATTGGCTACAATTTTAAAAATGTTGTGTTTCCAACATAGTTGTGTATGGAAATTTTTTCGCATTGGTACTTACAATCGAAACTCAGTGGCTTGCACTTAAAAGTGGTGTTTCCTACAAATCAATCACAAACTAAATCGAAGTATGAACAAATATTGAAGGTTGAGTTCCATGTGATGGTTGCACTGGTGAGAAGTTTGGTGTCAGTGACAATGTTGACACCATTGTTTAACGCACACACTCTCTCGATGAATCAAAGGATGTTGGTACCTGATGAAGTTAAATCAACAAGCAAATTGGGCAACAATGGGAAGAGAAATGCTTTTGCCGAGGAATCCAAATCAACTTATGAAGTTGAAGTTAAAATTCCAGCTTCACCCTTTTTTTGCATTTCCCGATTATTATCTAATGTATGTGGTTCATGATTTTTTTTTTCAAGTGAAGGTGTTTAAGTTCAGCTAGGCTAGCTGATGAAATAAGTTAATTACATAAATGTTGTAGTTATTAAAGTGTAATCAGTGTTTTTATTTTTTGACGAATAATCAGTGTTTTTATTTAGTTTGTTTGTTTAATTAAGTTTCATATATAATTCAAACTAAAATCTTAATCACTACACAATAAATGTGTAAGGTTAGATTAATCTAATGCTGTGCATTGATATAGGTATTTTGGTGGTTCTTTGACTATTTTATATATGTAATATGTAATAAAAGGATGGACGGTTCAATCTTAATAAAACGAACGAAATAAAACAAACGAGAGTAACTGACCTGACACATATTATTGTCTCTCTGTATAGAAATTTATTGATATTTTTTAGTTTATATTTACAAAAATTACAGAACATATATAATATAATACTATATATATTTATTTAATTATTGGTACACGATTTATATTAAATTTTATTGATCGCTCCATATTTTTTTAGCGATCAAACAAAATTTTAACTAGAAATTATTTGCTGCTTATCAAAAAAAAAAAAAACTAGAAATTATTTGCTAATAACATCTTATCTCAAATTTATAATCTTTAAACCAACCCAATATTTTTATTTTTTTACTTTAATCTTTAAATATTATCATTTGCAAATTTAAGAAAGGAAGTAACTCTCTCTCTCAAACGAAAGCAGCTCCGCTCGCTCATAAACAATCAAAACCCTAAACCAACAAAACTCTCAGCCGATCAGTTAGAACTCTCAGCCGGCGGAGTTCATCTTCATTCGCCGGAAACTGTCAGAAATTACATTCCAGGTATTCCTTTATTCACATAATTGACGCAATTCGGATTCCATTCAGATTTTGCATTCCATTCGGATTCCTTTATTCACATAACTGACAGATTCCATTCGGATTTTGCATTCGCGAGAATACGATTTTGCATTTGCACGCCATAGTGACGCAATTCACATAACTGTCATAACTGAATGATTTGTTTTTGTTTCTAGGTTTTGTGATGGATGTAGAGTGGTCTGAATCACGCTATGACGATAAAAACGATGATTCTCCGAGGGAACATTATGATGATGATGGCGTTGATAAGTCTAGCAGGCACAGGAGCAAGGATAGGAAGAAGGAGCACCGGAGTAAAGACCGGGATCAGTCAAAGAGGGTTTCTGAGGATGTAGAGAAAGATAGAGGCTCCGGAAGGGAACGTAGTAGGGATGATCGTGATAAGGATAGGAGTAAAGATGGTAAATCGAGAGAGAAAGATTACGATAGAGAGAAATATAGAGAGAAAGAGCGCGAGAGGGATAGAGATAAGAAGGATCGGCGTGAAAAGGAAAGGGAGGTTGAGAAAGATAGTGATAGGGTGCGAGAGAAGGAAAGGGGGAAAGAGAAGACTAGGGATAGAGAAAGGGATAAGGTAAAAGAAAGGGAGCGTGAGAAACATAGAGATAGAGAAAGTTATAGAGAGGGGGATCGGGATAAGGGGAAAGATAAAGTTAGAGAGGAGAGGGAGACTGATCGAGATAAAGATAGGTCGAGGGATAGAGGAAGTAGAAGGGCTAATGAGGAAGATTATGAATCGGGTAATCTTGATGATAAAGTAGATTACCATGAGAAGAGAGATGAGGAGGTTGGCAAGCATTCAAAATCTTTGAATCCCAATCAAGATGATAAAGATGGTGAAGCATTTGCAAATTTGTCGACAAAAGAACTTGAAAAACGTATTTTGAGGTAAGTCATTTTTTTGTTTAAATAACTTCATATTTGTTTTCTTTTGTACTATGATGATCAAGTGTTAAATTGTAGACTCTGCCATGTAAATTTGAAATATATGATTCTTTACTTTATGCTTCAGGTCATAAACTCATAATTATATATTTATTGGCGAATACTGATTGGTTAGAATTTTGATGGCTCTTTTGTAGAATTCAGACAAGGTTAGTTCATGTCATTGTTGCTTATATGATGTCTTAAATCTGGGTTTAGAGCCTAACCCAACCCCACAAAATTGATTTTTAGGTGAGGACGGCCATTGCCAAAGCCTTATAAGTTATAATAAGAGCTACTTATGTCATATCGTATATCTAGGTTGATGTGAGTCTAAGTACACCCAACAGTCAACACAATGAAGGTGTTGGAGGTTACAACGACGGCAGGCCAAAGTTGCCACAATTAAGCTCTGGAATCTATAGAGGCCGCATTGTAGTGTAGCAGCCCCTAGATGGTATGTGAACCCCCATTGTGTTGTTTTGGGTAGTAGTTGTAGCACCGCCAATAACAACAGCTATAGTGAAGTTATTGTATAATTCTTAATGGTTTGGACTTTTTGGTTATTTCACCCATAAATAGCCATTTTAGTCCAACATGTTGTAGTTCCCTCTATTTTTTTGTTGTCATTTCACCCCAAAATTCTAAATGACAACAAAATAGAACTCTCCTACCATCCCTTCTCGAAAACGGTTTCATCTCCCCTTGTCACCTTGTGTGGCTTTCTGTCGGCCTTTCCTACGATTTTCTAGCGGTCCTTCGTGAGATTTTCCTGCGTTACTCCTCTAAAACAATCACATCGCAGAAAAAGAGTGAGAAACCAAGGTGCCCCTACTAGCAAATATAGGCAAAAAGAGTAGGAGGAGGCAGAACAAATGAGGTCTATTAGTGAAGAGAGTGGACATGATGACGAGTAAGATGAGTTTTTTAAATGCTTAGATGAGTTATTTTAAGCATTAGAGGCTAAAAGTTCTTTGCTTTATATTGAGTTCGAATATTGCTAACAATGAATTTGATTTTTAGTTATGAATAAATCTCTACTTTTTTGTATTCTTCTATATTTTAGCTTTTATATGTGTATGGTATAAATTTCTTGTATTGTTTCCTAAACATTGGCATAGCAGTCCTATTGCTACTTGCTATACAGCCTAAGCATTTTTGGGGTCGGTTGTTATCCACCATTGACTACATAGAGTATCATACATAACATGTAATATGTTGAACTAAATACTAGTTAAGTAATAGCAAACAAAATAAAGCACACAATATAATAAACCAAATAATAATAGTAATAAACAAATTCAAACTATCATTCATCCCATTTTCCGTTATCGTGTTATAGTGTTTTTGGGGTTGGCTGCTATCCGGGAGATAACATAGTCAAAGACACCCTTATTTGCCAGTACGCCATCCAGGTTTCACCATTATTTTTTATAAAGAAAAAAAATATCTGGGTACTTGATCACAGCATTTAGCATTTTATTCATTATACTGCATATTTTGTGGTAATTGAATTATCACTACTGTGTCCGCATGTTGTGAGTTTTGATGCATTGTAGGTTGTCAAGGGAGGGACTTATGATTTATTGTTTGTGTACGATTTTCTTGGGTGGATAGTAGTAGAAAATAACTGGATTTAAGGCTCATCGAGCAAATGTGTGGGTGAATAGAGTTTCAAAGCCATTGCACGCTTCTAAGGTTCTAGTTAATAATGGTTGGCTCCTGCCAGCGTAGGATGCTTCAATTGGTTTCAGGGCCAATTCAAGGAAGGAACAATTAGCTAGGATTTTGATGGGGTGAATTTTTTATTAAGGTTGCTGAAGAAATGGAATCTGGTTGATTGTTTAAAAGAAAACAAAATGGATAAAAGATGAGAAGATGGATGGGAAGCCTTGATTTTAAACGCAGCTAGGATCTCTTTGGAATCAGATATATGCTTTAATTGTACTACGAGATCAAGAAGCCAGCAATTTGATGCCACAATTAACCAATCTCATTATTATTTGTTAAAAATTAGGCTTGAAAACTGTTTATATGGACCTATTCTAACTCATTGTTCCAGGAAGATTTATAATCCTATACGGTTAAAATCTATCTAATCATAATGTAATCCTTGGAGAAAAAAATCCATTGTAACACCTATAATAGATTAAAATCCATTTCCGAGTACAACCAAAGATCAGTAAAGACGAGAACTATTAAGACTCCTCTATGACTGTAAATAAAAATATTGATGGAGTAACGATAAATGTGAAAATAAGCCAGATCCATGAAACAACAATCAAGCAGTTAAATTGCCTTCTTTTCTAGTGTTTTTGAGAAAGATGTTTCTTTTTAAATAAAAAAACACATTTTAATTAATTTGTTTTAAAGAAGTGCAAACATAGGATACACCTTAATCAGCTTTAACGGGCCGGACGACCTATATTTGAGCTTGTCAGGGGACAATCACAGTCTTGATTGTGCTGCTCTTCTTGATTCTTGAAGCTCCCTTTTCTGTATTTTTGTCATGTTATCACCAGCTTAACATCCCCCTCCAAATAAATGGGGGAAGTAGGGGAGCGCATCCCTCTCCCCTACCCTCGTAATTCTTCCAAACAGGGGTTTAGGTCACTTATCTTCTCAGTCCCCCCGTCCCTTTATGTCTCTTTAAATTTAAGCTTCTTTTATGCTGGAGTTTCTATTATCAACTTGTTCATTTACTTTGATAATCTACGTTCTGAAACATTACATTTTTACGGTTATGAAATCCATTATGGTATGACATTAACCTCTTAATTTATTATTTTGAATAGGATGAAAGAAACAAGGACAAAGAAACAATCTGAAGCTGCTTCTGAGATCTCATCGTGGGTTAGTAAAAGCCGTAAGATTGAAAAGAAAAGAGTGTTGCAGCTCTCAAAGATTTTTGAGGAGCAGGTTTTTTACTCTTCTTGTGCCTTTAATATGTTGTGATGTTGTTTTTGTAAGATATTGTTTTTGTTTTGCATTTTAGGTATGTAAATAATATTTTGTGATCTAAACTTTTATAGGACAACATCGCAGTAGAGGGAAGTGACGACGAGGATACGACCCATCACACTGGTACATTTCTTTCTGTTTCTTTATCCTATAAAGTTCTTTATTATGTAATTTTTGAAGCCTCAAGGCTTTTGTCTTATATTTATACAATTATTATCAGTTAGTTCATAAAAAAATATTAAAAAAATCAGATAGGTTAATTATTATCAAGATAAGTTAAATTTTAAATTCACATAAAATAATCACACTGTGTTCTGATTGATTGAAACCAATAATAAAATGATTGCTAATATCAATCTACGTATATGGAAGTTTGTAACAATCAGTGTTTTATTGGTTTTACTGGCTATGGGCATGTACGAATGGTTGATTATCACGGGTTCTGCAACCAGTTGGTTTTGTTTGTTAAAGAGACTGAACACAACCATTTTCAGGCTCAGCAGGTCAAATGGTCTGCCTGATTTTCCAAACTTTGTATTTAACACAGTCTGATATACTATAGCTTAAAGCACTAAACTTTATACAGCTGCTTAGTGCCTAGTAACGTTTTAGTTGTTTCTTTGGAGGTTAATAATCTGTTTGATTCTTGTTAATCTGGTTGGTAATATATACTTGGGTACTGAATATCATACAGATCACCTGGCGGGGGTGAAAGTTCTACATGGCCTTGACAAAGTTGCGGATGGTGGTACTGTAGTTCTGACTATCAGAGATCAGCCCATACTTGCTGATGGTGATGTTAACGAAGGTACAACTGCTTAGTGCTCCTCTTATATTATTCCCGTTTAAATTTTGTGTGTTGTTGTGCATTGTGTGAAATAATTTGTTTTTCTCACATTCAGACGTTGATATGCTTGAGAATGTGGAAATCGGAGAACAAAAACGCCGAGATGATGCTTATAAAGCTGCAAAAAAGAAAACTGGCATTTACGACGATAAGTAAGATGATCATTTCTATCGTTTGTTTTGTGATTGAAATACGTAATTAGAAACTGAAATGTTGTAGAATGAAATCTTTAATTGACGACGCACACATATCAATTTCAGGTTCAACGATGACCCCTCTGTGGAAAAGAAAATACTTCCAAAATATGATGATCCGGCTGCTGAAGAGGTTTGCTGCTTCATCATTTCTTTTTACATTACAAAGCAAATTTTTTTGAGCAAATGTAGTTTTTGTGAATGCTCATACTCATCTGAGCTTTTTGTTCAGGGTTTAACATTGGATGAAAGAGGAAGATTCTCAGGCGAAGCTGAAAAGAAACTTGAAGAGGTCAGGATTTGCTTCTTCTTTATTATTATTATTATTATTATTATTATTATTATTATTATTATTATTATTATTATTATTATTATTATTATTATTATTATTATTATTATTATTATTATTATTATTACCAAGAAAGAAAAAATGGAGCTTCGATTTTTCTCCGGTTATGGAATTTCCATGGTTGTGAGCTTTCCATGATTTACAATAGGACAGCATGATATCATTTGGTCCATTTAATGGATCTTGCTTAGGGGGAAAAGGCTTTTGTTGTTGTTAGAATAGAAAATATCTTATACTATCTGTTTTTTTTTTTACATAATCCTATAATATCTGTTAAGATATGGAAAAGGTTTAAATTATATTCTATTGAGAAAATATCTCTATGATTAGGTTTGTTGGTTCTAAGCCGGTAAACCCTATAATCAAGGGATTTAGTTATAGACTTAAATGTAATCATTTGGTTATGGTTATAAATATCAAGAGTATCACACTATTATTAAGTCATTATCAATAATATTAAGATTTCTTATTATTTTCTCTCATCCTTTCATCTAAATTCCCACAAATTCAACAGCTGTTATTGTTGCATGAGCTTACTGTGACTTTTTATGACATTTCTCCTTGTTGTATGATCTTTTTGTGATCAGAATATTAATGAATGCCTATCTATAATTGTATTCCTTGCTACGTTTTTCCTCTTGAAATTGTTCCTTAGAATTTTATTGAATTAGCTACTGGAATCTGTCATGTGTTTTCATCTTGTATTGTTTGACTGAGGGGTGTCTTCTTTTCCTATTAACAGCTCCGAAGAAGGTTAACTGGTGTTTCTACTAATAACTTTGAAGACCTTACTTCATCTGGAAAGGTATCATCAGATTACTATTCTCATGAAGAAATGCTTCAATTTAAGAAGCCCAAGAAGAAAAAGTCCTTACGGAAGAAAGATAAGCTGGACATTAATGCCCTTGAAGCTGAAGCTATCTCTTCAGGATTGGGCGTTGGTGACCTTGGTTCTCGGAAAGATGCAAAGAGGCAAGCCATGAAAGATGAACAAGAAAGAATTGCAGCTGAAATGAGAAACAATGCTTACCAGTCTGCTTATGCTAAAGCAGATGAAGCCTCCAAATTACTTCGCCCAGAACAATCTCTGAATGTTAAAACAGAAGAAGAAGAAACTCCAGTTTTTGTAGATGATGACGAGGATCTTCGTAAATCCTTAGAGAAAGCAAGACGATTAGCTCTTAAGAAACAGGAGGAGAAAGGAGCATCTGGCCCTCAGGCTATTGCTTTACTTGCCTCCTCGAATCCTAGTAACGAGACTGTTGATGATCAAAATTCTACAGCTGGAGAGTCAAGAGAAAATAAGGTGGTCTTTACAGAGATGGAAGAATTTGTCTGGGGTCTTCACATTGATGAAGGTAAATTTTTATATGATTATTTGTCTTTTTATCATTATATAAAAGTGTTCATACTATCATGATGTTATGAAGTGTGACTGTTCTGATTAAATGTAAAAGTAAATCATCTTTTTTTAATGACACTTCTCTGTAGGCTAGCAGGTAAAAGTGGTATTATATCACAACTTAGGATTGACTTACATTGTGTAGTTATTTGATTGATTGTGAAATTGGATGTTTCTTTTGGCAATATTCTGTTTATTCTATATTTCCCACGTCTATTTCAATAGCACAGCATATTTGAAACTTGTGCAATCTTTCTGTGTTATTTTAGTTGGATATAGATGTTCTGGCGTAGAAACAATGTTTTGGCAGCTTGTTAGAACTGTTTGTGTAGAGAGAGAGAGAGTATATGAAGGGGAAGCTGGTAAATCAGTATAACTTTTGTGTGCTGCTTTTCTATTTTTCAGAAGCACGTAAGCCAGAAGGTGAAGATGTCTTCATGCATGACGACGAAGATGCAAATGTTCCTGTTGAGGAAAAGAAAGATGAGGCTGGTGGCTGGACTGAAGTTAAAGAAACTCAAAAAGAGGAGCAACCCAACTCAGAAGACAAGGAGGAAATAGTTCCTGATGAAACTATACATGAAGTTGCTGTAGGGAAAGGGTTGTCAGGTGCTCTGAAATTGCTCAAAGACCGAGGAACACTTAAAGAAAGCATCGAATGGGGTGGCAGAAACATGGATAAGAAAAAAAGCAAATTGGTTGGGATTGTAGAGGATGAAGAAAAGGAAGCACCAAATAAAAGGGAGATTCACATTGAGAGGACAGATGAGTTTGGGAGAATTGTAAGTCTTCCATGTTTGTCTACAGCAATTTTTTGTGATATTTAACTTTTACTGTAGCACTAAGTTTATATTATTTATTTAATTTTTGATTGCTGCATCGACATTCTTTGCATTATGAAAGACAATTAGAAGACTTAAGCTGGGTGTAAAATGCAAATAAGGTAGTAAACGAGGATATTTATATGAATTAATAAAGCAGTATAGGCTCATGGAGCGCCTAAATTCAACTGAATGAGGTAGTTACCTTTGGGTTAGCTGTTTGTTTTACTATTTACTTTGCAGTCTATGGGGAGAAAAAAGAGGATCAGAGACAAGAAGCAAGAATAACAAAAAACAAAACAGAGTTAATAGTTTATGGAGAGAAGAAATTATAGGTTGTTTTGTCACTTTCTCTTTGCCGTAGCGCAACAGTTCAAATTGTTATGTGGCTTGGTGGTGATGGTTTTAACCTTGAATTATCCTCTTGCAAATGCAAGATAAGGCCACATGCAATAGATTCATAAGGGTCAAACTTTATTAACTTAGACCCTGCCGCCTGTCGTGGTGAGAGCTGCAATGCACTAAAATGCCTTCATTGCTTCCACTTTCCTAACTGAACTTTTTTGTACACGAAGTAACTTGGGTCTGAAGATATTCCCGTGAATTTTGTATGGGCTTTATAGGTCATAATCTTGTTTTCTTCTAATAGAAAAAAAAATGTTGTGGTTTGGAATATAGGAGCACTACACCTTTAGTCTGAAGATTTGGTTTGCATGCTTTGTATATGATGTTTTCATGGATTTGTGTGCTTAATTATCATAATATTGAATTGTATACCGTTTCTTGAAACTGGTAGTTGCCTCAAATGCATTTTTAATCAATGTTGGTATCATTCATTTCCAATTTGCAGTTTTCATTACTTATCCTTGTTTACCCTGTTCTTTTGTTACATGCAGTTGACTCCTAAGGAAGCCTTTCGGATAATTTCTCACAAGTTCCATGGTAAAGGACCTGGTAAAATGAAACAGGAAAAGCGTATGAAGCAATTTCATGAAGAATTGAAATTGAAGCAAATGAAGAGTTCAGATACACCATCGCTGTCTGTGGAGAGAATGAGGGAAGCTCAAGCTCGAATGAAGACACCCTATCTTGTCCTCAGTGGTCATGTTAAACCAGGGTATGTTTTTATAACTTTACAAACTCTTATGTACTTTTAGTTTACATGCTGATGTATGTGTATGTACTTTTATTGGCAGACAAACAAGTGACCCAAAAAGTGGTTTTGCTACAGTTGAGAAGGATCTTCCTGGAGGCTTGACACCCATGCTCGGTGATCGTAAGGTAATTTGGATACTCTTTGAGAAAGAGCGCTTTACAATATCTTTTTTTTGCTTTCAAAAGTTACTTCAAATTTTTATAAGAACTAAAACTAAATTTTTGGGTGGGTTTAAGCTTTTCAAGGCCTGTGGTGTTTAAAAAGCAATGGTTTATAAGAACTATATCATCTGAATTGAATCTTAAAGTATTCTTTCATGGAATGTGATGTCTGAAATGTCATTCCCCATTTTTTCAAGTTAAGAAAATCAATTCGTGGGACTTTTTTGTTGTCATGAGTTTATTCCTTGACATTTAGTGCTCAGTATTTATCCCCATGCCCCTTTTATAATGGGGATATTAAAACCTTATGTCGGAGATAAGTTTATAGGCCACCTATATAAATTATTGAATTATCTAGTTAAGGATGTTAAAACCTGAATTGGGAGCTTTGGATTTCAGTAAGCTTGCTCGAGATAACTAGACTACATATTATGTCTGCCTCAATTGTAAATGCGGTTTAGAATGTGTTGATAGCTCAAGATGTTAAGTAGGCTAACATGCCCATGTTTATATAGTGGTTATCTTATTACTCAACACTGACATTATTAACATCGAATCGTATTGTTTTAATAAATATTGCTATGGAGAATCTTTCATACGTTGAATAATATTTACCTCGCTTTTGTGCTATTTAATATATGCATACTTTGCTTTGTAACTTTATTAACAGCATGTTTTTATTTGTTCAGGTTGAGCACTTTCTGGGACTTAAGAGGAAAGCCGAACAATCAAGCTCAGATACCTCGAAAAAGACAAAATCTTGATTCATTGGTCTTGCAGTTATAAGCATTTCAAGTTAATATATCCTTTAAAATTACATCACTTTGTATTTTGTAAAATTGAAAAATCCATAAAACTGAGACGAAAAAGTAAAAAAAAAAGAAGATAAAAATGGTTGTGTAAGGATTTTGAAAAGTTGCTAGGGGTGGTGGAAGAACCAAGTGTACAAAACTTTCTAACAGTTTTAGGGTTCATGGGACGATTAACCTGGTCTTTATTTGAATTCATTGTCTTGAGACTTCCTATAATCCTTGGAGACACCTATGCTGATATATTCACAATTATATTAGATTTGATATTTTTTCTGAAGCATATTCATATTTTGATCATTTATAACGATCAATTTGTATCTAATGCTTGTATGCAACTGTTTTTTTTCTTCCAAATACTTGTATACAACTTTTTGTGGTGAAAAATACGGCCAAATACATAGGGTCCTTTAAGTATTGGTTTTGTAGTGAAAATTTAAAGCAATAATGGGATTGTGGGTGGGAGTATGTGATTGTGAATGATCCCAGAGAGTATATGAAATTTGGATTAATGTGCGGTACTTGGATTGTGTGTTCCCATATGCATAAGCAAAGTACTCCCTCCGTACCACAATATGTCGTGTTGAAAAGAAAGTTGTAAGGAGTAGTAAATATTGAGTATTTTTTTTAAAAAATTATTATATCATTTAAAACATTATATAGTATTAACTAAATAATCATTTATCAAAACTATCAAAAAAATAAAATTTGATTTTTTTTAAAATTTTATTATTCATAATAGTAAATGATGAATATTTTTTTTTTGACTCAAGTAAATGATGAATATTTTTATAAAAAAATTGAAAAAATTATTAGGATAACATTAAAAACTTAGGATAAAAAGAGTCTCATACTCATTTTTTTTTGAGAAAAAGAAACTAAACAAAAGAATTTTATAAAATACAAAAAAAATACGAATATTATGAAAGTCATCCCTTTTAACATCTACTTGCAGCAAGGGTATCACCTCCTTTGGTGGTTCAAGGAAATAACGTCAATTATCACTGCTTGCAGCATTTAGTTTAGCCATAAAGTTTACTGACGAATTTACCTCCCATAAGGTACCACATTATCATTTACTACTTGGCTAGAGCCTAGAGATAACACGCAGTTTCATCAATTATATTAATTTAAAAGTAAGATGTACATTACTCTATAAAAAATTACTCAGCAACTAATAGAAAATATCGTATGTAATTATCATATTTGGTATGATTTATTCAACAACTAATAGAAAATGGTCCCGTTTGTTTAAGTTTTTTTCTTTTTTTCAAAATTTTTTTCGAAAAAAATCTATTTTATTAACTAAAGAACATCGAAACACATCCAACAATATTCAATTTTGTGCGATTTTTAATTTAGATCGGTTTGAATTTGAACATCCTTAAATATGGATAACTTAGATAGGCAAACTTATAAATTATAATTCTTGTCTTCATTGGTCATGTTAAAACCAAGCCGATCAAAACCAGGGTAAAGTTCTAACTTTACAAATTTTTTTAAAAATTTGAAATGAAATAAATGCCTAATGTAAATTTTGACAGCATAATATAATAATGAGAGCATATTATTCCTCTGCCTATGCGCACTAAGACCATCTCCAATGGTGAGTGCTTCTCATATAGTACCTAATAAGAACTAATACTTATTAAGTACTACCATTGGAGTACATGTAAAAATGATACCTATTAAGTACCTATGCTTAAATAAGCATTCTCTCTTTCATAGTACTTAATGGGTCCCACACACTTTAATATATTATTTTATTTTCCACCACACTTTAATATATTAAATTAAATGATATATAGTTATTAGTGGAACCCCTTAAAAACTTTTTAAAGAGGTGTTGGGTTGGAGGAAGTAAGTGCTTATTAGGTACTATTATTAAAAAATTATAAATAAATGATGTGTACAAGTGGGGCCCTATAAGTACTCAAAAATGGGGTTCTCCATTGGAGATGGTCTAACTAAGTGCAGCATAGCTTTTCCTCCCATAAATAAGTTTGCAGGGGTTGGTTTTTGAAAATTATAGTTTATTTAATGAATATTTAATAGTTCTCATCTCCCTATACTACCTTACCTAGCCGAATAGTAATAACATAGCACCTTCTTTATAATTTTGCTTTGTGAACAAACATGTTCCCTTCAGCCTATATATGTCCATTTTATCTATGTGTTCTTTCCTCTGGATCAAATTTTCTCGTCACACTATTAACAAAAACATCTCGTGGCACAATTTTTTAAATTCAAAAATGAAGAATTATTGTTCAAATTCCTTCCTTCTATCTATGTGTTTGCTTTCAAGAAAGAGCTTTTAGGAGCTCCGTCACATATTATAATCTCAGCTTCAACAAAAGGTTTTTCCAAGTTTTTTAAGGGAAGTAGAACGGCTAAACCAGTGCTGAGATAATTTATCGGGTTTCCGCAGGGTATTGTTGGATAGCTTTTCACAACCGTGTTTGTATTATAACTTTTCTATTGGATTATAATACTAATAGGGTTGTGAAAAATTATCCAACAATATTCGGCAGAGATCCGAGAAATTATTCCAACACCGGTTCAACCATTCTACTTTCGTTGAAAAATTTGAAAAAATCTTTTATTGAAGCTGAGGTTATAATCTATAAGCAGAGCTCCCAAAAGTTCTTTCTTGAAAGCAAACAAAGGTATATTCATGGAAGTTTTAGATACATGTGCTCGGATGAAGATATATAGCGATATGTATGATTTTGCTTCCAAACGGTGAAATTTTATTGATCAATGAAGCAACTTTGGGTACTTGATTTGGATTCTCCGGTAAGAACATTTGTCCTGCTTCATCAGTCAATCTTGCGCCTCCTGGATTTTATATATGATGTATGTGATCCATAAAAAAATTGCCGATGAATGAAGTTAATTGAAGTAGTTTTTATTATTTAATTAGTGTGCTGTTTAATTAAGGTTTGATTAATGTAATTGATGCGTTTATGAGCATTTGGTAGGTCTGGGGACTGTTTTATGTATACATGTATGTAAGGGTTGGAGTACCTCTTTATGTATAGCTTGTTTCTTAACTGCATTAAATTTGTAGTAGAAATTGATGATATACATGTCATTATAAAGATGAACTTCATGAATTTTATTTCTGAGTCTTTATTTTTTTCTTAACTATTTCGAACATTACTATTGTACTTCAAAATCCATAATCTAGAAAGCATGTGTTCTTATAGTATAGGATTTAAAGTTTACACAAACAAATGCATATTTTATTTTGCATGTGGTAAAAATCATGTTAGCATTTACCAATTTTAAACTATACAATGAAAATGTTTTTTAACAAAAAATAAACTTAGGCAAATATTAAATATTGTAAACCCTTTGAACTAATTAAAAAATTAAAAATGATAAAATTGTCTTGGAATATGTGTATCAAACTTTTTCAAAGTGTAAATTATGTTTGTTTCAATATAAAATTAACTACTTTTATATTTTTTAACCATTAAATACGGTGCAATAGTTAGCAAAATCCATACAATTTAAAATGTTTGTAAGTGCAATTGGACTGCAGAGATTGTGTTGGCAAACATGATTACAAGAGATAAATGTTACTATTACTATCATTTACTACTACAGGGCTAGCTAGCTATAGATAGACGGTAGAAAATGTGTTGGCAAACAGGATTACAAGAGACAAATGTATTACTCATCATTTACTACTTAGAGATAACATAAGTTTCATCGATGTAGTCCCTCTGTTTCATATTATAAGTTTTTTTTCAAAATAAAAATTAATTTCAAAATATAAGTCTCTTTATAAATTAGTATTAGATTTATTTATTGTTTTTTTCCTATACATATCCTTAATTATTACACTAACTTACATTAAAATACAAAAGGTCAAATAAACACACATACAAACAAATGATAATTTAGTAAAATTTATAGGCAAATGCTAAACATACAGTGCCCCCGAGGCATTGGTTAAGCATATAAATAAAGAAATTTTGTCTTGGAACTTGTACATTCAATGCATCGAAAGTATAAAAAACATATTTATTTTATTTTTTATTTCCATTTTTAGCATGCTTAACAAGTGCCCCAGGGGCACTGTTTAACATGACCCAAATTTATATGTAAACTAGACATAATCTTTATCTTTATCTTTATCTTTATCTTTATATATCTAATCCAACTAAAGTTTGCAACACCATTAGCAAACCCTAATTGCCCTCTTAAACCTCAATTAGGCGCCAACCTTTTCTATTTAATGTGGGCCTTATCCTTTCCTTAATAATAGCAAAATATTAATTGTATTCCTTTCTCTACTTATTCCAAAGATTTCTCTTAACAACATTTTCCTAAAAAGTAGTAAATATTAATTGCTACTCCCTCCGTACCAAAATATATGTCGTTTTGACAAAAAAATTTGTACCACAATATATGTCGTTTTACATTACCAATGAAGCATTTAATGCTCTTTTTTCCTTTTATACCCTTAATTAATTATTTCTCTTTCTTCTTTCAATTCTATAATTTATCTCTCACATACCATTAATGAGGGATAATCTTGTAAACTAACACATAATTTACCTTTTCCGTACAACAATGATTACATTTCTTAATTTGTGTGATTTGGTCAAAACGACATACTCCCTCTAGCCTTATTTATAAGCAAAAGTTGCTTTTTAGATTCATTGAACAAGTAATGTATCTAAATCATAAATAAGACTAGATACATCACTTGTTCAATGAATCTAAAAAGCAACTTTTGCTTATAAATAAGGCCGGAGGGAGTATATTTTGGTACGGAGGTAGTATTTGCTATACTATCTGAACGAGCAAATGAAATTTTTTGTTTTCCAATGCTGATCAGAGCACGCTGCACGCATACCTTTCCAACTAAATTCATTATTTGCGTTATCTCTCTTCTACTCTTTCTATCAGAAGCACTTTTTCTTTCATTTTCTCCATAACCAATCTCTTACTCAATATGATATTGTTCTTTGTTTCTTCCTAAACTCTATCCCTCTTCTAATTATCAAATTTGATCGAATCTAAAAAATCCTTGATTGCCGTTCATGGACACGACTCCTCCGCCAATTTCCGGCAATTCAGTCTTTGATGCTATGTAGAGAACTAGAAATTGATGCTTAAAACTGTGATACCGACTCTGATAATGAAAAACCCCATAGAGTTTCAGTTCAAGGCTCTAATGGTGGTTTGAAGAGGCACTTAAACAATTCATCTTCTCTCATTATTCAATAGTTTTTATTTTTGAAGAGGAATCCTTTTTTATATTGTGTTTTTGAATCTATATGTTTATATTCTCATGCAGGTCTGATTTATCATGTAATTCTCACATTTGCATGTATAAATAGGATTATCTTCTGTCAATTTGAGAGGGTATATGAGAGTAACCATTTTTTTCACTACTCCTTGCTTCTGATTTAGTCATTATTTCATATTTTTTTTAACTTTTTTAATGTACTTAACATTTAAAAGATATTAATGTTTTGTTTTTTTTCTAAACAGAACTTTGACATCCAAGAGAAAATAGCATTCAAAGTCCCAACATCCCACTCATGTAAGTAGTGGCAAGGTTCTTTATTGTTGATGATATTTTTTGTTGTTGATGATATCTTTTGTTGTAGAATAATGGATACTTTATAATGCTTTCTATGCTCTTCTAACACATACTTACAAAGTGACATGATTAATGAAATAGTTCCCAGAGATTCTTCCAAGTTTATTTCAAACACCATTTGAATGAAGTTGCAGTTCAGGCCGTTAATGAGTACTCAAAGAATCATGGTGTGCCATTTGAAAGTTTGAGCAAAATTATTGCTTTGATGTAAGTAGTATTATCATTTTTGGCATTTCCCTTGAACATGACTTGTGCTTAAGTTTCCTTTTGAATGTTTTTAGTGAATTTGTTAGCACATAATATAAAAATATCAGTTGATTTTAAGATCTTATATGATCTTATTTTGACAGGTTGAAGGATGCAGTAACACTTATATTTGAATTTTGGAATGAACTTATTGACCTTGCTTGAACATCATCGGACACAAGCCAAATTGCAAGGACAACACTATATATGTGTTGTGTGTGTGTCTTGAAATGGGAGACTTTTTCTTTTATAAGAGTGAGTTTCTTTTTGGAATTTGATTTGATAATTGTAGTTTTTTCAAATTTTGTGGTTTTATATTCTTGCTTTTATGGTTTATTTGTAGGTTGCTATTGTGGATGATTGAGGTCAAGAGTGAAGTCATTTACAAATTAAGATGGAAATGGAACCAACATGATGAAGCACAACTTTTTAATTGTCTGATTTTGTTTATGGAAAATTTAAGTTTGTGAAAATTACAAATCTTTGATGTGTGGTGTAGTATGTGTTGCTATTGATTTTAAGTTTGAAGTGTTAGTTATGGTGATGGTGATTATACTCTAGAAACAAAAATAGAGTGGGCAATTTTGTAGTTTCCTCATTCTATTCAAAAAGCTATACTTTGTAGTTTCCTCTTTCAATATCTTCTTGGTTGTTGAAATTTGAAACTATCATGCAGCTCTATCATATAAATTGATGATACAAATGTATCATATGTAGTGTTAATTTAGATTAATCTATCATTGAGTTTGCTATATTGTTAGTTTTAAGTTATTCTTTGACTTTTACTATATATACCATTATGTTAGATTTAAATTTATCCCTTGGTTTTCAATTAGTTTTGTAATATTGTGTAAAAATAGCATATTTTTTCTATATATACAATTAATAAGTAGAATTATTTTTCATACTTTTGAGTTTTGTATGTTCAATCATTTTTGACAAATGTAATATTTTGAAAACGGGTTATGTTTGATGTGTTTCAATTTTTAGACTGCATTAATAGTGTTGATAGCCTCCTACTGCAAATGAGAAATGTAATTTTTTACATAGTTTAAATTAATCTTTTCAATTGAACCAAAAAAAATAATCAAATCTTTTCATTGTGTCTAAATAAAATTACTTTCATATCTTTGTTAATAATAATATTATCATCAAACCTTGAGACTTTTTAGTTTTTACATAGTTGGATAATTATGTCCCGTGCGTGCACGGGTAAATAGTCTAGTAATTATTACACTACTAACTTTTCTTAATATATGTGAAATTAGTCAAAGAAACTTATAATATGAGACGGAGAGAGTATATTAATTTAAAAGTGAGATAGTACATTACTCTTTAAAAAGTTGTGTGAGATTTATTCAACAACTAATAAAATTAATCAAATAGTTTATACTCATGGATGGATGAACCCAAAAATTTTGTGCAGTGAAAATAAATATATAACAAAATTTGTTGTTAATTAGATTGGATGAAAATGCTAGACAACAAACGACAATACTTCATTAGTGCACTATATATGTAAAGAGCATCTCGTGTGAAAAGGAGTTTGAGATTTTTTTTTATTTGGTCAATTAATTAAAATTTAATTTTTTAAAAGTGAATAAGTAAGATTTTTCCATTATATGGGTTATTATATAATATTATGATATATTAAAAAATTCTTCAATAGGAGTGAGGTTCATGGTCTATACTAGGACAAGTGTAGGTCCGTCTCTATTTATACTCTGTAAGTCATACACACAAATTTGTATTCCACTTCAAATTAATTTATTTGTATGATTAATTGTTATTAACAGTTGGATAAATTACTCACAACTCTTTTAAGAGTAATACGTAGTAATATATAGGGTTTTAGACTAGTGCCTCTGGGATACTGTTTAACAATTTCCAATATATATATAGAATAGATCTAGTTTTAGACACACAAAAAATAATAGACCTATGTTTAGTAAACGTGTGAGAATGTCAGAGTTATCACGATCCATTTAATTTTTTTTTTTTAAAACTGGTAGTATTTTATAAGTTCTGCAAAAATTTACAGTATCACTATAATTTTAATATATCTATCATAAACATGCACTGAATCTAATTTATATTCTACTCCAATGTGAGTACTAAAGTCACTTTTCAGTATTTCTTTTAGCAAAGCCTTTTACAAAAAAAATATTTATAATAGTTAAAAATGTGAAATTTGAAGAATCAAACTCAACAAAAGAGGATTTGGATTTACTCCCACCGATCTTAAATATAAGAAATTTTTTACTTTTTAGGTTCATGGAATCATTGATGTATTTGATCTATATTATGAACCAAATTCATCAATCATTCCATGAACCAAAAAAGTAAAAAATTTCTTATATTTAGGACCGGAGGTAGCACTGAGTTGAGCAATCCAGCTAACTGTAGTTAATATGTCGGTGGTTATTAGATTGAGATTAGATTAGACTATTTAAAAAATATTGATAATAGATTATTCAAATTAATCTAGATATATATTTGTTTTACGTAAAAAGGAATCGACCACGGTGAGAGTCAAACCCACGACCTTTTGATCATTCAATTATATACTGTAATATGCGCGAAATTATTAAATGTATGCAACAAACTCAAATCTAATTGAGTGTTTTTTTAGTACGTAACAAAATGACAGACTCATAATTTTTTTTGGAGTCTCTTAAATATTTGAAGTCATGCGGTAGATCACTTTGCACATCCCACAAATCAGTTCATCCTGTGCATAATAGTTAAACCCCTCATCACTAGATCAATTCTAATCTATAGCTTAAGATAGTGTACAAACATCATTGTTGCTTCTGAAAACATTATCGGCTTAGTTAAAATTTTGGTCTTCTTATTTTCATTCACTCACAAATCGATCCTCCAATTTAAAAATCATCATATTTTGATTCTCTATAATTAGTAATAAAAAAGTATCATTTATTTGTCCATAAACCTTATGGTATATTTGACTCAATTTACGATGTCAATATTGATAGATTGGACATGAACTAAAGTTGAGCTAGAGTGACCTCACAATTGTATGTGAGTTTTAATGTGATTTGTCACTTCAAATTTAAATGTGCAGGTCAAAAGTCTAAGTTTAATGATTAATATTTATCCTTATTTAATATTCTTTCTCTTCTTATTTTTAATATTGTTATTACAAATTTATCTTTCACGAGAGATTATTAGTTGATGTTTTTCAATTGTTTATTACGAATTGTAGAAGAAAATGTAATAACCAAGGATACAGTAAAAAAAAAGAAACAAAAAATAATGCTTTTGTAAATTTGAAAGTGATCTTATAAAAAAGGATAAATAAAAAGCACAAGAGCAAATTGTATATAGAGACAAAGGTAGTATAGAATCATAATTAAAGCCTAAGTTTACTGTAAAAATAAATAAATTAAAGCCTAAGTTTAGGATATATTCTTTTTGTGAAAAAAATTCAGTATTGAGAAAAAGAGTGTCACAGTGTCAGGGCATTGTAGTAATTGATAACTAACAATTTATTTATTTTTTTAAATTTTTTACTAATAGTAACGACATCGAATATTTTAATTGTAAACCATTAACTTTAATATTGTTTTTTAACATGTTTAAATATAAATTTATGTGCGTGGGTGCGTGCAGCTATTTCTTAAATTACTTAAAATTTATTTTTCTTATATAAGAGGTTCAACCAATCATATAAGTTTAGTTAAGTCAACTTATTATGCACTATTTCAAATTAAGAAGTTTTACTTATAAATATTAATCACATAAAAACATGATTTTGCTTTGTAAATATCCTTAAAAGAAACAATGTTTTTAAATTAATAGACCCGCTCGAGTGCGAGTCAAAGATCTAGTTGCCTATATATTACTATGGCCATCAATCTTTGGCATCAAGTAACAAACCTCCCGCCAGCATCTCACTCCAAACCTTCCAGCATCTCACATTAAACCTTCCATAGTTAAACCAGTTTCAACAATCAACATCACACTACAAACCTTCTAACATCTTCAAATGAAACTTTTCAATCATCTTCTCCTCTCACTCATTTTATTCACCACTACCATGACCATTCCTTCTATGACTCAAGTTGGTGGCGGACAATGGAAACATTTCTAATAAAGCATTGGAATAGTTGGCATGCACATGCAGTTGTTGCACAACGAACATGTTATCATCTATGATCGTACAAATTTTGGGCTGTCAAACCTATCCTTATCCAACGACAGACGTCGTATGGAGCCACATGAAAGGGTTTAAATCGATTGCACATCTCACTTCATTGAGTATGATGTGGTATCGAATACATGTCGCCTGCTCTTTGCGTAGAACAACATTTGGTGTTCTTCATGCTCTATGTCTCCCAACGGCACACTTGTCCATACGGGTGGTTTGTACACTAGTGAGCGTGTGGTTAGGACCTTCTAACCATGTTGACACTGTGATCGGCAGTATTGAAACAATAGCCTTCTTGTCAAGAGATGGTAAACCATTAACCATATACTTCTGGACAGTCGACAAATCAATATTGGTGGAAGAAGACAATTTTATTTTGAAATCTAGCCCAAATAAGGATCCAAAGCAAGAAAAATATATAGTTTACCGTTTCTGGTTCAAAGTATGATGTTGGAGTTGAAAACAATATTTATCCATTTGCTTTTTTAAACATTGATGGGAATTTGTTTATCTTTGCATACAACTGCGTTGTTCTGTTGGATTACAACACTAACAGGGTTGTGAAAACTTATCCATTAATAATCGATGGAGATTCGAGATACTATCCCAACACAAGTTCAACAGTTCTACTTTCGTTGAAAAACTTGGAAAAACTTTTTGTTTAATATGATGTTATAATATGTGGCGGAGCTCCCAAAAGGTTGTTTTTTTGTAAGCAAACAAAGGGATATTCATTGAAGCTTTAAATACATGTGCTTGGATGAATATAATAAACAGGAATCTGCAATGGGTTATGGAAACAATGCCTAGTGGAAGAGTGATGAGTGATAAGATTTTGCTTCCAAACGGCGAAGTTTTGTTGATCAATGGAGCAACTTTGGGCTCTGCGGGTTAGGAATTTGGCTGAAACCCTATGTTGAATTCGTTTCTTTATAAATCAGATGGTGTTCCAGGTTCGAGGTTTCAACTACAAAATCCTTCATATATTCCTCAGGTGTATCATTCTACAGTTACGTTGCTCAATGACGGCAGGATCTTTGTTGACGATAGCAGCAACCTCCATATTGGCTATAACTTTAAGAATGTTGTATTTCCAACAGAACTGCGTATGGAAAGTTTTTTTCACCTTGGTACTTAGAATTTCAATTAAGTAGTTTTCATCAGGAAGTGGTGTTTCTTACACTTTTTTTCTTTCACCTAAGTGTTTCTTACACCTTTTTTTTTTGTTAGGAAATGTTTCTTACACCTTAATCACATACTAAATTGAAGTATGGTCAAATATTGAAGGTTGAGTTCCACATGAAGCTGCATTGGTGAGAAGTTCCATGTCGGTGATAATGTTAACACCGTCATTTAACACACACTCTTTCTCGATGAATTAGAGGATGTTGGTACTTGATGAAGTTAAATCAAAAAGCAAATTTGGTCGCAATGGGAAAAGAAATGTTGTTGGGGAATCCAAATCAACCAATGAAGTTGAAGTTACACTTCCTGCTGCTTCACACTTTCTTGCAACTCCTGGTTATTATATGATGTATGTGGTCCATAGAGAAACTCCAAATTAAGGTGTTTGGGTCCAATTAGTCTAGCTGATGAATTAAGTTAATCACATAAATGCAGTAGTTTTAAAATCTAATTGAGTGTGTTTATTTAGTATAATTAAGTTTCATACATAGTTTTAAAACTAAAATCTTATTCAGTGCACAATATATATGCAAAGTTTGATTAATTTAATGTTGGTGTGTTTTATGTAGGCACTTGGTGATTTTGGATATTATGTTAAATACTATTTTTTTATTAAATATTTTGAGTTGAATCATTTTATTGAACATTATTTTGCAACGTTTTATTGAAAAAATTTAGTCCATTACAACTTTTAAACGTTTTTCATCAAACATTTATATTGCAAAATTATATGGTAATTTTAAGCAAAGTAAATTAAGTTCTACTCTTTTCATATTTTCACCAAGAAAATAGAAAAGTGACTTTATTGCAAAACTAAAAGGATGCAAAAATATTTAATTATCACTACTTCACACACGCGCGCGCGCACATACACACACGCTTTTATATTATACTACAAAATATTTATAATATCTATTTTTTTCGAAGTAAACAAATTTATGGCGGAGGTGGTGTGGAGCCTCGTGAAAGGGTTCCAATTGATTGCACATCTCACTCCATTGAGTATGATACGGTATCCAACACATGTTGCCCTCTCTTTGTGCAGACCAACAATTGGTGTTCTTCAGACTTTGTCTCTCCCAATGGAACACTTGTCCTGGTGGTTTTGACATCGGTGAGCGTGTGGTTAGTACCTTCCAGCCATGTTGAAAATGCGAGTAGGAATGGAACAAGCCTTCTTGCCAAGAGATGGTATGCTAGTAACCATATACTCTCGCACGGTCGATGAATCATTATTGGTGGAAGGGGACAATTTTATTTTAAAATCTACCCCAAACAAGGAGCCAAAGCAAGGAAAACATACAGCTTACCGTTTATCTTTTGTTTTTCTAAACATTGATGGGAATCTATTTATCTTTGCAAACAACTGCGTTGTTCTGTTGGATTATAACACTAATAGTGTTGTGAAAACATATCGATCAATAATTGATGGAGACCCGAGAAACTATCTCAGCACAAGTTCAAGAGTTCTACTTCTGTTGAAAAACAAGGAAAAACTTTTTGTTTAATCTGAGGATATAATATGTGGCGGAGCTACCAAAGGCTCTTTCTTGAAAGCAAATAAAGGTATACTCATTGAAGCTTCAAATACATGTGCTCGAATGAAGATAACATATAGGAATCTATAATGGATAATGGAAACAATGACCAGGGAAAGGGTGATGAGTGATATGATTTTGCTTTCAAACAACAAAGTTTTGATGATCAATGGAGCAGCTTTGGGCTATGTGGGTTTGGAATTTGGCTGAAACTCTATGTTAAATTAGTTTATTTATAAATCAGATGGTCTACAAAATCCTTCCTATATTCCTTCGGTGTATCATTCCATAGTTGTTTTCCCGTGATGACAAGATCCTTGTTGGCCAGTAGCAATTCCCATAATGGCTATAACTTTAAGAATGTTGTATTTCCAACAGAGCTGCGAATGGAAGTTTTTTCCGCCTTGGTACTTAGAATTTGAATTCACTAGAATGCGCATGAAAGTGGTGTTTACTACACCTTAATCACATTTTAAATTGAAGTATGTCAAATACTGAAGGGTTGAGTTACACATGAAGGTTATACTAGTTAGAAGTTCTATGTCGGTAACAGTGTTAGCACCATCGTTAAACACACACTCTTTCTCGACGAATCAGAAGATGTTGGTACTTGATGAAGTTAAATGAACAATTTTTATTAAGTGTTCAAAAATTTCATAAAGACAAACCATATATCAATTCATGACTAACATCAACATCAACCTAAAGTGTTAAAAAAAACTTTCATAAAACAGCAAATTATGACTAACATTTGTTGAAAAACTTTCATGACTAACATCAACCTAAAGTGTTGAAAAACATGTCCAAATTATCGATTATTTCCTTCCCTGCTTCATCATACTCATTTTCAACTGCCATTTTACTCTTGTTCTTTTTCTTCTCAATCACTGATCTGACAGCTTGCTTCATATGACCCAATTTATCTGCTGGTGCAGAAGACCCAAAAAGGTCTTTGAGTTGTAGGTTTTCTTCAATGAGCTTGTTCCTCTCTTCAACCAATTCCTTCACTTGATCATTAGCTTCTTGCTTCTCTTTCTCGAGCTCTTGAACTCATTTATTCAACAAACCATTTTCCTTCTTAAGCAAATCTTGTTCATCTTTGAGAGGGATTTGTTTTTTTTTTCTTTCATATCTTGGAATTTCTTACGAATGGCAGCGTTTGACGTTTCAACAACTTCAAGTTCGTTGAATCTAAACAACTCTTTCAATTTCTCTTTGATCTCGTCGACCATGTTTTGGTCTATTACAGATCTGGTCATATACTTCTGCACCTCTTCCACTTAAATGAACAAGCAAATTGGGTCGCAATAATGTTTTTGATGGAGAATCCAAATCAACCTATGAAGTTGAAGTTACACTTTATTACACATTGTGTTTATTATCTAATGTATGTATGCGGTCCATCAAGAAATTCCAAGTTAAGATGTTTCGTTCCAATTAATTTAGATGATGAATTAAGATAATCACATAAATGCCGTAGTTTTTAAAATTTATGAGTGAGTATTTTTAGTATTGTTTGTTTAATTTAGTTTCTTACATAAATTTTAAACAAATAATTATTCACTCCACGTGTGTGTGTGTGTGTATATATATGCAAAGTTTTATTAGTTTAATGTTGGTGTGTTTTGTTGATGTAGGCACTTGTGGTTCTAGACATATTTTTTCTTAAATATTGTTGACTTGAAACATTTCATTGAACATTATTTTGCATTAAAAAAATTTTGATTATCAAACATTTTATTAGATAATTGATTGAAAAAATTTAGTTCATTGTAACTTTTATAAACCAGCAATTTATGACTAACATTTGTTGAAAAACTTTCATGACTAACATCAACTTAAAGTGTTGAAAAACATGTCCAAATTATCAATTACTACCTTCCCTGCTTCATCGTACTCATTTTAAACTGCCATTTTACTCATGTTCTTTTTCTTCTCAATCACTGATCTAACAGCTTGCTTCATAAGATCCAACTTATCTGCTGGTGCAGAAGACCCAAAAAGATCTTTGAGTTGGAAGTTTTTTTCAGCGAGCTTGTTCCTCTCTTCAACCAATTCCTTCACTAGATCGTTAGCTTCTTGCTTCTCTTTCTCGAGCTCTTCAATTCATTTATTCACCAGACCATTTTCCTTCTTAAGCAAATCTTGTTCATCTTTGAGAGGGATTTGGTTTTTTTTTCTTCATATCTTGGAATTTCTTACAAATGACAACATCTGACCTTTCAACAACTTGAAGTCCGTTGAATCTAAACAACTCTTTTAGTTTCTCTTTGATCTCGTCGACCATGTTTTGGTCGATTGCAGATATGGTCATATACTTCTGCACCTCTTCCACCTAAATGAACAAGCAAATTGGGTCGTAATGGGAAAAAATGTTCTTGTTGGAGAATCCAAATCATCCTATGAAGTTGAAGTTATACTTTATTGCACCTCATGTTTATTATTTAATGTATGTATGCGGTCCATCAAGAAATTCCACGTTAAGATGTTTGGTTCCAATTAATTTAGTTGATGAATTAAGATAATCACATAAATGCCGTAGTTTTTAACATTTATGAGTGGGTTTATTTAGTATTGTTTATTTAATTAAGTTTCTTACATAAATTTTAAACTAAAAATTATTCACTCCACGATGTATATGCAAAGTTTTATTAGTTTAATGTTGGTGTGTTGTGTTGATGTAGACACTTGTAGATCTAGACATGTTTTTTGTTAAATATTTTGACTTGAAACATTTTATTGAACATTATTTTACATAAAAGATTTTATTAAACATTTTGATTATTAAACATTTTATTAGATAATTTATTGAAAAAATTTAGTTCATTGCAACTTTTAAAAATTATTTTTCATTAAACATTTAAAATGCAAAAATTTATGGTGATTTTAAGCTAAGTAAATTATTTGGAAAAATAAACTATATAGGCGCACATGTGGGAGAGAGATTCTTGCCTTTAGTGGAAAATGTATTTGTCCGATACAGCATTGTTCATATTTTTTATATGTAGATGGAATGATAAAGTTATTGAAAATTCACACATAAAAAATGTATTGTTTTTTCATTATGACCAAATTTTTAAGATTATAAAGAGTCGAGATCTTCAAAGTATTTAAGATGGTATGACTTTTTTAACCAATATTTTATAATTTATTGATGAATTTGTCAATTTACTAAATCAAAGATAATTTGATTAATAATCTTGTCAAAAAAAAGATAATTTGATTAATAATGTTTACAATTTCAATCACAAATATGTTTATTAAGCCCATTTATAGCAATAGCATGGTGTGATTTTGCCTATGAATATCATTTCATTGAGTGTTGTAGCCTTAAATAATTTACAAAAATCATAATATGATGATAATGTCATAAATAACGGTGAAGATTTGTTCAAAAAAGAAAAATCAATAAGAATTAAGTGCTTAAATAATTCAGAAATCATGTCACGTGTAGATTAATTAAATAATTCAACAAATGCTAAACAGTGTCTCCTGGACATTGGTTAAGTATGTAAATAAAGAAATTATGTCTTGGAATTTGTGCATTGAATGCATCGAAAATGTAAAAAACATATTTATTTTATCTAATATTTCCATTTTTAATATGCTTAACAAGTGCCCCGGGGGCACTGTTTAGCATAACCCTTAAATATATTCTATACAGTTCAAACCTCAACAAGGGGATGTAGCTCAGATGGTAGAGCGCTCGCTTAGCATGCGAGAGGCACGGGGATTGATACCCCGCATCTCCAATTTTTGAAGCTTTCTACTTCTACTTCGATTTTTCTTTTTCTTTTGCTTTGCATATTCACCTTGGCTTTTTGGAATATAATAAATAAATATATGAAGTAAGTTTTACATTCTCAACTACTCAAGTTGGTGACTAAACTGCTACTATTTGGTAAACAAACCTCTCGTTATTCATTTTCTTCTTTCCATTTTTACACTTTCATGTTGTTGAACATGTCTTGTCTTCATAAATATATAAAAGAGACAAATATTATAGTTGAGTAATCAATACCAAACTCATCACATTCTCCATATTAAGCTTTCATGTTTTGTTTTCTCCTCATGCACTCAATTCTGTCTACACAATAATGGCATTTGTGCTCATCCTAAATGGAAATTTATTTATGGTTACTTTAATTTCCATTGCTATATTTTGTTCTTACTCAGGTGACTATTCTATTCTTCTATGAAGTAAATACTCAACTTGGTCCTTCAAAGTGTAGGACTATATCAAATCTAGTCTCACAATATCCATGTTTCAAAATGATCTTTGAAAATTGCAAAATTTTAATCCAAATCGTTCATCCGTTAGTATTTGCAGAAACTAGAATGATAATAAGTTAATAATATGGTGTATGAAGCACGAACACGAACATGACACTGACACGTCGACACAAATAATTTTTTTGAAAAAATGATATATTTCAATGTTAACGTAAGTGTCAGCGCTTCATAATGTGAATGAATTTGAAACTAAATGAATAGTGTGCAAATGTGAAAATGAACAGTGAGGGCAGAGGGTGAGCTGCAAGGAGGGCAAAACATAGTAAAGGCCTTATCGTGCTTCGAAAATAAGCTTGTAAGTGACAAATATTCGACGCCATTTGTTGATACATGTTTGCATTAGTTCTGTTATTTTGTTCTTTGTAACACATGATATTTTCCTATAATTTTTTTGGCTGTTTTTGAATCATTCCTTCACAGATTTATGCTGGGTGTGATGATGCATATAGATTAAACCCATCTGGGAATATTAATGTGCCACCAGAGGCTACTGATTTTTTCTGTAGTGGACCATGTCTCATAGAAACACAGCTATTGCTTGAATGCATTGACAACATGCTCTCCAATTTCATATTCTACAACAAAGCAACCGTACAACAAATGCGATATGCACTCAATGCTGGCTGCAGCTACTCAAGACAAAGAGGTCAGTCAGGATACTACTAATTTCATTTTCTCCTGATAGAAATTGAACTTCACTTTTATCTTTGATTTTTTTATATAAACTTTATTGCTTGAATAAATTGTAAGCTGTGTATAGGAAACTTCAATTTGGAAGACTACATTGAAGGAGAGACAAACAATTCTCAGGAAGTACCTATTTTCATAAGATGCTATCTTTTCATCGTTGCAGCTGCAGCAGTATATTTAATGTGAGAGTGTAACATAATGTACTACCTGTAGTAACAAATAGATACTCGTTGAATTTCATTAAACATAATGTACTAGCAGCAAGAAATAGATAATTGTTAAATTTCAGCAAGTTTTTATCCGGAGTGCGACATGTTCCTATTAGTTTGGAAGATGCATAACTGTTGCCTTAATGTACTCGGTAAATCTGTATGTTATTGATACAATCTGAAGCAAAATTTCCACTTTTAATGAAATATTTCAATTAAATATATAAATATGTTACACAGTGGCTGTACCAAACTTTAATTTGACATAATCAGATTCAGACCACTTGTTATTTTTCTATTCAAAACAACAAACTGTTAGAATTGTCATGAATTGGATCGACAAGTATTTGTTTTGAAATACTCATACAGCATGAAGTTGGGGGCATCCTCCAATCTCCATGACACAACATTTTCAGTCTGTCAAATAAAAGAGTTATTTCTTGCAACTATCCTGTTGCACTCTGCCCTGGAAGTTTCTTGACGCCACTTCCCTGCATCAACACTCTAACTTTCTCAACTTCATCCCATTTCCCTTCTTCTGCATAAACATTCGACAACAACACATAGTTTCCTGAATTCCATGGTTCAACACGAACAAGTTCTTTAGCTGCAACTTCAGCAACTTCCCTATCACCATAAGTACGAGAAGCACTAAGCAAAGCACCCCACAAGGCAGCATTTGGCATCAAGGACATATTTCTAATCAAGTCGTAAGCTTCCCTCACATGCCCACAACGACCAAGTAAGTCAACAACACATCCATAATGCTCCAGTTTTGGCGAAAGCCGAAACTTATCGGTCATAGAATTAAAAAGTTCTCGCCCTCTATCCACCAAACCAGCATGAGCACAACACACCAAAACACCAACAAAAGTAGAATCAGAAGGGGCCACTCCTTCTTTCACCATCTCTTCAAACAAGTCAACTCCAAGTTCACCTTTCCCATTATAACCCAAACCAGATATCATTGCATTCCAAGAAACAACATTTTTATTCATCATCCCATTGAAAATACTCCATGCAGCTTCCAAGTTACCACATTTACAATAAAAATCCACAAGCGAATTTCCCACGGAAATAACATTTCTCAATAACCCCTTCACATCTGCATAGGCATAAATCCATTCACCAGCATCAACATCTCCTAACCGAGCACAAACAGGTAGCACCGTGACCAACGTTGCATCGTCCGGTTCAAAACCCTCCTCCAACATTTCACGAAAAAGCTCAAGAGCTTCCCCGTCTTTCTTACTCTGCGCCAAACAAGAAATCATGAGGTTCCAAGATACCACACTGCGTCGACCCATCTGTTTAAAAAGCTTCAAACCCTTTTCCAAATCACCCGACTTGCAAAACCCATGAATCATCAAGTTCCAAACCACAACCTCTCTATGAGGCATTTCATCAAACACCTTATTAGCATCACCCATTTTCCCGCAAGTAGAGTAAACCTCAAGCAACCCAATTCGAACGGGATTATGATACGAAAATCCAAGTGCAGTAACGTGCGCATGAAGACACTGACCAAGCTTACAGTGACGGAGATTTGAAGTGGCTTTAAGCAAAGGTGGGAAAGTGAAGTTATCAGGTAAAATGTGGTGGGTTATTCTCATGAGGTAGAAAAAGTGAAAGGATTGATGAAAAGGTGGGAATGTTGAATGTGCTTTGATGATGGAATTAAAGAGGAGAATGTTGGGGTTATGGGTATAGTTGAAAATGAGTGTGGCGTAAGGGATTTGGTGAAGAGAGGTGCAAACAGAGACGAAATGAGAGAGGATTTGGTTTGATTGATGAAGGCCATGGCGGAGGAAATGAGCGTGGATTTGTGGGAGTTGAGTTTTGGTTTTGGTGTTGTGAAGAAGATGAAGAATTTTGCTTTCTATCTTTTGTATAGTTTTGTTCATTCTGATTCTGATTCTGATTGGGATTGGATTATCTCAAATACTACTAATAATGCAATATAATCAAACTAATTATAATAATCTAAACGTGATTATGCTTGTTGCTTATGATTAATACGGTTTACATTTAGCTGCCATAGATACACTGATACACAAAGTTTAAGATTAAGACAGAGGATTATTTCTAGTGTTGATCACACTAGAATTGGGCATGAGGTCCAACCATAATTGTGTATGAATTTGCAAAAACTTTTAAAGTGTCGTAGAGGGATATAAATTTCCTACGGTCAAAGAGTGATGGCATGTGAATCACAACAATTAGTTTAAATCAATACAATTTCATATATTTTATAGTTTTGATTTAATTCAATGGTCGTGATTCACATGCATTGTCACTGTTTGACTTTGATCGGTGGGAATTCATATCCCTCTACTTCCCCCTTTCCTTAAACTTTTAAATTGTGAGAAAAATTAAATGATGAGAGAGTGTCAATATGAATCATTGCTAACATGCAAAAGCTAGGCATGTGGTGTGACGGTCATTTTTTTTTTCTGTCAGATAACTTAGTAGCTGAAATTTCATCTTAAAAATGAATAAGTACAACAATCATTTTTAATTTACGCAAGCAAGACAAATGGTGGATGATGCACAAATAATTTTAACTATTAGATTTATTTATAAATGCATTTTGTATGATAAACCCTCAACACATTATTTTTTCCTCTTCTACTCTGGTTTTTTTTTTCTTAAATGAAAATACAATCATACGTACCTTTATTGAGAACTTTTTTTCTTTTTATAAATGAGCTAAGATTGTGTCAAAAAAATAAATGAGCTAAGATTTGAACTCTTAACCACTTTTTGTAAGTTGGTTGTTTCTAGGTAGGATTAAATGTAAAGGCCCAAGAAGGCTGCTGTTTGTGATTTTGAAAAAATAATTAAAGCTAAGTACAATCATAATTAAATATTCAAGTTTGGAAGGGTTGAATAAATTTACACTAAATTTTATATCAAACCCACTTTTAAAATAATTAAAAAAAAAATCCATAACCCAGAATTTAATTTACGTCAAACTTATTTTTATTTATTTAGTGTACAAACTTCAATCAGATTGCAAGGGAAGCTAACTCAGTTGTGCAACACCCTTTGATTGTTAATTGTCTAATTTCTTTTTTGTTATTTTCTAATTTTTCGATGTATCAAAAAAAACATTAATCTTAGTTCCCAAAAAAAAAAAAAAAAAAAACATTAATCTTTATTTTTTGAAGCACTGATTATTTATTCGCACTAAAGAAGCAAAGAAAAGTACCACAGAATCTTACCCCAACCAAACAATATTACTCCTACTCCTACATGATTGTTGTAGTTGTTGTAACTTTCATAAGGTAGATTGAGCAACACACGAAAAGTAAAGGAATCCCGGCACAGCTAGTTAGTAGCAAATAATTGAACTTTATGAAACTTCATCATACAATTGTCCTAACTTTTCACATAAACATGATGGATTTGTCCTATTTAGTACTACCAAGGAATTGTACTACCTACTATAACAAACCAAACCAGAAAAAGAGAAAATCAATAATAAAAAAAAATTACTAGTTAGTTTGTGACTAAAAACATTCATCATATGGATTGTTTATCTAACTTTAGAAGATTATTAAGCCAATCCAAATTAGTTTCTTAACAAAATTTGCCACAACTTTTGAATCAACATGGCAGTAGTGTATTAAAGAAGTTGGGTCCTTTGATGTAGACTCATGTTTCATAGTTATTGGTTCCATTTTAAAATTTTATATCAAACTATAGAAAAATCAACATAAATCCTTCAACATAAAGTAGTGGGGTACCTAAGTAGGAAAAAACTCTGAGGGTGCAACGTGCAACGGGATGGTTGAAAAGACTAATTATAAAAAGGAAAAAAATTATCACACAAGCAACCAAAAAGAAAATGGGTCATCTCATTACTCATTAGGATTTACATGGCTTCTATTCTTACTTATAATAATCATAATAAGCTAAGTTATAAACAAGTCAATATCAAATAATCTAAATCTACTTTATGTCCACATCTTTGTCTTCATATAGATTTGCAAACATCTTTATGCTAAATCTAAGCATGTCTATCATCATAGCATAATTATTAACCGTGCATCAAACAAACACCATTTGGAGTTTGGATTTTGGACCCCAAAATTAAAGAGAGAACTCATAACATCAACATATTTTATTTATCTTATGCAATTTGCATATAAATAACAAAAACAATCACTTGGGGTCTTAGAAGATGCAAACAAAAACACAAGCATCTTTCTATCAATTTTGGTGTGGCATTGGGTGTTTCCATGTTCCCAACTGTTGTTATGGGACCTTAGCCAACTACTTGGCTCCCCACACCACGCGGATTCTGTAAACAGTCCCACCTTTTTACACTGATTTGGGTTTTTCTATATAAATTGATAGTGTTAACACAACATCTTCACATTGATAATGACATTTCACATAAGCTTATTTTTAACCATAGTATAATTAGTAGTAACAACTCATGCATTTAACTTGCTTTTTTCACTATCAGAATTAGACCTATTAGACCGACTAATCTAGTTCAGGGGTTAATTCCGACATCAAATGATTTCAACCCCCCTCCCAAGCGCAGTTGTGAAAATCAAATTATGATTCTCCCTGTCAAGTCGAGCGTCAATCACCACCGTACCAAGTACCAAGTAACGTTTATTACTCATGCATTTAACTTTAAACATAGAATCATAGAAAAAAATTAAGGCAAGTTGAATAATTAAATATATAAAGTCTAGTTACTACACAGCAATAGTGTAAATAATAAAATGCTGTGAAGTACACTAGTATATTGTACATAGTTTTATCATCACATCATCATCCACAAGGATGATGTAGAAGAAAGAAACCTCATCATATTGTAACTTTCACCATCCCTTTGAAGCAGAAGGACACATGTGGTGAGTGACCTTAAAAGCTTTCATACTAATCTAAACGATTAACTCCAAAATGATCTAAGAAATAATAATAATACTAATAACAATAGTGATAATAATAATAATGATCTGTACAATTTAAAGAACATGATGAAACCAAACCCAAAGAAAATGGGATTAATTTACCTTGATGAAACAGGGTTTAAGGCTCTAGCAAACCCATTCATAGCACCATAACCCTTAGAACTAAATCCCAAACACCCAAACAAACCTTGTCTATAAGGTAAAAAAGTCTTTTTCCTCAACTCTTCAGCTTGAGCTCTGTTAGCTTTATAGTGTAACTCATGCGGTGAAGCCGGAACACGTCTCTTCCCAACACCATTCATAGGTTTTCCTGTCATTTTCTTAGCCCAACCATTCGAAGAAGACGACGAAGACGAAGACGACCCATTTCTCATATTGTTACAAGTTTTCTCCTTTATCATCTGGGGTTGTAGATTTCCATTACTAGAGTTAGATTTCTTGTCTTTGATGATTGGTGAAAATGAAATAGTTGACCAAAATTTATTGTTACTTCTTCCTTCACTTTTGCTTCTTAGAAAATCTTTCAAGAAAATCCATCTCTTAGAACTTCTTCCAGCTGAAGAAGATCTTGAAGTTGAAGATGAAGCTGAATCTGAAGGTGTTATTATCTCTATTCTCTCTAAACCCATTTCATCAACAACCTTATTATTCTTCTTCACCATTTCAGAAACATCATTGTTTTGGTCCATCTCAACAATTTCATTTTCATGATGATGTTGATGTTGATGTTCTTCTTCTTCTTCGTTCTCTGTCCATTCCAAATGGGTGTTGTTTCTCAAAGGAGACATAGATCTGGTTCTTCTTCTAACAGATTTGTTTCTCAATCTCAGATCTCTACCACGAACAACGACACGTTGTTCGTCGTCGTTGTCGTCTTCTTCTTCCTCTTCTTCTTCCAGATCTAGCAATGGAGCAAGAACCTGAGGCCGTTCAAGATGAGAAGAAAGCTTCATGGGTCGGATCTGACCGTTAAGAAACAACTCATCAGCAGAACTCATTGAACCGGAACAAGCTGAACCGGTGGATCCGAACCGGGCCGAGAATTCAAACTCATAACTCAACGGAACACAAGAAGAGTTACTTGTTTGATGGTGATAGGAAGAAGAAGAAGCGGTTATAGAAAAATGTAACGGACTCGCCGGAGCACTGTAGAAGTAACCGGAAGAAATGGGTCCACCACCGCTACGACCTGGACTTGAAGGTGCGCTAACGTAAGGAGTAGAACAGTTACTGTCTATGTCTTCTACGAAGGTTTCGGTTTCGGTTTCGGTTTCGCCATTGTTGAAGTTTGAAGATTGTTCTGGATTTGGGTTTTTGGTAGAGTTTTGAAGCACCATTGTTACGGTTTTGTTTTGTTTTGTTGTGGAAGCGAATGAAAGGAAGAAAGAAAGAAAGAAGAAAGAGTGTGACACTGTGAGAACTGACTTACTTCACATGATGCAGAGTGAACACAAATATGCAATAAATATATATAAATAAATAAATGATTTTTTTTCTATATTTTATTTTTGTACTGTTTTAAAAATAAGATTGCATTGGATTTCTTAATTGAGTGAATATAGAAATTTAGTAAATTAAGACACTGTATACATCAATCAAAATAATCTGTGATATGATGATTTTTTTTCTGTTATTCTTTTTAGGCAAAAACAAGTTTTTGTCATTTTATTAATAATTTTTCATTAGTAATAACATGATGGTAAATGGTGGTGGTTGGAATGGAGAGTGAACGTGGATTAAGGAGATAGTGGTTTAGACTTTGTTTGCGAGTTTGGAGGGGAGGGGAGGGAATGGTTTTGAAAAAAAGGAAGAAAAAAGTGGAAGGAATAGAGGAGTATGGAAGGGGAGGAGTTTGGAGGGTTATTTTTTCTTCATAACACTAAAACCCCCCAATTTGGTGGAACTCAAAAATTGTATTGGATGGGGGTTTGGAGGGTTTATATGATTTCTTCAAATTTAATTAATGTTGTTATAATATTCTTAAATTCATAATATATTAATCATAAGTATTTATTTGTCATTCTCTATAAAAAATACTTTCTCAAAAAATGTAAAAGATTTCTCTATTTTTCTCTCTATTTCCCTCCCTTCAAAGCCCTCCCCTCCCTTCCCCTCCAAACTCGCAAACAAAGCCTAAGGTACTGGGACGGATTCAGATATTTTTTTTGGTATATCAGGAATTTAAATTGTTCTCGTTAGAGATTGTACTCTGGACCTCTTCTTATTCAACTCATATGTCTTCCAGCTCTTATCACTTAAAATATTTTATGGAGACACGGATTCAGACATCTAATATTAGTGTGATTAAGTAAGAAGAAATTTTTTGATAAAAAAATTATAAACTAAATTATACTGAAATTAGAAATAATATTGTTTAATGCAAATATGCAATATATTTACAATGAAAATCGCTCGTTATCTATTTTTTGAAAATGAGCTAAAATAACATTATTACTAATTGTTCTAAGAATATCTCTTTTTAAAAATGTTATAAGATGGTTATTTAACCACTCCTCATCTATTTTGTTGCATAGTTGATTTTCACAAACTTCATAACTGAAAAAACACGTTCCACTCTTGCAGTTGCTACCGGCAAGACTAAAGTCAACTTTTGAAATTTATAAATCTTATCAAATGTATTGTACTTTTTTGTTTCCACAAGTTTTGCACTAAGATCTGAAAGTCCTTTTAAATTTGTAAATCTCGGGTCACATTTAACATCTCTAATATAATTCTGAAGTTGATGTCACATCACCACTTCCGGCAACAAAATCATTTGGATATAATTCAACCACGCACAATAATTTTTTCACATCAAAAGATACAAATGTCGATGAAAGACTCAAGCATGAAACACATTGTAAAAGTTCAGTATTCTCTACATTAAATCTAGCATATAAACCTAACATGAAACACATTGTAAATGTTCAATATTTTTTACATGAAAGTGTGAAACACATTGTAAATAATATAAACTTATAAACTATAAATTATAAGTTCAAAATTGTGTATGCCAAACATATTCACTAGCTATATACATTGCTACATTATTGTGGAATTTCTAAAGCAACTTTACAAATTTGCCCTTTCTTTGTTCTTATATAACATGGATTGCCATTCATTACCTTTTCCTACTTTTTCTAGCTTAACTTAATTTTTAATTTCCATTCAAGGACAAACCAAAATTGTACGTACTTTGGTAAAACCAAATTATATGTTGAGTCGGTTGGATGGGCAACGACGTGAGGCATTCACTTTATGCTTGCTTCTTTATGTATCTTTCTCTCCCTTTTTGTGGTTTTTCATATGCACAGGTGTTTGTTGATGATTCTGTTAAGTTATTATATTGTTTTGTTTTGGAATTCTTTTCTTAATTGTGTGTATGAAATAGTAGCTCCCCAAGAGTTTACCTGTTTTATCTACCACAAAGTCAATGAAAATTACACTATCTTAATGGATATTACTTGTTTTTGACAAATGTAGGAACGTGGGTTTATTGTTTTTACTTATTGATGAAGATAAGAACCTTAAATTAGTGACAAGGACCGCTATCCTACCTATAAACTAATCTAAATAAATATCTCTTCTAAAATCTAAATTATAACATCATTTGAACTTTATTTTTTTAAATAAATAATATTCATTCATTTAAATTGACATAGTATATTATAAATTCAAAATAACTAACAAAAAGTGATAAGTCTACAAATAATTTCATAACATTCATATTAGTAGTATAAAATAACAAATGCCAGAAGCATGAATATTGACTAGATAAGCATAAATATCCTGATATGTAGCATCGATGACACT
This sequence comes from Trifolium dubium, assembly GCA_951804385.1. Lineage (NCBI taxonomy): Eukaryota > Viridiplantae > Streptophyta > Magnoliopsida > Fabales > Fabaceae > Trifolium > Trifolium dubium. The sequence continues at coordinate 48,507,444 of OX638064.1, read as the reverse complement.
ACAATTATTGATTAAATCTATATTATATTGAACTTAATCATCTAACCTATAAACAAATTAATACTGCATTAAGATTGAAAAACAAAATATACTGTACTATAACGGGTAAACAAAACAAAAAATGTAATACTATAAGACGACGAAATCACAAAAATTGGAAAATAAAACAATTTGAAGGGATGACTCTAGGACAAAATTAACCATAAATCACCTCTCGTGATAATTAAAACAAGAAGGAGGAGAAGAAAATTGTAAATGTTACAGGGTTTAAGCGTACTCCTATATAACTATATTATATTTTACATACACTTCTCTTCTACAATTCATATTCGTTATAATGTTATTCGTAATTTGTGCACGGCTTAATCAAGCAGTGCATGTTGGATAAAACTTTATTTTAAACCTACCAAAAATAGGAAAGAATGTACCAAAAATTTATCAATTTTTTATTAATAAAAGTACAACAAAAGTCTAAACAATTTAAGTTGCACATCGTGATCCAATCTAATAAAATACAACATTTATTTAAATAATTTTAAGTTTTTTTATTCATTTAATATTTTTTGAGGAACTATTCATTTAAATATTGTTAATTGTATACTATTGTTTGATTTATCTTATAAACTTGCGTTTTATATAAGACAAATGCTAACGGGTATCTCGAAGTTCTTTAAGACCTTTAGTAAATTTTTTATAAATGTTTTATGGAAATTTATAAAATTAACATATTAAAAATGATAATGTTTAATTTTTTAACTAAATAATTTCTTTAAATTAAATACTAAAAGAGTGCTCGAGACACTCGTTAAATGGAAGACATAAAAGGAAATGGGCTTGATCACTTGGTCATGCTAACTATTAGCATAGGATACTTCGTAGCTGACTAATACAAGTATATTCCAGTGGAGTCACTCCAAAAATAAAAAATGATTAAATTATGATTATTATAAGAAGATAGTACTACTAATCTGGAGTATACATAACATACTAATCTGTAAAACTCATAGAAAGCAGAGTCTCTTTTCAGTTTTCTTCAAATCCAAGAAAGAAATAAAAGAATAATATCATAAGTGGGACGAAGGGTGGATGGTAAATGAAATAGAAATACTATTATTAATGGTTCTTTTGATTGCGCTTGATTTAGTAGGATGATGCGGTTCCATTCTCTGCAAATAAATATAGGCTTAAATACACTTTTGGTCCTCTAACTATTTTTAAGGTTTCACTTTAGTCCTTTAATTAATTTTTGTTCCGAGTTGGTCTTTAACTTTTTTTTGTCGGTCAATTTAGTCCTAACCGTTAACAAAAATGGAAAAATGTTAACTATTGCCTACGTGGCACTGAGTAACTTGAATCATGACTGTGTGACATGGTATAATATCTCTTTAGAGAGAAAAGAAGAGATAGAACTCCAAAATTAAAATTAGGGTTTTTAAACTCCCAAATCCCAAATTCATCCCCAAATTCATGGCATAAGCAATCATCATTCACGAACAAATTCAACCTCCAAATCTTTCTTTAAACCCCTTTTCTTATTCACAACAACAAACCCATCTAAGGTTCTATGAAAGATGCAAAATGATAGAGCTTTTAAGGTGCATGGGGTTGTGATTTTTCATGTTTTGGTGGGAGTTTTTTGTTGTCTTGTATGGTCTTGCTACTTGTTTTTGCGGTCTGCCTTGGTGATGTTTTGGCTATCTACTTTAGGGTGTGTTTGTTAGCTTGTGGGGATAGTTGTTGCCTTGGTGCTTTATTTTGTAATCCAGGAACAGAAGAAAAAAAACGCAGGAAATTTTTAGGATTTTAACCCTCATTCATTCATTCACTCACTTTAACAACACAACAACAAACCTTTTTTAGGATTTCTGAGCAACACAAAATTCAAATCCAGAGACGAGATCATGAGAGAGCGAGATCGACGAAAAGGTGGCGACGACCAGATAGAGAGAACGAGACAGATTCAATAACATAATTTCTTTCTTTTTCTCTCATAGCCACAGATTGTTTTCTCTCTTCTCTTCTATCTCTTCTCTCTCTAAAGACACATTATGCCATGTCACACAGTCAGATTCAAGTCACTCAGTGCCACCTAGGCAATAGTTAACGTTTTTCCATTTTTTTTAACGGTTGGGACTAAATTGATGAAAATTTCTCTTTCGCCCCCCCTAATTTCTTTTAAACCCCCCTGAAATCCCAAAATGCCCTTGAAATTAGGCAAAGAAAACAGTTCGGGACATACATCCCGAACCCAAGTTCGTGGCATACGTCCCGAACCATGGGCCTTGCTCCCCCCCATGGCGCTTGTGCAGCAGTACGTGATCTATAACACGAACCCCAGTTCGGGTTATACGTCACGTACTGACCCCTGGCGCACCCCCATTAAACGTATTTCGTGGACTATGCCACGAAGCCCAGTTCGGTATCTAAAACCCGAACTGGGGGTTATATTTGACAGAACAGAATCAAAACCCCCCACTCCCTTGTTTATTCAAAACCGTTCCAAACCTCTCCTTTTGCTATTCTCTTCCATTTTTTCACCAAATCCATAGAGAAAAGTCCCAATCTTCCATACTACAACCACATTTTCGTTAGAATTCACACTATCAAGTAAGTTTCCATCAATTTGAAGTTTTGATTTATGGTTTTTGCTATTTTAGAGGGTTTAGGGTTTTCTTTATGAAAAAAAATTGATATTAGTTATGTTGTTTAAATTGGTTAGTTTGTGAAGATGGAATTGAAGTGACTTAGTGTTGTTAGATGTTATTAGAACTTGTGTTTGTATGGGTATCATTGAGTACGAATTTGTAGTGAGTTACTTTGTGTTTTCAATGTGTGCTCATGGTAGTGATGTTAGTTTGTGCTTGAATGGGTTTGTTTGGGTTTGAATGTAGTGAATGTAGTTTGATTGGGTTTTTGATTTGGTTTGAATGTGATTTGGTTTTAGATCTCCAGAATCCATTCTCATATTTGAGAACCAATTCTGACATTTCTAGAATCGATTCTCCATGATTTACTTTGTGTCTTGAATGTGTTTGCAGGTAGTGATGTTGGTTTGTGCTAGAATGGGTTTGTTTGGGTTTGAAAGTAGTTAATGAGTTTGATTGGGTTTGAATGTAGTTATGTTATTTTGTGGTTGTTGCATTGTGTTGTGAATTGGTTTTTGATTCGGTTGAACATAAGTTATAGATATGTTATAGATAAGTTGTTGTTGTTTGTGGTTGTTGCATTGAGTACTAACTTGTGTTTTTTGTTGTTTTTGTATAGATATGGATCAAAATACTGTAACCGGAACCGGTAGGCACGGCCGCCCAAGCAGGGCCCATGTTTCTGGCCGTTCGACGGTTGTTCCTAAAAGACGTCAACGTAAAATGACCAGTCATGGAGAGGGTACTTCGGCCTCTGGTTCACGTAGGAGACCGTCACGGGAGGAACCGCGTTCTGATGATGAAGGATCTGAAGAACATAATGACAATGTTAACATGGCTGCAGAGGATGAGGATGTTGATGCTGAAGGTGGGGGTTATCCCGGTGGACCGACAGATACGTCCTTGCTTACTTTATACCATGAGCACAGGGCGATTAAAATTTGGAGTGCTGATGAACGTGATGAGGTATTAGATTTGTATTTTCATAAGTTGAATAATATTGATTGATATCTCTGATCTTGTGAAATTCTTATACGTTTTTTTGCACTTCAGATTATAAACAAATCACAAGTTCTGAGGACACACGGCAGGAAGTTGATTAGCTTAGAGCAACCGAGGCGTGTTCCGGGCTATGCGTGGTTTTGGGATGTTGTAGACAACTCTGGTCTAGAGCCATTGTTGCACACTAACTACAACGTCGTCAACCACGGTGTGATGACGGCTTTTGCTGAGAGGTGGTATCCGGAGACCGCTACCTTCCACCTTCCAGTCGGTGAGATGGGCATCACACTGGATGACATCCAGTGCCTTCTCCATATTCCAATCACCGGTCGACTTTTGGACCACAGGGCCATGAGTAGAGTGGAAGGAACAGAATTATGTATGCAACTTCTTGGACTTGAGTTCGACGAGGTGGACAACTGGTTTGTGATTACTCGGGGCCAACATTTGCCGATTGAGACTGTCAAATACATATACATTGAAAACTGGATGCAGGCTGATATAGCAGAGCGAAACGGATATGATTTAGATGTGATTCAGCCACTTAGAGAGAGGTGCATCAGAGCATTTTTGTTGTATATGTTAGGATGCTCGATATTCACAAACAAAAGTGATAACTGCTTGGATATAGTTTATCTTCAGTACTTTGCTGATTTGAATGCCATTGGTTCGTGGAATTGGGGGGCTGCTGCTCTTACATGGACGATGAAAGAATTAGATTATTCATGTAAGATCAAGAGCAAAGGGATTGCGGGATACCTTTCAATGCTGGAGGTAACATTATATTTTCTTAGTTATTGGCCTTCATAAGTAGTCTTAGCTATGTTTATGTTAGCGGTTTGATATGGTTTTTTAATTAATTTTTGCAGGGATGGATTATATCACATTTTCCCAACATGACCACGTGGTCGTTCGAGAATAATTACCAAGAAGACCAGCCGCGGTGTGCTATGTTCTATGTAGGGCAAGGGCACACTGACGTGCACAATTACAGGACATATCTCGATAATCTGCAAATGACAAATGTGATATTCAATCCGTATGACTCCCACCGTAATGTGCGGCCCATAATTCCTGAATGTTGGTTTTCTGGTTGGATAAGATGCGGACATCACAAAGCTAAGCATTTGCCTGAACGTGTGATGAGGCAACTTGGACATGTGCAACGCATTCCACGCCATCCCAGTGAGTCAGCTCCTCCTTTGTTGTCGTATCATGATATGGATGTTCGGTTTGAGGAAGACCTCGCATTTTGGATTATACACGAAGAGGAGAGGGGGGCAGAGGTGAGTGCCCACTGGGACATGGAGCCAGGCTACATGATATGGTATTCTAATGTGTCGCATCTGAAAATGCGTCCAGTTGTGGCTCCGGAAGAACCACCTGTGCCACCAAACCTGGAGGCTTTGACACAGGAGCTAGGTGAGGAAGATATTACCGAGCATCTTCGATTACTCCGGTTGGTCAAGGTTGATTTGGACGAGTCATTTACGACTGGTGAGATTGAGCCCGGATCAGCGGCATATGATAGGCATCTCCGGATTTTAGGCTATGTTAACCCGGCTGTTGAACGACGGGTGCGGCGCAGAAGGCGGGGAGAGCAAAGGGATTAAACTTGATTTGCTTTATTTGACTATTTACTTTTAGAACTTATTTTTTATGTTGTATTATGTTGGCACTAAGTTAATGACTTAGGGGATTTGTTTTATGAATGATTATGTATGAATTTGGTTATATTATGTTATTATGTTTGGTCGATAAAGATTGATAGTCACTCGTATATGAAGTACATTGCCAATTACAGGTCCGGCTCGGCTTCTTAAATGCGTTAAAATTCCAGAATTAAGGTCTGAATAGATTCTGAACCCCTCGGAATCGATTCAGACCATGGCACAAAATCAGAAAATAAGTCAGAATCAATTCTGGATAATGGAGAATTGATTCTGAACCAGGGATAACACCATGTTCACATCCATTAACCTCATCAACATCAAAAATTCATTCAAATCAATTATCCATATTACAACATAAAAACATAAAGGATTGACTAAAACAACAAATTAAACGCAGATGTTTCGAAATTAACATACAAATAGCATATAATAAAAATCACTAACATGGATCTGTCAAATTTTGAAGAAGAATCTATGGATCCATTAAATTAACAGCCTCTTCCTTTGGTTTAACCAGAGCCAACATAATTTCTTCGACAGATCTGCTCAATCTCGCATCCAACTCAATAGGACCCATTCTACTGTATTGTGCAAAAATTTCAAACATAGATTTGACGTCACTATCATTGTTAAGACACATATTGGTAAAACTTACCACACGTCCGTTTGATACCACTGCAGGTCGTCTGTAGTTGATTGTAAGAATGTGTCTTGTGTCGTTGTCCCCTCGCAAACGTTTGTTTACAGTATTCAGCCGATGCTTGAGAGAATCATATGTGTCGTTGTTGTGGATCCTAAACAAATCAGGTTCACCTTCATTAAAGTAAACTGCAGCAATGTGTGTGTTATTGACGTTTCTCTGGTCCCAAGCCTGGGTAGACATGTTTTACTCCAACCAAATAATGAGAAAGAATGTAATGTGTCTCAACTAAATGAGAGACACACATTTATATACTAAGTCAGAATTTAATGAGAATCCATTCTCAAATTTGAGAATCGATTCTCTTTAAATTCATGAAAATTTCCTCCATTCAACCATCTAAAACATCAGGTTCGTGACGTATCTCACGTAGTGTTGGACAGATGAGAATCAATTCTCAAATTTCAGAATGGATTCTCACTAAATTCCTGGAAATTCACTTGTTTTTCAACCTGCACATGGTTCGTGATGTATCTCACGTAGTGTTACAAAGATGAGAATCCATTCTCAAATTTAAGAATGAGTTCTTACTTAATTCCTGGAAAGTTAACTTGTTTTTCAATTCATTGCGGGGTTCGTGATATATGTCACGAAGTAGTGCAAGTTGCACATGATACGTGCCCATGTTCGTGACGTATGTCACGTAGTGTTGCCAAACTTGCAAAGGTGAGAATCCATTCTCAAATTTGAGAATGGATGGTCATTAAATTCCTTGAAATTTCACATGTTGTCCCTGAATATACTAATTAAAATACTCGTTATGAAAAATAAGCGATTACAGAATTATTGATGATTGATATTGTCATTGAATGAGAAATGAAAGTCAATAATTAAAATGAGATACGTTGTTCATACATAGCATAAAGTCTCACAAAACGAAAGAGAACTAAAACATCAATATCCGTACAACCAAATCGAAAACAAAACGGACATAAATAAATAAAGTCAATAAAATTTAAATGCGACAATTGCAAAAGTTGCACATGATAGAAAATCATTCATCCATCTGGTCATCTTGTTCTGCCTCTTGGTTGTTGATTAGCATGGCCAGTTGACTTTCCATATTTCCTAGTCGGGATGAAATGTCATTGTAGTACGTGGTCTGCTGCACACTCATACTCCTAAGCATATTCATCACTTCAGCCATGTCAACATTTGTACTTCCAGCAGCAGCAGATGATTGACCACCCCAAGCATTCCCATGCTCTACGATGTCTCGTATTTCCTCCACCTCTTCCTCTTCGTCTTTCCCAGTGAATACAAACTCTTTTAGCGCTTTATCCCATCTGTAGTTCATCTTACCCATCTGAAACTTACCAAATAACTGTTTTTCTGGAATTCGGATCCATGCCATATCAATATCCTTACCGTACTGGCATATTTTAAAGTGCTCAAGGATCGTAGCAATCATACTAGGGTAAACAAAGTATGCACCTTTGGGGTTGCCTAGCACATCGAACATGTGTCCCACAAAAAAATAAGGCCAGTTCACCTCTATGTTTTCATAAATCAAATACATCAGATCAATCTCAGGCCAATTGAGTCTAGAATGTGCCGTACCTGATGGACGAATGATTTTGCATATTATCCAATGCAATACTCGAGGGTCTCTTTGTAGTTTTGCAACTGACATCCAACCTCCAGCAGTGGTAGGCATACATCCATTCCTTGTCAGTGAAGAGACAAACTCCAACAGACTATCTCCATTAGCGGTAGGCATTCTTTCATTCTTTGTCTTTTTCTCAGGTTTCAGCAATTCATCGTTGGTTTTCAAACCAAAGAGTTTGAACCACAAATCTTTAGTCATCTTATACACTTTCTTTCCTACCCTAAACTCAAATTCATCACCGTCCCTATTTTGCAGGCCTGAGTAAAAGATCCGAGTCATACTCTCAGTATACGGATCAGTTAACGTACAAAACTTATCAAGATTGGCATTCCTAAGCATCTCAGCAACATAATTCATGTTATATCTTTCCAACAATCCAACATCGACAGAATATTGTTTTATAACACTCCTAGTTCTACAGCGCTTATCATAAAATTTTAAACAATCTTTATGAACATAATTGCTCTCCCTAAAAGTTGGAACCCGTAAATACGTATATTCAACAACACTTTTGTCCGTCGACTTGGGTGCCATTTCAGAGAGATAGTGGTATGAAATATTACCTTTGTAAGATGTAGGAAGAACCCGATGAACACCCGAAGAACAACAAGATGGAAATTTGTGAAATCACAAATCAAACCCTTCAAATGGAATTGAGTATGATGTATGCCTTAATCCATGAAATTGATGATGGAGATAGAATTAGGTGTGATTTCTATTGTAATAAGAACAAATTTTGTTGAATTTGGTTGAGATTGAGGGTTGTGGGCGTGACTTAGGGTTTTGGTATGTGATGGAATGAATGTTTTGGTTTGTGAAGGATGTGGGTTATAAGGTTAATGGACGGACGAGATTTAATCAAAAAACAGCTGATTCATGAATTCGTGATGTAAGCCACGAAGTATGGCCTTGATGGATATGCTATTTCTGGTCAGCTTCGTGACGTAGTTCACGAACTGTGAGAATCAATTCTCAATTTTGAGAATCAATTCTCATTAAATCACTGGAAATTGTGTGACTTTGAGCAGCAGTTGTCATTTACACTGGTTCGTGAAGTACGTCACGAAGTAGTGCAATCAATGGTCTACAGGCAGTACTTCGTGAGATAGATCACGAAGTAGGCACAGTAGTTCCTGCATAATTGCTCTCCTCTGCATAATCATGAATCAGCATGCATAAATCACTTCTTTTTTGTACGAAACTTGCGTAAACTGTTACGGAACACGCATAAGATGTTATACAAACTTGTTGGTATAATCACTTATACAAATTAAGTCAAATATGTCCATAAGCTGTTTTGATAATCACTTATAACATGTAATTAAAAACCACTTACATACATGTCAAAATATTATGATTCCATCCATAAACTATTACAAACACATGCATAAACTATTTTCATAAACAGTAATCAAAATGTTAATCAATTATGTCCATAAGCTGTTTTCATAAGCACTTATAAGCTGTCAACAAAAAGGACTTACATTCATTGTTCAAAATATCAAAATTACATCCATAAGCTGTTATCAAAAGCACTTATGCTATTGGATTTAACTACCAATTACATCAAAATAGCTTATAACATGTGAAATTGATTTAGTTCATCCACAAGCTGCTAGCAACAGTACTTATGGCATATGAACTAAATCTATTACAACCATATAAGCTGTAATCAAAATAGGTATACAACTGTAAGCGATCTCATGATAGTGTGATGGGGTCATTATCGTGAAATCCAGTTCCAAAGCCAACCATTTGTGGTCTTTCAATGTTCATTAGCCTGACCCACTCAGCTTGCCTATCCACATATCTATCCTCCCACTCAGCAGCTTCCTCAGTCCGGTGTGATCTCCACTGAACACAGGTCTGAGGTAAAGGACAATCAGGCTTCAGCTTAACATTTAGAAAATGAATTCCATTCACAAATAAAAGGCACGTTAGTTGCGAAGAAGTGTTTGGCAGTGGCTTGCCTCGCAATGGGAAGAAAATTTCACAAGTACCGTATTTCTGCTCACACAACATTACTACAGGTTTTTTGTAGTAGCTAGCAACAATGTGGCCCATATCAGGGAAGGTAAACCAAAACTTTTCGGGACAAATCCCCCGTTTTGGAATGGCTGTAGGTGGTGTTAGAGCTTCCAATATTTCATCGTACCGCTCCCTACCACTGTACAGGCTGATATATGCATCTCGGTGTTGATTTAACTCCCTTATCATGTCAAGCTCTATCAAAGGAAACTCATGTTCAAGTTTACCCCTGTCCACCGCAACCGAGCGATATCCACAGTATCCGTCTCCCTTGACGTCAATTATCTCATCAATCCACTCGTGCATAAAAAGAGGAATCGATCCAATGTGAGGGAACTTATTACGCAAGGATTGTGTAGAACCTCTTCTCGCCTTAGGCTTCGATACTGATGCTTGACTTTCCGGAATAGGCTTCGATTGTGATGTTTGAGTATCCGGAAAGAGCTTATCGACATGTTCCCAATACGAAGGGTCGCGTGTGGTGGAATTTGCCTTCTTCTTTTTCTTTGCGCCAGTTGACTTAGCACCACTTGATTTAACACGTTTTGATTTCACTTCTGGTACTGACACAAGTGTGGTATCTGGCCATGCAAATTGACGCAGCCCTTTTTTGATTTGAGCTCTCATGGTCGGGTCTGCTGCTCTTAACCGTGCCTACAAAATTGAAGCTACTGTTAACCACATGTTTTTTAATCGCAAATAAACATTAACAAATATTATAATAAAATTTAAATTACACTGACCTGAATAGCAATCCACTCTTCTATGCACATCCAATCGTCTTCAACCTCACCAACTTCGCCCTCGTCAAAAACCAACTTCTTCCAAAGATCATCCACTTCATCAAGTGTAATAGGAAGGTTGTCGTTCATCTTTTTACCAATGAAACATGCACAAGGCAGCCCAAAAGTTGATCTCAACACGCACCCGCAATTTTCGCTCTCCATACCAACCTCCTCAACATCGGCAGCTTCCTTGTAAATTAATTTCAAAGCTTTTCTAGAAATCTTACACACCAATTGCTCATACAGTATAGACCCCGCATGTCTATGTTCAGCAACAGACAAGCTCTTACCAAAACTTGCTTGGATCTCAGTGAATTGGCCGATCAAATATTTCTCACAGCATTGCCATAACTTCACGAAATCAATCTTGGTGTTTGTGATGTTTGACTCAATCTACCATGTGCAGATTCAACTCTATTTGACGTAGTGTTTCCCAGATGCATAACGCGGTCAGTCCACGCATAAACAAGTTTCTCTTTATCAGTTTTCCAAACAGTTTCTTGAACATATTCGAGAAACCTGGGCCACTGCGCACATATCTTGTTGAACTCATCAACAGTCTCCAAATATTCCTCTTCAGTCGACGAAAAAACAACGCTGTCAAAAGCTTTCATCACCCTCTTCACAACATCGGCCGCCTTCACCTCCTTGGTTTCCCGTACTTTGCACAATGTCTTCGCTTTAGCTTTAACATTCTTTCTAACGTGCAACGTACAAACCAACTGTTTTGACTTTGGAAAAACAACAGCATTAGAATTCATCAGTGCAGTACACCTGTCCGTCACAATGACGCTAGGTGACATGTCTTTACTCCTCAAAAGACCACGACAAGCTTCAAGCGCCCAAGTAAAATTATCTCTTTTTTCATTCTTCAGCAGAGCAAAACAAACCGTATATGTCTTCATAGTCGAAGTTACACCGACTATTTGAAACAACGGCATTTTGTACCGGTTTGTTTTGTAAGTGCAGTCCATCACCAAAACTGACGGAAATGAGTTGAACAGTTTTACAGATTTCGGATGTGCGAAGAATATGTCTTGAATACACGAAGTCTCACCAACCGTCCTGTATTGGTAAACATAATTTTTACCTTCGAAACATTTGATCAGATGTTGCATCTCCGTCATTGAACCCTTAACGGTAACCTTTGATCTGTAACGCGCGTTGTACACTTGCTTGATTTCTGTTGCATTTTGAGGATCTCTCTCTTTCAAAGTATTGATAATATTTCTTGGCGCGACCAAATTCCGGGTTAGTTCATCAACAAATTCTCTCTCAGGCCGTTTCAAGCGCCCCGCAAGCAAATGACCCTCCAAAGCAACATCCAACACATGGTTGTGTTCACCTCTCACAACCGATAGACTCCATTCTTGTTTGAGTGCGCGAAAATATCCACGGAGCCTAAAGGGACATCCACATTTCCTCGTGCCAAGCCCTTCCAACTTTGTCTTCTTCTTTGTCGGCTTGTACGTACCACCCCTTTCACACTCCAATACAAAGAACTTCTTTCTTCGATCTGAACCGTAGTCCGACTTAACAATAGCAACTGAAAACTTCAACTTCGCGGCTACAGACCTAACCCAGCCAATCAACTCATCCCGATCGGCGTATGTTTTATCCGTCTTAAAATGAGCGCCTGTATTGATTTCTATCGGCTCCTCTCTAGGTACAGCCGGTGCTTCAACTAATACCACATCCTCTATAGGTGCATCCGGTGCTTCAGCTTCGTCAACCATAGAAAATCAAGACTGCAAACAAATTCAACAACATAGCAAATTTAATAAACTTAATCAAAATGGCCAAATATATGGGCAATGCAAAAACTAACCAATGCCTACATATTTTTTCTTTCTCTCTACAAAACATATTGATCATCATTTCAAAGTGCATCAATAATTAAAAAAATCAAATTGGTATGTATGAACACACTATAGCACAAAACATAACATTTTCAATGCACTATGGGCAGCTGTTCGTGACTTACAGTCCGAACCACAGCACGCCCATGCCAAACTAGCACAAACCAGCACATTTTCCATGCAGGCTGGGCACCAGTTCGGGACGTATATCCCGAACCAGTACGTGATCTAGATCACGAAAATAACCAGACTCCCCTCTGACATGACATGACAACTAAAACATCAAACAACAACAACAACACAAAATAATCGGTTGGAAGTAGACATTACCTTATGTAAACGCTTTAACGATTGTTTGTTACTCTAACAACAACACCAATGTTGATTTGTGAACCCCAAGCTCCAAAATCGCCCAAGAGAGTAGAGAGATTGTGTGAAAGAGTGGTGAAGAAGGAAGAAAAAGTGAGCTGGGGGTTTGTATATAACAACATATTTCGTGAACTATATCCCGAACTTCAGTTCGTGGAATAGCTCACGAAATACGATGGGGGTGCAAGGTAAAAAAAGCACAATTCGTGATGTATTTCCCGAACTGCAGTTCGGGATATACGCCACGAAGTGCAGGCGTGGGGGGTTAAATTTGAACAATTTACGTGACGTATAACCCGAACTGTAGTTCGGGAAATACGTCACGAATTGTGCATTTATGAGGGTAAAATTGGTAGTTAGGGGGGGAAAAAGAAATTAGGGGGGGTGATTGAGTAATTTTGTAAATTGATTAACTAAAGGAAAGTTAAATGACCAATTCAAATCGAAAAATAGTTAGAGGACCAAAGTGAAACCTTGAAAATAAGTAGAGGACCAAAAGTGTATTTAAGCCATAAATATATCTATTCATTTAAATTGATAGATAAAATAGCTAAAAATAAAATCATGAAACTGTAAATAAACTCACAATATTTATGTTAATAACGTAAAAAGGAAAATTTCACATGTCTATAAATATGATTGTATTGAAGTGTTTGAACTTTGAAATACTCAAACCACCGGATCTGTTGCATTGATGACAAAAAAACTATTGATCTAATCTGCACCAGATCGAAACTAATCTTCGACCTTAAATAAATGAACACCGTATAATAGATGAAAAAATAAAATATACTGCATAAAGACGGAAAACAATACACCATACTAAAACGAGAAATCAAAACAAACAAAATCGTACAAAACAACAAAATCAAAAGAAAAGGAGAGAAAAACTGTGTATAACACACTTTTTTTTTACAAAAGTGTATAACACACTTATTTAACTAAAAAAGATAAAAAAAGAATCGGAGGAATAATTTTAAGTTAAAATTGACTTTAAATCATCCTTATTTATTAGATCTAAAAGAAAAAGAAGAAAAAAAAAAGATGGGTGACGACTAGAGTTCACCAAGAAAAAAGAGGAGAACCATTACTTTGATACTATTATTGGTTCTTAACAAATGTTTATGGGTTGTTTGTAATTTGTTATTGAACAAAAATATGGACTTTCTATATCAAATAATGAAAATTAAAAGGAGAATGATTAAACTATGGGATTTTTTTTATATAAGTCAAGAGAAAACTATAAGATTAAATTTTGAAATATTAAATTTTATTTGTATGCTAAAACATTTTGATTTACAGTTGTGTTCATAAACTCTTTCTTTCGTACATCATAAAGACATAAACTTTTATTTATCACACTAAAGAAAACTGGTTTTAAATTTAATTTTATATATCGCTTATTTATATATTTATATATGTAAAATTCTAACCACTAAATTATTAAATAAAAATACATTATTTAATTAAAAGAAACTGAAATAACCCAGGTGGCATGGGGAAGCATTTGCTTGAAAAGCAACGCATACCTAAACTTGTCCTGTACTTGTGCTTGTGCCTTAGCAAATGTCCTTTTCTCTCTATGTGTATTAGAAATTTTAACAAATACTGGTTACTCGGTCTTTTTTTTTTATATTGAAAAAATACATTATTATCGTCAAGAATTAATTTTTGAACCTCTTTTTATTTAAGTAATATGTCTCTTAACTCTTACGTCTTTCAACTTTTATTACTGGAGCTATCATATGATGACATTGTTATTCGGTCTTTGATACAAACAAAAAATTGTTAAAGAATATTGTTACGTTTAACATAATCAATAAACAAAACCCAATACCATCGTTTAAGTATATAGATTTTACATCACTTTAAGTCACGTCTCATTCACCACCAATGAATCATCTTAAATGATGAAGAACTACTTCAATTTATTAGAGATTAGTCACTATTACACTGCAAGGAAATTTTGTACAAATACTAATATTTTAATAAAAAAATCATCATGTCTCATTAAGAGTTGCTCCAACACCACCACTACCTCAAATCATACATAATCTCCATTAATCCACCATTACTATAAAACTTTATCTCTTATTTACATAATCTTTGAGTTCTACTTCTTTCATAGCACCATCATCTGCATGTGGCAAGAAGTCTAGTCTAATTGTATAAACAATATGCAAGAAATCATCTTTGAAGCATAATATTTTTGTAAATCAAATTCTTAATATCAGAAAATTGGGTGATATGTATGTCTTTGGAAAGTCACATTTAAGAAAAATCATGTCGACATAGAAACTACAATTTTGTAGCTTTTACGTTTCCATGGAAACTATTCATTGCAACGCTAAATCTATGGACTAATTGCAAAGCAAAATATACTACTTTAGTTTAATCAGATGACTCTTTGTCAATTCTATTCCATAATCAAGTTTGTAGACCAATAATTTTTGTAATAGCTCACATTTGTTACTTTTTATCACCTATTGGTAGCATTCAAATTAAAACGCTCTGTGTCATTGTGTGACAATCTTTTATAAGTTATGATTATATTGTCCTTGGATGAATAAATGAACGCTCTAATGTTAATGTAGTTCGGATTTGAATTGTGTGCGGTGTGATTGCAAGTAGCTCAGTTACATCCTAACTGTCTCATCAAAATTGAACACGCTCGATTCCAATATGAATTTTGATTTTCTTTTTCTTTTCAAAAAAGAAACCTAAAATACGAGTTTAAAATTTGAACTATCTAATAGTTAGATGGTTCAAACGTGGCTAATTGCACGCAATGCAGATCCATATAGTTCAACTCAAAGCAGTATAATATTATTGTCTTTTGTACTTAGTTTGGGGGGAGATGAATAAGTGATTGTCCTGACATAGATATATTTTGGCCAACAGGCGCAATGTTGATACCAGATCTGCTTGATGAAATAAAGAGCTAAAAGAAAGACATCAAATAAGGATGAAAGCACAGGCTATGTTGTACTAGATTGTTTTAACATGTGATGCTTGTTGACAATGCAGATCATACAATTAGTTACAGTTGACCAAAAATATATCATGTATCTTTTCATATAGAATTTACACTAAACTCATAAATGGACATTGAACACACATCGTGACTGAAACGTCGACACTAGTAATAATTTGGAAAAAAAAATGAAATGACTAAAAGTAACCCAATGTGTTGCACACTGACGCCTTCAATACTAAGTGTCGATGCTAACATGGGTTTTCATTCGTTGGTTAGGCGGAAAAACAGAAAGCTTAGAGACCAACACATAATGGTTGGGATCAAGGGATTAAACAAGCCATATATCAGAAACCAATTCATCTATCAAATAGGTTACTATGTCAAGCTCAAGTTCTAAGCCATTTTCAGAGGCTTCAATGTCAAAGTTAAGCCATTTACCCAATGGAGTGCTCATGTCCTTGCTAACAATCTCATCCACCACTAACTCTTCTTCCATGCTTCTAAAGTCAAAAATATCCTTATACACTTCTTCTGTAACTGATTTCACCCATCTAGGCCATGCTTTGCATCTTGCAACAAAAACTTGCCTACACTTCAATTCTAAGCACTCACTTACACAGTCAAATATAGCTTTCCTTTCCAATTTAGAGTATTTTTCATAGCTTTCTACCCCATTTCTCTGATTCTCCAAAAGATCGAAGAGCATTGCCTGCATTGGCATTATATTGTCTGTTTCACCCGCTACTAATTCTTCTGCCATCGATTCTGCATTGCTGAGTATATGCTTTACATACTCAAGTTCTATCATTCTTGAAGATGTTGTAGAGCTTTTCTCAGACCAATTTTTCTTGTAGTTAGGTGATATACATTTATGTATTTGAGAACTAGGTACTGCTTCATCTTGCA
The DNA here is from genome assembly GCA_951804385.1 of Trifolium dubium. NCBI lineage: Eukaryota > Viridiplantae > Streptophyta > Magnoliopsida > Fabales > Fabaceae > Trifolium > Trifolium dubium. The sequence goes on along the minus strand of OX638064.1, from coordinate 48,490,891 downwards.
TGGAAGAATAAAGCAAAAGTTATCTTATGCATCTGAATGACTGAAGAAATAACTTTTTATATGTCTTAAGGATATTCAAAACCATGGAATGTTGCAATTATAAATTATATAAGAAAGTGAAAGTTACTCAAGATTAAAATATCCTCACCAGAAGTGTAAAGAAATTAAATCAAGATTAAAACAATACCATGTGTGCTATCTTCACAATCCAGGTAAGTTTTACTGATGAAATGATTTTCAAAAGTAGTAGAATTTCTTGTATGCTGATAACATGAATCATTTCCGCTTTCGCTATTTCTGCTGCACCTCGGATCTTCGGTTCGTTGTAATATCTACACAAGTGAAGAATGGTTGGTTAATAAAAGCATAATGAGTGTCTTCCTCATCCGCTTGACTAATTGATGTCATATAGTTGTCAAGGATAATAAATATACTATGTTTAATACTTAAAAATCAAAATAAACTCCATAACAAATGAGAATGAGTAATTGACATTATAAAAGAAGTAAGAAAGACCTGAAGATGCTGATTCATGTTAAGCATCATATTATCACTTGAAGAACGACAATTGTCATCCATGCTATCCAAATTTTCGCTAAGCAGGTTCATTTGAAAGCTATTGTCATGTTCCCTTGATGACTTGCATACCATGCTGTCAGATCCTTCTATTTCCAAGGTACATTGAGGTGGATTAATGTGAGATAACATGGCACTTAATGCATCAACATCTATTACGTTTAACCTGGTAGGAGATAATGATAATTTTTCGGGATAAACCTTATCATTATGATCAAAAGAATCGACATCAATTCTAGTCCTTGTTTTCATTGCTTGCTTAGTAGTGGATCGCGACTCAGACAATTTTTTCCTCAATGGAGATGTAAATGTAAATGAAATTACATCGTCGTTTTCTTTCATGCTAAATGCATCCTGGTAAATACTTTCATCAATTGTAACATTACATTTTATGGACTTGCTTTCATAGTTATTAACTGCACTGTCAGAACACCGTGCGTCATTCTGATCGGAACTCTTCTTTTGGGAAGAACTCATTCTTTTGGATACTGAAAACTCCTTTTGTTTATCAGTTACTCTAATGCTTGACCTTTTTGATTCAATGTTTGAATTAACAGCACCTTTGTTTGTTGCCTTCTTAGCTCCCTTAGAACTTTCTGCAGAACTGGTATGTGTTGGCTTATCAGTGTCCACTTTTGAAGTTAATATACCTTTGTTAGCCACACTATTCTGCCTAAGAACATTGCTGTCTTGGCCATTACAACTTTTCTGCTTCATGTTTCTCCTATTCCCATTCAAAGTCAACGTATCCCTAACATTGGTTTTGGACGGCGTTACAAGTGAACCAGATTTTCCTTTACCTAGACGAGAACTATTATTTTCCGAATCTCTTGAACCTTTGAAAGTTGGACTAGAATTCTCCAAATTGCTTCTCCTAACCTTAGGTTTTCCATTCACATTAAAGTTGGTTTCATGTGGCGCCACTTTCAATTTCTCTTGCAGATCAACACTTCTCAAGGGAACAGATAAAAATCCAACTGAAGACATTCTGTTCCTCATATATGGTTGAGGACTTACTTCAATGATCTTATCATCTTTCCTCATTACATATGATGCATTCTTAGATTTCATATAACCATGGCTTTTGTCAGTAGACAAAAGTTTATTGTTAGTAGCCGACGTTGGATGCAAAGCTTCATTTCGAAACTTATTCATTGTGGATGATTCAAAAGCACCCGAAAAAAACTTGTTCGACTTGAGTGCCGTGTTTGTGGAATCTACATTGTAATAGTCAGGCATTGATTGAAGATTAATCTCATGAAACTGTACAGTTGGAATAGGAGGCAGTGAATCCAAACCCATGAGTCTAGCTACCAGTCCTAATGATTTATTAGTCTTACATTCTTCATCATCACTACTATTTGATAAGGCAAAATTGAAATCACTACTTGCAATATTACTAAGAGTTTCTCCATTCTCATCTATCTTTATCTGAAACAATTGTAATAACAATATTAAAGGAGTTACAAAAAACTAAGAAAACAAGAAAGGTTGAAAAAATTCACACTTTACTGACCTGTGACATTGGCATGATTATCATGTTTTCCTTTTCTTGGTTTGAAACATCTATAAATAATGTAGCAAAAATATTCAGAACAGGAACATCATACATAGTCATTATATGAAGCATGGACACAGACACGAACACCGAACATGCACACTGACCCGTCGACACCAATAAAAATATGAAAAATTGACACAATTCATTTAATGTATTGATAAGTGTCCGTAACGCGTGTCGGTAACGTGCCTAATCCGAGGAGTGTGGTTCTACGCGTTAGAGATACAATATATGCACAAAGCAAGTAAATAAAACAATGAAAATAATTTACCAGGTAACTTAGGATTGTTACAAAATATCTTCTTTTGAGATTTGTGATTCCAATGAAAGAAGCTAAGGAAACTTCCCTTGGAACGTTTTTTCTCCATTATCATCAACAAAGCCAAAAAAGAGAGAGTCTTTTTGACGGTTATTTTCTTTCAAGAACCAAAATTTGCAAACAGAAATGGTTACACTGTTACTATGATAATGAAGAAAAGATGTGTGGACGTGGTGGTATGAGAGAAGAAGAAGAAGAAGGAAACAGTGAGTGAGTAAATGGGTTGCGTAGAAAAGAGTAAAAATTTAGAAAGAGTGGAAAGGAAGAAAAGTCTGTGAAGGGTCTCTCCTCTCACTCGTGGGAGTTGGGACCAAAATTAAATCAAAAGATTAAGGACTTTGGAGGGAAGGACGTTATATTAAGGACTTTTGGGGGGCAAGAGTAGTGGAAAAAGTAGAGATTTTTTTAACATTTTTGTAAAGAGAGTTTTTATAGATAATGATAAACGGATATGTATGATTAAAGAATTAAATATTTTATTTATTTATTTTTACCACAAATAGCCGGTTCACTAGACCGACTAGCCTCTCTCAAGTGTTGTTTCGGGGATCGGAAGAATTAAGCATTTTGTTAAGTTAGTTTGGTAATTTAGATGAAATAATCAAATGCTTTTAGGATGAAGTTAAGAAACTAAAAAAAAAAAACTTTTGTAACATACAATTTTAAGATTATATTTTAGGCTAGAATTTCACCCATAATATGAATAAGTTAATGTATCAAGATTTGAACTTCAATATCTGTACATTACGTGCATATTCATGTCAACTGAATTAAGCTCACGAGTACTGAGGTATATTTTTATATCGACTTGACTTGTTAATATGTGCCATAAAAATACAATTTTATAGTTTTAATGGTACTGGTATGAAATTTTCACAATTCTTTTCATATACTAGTACTTTTCTTAGTAACTGTAATATGAAGTAGTAAACAGGTGACAACTATTGATCAAACAACACTGGTTCATTTCGCAAAGAACCGTGCCACTGCCAGTGCACCCAAAATTAAATACGTAGTAAACTTTTTCAAAGGACACTCGACTTTATTGGTGCCCTAATGCCCTTACAATATATAGAAATAAATGCATGCATTTTTTCAAGAAAGTGAAAGGGACTTCAAGTTCAATGACAATACGTACTCGATGTTCAATCAATATACATATCAGAATTGAAGTCAGTAGATTTTATGGGAGTAGATTTCTGAGTGTACAGTAAGAAGTTTTATGGAACAGACATTAATAGGAATCTTGCTCTTAAATTCAGAAACTAAAAATATTAAATTTATAATTCCACTTGTCTCTTCCCTAAAAAAATGTGTTCCTACGTGCATCCAATTCCCATATAATATTAAATAAGAAAATATTTTAATTTCTGATAAGTTAGTATCAGTAGTTCCTGTACTTGAAGGACATATAGTAGAAAGAAACAGTGTTGACTTCAAAGAGGAAGATGCCCAGACCAATGTGATCAAGAAATAATCTATATGTGCCATATTTGACTCTTTTTGCTATCCTACAAAAATTTTGGTACAAATTACAAAATCTTGGATAATCAATTTTTATGTATACACCGTGGTGGAATACTTCTAGTTCTGAAAAAATAAGATGATTTAGTGAGATATTCTAACTTTTCAAATGGGTACACCACAATGATAAAATAAAAAGGTCAATTGAGATGCTGTTCGGAACTGCAGCAGGTAAGCTGTCATGGTGCTATAGGATTGAAGCTACCAATTCGAGCTTCGCATTTGTCGCGCGTTTAATTACTTGCAAATGCCAAAGCAAACACGTGCTGCATGGGTTAGAACACATTACACATAACACTTCATACTAAAGCAACTCACGATGTAGTCTTAAGACAATTGTCACAAGGGCTAGATCCATTCTTGCATGACTTTCTATTGAATGATTCTCCGAAGTGTTTGAGTAAGGTTTGTCTCCGGCATTCATCCTAAACAGCCAAACCAGATAAAATTCAATATTTTGTGGATAAAAGTTTCTGCATCAGGTTGAAATGTAAGGGAGCTTGCTTACCTTTAATTCACAGTACTGTTGCATCATTTTGGCTTGAGCCATTGCAGTCTTAAAACTGTCCTTTTTATATACTTGGCCGTTTCTTATCATGCATACAACTCTACTAAAATCTTTCTTCTGGTATAGAGCAATGCAAACTGCAGGAAGGTTATCTCTTCCAGCCCTTCCTGATTCTTGATAATAGCTTTCAATTGATTTTGACATTGTATTATGGATGACAAATCGCTGAAAACACACAAGAAAATGATAAGTTGAGTAACAAAGAACTTTAAAACTCATATATATTTGTCTTAGCCAAGCATTCAAATACTGAACTAAAAAGCATATGCTAGATAAATGTTATTTAATTTTATCAGGCAGATTCGACTGTGCTTATAGATTTTGCATTTATACTTTCAGTCTGTGCTTAGGCAGGATAGACAAGATCTCTAGGAATTCGAATAATTGTGCATAATTGCAAATGATCAGTTGTATCTTGAATTTGGCTATGTCAATCATGAATAGAAGGCTTGGAGATGACTTCCTAATTTCTAAGTATACAAGAAGGTTTTTGATAAATGTCATGCTAGAAAAATGCTACACATGAGGGTTTGCCCCTCTGGCATTTTGTAGGTCATCAGACTGGTGGTCATTGATTATGCAACAAATCATCAATAGACCATTCAGTTTGTTTATCAACTATATAATGCTACGACATTATTCATAAAGTATCTCAACTTACAACATCAGCCTTGTCTATCCCCATTCCAAAAGCAATAGTTGCACATACGATATGAACCTCTCCATCATGCCATTTCTTTTGAACAGCAACTCTCTGGCGGACAGCCAAGCCAGCATGATAATATGCTGCCTTAATTTTACACTTCTCGTTCAAGAATTTTGATACCTCAACACATTCACTTTTTGAAAGGCAGTATACAATGCCACACTGACTCTTGAAACGATCCATTATTAGTTGTCCAAGCTGCTTCAGTGGTTCCTTTGTCTTAACAATCACTTCATATTTCAAATTCGGTCTGTCAAAGCTTCTTTCAAGAACAATTGCATGTGGAATTCTTAAAGCATTTAAGATGTCCTGAAACAAATCCAATTTAAGGCATAGAACAAAAGGGAGGGGGCTATACTTAATATAGCTTTCCATATATAATAGCAGTTTGATATTCTAATTACCTCGCGAACTGGGTGAGTTGCAGTGGCAGTCAATGCCATGACAGGTACATATGGAAAATGTTGCTTTAGAGATCCTAATCCACGATAATCAGGCCGGAAATCATGTCCCCATTGGCTGAAAAAAATAATTTTTCATTCAAATTAAAAGTCATGAATCTGTTATTTATTGACAATAAAAATCACATAGCTTTAACAATCCCCAGCCCCAGCTGTTGAGGCCTTATAAATCACTATAATATTTGTATCAATCCAAATCACAGTTCTTGTGATGAAAGTTAAAGTAAGAAAATATTGTATTTCATATGCAGGTCACAATTCAATATCTCAAAGAAGTCAAGAACTGTATCAACATTCAACCACTACCAGTACAAAGACAAGACAAAAAATATAGACTTCTGGCTTATGTAATTGCATACCAACTACTTCAAAGAGGTCATGTGTCAGAAGTCAGAACTCAGAATCAAGAAACGAATCCTTACTGTTCCCCATTTGAATCATCTTTTCACATGCAGTGCTTTACCTTTTCTTTATTTTACCCATTCAGTTAAAAACGTTATGATATTTAGGTAGCTTCTTGAAGACCTTCAAACAAATGTTACAAGGCAATACCTTTGATTTTAAGATATCACTATATCCAGAGTTTGTTACCATGATTAATTTGTCTATTTTCTCTTGATCTACCTCTTTAATTAATGGCCAATTGGCCACCACAAGAGTTCAATTCAAAATAACATTTTATAAACAATGGCAATGGCACTTCAATAGTAATTAATTTTGGAGCTTGTTCATATTGTGTAATCAGTCAGACAGACATATCAGACGCACATGGAAAAGTTACTTCAAGAAGTTTGGTTACTGGCAAAGTTATGTCTCCAAAATTTCATTCAATTGCACTCACTGGTGAAAAATAATTACTGGAATTGTACATGAAAATTACAATGCATACCTAACACAGTGTGCCTCATCAACAACAAAACCTGCTAGTTGTCCCTGTGATTTAAGAGGGGGCACCAACCAAATAGGCACATGAGATTTTTATTATCTAGTGCTCTGTGACACTGTTTCAAAAAATGTATTCAAATAAATAAATTTTACCTTCTGATTCATGCACTTTAAAATCCCAAGAAACGACTGGTTTCCTGCAATTCTTTCAGGTGTCACATACAAGAGCTTGCACGTAGGCTTGTCTTTTCTGTATACAAGCAAGAAAACTAATATGAGAAGATATTAAACACAAAAGCAATCAGTAACTGAATTGTTTTTCTTAAAATGATACTAATACTGATAGGCTATTTTCATGGGTAAACTATAGGACAGATCATGATAGACAAAAAATAGAAAGGGAAGTGAATCTCACCTTAGCTCTTGGAGAACAGCTGCAGCTTGGGAAGCAGTTTGTTGAGAATTTAAAAAAGTAGCAGGTATTCCAAACTTCAAGTTAAGTGTTATTATCTGATCCTGAATAAGTGAAAGTAAGGGAGATACAACTACTGTGACTCCTGGTTGAAGGGTTGCTGGAAGCTGTAAGCACAAAATAAAATTAACATCTTCAAAAGCATACAGTATAAAATATAACATTGATAGATAACAACATTATCATTTGAAACAGTCTCTACATCTTTAGCATTTTTGAGCAGATAGTTGCTTCAAAACAATATAATCAAGGATTAAGAGAAAGCAATGACCTGATAGCAAAGAGATTTACCACCCCCAGTAGGCATAAGAATAAAAGAATCTTGTTTTGCCAAAGTTGCTTTACATGCTTGATGTTGCAATGGCCGAAATGTCTTATTACCAAAGATAACGACATTTGCCAATTCAATATCATCTAGCGCCTTCAACTCTTCATAAGTTAGAGTACTATTTCTATCCTTTGAAGCAAAAGAAGACTGTTTTTTTCTGGAAGTTGATGAAACCGAGCCTTGAGTGATGCCACTTCTGTAATCCTATAACATATATTAACTATTTCAGTGTGATCCTAATATGTCATTTTACTCACATTGTTATAGCAGAAAATCTAGCCAATGAAAATAGATTAAACAAAAATATGTTGAGAATGTCCTTTGAATTTTTCATCAATTATTATAGCCATCCAAAAGATAATCATATACAGAACCATGTAACATTTTTAGTTGATTGTGATCCCTGAAAGGAAGGTGGGAAAAAAATCCATTTGAATGGTTTGGGAACTGCTTAATACCCTAATCATCAGCGACACTTCCATTGCAAATTTTATTAGTGTGACACTGATATGAACTAGTATTTTACTATAAAGGAATATGGAAAATCTCCCTTGATGACAATTATGCAGATCTTCAAGGGTCTGCAACCTCGCACTCTTAAGTCTTAAGGCCCTAAATTTTCCACAAATGACTAGCTTCTTTCCTCTTTTCTCTCTTCTATTATTTATATACATTGTCTGTGATCCTACTTTCCCTCTCTAACTACCCGAGTAATCTCTTAAGTCTTAACTATAACTAACTAATGATGTCATTGGATTAGGCTTACATCAATTTTACATTCTTTTCTTATATTGAACTTCATGTATTCTAATTCCAGTTTGTTTAACCTTTCGTGCATTGCTTTGAACAAGCCCTACATTATAGTACAATGTAGATCAATAATATTTTTTCATCCTTAATCCTATTCGGATAAACAACTTAATCAAGCCTTTCTAGCCTAAAAGCATTGATCATATAAGTGTTTGTGTAGCACAATCTATTTCTATAATCTATAAATTGTTACTATTTTCATATAATCTATAAATTGTTTCCATAAGCTATATCTAGAAAATTCACAAGTGCTTATGTCAGTAAATAAACTCAAATAAGTCAATCCAAACATATTCAATCATAATAAAACGAAACTAATTTACCACCGCGGAGTTTGGAGGATGTTGAACGCTCGAAGCATTAAAGTTTGTATCCTCATCATCACTTGAACCTAACTCAACAAATTTGGTCTGTTGTTTAAGCGGCGAATTATCAATAATATCAATGAAGGTTCTAGAAGCATCACCAAGACGTTCATCAAGCACGTGATTCAAAGTTCCAACTGCTTGTGATTCCATTTCGCGTAGATCATCCCATTCCTCAGTGTCTGGTGCTGATTCCGCCAAAGCAGCAAGAAAATCATCGCCGCAATGTTCAACGGCGATAAAATCACGACCATCATCACCTTAAAAAACCGATTAATTAATTAATTAAGTAATTAAGTGATTAAGTAAGTAATGAATTGATTAATTAGGTGAAAATGAAATGGTTAGTGTACCGTAGAGATCGACGAGACGATCGAAACATTGGTTTGCGGAGTGTTGATCGAAGCCAAATTCAAGAGCTAAACTGATTAAGCGAACTTTTTCTAACTCCAAATCGTGTTGCTGTTGCTTCTTCTTCTTGTTGTTCTTCCCGCTACTGCTGCTTCCAATTTCCATTCCCGCGCTACTTGTTTTCTTCTTCAAGTTCAATTTTGCGCTTAATTCAATCTCGTTTTCTATTGAACCGTTAGTTAGGGTAGCACTGTAGCAGTGGTGTTTGCTAAACGCAGTCGTGTTGTATTATTATATCTATCTAATTTTTTTAATTCTCGTAATTTATTTAAGAAATCATATATGTAAGAGCATCTCCAATAGGAGTATCTAAGAGCATCTTTATCCCTAGATGTTTAAAATGAGGTTCTTAACACTATTCACGTGGGCTCTACTGTGCCACATAGGATTAAACAACTCTTAAGCAACTTAGACAGATTTTGCTTTATCCACATATTCTTATTTTGGGGTACTTAACACTATTCAGTAGATCCCACAATACTACATATATTTATATTATTTGTTTCCACGTAATTTGATTTTAATTTAAATATTAATTCTTTTATGATATAATTAATATAATTGAATCAAGTAAATGAAAAAAATATACAATATATTTAAAGACGAAAGAAAATACATGTCAATAAAAATAAATAAAAAATACATATTAAATGAAATAAACATAAATGAAACACACGAAATTAATTTTCAACGTCCTCATCTCCAAATCGCTGTCAAATATGCTCCATCAAATCATGTTGAAGTTGATGATGAATTTGTGTTTGGTGTGTGAATTCAATATAAATACAAAAATATTTTATAATAATATGATATAACTGTAAACCATCTTATTAAAAAAAAACTATGATTTTCGAAAAACAAAATAACCATATATAAAATATGAAGATATAAAAAATGACCCATGAACCTAATAAAAAAAATAGCTCCAAAAATATGTTAAAAAAATGTTCATAAATATTTAAACGTGTTAAAAAAAAATCTAACTGCATTTTTACTCGAAACATGTTTATTTTAATATTTAAAAGAAAGAGAAAAAAATGGTTTTTAATCTAAGAATCTAAAGCTAAAAGATCCTTATACAAGCATCAATCCTTATTTTTAAGCACTAAGAATCTTCAACTTATATGTCTTTAGTGGCAAAAAAATTTAAGGATCAGATTCTTAACTAAGAATCTTGATTAAGAATCTTGGGATAAAGATGGTCTAATAGAGTTTTATAGACTATTAATAAGTATCTTATTTTTTTTAACCATTGGAGCAATGATGATGTGGCATTGATGGTATTAAAATAATGATTCAAGTACCTTATTTAAAATACCGTACCATCAATTTAATGTTAGTTTTTTGTTGGTATATGTAATTAAACTCTCTCCATATATATAAAAAAATATGAGTATCTTAGGAGTTGCATAATTTTATATCATTAGAGTAAAACATATATAAGTTGCATAAATATTACATGATATTATAGGGACCACTTATTAATAATATATGATACCCATAGTGGTATCACCATTGGAGATGCTCTAAAGATAGAGGTAATATCTCTTTTTTAACAAGTCATTTAACTTTATAATATTTCAAAATAGTTTATATTTTAATCTAACATATTTCAATTTAGTCCTTCTGTCATTATTTGTTTTTAATCTTTTTCTATATAGAAATATCTGCGTATACAATTTTTTTATATGATTAAAAATTAAATTATAAAGAGTATAATGTATATTAAACCCTTATTGTTAGAAATAAACTACTAGATATAGAGCAAATAGATATAGAGAAGATGATAATTTGTATTCTACTCTTTACTTGGATAGTAAGGAAGTGAAAGATCAAGAGTAATAAATATTCACTCATTAGTGGAAATTGTAGTGGGAATGGAAGAGGTAGGATCAAGGACATCCACTAACATTATTATGCATAACACTCCCCCTTGAATGTCCATCAAGGATATGCATCATTAAAACCTTACTAGAAAAAAACCCGGTGGGAAAAAATCCTAGTCAAGGAAAAAGAGTACAATATCCTTTTAGTGAGAACTGCCTCGTTAAAAACCTTTCCAAGAAAACCCGGTGGGAAAAACCATGGTAAAGGGAAAAAGAGTGCAGTTTTTCTCCCCTGTTTGAAACACCTGTTAAGAATAAAAATGGCAACATTTAAATGTTCTTCCCTAACACATTTAATCAATATGCTTCATGATACATCCTCCTTTTAATAGAACTTTGCGGTCATCACTGTCTTCAAGACATCTTCTTTGAATTATTTGTATTTGAACTCGATATGTAGATGTTGGAACTATTGAATGAGATTCTGATCATGTTGATGCCTCAATATTGACATATATATGTAGATAATCACACGTACTTGAGAGTTGACTATTCTGAATCAGAAAAATAGCTCATATTTGCATACATGGTTAATTTGACGAACAAATATTCATAAAATAATTGTTTTAACTCTATCGTGAAAACATATATTTCACATTATTCTAATGCATGTTAGCGATAAATCCTATCTCACCAACAAGAATAAAATAATATTATCACATCAATCAATATGAGATTTATAATATGCATGCAAATTTAAAGTCTTCAAAATCGAGATATTTTATAGTTTCTTGACACTAACATCATGTACTCAATAGATATAATTTATCAAGATTCAATTAGCTAATTGATCAATCTGCAGATCAAGATAAAAATTTCTCTAAATATATATCTTAAGATATTTCTCTATATTTTTAGTCCATTTAGAATTTTTAATAGAAGATACTTCAGGGACCTCATATAATCATCATGTCTATCAAATGAACCATAACAATGTTGTAACAACATTCATCATGTGAAAAATGAGCTTTCCATGTGCTACAAGGCATCTTACGTACCAAAATAATACGTGTATCCTTGAGCAACAAGTCGTGCTTTTATTTCACAATTTCAACATTCTCTTTTGGATATAATTAATTTCACACCTTTTAGGTGTTTGGACTACAGTCCAGAAACATTTTGCATGTAATGTGAGTTTCATTATACTTCAATCTAATTTCTCAATTTTGGCCAATTCTCACTTTGTCTACAATATTTAGTAGATTTTGGTTCATGATCCTCATTTTCATTTATCAAAAAATAATGTTATGAATAATAATGTTAGTGGATGTCCTTGATCCTACCTCTTCCATTCCCACTACAATTTCCACTAATGAGTGGATATTTATTACTCTTGATCTTTCACTTCCTTACTTGTATCCTATATAAAGAGCTCTTGTTATAGTGCAAAGACATCCAAGTAAAGAGTAAAATACAAATTATCATCTTCTCTATATCTCTTTGTTCTATATCTAGTAGTTTATTTCTAACACGTTATCAGCACGAGCTTACCAACTGAGGTACGCAACTTTTAATTTATTTTTATGAAATCATAAGGTACGTAATTCTTTCTTGATTTTGCTATTGCTTGTTATACCATTCCATCAATCTATATTTCTTTAGGATATTTAGTGTTGTGAACTACAAGCCAAATTACATATATATACATATTGCATGATTAGTATTACTTGTGGAACTAAATTGTTGCTTGTACTATTGCATGTTTACCAATTACCATGTATTGTTTCTGGTACTTTATCGTAAACCTTTATATTCTTTATTGCTTCTATATCAAAATTTAGCTTATATATATAATATGGAAAAGAAAAAAAAATCCAGAAAATAATTATGCGAGAAGTTGTAAATTATTCATCTCATTTTTTTTAAAAGATTGCATTGGAATTGTATTATTATATATAATCTATAAATTCCTCACAGTTTGTTTTTATACAATATTCATGTTTTAACCATAGTTAATTTTAAGTTTACATTTATCGATCAATTACTGGAGCGAAAGTAATTAATAAAGTAGTTGAATCCCTTTGTAATACTGATATCAATAAAGTAGTTGAATATCCCTTTGTGTTAGCTATGGATATATGTCATTTATTAGTAAAAGGTTACTAATAATGAAATTATGATAATGCTCAGATGTCTACTTAATAGTTTTGATGTCAATTTAGTAGTTCTTGAAGAACTCATTTTCTTTGATTTATAAAGATCAAAAATGATTCTAGTAATATAGCTTCTAGTATGTTGTGTGTAAGGGAAGTTCAAAAAGGGAAGTTCGAAAACTTTGATTGAATGTCTATGAACGTTTATCATTATAAATCTTATTTCTCTTTGGTAAACATATGCACTAATAAAATATTATTTCTAAAATTTTAAAAAGATTTTAAGATATTGGCAATAAGGTTTTCATTAAGTGCTAATTTGATTGAGTATATATAGTAGTAAAACTCTTATCATGCTATTTTTAATTTATGGTGTAGTATAATTAGTTTTTATGTTCCATACTAAAAAACAGAGAGAATGACTTTATAGATGCTTTTGGTTATGCTTTTCCGGATGTGAATGCATATATATGATTCATGATTGTACTATTTTAGTAGTGTATTTTTTTTCTCTCCAATTTGTTATATTGTGATATTATATACTAGTCAATTTATGACACATCACACCCTTGTAATGATTTTCAAAATTAAATGTGTTTGGAATACAAATTATCATTTTCTCTATATCTCTTTGCTCTATATCCGGTAGTTTATTTCCAACACTTATAATTCATTAATCTCTTTAAATATAGGCTTAAATACACTTTTGGTCATCTAACTATTTTTAAGATTTCACTTTAGTCCTTGTTGGAAATTTGAATGGAAATGATGAAGAAATGAACTTGGTAGGTTGGAAGCATTACAAACACTAAAATGTGGGTAGTGTGAATTTTGAAAGTTGTTAAGTCCCACATTGGTGGGGCTTGAGACTTTGATAGTATTTATATACTAAAATCTCACTCCAAGGGTGTTCCCTTAAGGGTATAGAATTTTGTGAGTGGGAGAGAACACAATCAACATAGACCATCACACACGCGCGCCGCCGCCGCCGTCCGTCCAGCTCGGATCGGATCTGGGCCTGGGCCTTGGGCTTTGGGCTTGCTTGAGTGATGTACTAATTTTTTAGTGACTGAAAAGCTTAAAAATTATTTTGTGTTCAAGAACACATTTTAAATGTGTAAGACCAAGTCATAAAACGGTTTTCGCTGAGTCAGCAACCCGTTTTGAATTGATCTGATCCATCATGCAACTGCCTCCCACGATTTCCTATTTTTCGGTTCTTTTACTAAGTCAAAACCGCTCCACTACTTTGCTGATTCAGTTGTTGCGTTTTTGCTATATAAACAGCGTATCAGTTTTCATTTCAACAGAACACAGAACATCACAATTACTCAAAAAAAATTCTCTCTTCATTTTTTATTTGCAATTTTGCTTGCTGCTGCTGTAGAGTGGAATTTTGATTCCATAGAATTGGTTCTGTATAACCAATACGACTGATTGTTTACAACAATCAGTAGAGGGTGTAATTCTGATTGGTTTCTATTGTGCAATAGAAATTCGATATACAGTATTGAACTGGGCTGTTTTATCCTGGGGACGTCGTGAACAATTACGAACTGCTTGCACAATCTTGGCAGTATCACGAAACGTCTTAAAGAGAGCGAACTTAGTCCGCGACTCAGACCGGTAAATTTCGTTTCGGTTGGCAATTGTTTTTTTTCAGAATCTGCTTTTTTTTTTCAAAACTCGTTTTCAACAATTTTAAGACGTTTTACAAACTGCCATGTCGACCGAGGAATTTACCGCTAACTCTGCTGGTGCTACTGATAAACCATTTAAATTCGAAGGTTCTCATTTCAAGCGTTGGCAACAGAAGATGTTCTTCTTTTTAACCCTAAAAAAGGTTGCCAATGTTCTGACTGAGGACATGCCGGTTGTTCCTGAAATTTCTGTCACGAACAACAATAGCACCGGCGGAAAGAAAGCTGTGAATGATAAGGATAAGGATCCTGATGCAACCGAATCATCACAGCCTGCAGATAATTTACAGCTGAGAAAAGAATTACTGATTTGGAAAGAAAATGATTATCTTTGCAAAAATCATATTCTTAATGGACTCGCAGATGATCTGTATGATTATTACAGTAACTGCGCTACTGCTAAAGAGGTCTGGGATGCTTTGAAGAAAAAATATGATACTGAAGAAGCTGGTGTGAAAAAGTATGCTGTTAGCCGCTATCTCCGTTACCAGATGGTGGATGAAAGGTCTGTTGAGGTGCAGTCACATGAGTTGCAGAAAATTGCTCACGAAATCATAACTGAAGGTATGGCTCTTGATGAACAGTTTCAGATTGCTGTCATAATTGACAAACTGCCCCCCGATGGAAAGATTTCAAAACATCTCTTCGACACGAAAAAAAGGAATTTTCAATTGAGAGCTTGATTACTAGCCTTAGGATTGAGGAAGAATCCAGGAGACAAGATCAGAAAGAGAAAGATGAAGTCTTAGTTGTTTCCAACAACAAAAAGAAATTCGGTTATGGTGCGGTTCTGAAGCCTACGGGCAAACCACTTAAGAAACAGAACCGTAATCCTATTCCTGCTGGAAACCGAATTAAGAATGGGAATCCTTCTAAGGCCCCAATGCAACCACAGCCACCACCTAGAAATGATGCTGGTAATGCTTTCCTCTGTTTTAACTGTGGAAAGCCAGGTCATATGGCAAAGAGGTGTAGAAACAAGGCTAAACCTGGTGCATCTAATGCACAGGCTAACCTGACTGATGAGTTCGTTGCTATGATTGTTGAACTCAATATGGTTGGTGGGATTGATGGTTGGTGGATGGACACTGGTGCTTCTCGCCATGTTTGCTATGATCGTGCTATGTTTAAAACATACACGGCTGCTGATAATAAGAAAGTGTTGTTGGGAGATGCTCACACCACTAATGTTGCTGGTATTGGTGATGTGGAGCTGAACTTCACCTCTGGAAAGACTCTGATTCTGAAAGATGTAATGCATGCTCCTGAGATTAGGAAGAATCTTGTTTCTGGTTATCTTTTGAATAAGGCTGGGTTTAATCAGGTTATAGGGGCAGATTTGTATACCATCTCTAAGAATGGTATTTTTGTTAGGAAGGGTTATGCAACTGATGGCATGTTTAAGTTGAATGTTGAAATGAATAATAATTCTCCTTCTGTTTATTTTTTGTGTGATTTTATTTTATGGCATGCTAGACTCTGTCACGTAAATAAACGTTCAATTGTTAATTTAAGTAACTTAGGATTAATTCCGAAATTAAATTCAAATGAACAAGAAAAATGTGAATTTTGCAGTCAAGCTAAAATAACAAAAAAGTCTCATAAATCAGTAGTTAGAGAATCCGAACCTTTTGATCTTATACATTCCGATATTTGTGAACTTGACGGAACTTTAACTAGAAATGGGAAACGTTATTTTATAACTTTTATAGATGATTGCTCTGATTATACGTATGTCTATCTTATGAAAAATAAAAGTGAAGCATTTGATATGTTTAAGATTTTTGTTACCGAGATTGAAAATCAATTCGGTAGTAAAATTAAGAAGTTTCGTAGTGATAGAGGAACTGAGTATAATTCTGGTTCATTTATTGAATTTTATAAGCAACACGGAATTATACATGAAATGACTGCACCATATTCTCCTGAAATGAATGGTAAAGCAGAAAGAAAAAATAGAACTCTTACTGAGTTAGTTGTGGCTATTATGCTAAATACCGGCGCTGCAAACCACTGGTGGGGGGAAATTATTTTGACTGTTTGTTATGTCCTGAATAGAGTTCCCAAGTCAAAAATGATGATATCTCCGTATGAGATATTAAAGAAAAGACAACCAAACTTGTCTTATTTAAGAACTTGGGGATGTTTGGCTTATGTCAGAATTCCGGACCCGAAGCGAGTTAAACTTGCTAGTCGAGCCTATGAATGCATATTCATTGGGTATGCAGCAAACAGTAAGGCATATAGATTTTATGATCTAAATGCAAAAGTTATCATAGAATCAAATGATGCTGAATTCTATGAAAATAGATTTCCTTTCAAATCGAGAAACAGTGGGGGCAACGGAAATAGTGGGGGCACCGAAACGAGTCACATTCCTGTGATAAGAGATTCTGAAAGTAATGACAGAATAGAACCAGAACTTCGAAGAAGTAAACGAGCAAGAGTTGCTAAAGAATATGGACCAGAATATACGTCCTATATGATAGAAGAAGATCCAGCAAATCTTCAAGAAGCCTTGTCATCTCTGGATGCAGATTTATGGCAAGAAGCTATTAATGATGAGATGGATTCTTTAGAATCCAATCAGACTTGGCATTTGGTAGACTTGCCACCTGGATGCAAACCAATTGGTTGTAAATGGGTTTTGAAAAAGAAACTAAAACCTGATGGTACAGTTGATAAATACAAGGCTCGCCTTGTAGCCAAAGGTTTTAGACAAAGAGAAAATATAGATTTCTTCGATACTTTTTCTCCGGTCACAAGAATTACATCCATAAGGGTACTAATCGCAATTGCTTCTGTTTATACTTTATTAGTACACCAGATGGATGTGAAAACCGCTTTTTTAAATGGTGACCTCGAAGAAGAAATCTATATGGAACAACCAGAGGGTTTTGTAGTACACGGGCAAGAGAATAAGGTTTGTAAATTAGATAAGTCATTATATGGACTGAAACAGGCTCCTAAGCAATGGCATGAAAAGTTTGACAACTTAATTATATCAAGTGGATATAATGTGAATGAAAGTGACAAATGCATTTATTATAAATATGAAAATGGAATTTGCACTATCATATGTCTATATGTTGATGATTTGCTAATATTTAGATCAAACCTTACTGCCGTAAATGAAGTGAAGTCATTGTTGTGTAACAACTTTGATATGAAAGATCTCGGAGAAGCGAGTGTAATTCTCGGGATCAAGATCACTAGGTCTGAAAATGGAATATCCTTGGATCAATCTCACTATGTGGAAAAGATTTTAAGGAAGTATAATTACTTTGATTGTAAACCTGCGTACACACCTTACGAACCATCTGTAAAACTTTTTAAGAATACAGGTGAAAGTGTAAGACAAACTGAATATGCGAGCATCATTGGTAGTCTTAGGTATGCCACTGATTGTACTAGACCCGACATTGCCTATGTCGTGGGATTGTTGTGCAGGTTTACTAGCAGACCTAGTAACGAGCATTGGCAAGCTATAGAGAGAGTCATGAGATACCTAAAAAGGACCATGAATCTCGGATTACACTATCAAAGATTTCCAACAGTACTAGAAGGATACTGTGATGCTGATTGGAACACCTTATCAGATGATTCCAAAGCTACAAGTGGTTATATTTTCAATATAGCAGGAGGAGCTGTGTCCTGGAAATCAAAGAAACAGACCATATTGGCACAATCCACTATGGAGTCTGAAATGATAGCACTAGCAAATGCTAGTGAAGAAGCAAGCTGGTTAAGATGCTTGCTTAGTGAGATTCCCTTGTGGGAAAAACCTATGCCAGCTGTGTTGATCCACTGCGATAGTACCGCGGCTATTGCGAAAATAGAGAATCGTTACTACAACGGTAAAAGACGTCAAATGAGAAGAAAACACAGCACTGTGAGAGATTTCATCACTAAAGGTGCTGTAAGAGTGGATCATATACGCAGTGAACAGAATATAGCAGATCCTTTGACGAAAGGATTAGCTAGAGAGAAAATTCAACAGACATCTAAAAAGATGGGACTAATGCTTATGAATTGTCATGATGGTAACCCAACCTAAAAGACTGGAGATCCCAAGAATTAGGTTACAATGGGTAAACAACAAGTTATGAACAATATGGAGTTGATCATGCTAGTGTAAGGTAAGCATGAATCCTGAAGCGATAGGTTGAGATAATAGAAACTCTTAATGAGATCTATACTCTATATGAGTGAAGTACCAAGCTACAGGAGTACTTCTGATAGACTCACCTATGTGAATGTGGAACTTAGGTCGGTTCCCATGGAATTTTGAAGCAGAATTCCTAGAGCATTCATGAAACTGGGATAGTCGTGCAGGGCCATTAAAGCACGGGCTAATAGAATACACCCTAGAGAGAAAGGTTGTGTGCAGGTTAGAGAAAAAACTGAGATAGAGTTCAAGACATGAGCCACTCTTGTTTAATCAGACTCTTACTTGCTATGTAAAGGTTCAAGTCGTAGACACCTTTTCTTATGCACAATTTTTCAGAAACGTTTAACGTTACTTCCAAAACAACTCTTCTAAATTCAAGTGGGGGATTGTTGGAAATTTGAATGGAAATGATGAAGAAATGAACTTGGTAGGTTGGAAGCATTACAAACACTAAAATGTGGGTAGTGTGAATTTTGAAAGTTGTTAAGTCCCACATTGGTGGGACTTGAGACTTTGATAGTATTTATATACTAAAATCTCACTCCAAGGGTGTGCCCTTAGGGGTATAGAATTTTGTGAGTGGGAGAGAACACAATCAACATAGACCATCACACACACGCGCGCGCCGCCGCCGCCGTCCGTCCGGCCGGCTCGGCTCGGATCTGGATCTGGATCTGGGCCTGGGCCTTGGGCTTTGGGCTTGCTTGAGTGATGTACTAATTTTTTAGTGACTGAAAAGCTTAAAAATTATTTTGTGTTCAAGAACACATTTTAAATGTGTAAGACCAAGTCATAAAACGGTTTTCGCTGAGTCAGCAACCCGTTTTGAATTGATCCATCATGCAACTGCCTCCCACGATTTCCTATTTTTCGGTTCTTTTACTAAGTCAAAATCGCTCCACTACTTTGCTGATTCAGTTGTTGCGTTTTTGCTATATAAACAGCGTATCAGTTTTCATTTCAACAGAACACAGAACATCACAATTACTCAAAAAAAATTCTCTCTTCATTTTTTATTTGCGATTTTGCTTGCTGCTGCTGTAGAGTGGAATTTCGATTCCATAGAATTGGTTCTGTATAACCAATACGACTGATTGTTTACAACAATCAGTAGAGGGTGTAATTCTGATCGGTTTCTATTGTGCAATAGAAATTCGATATACAGTATTGAACTGGGCTGTTTTATCCTGGGGACGTCGTGAACAATTACGAACTGCTTGCACAATCTTGGCAGTATCACGAAACGTCTTAAAGAGAGCAAACTTAGTCCGCGACTCAGACCGGTAAATTTCGTTTCGGTTGACAATTGTTTTTTTTCAGAATCTGCTTTTTTTTTTTCAAAACTCGTTTTCAACAGTCCTCTAACTATTTTACTGATTGTTCTTGCAATCCTCATCTTCTTCCTTCTATTGTTCTTCATTTTCATCAATCAAAATCCAGATTTGTTTTTGAACCATTCAAAACTCATTTTTATTTCCATTCTTTATATTTTCTTCATCTTAATTTTACTCCATTTTTCTCCATCTTTTTCTTTCCTTCTTCATCCTCTTCTCTCATCAAAACAACACAAATCAACTCATGAACTTGTACTTAACTAATCTTCATCTTCAAATCAAAAACCCTAATATTTTATTTCAAAATAAAGATCCAATTTTGGATTGCCAAACAACACAAAATACATTGACAGATCCAAAATTAAACCCCTTTTGCAATTGCTAATTAAAACAAAAAAATTTCTGTCAATTTTTTTTAAAACAAATAATTGATTTTATAAACAGATCTGAGTTTGTGCATATGAAAATGATGAATAAGGAGAATGAAAAAGATGAAGAAAAGTGGAATAAAATTAAAATGAAGAAAAGATGAAAAATGAAATATGTGAAAGAATAGAAGAATAAAAATGAGTTTTTAATGGTTCAAAAAAAAATATGGGTTTGGGTTGATGAAGTTGAAGAACAATATAAGGAAGAAGATGAAGATTGCTAGAACTAACAGTTTTTTGAATTAATTTGACGGAAAGGACCAATTTATTTAACGGAAAGAAAATTAGAGGACCTAAACGGAACGAAAAATAGTTAGAGGACCAAAGTGAAACCTTGAAAATAGTTAGAGGACCAAAAGTGTATTTAAGCCTTAAATATAATGAAAACAACTTAAAAAATTATTACACCAATAAAAAAAACAAAAACAAAAAATTGATCCCTATATGATCTATAAACCAAAACTAATAGATATAGATAATGTGATTCACAATTTTTGTTATATTTGGTAATGCTTCCCTAAAGGCTAAATATTATGTTGTTCCTTGATCACCATATATGGCCAGTTGAGCAGTAATTAAGTGGCTTAAACTCTCCTCAAAAGGGATCTCATCTACATGTAGCCACCTATAAATATTTCTCCAAATATTGCGTGAAAGTGCAAGTGAAGAAGACTGTGATTGCTATCCTCTATTTCCAACAAATAGAATGCACAAAAAGTCGTGTGGATTTTCAAGTATCCCTTTATTAGCCAAAATTCCTCTAGTTGGAATTTTCCTTAACTAATACTCCCTCCGTCCCTAATTATAAGACCCTTTTTTACTACTGCACGTTCGCCAATGCACAATTTTTATCGCTAATATCTTTAATTATCTAACAGTAAAAATTATAAAAATTTGATATCTTGAAAATACTCATCAAAATAAATCAAACAAGATCTTATATGCTAATATTTGCATTTGTATATTATTAGAAAAATACGGTCAAAACATGATAGATGAATAGTAAAATTTAGTCAAAAGGGGTCTTATATTAAGGGACGGAGGGAGTAACAACCTCCAACCAAAAAATGCTCACTTCTAAAAGAATATCGGTCAACTACAATTTTTAGGATTACGATCTCCTGCTATAACATATACACAATTTTACACAGTTTTTTATATTGATCGTCTATTTAAGATCAGACAATTTAAATTAAAAATTGTATTTCTTAGTTGTTATTTAATATTGTGTGTTACAACTTACAACATACTGCTATAACTACCGGGATCTAATTCCCAATTTTAGATAGCAAGCTATATTTCACCATCAATTTTTGAATATCATGGACATTTTTTTGTGTTACTATTCATTAAGATTAGATGTAGGTAAATTCTATGTACCAAAAAAAAGTTGGTGATAAATTCTTATACACTACAACCAAAATGTTACACAACTTTACCCAATTTAGTTGTCAAATACTCAAATGTAGAAATATCCACGACTCATGAGTACTTTACTGTATCATTATTCATTATAAATGATACTATTATACTAATTGCAAATTAACCTCAAATACTCACGAGTAGTGCTACACCATGCAAAATGACCACATCTTCGAAATATGTAACTAATCCAAAGACATAAAATGAAAGAAATATGTCTTTCGTTTTTTTTTTTTGGATTAAAAGAAATGAAAGAAATATACGGTATGCTTATATATATACATGTCATCGTGGTAGAAAATAATGCAAATTAAGAATTTGATTTATATGTGATGAAAATATAAAATTTTAAACGGGATCAGGTTTTATGTTCTCAATTTTATATATTCTTTCATGCATTTTATTTTAATTTTAATCTATTTAGAGAGTTGTAGATCTATCTGTATCCCATTTATTAAAAATAAAAATAGGAAACTTGCAAGCAGCCAAGCACCATACACATGAAATGAAAATCAAAGGCTCTCAAAAACACAAAGTATCTAAAACCATGATGAATTAAGGCTCCATCATATCCCTAACCTATATTATGTGCAAGATAAAAGCTGATACATATACATCCCACACATTAAGTTAGGTAACGATCTTCTTGCAAGTGTTCTTGAAACTTCTAAATCCTTTCTGGAGAGAACGTTTAAGATTAACTTGAGCTGCAAAAAGCTTGTATCTGGCCACTCTACGCTTTCTCTTCATTTCTCTATCATTCCACCATGACGATTGGGAAGATGACTTCTTCACAATCTTTACACCTCGATTACGTGGAGGAGGAGGTTCGTAATAAGAACAATTAGTAGAGGTTCTATCCAGCCTGCAGCTCCTTTCTGCGGTCATTTCCTTCTCGTGCAAGGTTGTCACACGCTCATCGCACTGGTTATACAAACCTGCATTTCCATATAATGATCGAGGTTGTCGGTGCCCGATTGTTTCCATTTCTTTAATTTGATCTGATCCTAAAACTCAATCCGATCAATTTAATTGTATTGCTATGTTTCTCTTTTGTATGTATTTGATGTTGATGTTTATATACCTCTCTTTTCTCTCCCTTTATCTCCCTTTGATTGTTAATTCAGTTTGATAGAGAGAAAGTAAGAGAGGCCGTTATTAGATAAAACTAAAGGATAATGTAACGATTGAAAGTATTTTTTATACGCAATTTTACTTATTATTTTTGGTAAAAAGGAAATGAGAGGTTAGAGGTGAATGGGAAAAAATATCATCCGTTGCTGCAATAAGAGTAGGAGAAAATATATAACCCTGAATTTAGCAAAGCTCATCATTCTCAACTACTACATTTTATAGCACTGTTTATTTTTAGGATTCAATCTCATTAACCGTAATAGCAACTATAAATATAGCATGTCCAAATTACTATATTTTAAATAAGCATAAAAAAAATTAAAAAAATCTTGTACTTTGAGAAGAAAATGAAAATCAAAAAAATTCAATGGACGGAAAATATTTACATTTCATAACAATTTATTTACTATTTGTTTCCAACATATGCTTTAATCGATTCAAATAATTACACGTCAGTTGAGGTTCAGTTCTTCTTGGTCTCAACTCTCACTCACGGCCTCCTTCAATTTGAGATCTTCGTTTCCCACCCCTCAAACACAGTTTTTATGCTCCGAATGTTTTTAGAAACGTGGGGTGGGAAACAAAGCTCTCCTTCAATTTTTGGTAGGGGTCTTGGATTTCTTAGTGGTTTCCATGTGAGACTCCTGGATGACAGTAAAAATAATTAAGCATACAAACAAATAGATGGTATGTTTTTTTTTAACAAAAAAAACAATGATACTACTAAATAAAGTAAAAACATAAAGAAAATGAGAGAATATAGGAGAAAGAATTGCAATGATGGAAACTTAAAGGTGGTGACTGGCTGCTTATTTGCCTAGCAGAAAAAGAGTATCGTCACTCACGATGCAAGACTTCCACTCATCTCCTTGATCAGGAAGTTGGCGGAATATGTGAACAAGTACAACAGCATCCAGAGCAGCGTATTCTAGCTGTACATATAGAACTGTGTTAGATTATTGAATGACTTGGTTCAAATGGATTGTATTATATATAGTATATACTGAAAAGTTTCTTTAGAAATCATACACACACACACACACACGCGAGCATAATTTGGAACATAAAATCCATTATCAGGAAATTAAATGAATTTACGAAGTAAACTGTAAACTTTGTACACTTTAACAATAGTAATCAATCATATATCTTATCATAGTGAGATTTTTTCCGACTCAACCATCATATAGTTCACTATATATAGTATAGTTCACTATATGAAACTCTACTTAGTATCTCACTTGGAATTTCAGTTGATTTGTTTTGTAAAACTTTTTTAATAACGAATGATTCATGAATATCAGTGAAAGTTAATAAGGATTAACAATCTCAACTATTTCATGCTTAAGAAAGGAAGAATAAACTCAAAAGTTTCACAATACAATATTATGAAAAATTTAACCTGAAAATATCTCTATTCCTCACCCCACCCCCCGGGATTGCAAGTTGCAGCAAACGAGGAATTATGAAGAAAAAAAAAACCTAAAGCTAAAAGCCCCCGAGGCAAATGTTGAAATAGTATAGTCAGAGAAGCTTTATGAAGATAAAGAGCATTATGAATTGCAAAAAAAGGGGGAGCATTTACTTGATTTGGAGTTAAAGGTCGTTGCTCCCAATCGCTGTTTCGTCTTGTCTTGTTTAAACCAGCACCCAGTACTTTCTGATTTACCAATAAACACACAAATTTTGTCAAAATATGCTAACACAGAAAATTGAGGGATTAGATCATCACCCATCCACAAATATCAGATCAACAGAAACTGAGATATGAAACATCGAACATATATTCATATATACAGTACCTCTGCAAGCTTAGCCAAACCACCCCGAGGATCTTTAAAAACTTTCTGGATGTCTAGCAACCTTTTATAGTTCTTGAAACATGTCAGCTCTTCATATGAGTGAGCAAGTTGCTTTATATCACATTGGAAATTATACCCTGAAATACATGCCATAGAGCAGCAATGGTTACTAATGTTTTTTGTGACCCATCCTTCCACCGAATAGGCGAGACACTAATCTCTCACATCATGTCAAATGGTTACCAATACCTTGAAAATAAATCCAAGAATTAACTCAGGACTATATGCTTAAGGGACACTGGGACAGTAGAGACTCAAATCCTGTCTGCTCAAACCAATACATATGCTTAAGGGATATGTGTTTGATACTTTCCAACACGTGCCAAGTGGTTATTAATTCAGACTTAAAATGTTACAAAACAACACCAAGTGCTTCATTTTATTAGCAGGGTCGGTTATAATAAAGCATAAAAGATACATGTTACTGAATCCCATCAATAAAAACATTCTTATTCAGGTAAATATAGTCATCCCTCAAAAGTTAGGTTGATGCATCGTTTGCCAAAAGTATTTTTTGCTGGTATATCCATGAGACTAATGAATTGAAAATTTTCATACCAAGTTTTAGAATCCCAGGTGACAGCAAAATGCGGGTTAGACAGTTGTCTAAACTTTCAGGCACCTCTCTGTGTAACTTTATCAGATCAAATATGAAGGCCTTCTTTTCAGAAGCAATTTGCATGATAGAAACCTGAAACATGGAAATTTGTGGAGAAAAGGAATAACAGAAGAATCAAGAGTTTAGTTTTTTATTAGAAACTTGTCATAGCTCAAAGGCTAAAACCCACACATAACTCCATACAATTTAAGTAAGCAGAGATCAAATCCATGGAAGCCCAGATAGTTAAAAAACAAAATAGTATCGTTGTCCGAATCATATACCCAATACTTCTTAGATACTCTCTTAGATATGGATTACTGGCTAAGGATAGGACTATATCACCCCTCAACCCCATTGTCACAATGTTGTTGGTTCTCCTTGGTGGGGAGGGAATACAAATGGATCAAGAACAAAGCTCTAGTTACCATACTAGACTGTGTAGAACATACATAAGTTTTTGTTATCAAGATAATTGTGCATTTAAGCTTATACATAGACATTTGCACACATGTGTGAGTGTGTGCACATGATTGTGTGTGTAGTGCGCACACATGTGTGTGTATGCATAAGTGCGGGTGTGAGTGAGTGTTAACATTCTAGACTGCGTCTTATCTTTATACATTAAAATTTACGGTATCCTCGTATTTGTATCCCCATCGTACTCATATTGAATTATGTATCAGGGCTTCTTAGATGGAGAAACATTAATCTATTAAAAAGATCGTTTTAATTTACCTTGTTTGGCTTGCGGCCTTTTACATAGTTAGGCTTCCACTCACAATCAAGACCTATGACTTTAACATCCTCAATGTGACATGTTGCATCAAGCAAACCTTCAACTTCATCAACCCAAATAATGTCTTCAACCATCAGTTCCTTTAGATTTAAATAACGTCCTTGCGGCATACTTGTTTCAAGCACTACGGGACAAAAGCAGTACTGTCATCGACTCATCGTCTTAGAATGAAGTTACAGAGAGCAGATACACTACATAAAAATTAATTAGACAAACCAAATGTATCAATGCATGCAAGGGAGGTCACAAGAAACTGTCTTACCTTTAATATCCAAAAATTTGTCTAGGGAGTACCGTTCACACAGTTCATCAACTTTTTCCATGTAACCAGCTTCCATTGCCAAATAAACCTTGACATATAAAACTATTAAATCATAGCATACATATTTTAAAACTTCATCCTGGCAATCAGGACTAAGAATCTGACAAAAAAATTAATATAATTAATGCTCTAGAAAATCAACAAAAAACATATTTTAACTTAATTGTACTTCTGGTCCTACTATAGCTAATGCACAATTTTTGTTCATTGATAATTTACTGCTCAAATGTAAAATTGTAATAATTTAGAGTTATCTCATAAGAATAGTTTCTTATCTAAGAGTGTTTCTCAACATCAGGTTTCATATTACGTAGTTATTAGTTATTATATTATGATTCGTTTCACTATTCACTTATAATTAGGAGTTTTGTATCACTATAAATAGGGGTTAGTTCTTAATCTCGTATCCTCCTAGAGGGGAATAAGAAACAAGTTGTCTAAGTGTCATTTAAAAAACAACAAAATAAAGAAATCAAAATGGCAGATCATATGAGCATTATAAAATGGTAGCGCTATTCAGTACAAACTGTAAAGAACACGGTTCAAAAAATAAAGCTTTTCTAATTCATACAGTCTCCAAGGGATACACTTAAGCAATACAGGATGTACATTATGACATTATAATGCAGTCATTACGCAAAAAAAAAAATCAAACTACCAACCAAATATTCCATAAGTTGTCTATCATTTTTTGTTCTAGCCTCGGCAACGTCCCAACATCCCTTTTCTGCTAAGCTCTTTAGTGAGCTGCAAAATTGATCAGGTAATATTGTAAATAAGAATTAAATAAAAGAAAAGGCGAGGTAGAGTCAGATTTAAGATGCTATGAACAAAATCAAACGGCACAAGGAAAACAATTGGAGAGAAAATATTCCCAATGTTAAAAGTACAAATCAATCACCTTTCTTTACACCTCTTGTATACATCTGGAAAATCCTGCTTTAGATTATTTTTCTTTATAATCTCGTAGGCATCCTTTAGCATGTTTCGCTCGATGAACTCCTCAATAAGTATGGACAACATAGGCTTCCCCATAAATGCTGCCCACTTCTCTGCTGCTTTAAATTGATTACTCTTTATCATATCAAGGAGAAAAGATTGCCCATAGTGGGAAATAGAGAAATGCTCGATTAAAGTGACAGCTATTGTGTACAACTGGGATTTCACCAATTCAAGGGTATACTGTTCAATCAATTCTTTTGCCATGCCACAACTTAAATAATCTTTTTCTTTGTTTTGGCACAGGGCTTTCTCAACATTTGTTAGTTTTACACCAAACGTTTCTAGTATTTTCATGACTATTAATTCATCATGCTTGATCTGGCCCCTAATAACATTAACAAGTAGATAGGCAGCTGCATTTTTAGCATCCAAGGAGTCTTCTGTAGTGGCTGCTGTTGATCTTTTTATGAAGCGGCGAAAAGCAGAAATAATCAAATGAGTAAACCCTTGACTTTGATTGTCAAACACGGGAGACACATACAGGCACTGAACAATAAAAGTTGCTGGTCCAGGTTTTGGATCATTGTGGAGCACAAGATGTAGCTGTTCCTGAAGGGATCGGAATTTCACAGTTGCCTTACAATTGCCTATGCAATGGGAAAAAAAGTAAGAAACACAATGCATATTGATGACACACAACACAAATACCACATGAAATATAATTAATTAACAACTCTCAATTTCAATTGTAACAAAAACATTTGCTAACTTGTGTCTTAGTTGAAAAAATAGCTTACCTAACTTTATCAAGGACTCCTTCGTTAGAGCTGGAAATAAATTAAACTCTAAAGAATTTTCAGTTACAGGCTTTTTGAATAATCATTTTCCTGCTGTTTTGCAGATCAATATCACTTTCAGCAAGTTTTTGGACCCTAATAAGTGATTATAGATTTAAGAATCACTTTTCCTAACCAAAAGAAAACAGCTAAAAAGAGGGTAACGACAAATTAAAGATGATGTAGAACACATGTAACAAAAAGTTATAGCATAATACATTTCTAACAATGAAAGGTTCGCCAAAGAACATCTAGCTTTCGGACTGTATATTATTAATACTAATAGTAAGTGTTTCAACCTTCCATTCAATCAACTATCTAGCTTTCAAACCAAGAAAAGTTGCAGTAATGATCAATCAATCATTGATTATATGGGTACTTAAGATAAGCCTCCATAACCAGTATTAGGTGTCAGAGGCTCAACATGTCGACAACAAACATAAAGAAACACAAAATACAAGTATCCAGACGATAAACACCGATGTCTGACTGCCTAAGTGAATAATGCCGACTTGAAGAAAAGTAAACTTTCAGAACAATTTAGTTGAGTCATTTCAACAAACAACTAGTATTCAAGATTTCATCTCAATACAAACAACAAATATTAGCATTACAAAAGGAGAAAATCATACCATAATAATAACATTCTTTCAGCATGAACATAAATACCACAGGAGAAACATGTGATAAATCATAAAAAGTATGTTTGCTTAAGGTCCATTCACAAACACTATCCTCTTTGTTTTCTACCTCTGCTACATTCTCTTCCAATCCCATCTCTACAAAAACCTATAATCAAAGTAACAATGTGATTAATTAACACGAAATTGACACCGAAATTCTTACAAATTTAATTGCAGTTACTACAATTTACTGTATATAAATCTGTCAAATTTTTTTTTACTGTATATAATAAATAAACAGCTCCACATATGATCAATATACATGAATCAAAATTTTGAAATTCAGTTATTCTGGTAACTATGAAGAACAGTTTCATAATTTAATTAACTATGAAATTCAGTTATTCTGGTAACTATGAAGCTCCGACACTCCTTAAATTAGGCGTGTTCGAAGTCGGACATGTGTCGTGTCACACACACGACACTTACAATTACATTGAATTATATCACTTTTTCAAAAAATTCTATGGTTTTGACTTTTGAGAAAGATAATACAATATTATTCACCTTTTAGGAAATATACATAAATAAATAAAAAGAAGTACTAGTACGATTATTCGGTTACTTTTCCCTTTTTTTCTTTTTTGAATGAGACAAGTGAAATAGGTAGTGGAAGGAAAAAGAGTTAGTTTAAGGAAAATATAGTAAATAATAATACAGTAAGATTATGAATGGGAGAAGAAGACTTACTTGTGAAAAAAATGATTGTGAATTTTGAAGGAAATTGGAATGAAAAATTTCTGAGCTATGGGGTTTATGAAATGAAAGTCTCTGGTATGAATTTGTAAAACAACTATATTGTGCGTGATACTTGCCAACACATTGATACAAGTAATAAATATATATATACGAGTCACTGTCGGCGTGAATATGAATGATAACGATAACGATTTTCGGACGTCTCAAGAAACAAATACTGTACGGTGTTTTTTTTTTTCTTTTCTTTTTTACTCGACCAAAATGCAAAGTTATCTAAAACTCAAACATGTGTATAAAAGAGGTGACTGAAGTTCAACCCCTGATATGAAACGTATAACCTAACAATTTTTTATTTTTTGTCAGTTGAACTATGACTCAGACATGAACATTTAATCTAACAATTTCTTTAGTTTTTATCAATTAAAATATTACTTCTGGACAATATAATAATAACTTAAATTAAAATTTACAAGTATGAAAGATATCGCAGTGATATAAAAAAATCATTGTGAATAAATAAATAAATGTTTGAGTCATTGTGATTATAATATTTGATTTGATTATTTTATTTATCTACATAATACATTATAAATACAGCGTCAATTATCGTTGGACCAACTAATTTTTAATATATTTAATTATATTGAAATTTGAAATTGAAAATATAAATTATAAGGGTGTATTTTGTGTTAATAATTAAATTTTCATAAAATTAATTTGGTAATTTGAAATTTAATAAGACATAAATACATTTTGCAATAATTATTATATACGTTATCCGTTCTTTTTTAACTGTCACAATTGACAACTACGTGTATGTCAATTCATATGTTTGACGACTAATATATTTAATAATGTATTATAAAAAATTATTAAAAAGTTATATTAGAAAGAAATTTAAAGATATTATTTTTACTTATAAATAAAGCATAAAGAAATATACATTTCTCATACCAAAAAAAAATAAGGAAGTATATTTTAAATTGATTTTTATTTGAAATATTGATTCCGCTTCTTTTTTTTGTTAAGATGAGTGCGAACGACTCTCTCTTTTTTGAATACTCACTAATATTTTTTTTAATTGAATAAAATACATCCTTCATTTTTAAAATAAATCCACATAAAAGTAACCTACATAAATTTGAGTTAATTTAAAAAAGAGTATTAAGAGAGTGTTAAAAAAGAAAATGGTACATTTGACTTGAGAGAGAGCTGGGGAAGGAGGGGGCCATTGAGATTGAAGTGGCGGCCATGGGATGATGGAATGACACGTGGCCATACGAGATAATATCATGCGGCTCAAAAATTATACGCCTGCTGGATATATATTGCCAATCTTATCCATCCGGACAATGTTGTTTGTTTGGTTTTTTTTACACAGGCTTAATTACACATTTAATACTAAATTACTACTTATATAAATACCTTTTAAAAAAAATGTCTAGGTCTAAAATATAAACCCCTTTACAAATTACCAGGTGTATTTATTACTTTTTTCCTTACACATACCCCTAATTATCACTATAAAGTTGCATTGGAATACAAAAAGTCAAATTTTTACACATACAAACAAAAGATAATTTGGTAAAATTTATACACAAACTAGACACAATAATTGTATTATCAACATTTCTTAATAAGCGTGATATTAATCAATAATGTTTATATAATAGGACGGAAGAAGTATTGACTAAATAGACTTCCTAATTGATTGAATTTTTTTTTCATTTCTAACTTTCCAAAATATCCAACAAGTGGTGACAACCAAATGTCCTAAAAACTTTTTTTTTGTTATAATCTAAAAACATTGGTGGACAATATCCAAAATATATATTTTTTTTGCATTAAAAATAACAATTTTAAACTTAAAATTGAATTCACAAATTTTCAACTCAAATTTTTATATATATTTTTTTAAGGAAAGTATTAACATGTGCCCTTGGGGCACATGTTGGTGAGATAAATAAAGAAGTTTTTTATCGGGATTCGTGTATTGAATGTAATTTTCAAATTATTTATGTTTTTAATGTACAAAATTTAAGAAAATAATTCTATTTTTTAATTCTTAAAATATGCCCTTAAAGCGCATGTTAACGTGACATTTTTTTAACAAGTGTCCTAAATATACTTTTTAGCATTTTTCTGCCACCTCTTTAACTTTGATGTGCGGAATTATTTGAGAATTAGTACTTCTTTCGGCTTTAATTATAAACAAAACTCACCTTTAAATACATTGAATGAGTAATGTATCTAGTATACATTGTAGACTAAATACTTTAGTTATTTAATGTATCAAAAATGTAATTTTTACTTATAATTAACACCGGATAAAATATTTAAATTTGTATTTTGACATAAGAGTAACGACATCTCGATATAAATGTTAACTATTACTAGTCAACTCGTAGATCCAATCACCAAAATTAAACTTGAGTCACATTTTGTCCAACTAAATCATAATTAGGTCCAATTCGAACCAACTCAATAAAACTCAATGACATTTAGTTTCCGTAAACGGTTTGATATATTGAACCATGAACCATACATGTCTTAGAGGTATACACTAAACTTTCTAAGCCTATGTTTGGTTCTAAGAAGAATATATAAAGAGAGAAATAGGTAGGAGAGAGTATGAGAAAAGAGAATTAAATGAGAAATAGAATATATTTTTTTTTTGGTACATGAAATAGAATAGATTTAAACTATTGTTTGGTATAAGAGAAATAAAGAAGAGAGAAATAGAATAGTTCTATGAAATGTCAAAAATAACCTTGACTACAAAAGAAAAAGAATAACAAGTGAAACAATAAATAAGGCCAAGAAAATCTCTATCTCTATATAATATAATTACGGATGTCTCTCTCCCGATCATTATCCAACGTGGCAAGCAACCAAGTATTCATATGTCTATGTGGCAAGATTTCAAGGCTTCAAGTTTTAAGCAATTAGGCAAGCTAAATATACTCCCTTCGATTCCCTCCGGCAACACTTTTCTAATTTTATATTATTTTACTTAGATATAGTTAAGAGCTTTAGTAAAAGTAACATGGTTCGATTCTAACCAGCAACAAAAAATCTATTTTTATGATATATATTTGTACTTATACTATGTAGATTTAATTAGGAGTTGTAGCAAAAGGAACATGGTTCAATTCTCACCTACAACAAAAAAACCTATTTTTATGATGTAATTTTTTACTTAATTGTTACTAACCATAATTTTTAAAAAGTACTAATTTCTATAATCTCTATCTCTATAATATATATTTACGGATGTCTCTCTCATGAACAAAATTTCACAGGCTAATCTATAATGAACCAAAGTTTATGTGTTTCATATATGTCTCTCTCACGAACAAAATTTAGTATGAGATACACGTTTTGATTTTTTTTTGTTGAGACCGGGGTATCCACCGCCGAACGAAGTGACTAATCCCTCGCCAGATTGGAGGCACCTCAAAGGGTGGGATAACTGTCTCTGAAATTTAAAGTTGCTCAATACCACACGACTCGATTTCCACAAACAACTAAAATTATATTTTTATGATTATTTTTTAGGCAATTTTATGATATTTTATTTTATTGCTTATGAAAAATATTTACACTTATATTAGTATACTTGGATTTTTTTTAATTTATACGGGATCAATATTTATACTAATATATATTAATACAAGTGTCTTTTTTTTTTTTTTAATTTACACGAGACTTATATTTATATTCATATATCAATACATGGTCATCTATATATTTTTTTTATAATTTCTACGAAGACGGGAGAGAAAATATTATATTATTGAGAACAGAAAGTGGGAGATCACACCCTCTAGAGTATTTTATCCTTTTAAATCCTTACATTATTTGTATTATTTTTCATATTTGAATAAAATCAATATTAAATGAACGTCTACGTAATATAAAAATAAAAATCATATACTAATACGAAGACTTTTTTATAATTTCACGAGAACGTATATTGCTATCAGGATCTAGATTTGTATCCATATATTAATACGATGACTATATATATTTTTTTTATAATTTTTATAGGAGCTATATTTATACTCATGTACAGGTTTTTTTTGTCGTAATTTTTACAGAATTATATTTTTTTACAATGTTTTAATACGAGACGAAATAATTTTTTTATAGGAACTTAAATATTTATACACATATTAATACGGAAAACCCATTTTTTATAGTATAACATATATTTACACTCATATTAATATGAATGTTTTTTTATTTTATAATTTACACGATGATCAATATTTATACTCATATATTAATACACGACCTATCTTTTTTGTAATTTCAATGGGGACTAGCAATGAAATATGATATTGTTCAAAACGGGGAGCAGAAGATCACTCTCCACCCTATTTTATCTCTTTAAAATCCTTAAATATATATTATTTTTATATTTAAATAATAGAAATATAAAATTAATTTCACAAGTAATTGGAAAAATAAAATTATTTGACAAATATTACATTAATTAACTTAAATTAAAAAAATTAATATCTCAACTAATTTATTTTAATTTTAATAATATATACTATAAATTTAAATATTAACCCGTGCATTGCACGGGTAAGTTATACTAGTATAATATAATTACGGATGCCTCTCTCCCGATCATCATCCAACGTGGCAAGCAACCAAGTCTTCATATATCTATGTGGCAAGATTTCGATGCTTTAAGTTTAAACCAATTAAGCAAGCTAAATATACTCCCTTCGATTCCCTCCAACAAATTTTTTTTAATTTTTATATTATTTTACTTAGATTTTAGTTAAGAGTTTTAGTAAAAGTAGCATGGTTCGATTCTCACCAACAACAAAAAATCTATTTTTTTGATATATATATTTTTATTTATACCAAGTAGATTTAATTAGGAGTTGTAGCAAAAGGAACATGGTTCAATTCTCACCCACAACAAAAATCTATTTTTATGATGTATTTTTTTACTTAATTATTACTAACCATAATTTTTAAAAAGTTACAAATTTCTATAATCTCTATCTTTATCTCTATGATATATTTACGGATGTCTCTCTCATGAACAAAATTTCACGGGACAATCTATAATGAATCAAAGTTTATGTGTGTCATCTATGTCTCTCTCACGAACAAAATTTAGTATGAGATACACAGTTTGATTTTTTTGTTGAGACCGGGGTATCCACCGCCGAACGCAGTGTCTAATCCCTCGCTAGATTGAAGGCACCTCAAAGAGTGGGATAACTGTCTCAGAAATTTAAAGTTGCTCGATACCACACGGTTCGATTTCCACCAAGAACTAAGATTATATTTTTATGATTATTTTTGAAGCAATTTTATGATATTTTATTTTATTGCTTATGAAAAATATTTACACTTATATTAATATGCCTGTTTTTTTTTTTTTAATTTACATAAGACTTATATTTATAATCATATATCAATACATGGTCGTCTATATTTCTTTATATAATTTCTACGAAGATGGGAGAGAAAATATCATATTGTTGAGAATGGAAAGTGGGAGATCACACCCTCTAGAGTATTTTATCCTTTTAAATCTTTACATTTGTATTATTTTTCATATTTGAATAAAATCAATATTAAACGAACGTCTACGTAATATAAAAATAAAAACAATAGACCGATACAAAGATTTTTTTATAATTTCACGAGAACATATATTTCTATGAGGATCTATATTTGTACCCATATATTAATACGTTGACTATATATATATATATATATATATATATATATATATATATATATATATATATTTATAATTTTTATAGGAGTTATATTTATACTCATGTACGGGTTTTTTTTTTGTAATTTTTACAGAATTATATTTTTTCTACGAATGTTTTAATACAAGACGAAAGACTTTTTTTATAGGAACTTAAATATTTATACACATATTAAGCGGAAAACCTATTTTTTATACTATGACTTATATTTACACTCATATTAATATGAATGTTTTTTGATTTTATAATTTACACGATGATCAATATTTATACTCATATATTAATACACGACCTATCTTTTTTGTAATTTTAATGGGGACTAGAAATGAAACATGATGTTGTTCAAAACGGGAAGCGGGAGATCACTCTCCACCCTATTTTATCTCTTTAAAATCCTTAAATATATATTATTTTTATATTTAAATAATATAAATATAAAATTAATTTCACAAGTAATTGGAAAAATAAAATTATTTGACAAAAGTTACATTAATTAACTTAAATTTTTAAAAAAATTAAATTAAATATCTAATATCTCAACTAATCGACTTTAATTTTAATAACATATAATATAAATTTAAATATTAACCCGTGCATTGCACGGGTCAGTTATACTAGTAAAGGGTAAAAATGGAATTGAGATAAAATTGGCTTCCCTTTCTCCTTTTCTTCTCATATCATCGAATAAAAAGTAGTTGGACCCACATATTTTTATTCTCCTTTCTCTATTTCTCATCAAACCAATCAAGATAAATTGAACTTGTTTCTCCAATTTATCTATCACCAACTTCTCTCTTCCCTATTTCACCTCTAACAAACACACCCTAAAATAGAGCAATTTTAGTTAGAGTTTATCATTCACAACTTCATATATAAAAAACCTCTCAGTTAGAGCATATTAAGCCGATGGGAAAAATAAGATAAATATTCTATAATTTCATACCATTTTCAAATCTTGGGTAAATATTTATTTACCCACCAAAATAGACGAATTTTGTTTACCCTATACTTTTTTTTTTTTTTAAGATTATCACTTTAATGTTGATAAATTTTGATTCATTCTATTGATTTTATGCTGACATGACAGACAAAAGTCAAGTGTCACATTAACAAAAATGCATTGTCACATAAGCAAAAGATTATTTTTGTCTGTTTACGTCAAAAAAAAATCAACAGAGTAAATCAAAATTTGTCAACAATACAGGAGAAATTAAAAATAAAACAAAATTTAGAGAACTTTAATCATCTTTTATGATCTTAATCGGCTAAAAAAATTACCTTTTATGATCTGAATTGGCTCAAAAAATTAATCTCTACGGTTTAGTTTTAGGGAGAGAATATGTTTTTCAAATAAAAAAAAACACTTCGGAGTAAAAGCCCAAAATTTTTAAACTTTAAAAAAAACAAATTCCCAAAATCTCTTGGTGTCTCTCTGTCTATTTATTTTCTATTCCAAAACTGAAACCCTACCGTTAGGTTTATTTCATTTCATTCATCAATCAAATCAATAGAGCAGTGCGTGCAGTGTTCACTCTTTCATCTTTCTCCTTCTCTTCTCTTCTCACTCGCTTATTCCAAAATCATCAATTAAACGATGTCGTATCGTCCAAACACAAACTCCAGGACCGAAGTCCGTCGCAACCGATACAAAGTCGCCGTCGATGCCGAAGAAGGTCGCCGTCGCCGTGAAGACACCATGGTTGAGATCCGTAAGAATCGTAGAGAAGAAAGTTTGCTCAAAAAAAGACGCGAAGGTCTTCAACCTCAACAGATTCCTTCCGCTCTTCACTCTACCGTCGTTGAGAAGAAGGTTCATTTTTCATCAATTCATCAATTACTTTGATCAAACTTGTATTAATCCTATTCTGATTGTTTAATTGTTCAATTTCAATTGCGAAACACTAATTAATTTGCTTAATTTGTTGTTGATTTTATGATTTGCGTTAACCTAGGTCTGGTGAATTTTTTTTTTTTTTTTTTTAATTTTCTGAGTTGTGGTTGTGGTTCTATGTTGTTGCAGTTAGAAAATTTACCAACTATGGTTGCTAGTGCTTGGAGTGATGATAATAGCTTGCAGCTAGAGGCAACAACTCAGTTTCGAAAGCTGCTTTCTATTGGTTCGAAATTGGATTAATTATGATATGATAATTTTCTGGTTAGTGTTTTTTAATTAATTAAAGCATATTTGATTGATTTGAGTGATTTTTTTGTTGTTCTAGAACGTACACCACCGATTGAGGAGGTTATACAGACTGGTGTAGTTTCTCGTTTTGTT
Organism: Trifolium dubium; assembly: GCA_951804385.1. NCBI lineage: Eukaryota > Viridiplantae > Streptophyta > Magnoliopsida > Fabales > Fabaceae > Trifolium > Trifolium dubium. Next base: position 48,452,968 of record OX638064.1, on the reverse strand, counting down.
CAGTTTCTGATGAGGGAAGACTTTCCACAGTTGCAGGTTTGTTGTATTGTATGCTTTGTGTATTTAGTTTAGGAATTTGATGTTTTGTTGTTGCTGATATATGGTCTTAACATAATGTATTGTATTATATTGTGTGTTGTAGTTTGAGGCAGCTTGGGCTTTGACAAATATAGCTTCGGGAACTTCTGAAAACACTAAGGTGGTAATTGATCACGGGGCTGTTCCAATTTTTGTGAAGCTCCTTGCTTCTTCTAGTGATGATGTCCGTGAACAGGTATATTTGACTTATCTTAACACACCTTCTCTTTCCTTTAAATATGCAGAAACTTTGGGAAACTGAGAAGATTATCGGTATTTTTTTTAAAATATTAACATATTTTGAGTGTTATTGAGATGAAATAAAAGGGATAGTTCTAAACTACAAAACTTTCCCTTGAAAATCTACAAAACTCGTTTTTGCCTAATTTTGGACCTGGTGTGTTTATAGCTTTTGTAGATGCATTATGTTTCTGCTAGTGGTTTCATTTATTGTTGTGTAACAGATATCGGAAGAATGAAAACAAAACATTTTAGTTGTACCGTACCATGGTATTTATTTTTTACCCGAAAACTGAACGCTTCTCCTGTGGGTTTTTTGGTATGCAGGCAGTGTGGGCATTAGGAAATGTTGCTGGGGATTCTCCTAGATGCCGTGATCTTGTTCTCGGTCATGGGGCCTTGGGTCCACTTTTGTCACAATTGAATGAACATGCCAAGCTTTCTATGCTGAGAAATGCTACCTGGACACTTTCAAACTTCTGCAGGGGCAAGCCACAACCTCCTTTTGATCAGGTATGAAAATATGCATTGCTTATTCTCTAAGAATCAAATAGCCGAGTCCTGGAAATTTCTTTTTGTAACTGTTACTTTTCTTTGTCGTAATGAATTCTTCTGCCAAGTGCCAAGGTGAAATACTACTTCGCAGTAGTAATTGTTTAAATTTACCTGTTGTCTCAACCAAAACGAACCCACCCTATAGATTAGACTTTAGAGCATTATACACATTATGTAAGTAGAGTTGGTCTCCTTATCCGATGAACCACAGTGTTTGTGTTTTTCTCTTTTATTTTCTTTAAGTGAAATCTTTCATGTATTTCTATCGTGAAATTGCAAAGTATGCAATTGGAGTAGCCTCTAGTACAAGCAAATCTTATCCGTTTGTGTATGTGAACCTGAAGGGCTATCCATTGGCTCAATACTTGTTTCTCCAATATCTTTCTGTTTTGCTTGTGTTGTGGTAGCTGTTATTATGCTCTATTTTGTGTATCTCATATTTAATATTTAATATTATTTTATAGGTTAAACCTGCCCTTCCTGCTCTTGCTAGTCTTATTCATTCAAATGATGAAGAAGTTTTGACTGATGCTTGCTGGGCACTTTCATATCTTTCTGATGGCACTAATGATAAAATTCAAGCTGTAATTGAAGCTGGTGTTTGTCCTCGACTGGTTGAACTTCTACAGTGAGTACCTCACATCTCAAATTTTGCGGTGGAAGAATACATGTGCCAATGGCATTTTCCTTTTTAATTCTAATTGTTCTACTTTTGTTCAGGCACGTATCTCCTTCAGTGCTAATTCCTGCTCTTCGCACTGTTGGAAACATTGTCACTGGAGATGATTTGCAAACTCAGGTATTGACAGACGGATCTCTTATGGTTTTGTTGTTCAGCATGTTACTTTGCTTTTCTTTTTTTGGGATAGAGATAGTAGTGTTAGCAGGGATTACAAGGTGTATTGGTTGTTTTGGGGGAGGGACACTAGGGGTTGAGTGTGATAAAGAGGTCACAGGTTGAACTCCCTCTAACACAGCACACTAACTACATTTTCTGTTGAACAAAATAAAAAACTTACAGCATAGCTTATTATTTGTAACAAAATCTCTCTTTTGCACACACCCATATAAATGTTATTGTGCGAGTCATATGCCAAACCTTTATTTGAATTGGAGCTATTCAAATACCGTGTTTTCCCTGGTTTGTGAGATTGTCAGCTTATTTTTTTTTCTTCAGAATTTTTGAAGGCTCCTCGGTCATGTGGTTCCTCAACAATTCTGCAGAAATATCCGTATCATTTATACTATGGGAACATTGCATTTCATTGTTGAAACATGCTTTTTCATAATTTAAACTGTTTGTTTGACCTGCTGCTTTGCCCCACAGGTTATCATCAATCATCAGTCCCTTCCTTGCCTGTTTAATCTGCTGACCAATAATTATAAAAAAAGCATCAAGAAGGAAGCTTGTTGGACCATATCAAACATTACAGCTGGGAATCAACAGCAGATTCAGGTACAGTTGAATTGTATGATAATAATAATTTGATAATGTTCTGATTGCAATGAATGTTTCTTCGGTTCATGTTTCTATGTTTCCTCAATTCCTTTATCCTAATTTCCTAATAATTAACAGGCTGTGATTGAGGCCAATATATTTGGTCCTTTGGTGAACCTGCTTCAAAATGCTGAATTTGATATTAAGAAAGAGGCTGCTTGGGCTATCTCAAATGCTACATCTGGTGGATCTCACGAACAAATCAAGTATGGGGAGACACATTTTTTGTATTCCCCGAGAGGGTTATTATGGTGTTATAATTTATTTATTTTTCTTGGAAGATATCTTTTATTTTATATCCTAATAGAATTATTCTCGATGATTGGCAGGTACCTGGTAAGTCAGGGGTGTATTAAGCCCTTGTGTGATCTTCTTATCTGTCCCGATCCTAGGATTGTGACAGTTTGTCTGGAAGGCCTTGAAAACATCTTGAAGGTTGGAGAAGCTGATAAGAATGTAGGCCATACCGGTGATGTGAACCTATATGCCCAAATGATTGATGATGCTGAGGGGTTGGAGAAAATTGAGAACCTCCAGAGTCATGACAACACAGAGATTTATGAAAAGGCTGTGAAGATTCTCGAGACATACTGGTTGGAGGAAGAAGACGAGACTATGCCTCCAGGCGATGCTTCTCAATCAGGGTTCAACTTTGGTGGCGCAGAAGTTCCTTCTGTGCCTATTGGAGGGTTCAACTTCAATCAGTAGATGTTGATGCTTTAATGGAGCCATGTCTTCTATATTTAGCCTTTTCTGGTTCGTATGCAATTTTTTGAATGAAATTATTCTATTAGTAAATTGGATGCAAGTTCTCTTCATTTATTTAAAGTTTATTAAGATTTTTGTTAACTGCAGGAGTTTTTGGCTGGTCTATCATTAGAGTCCTCCGGTATGATGGGTCAAAGCTGGGGTCGAATCAATGTGTTGTTTCTTTGTGTCCAACAAGGTCCGACATTGGTAAATAGAGTCTTGCAGGATTGGCATAGGGTTTTACAATGCCTGGTTTTTCATATCTCATATCTCATGGTGACAGATGTGTGGTGGCTTAATATTTTTGCCACCTTAGAGAATACTAGACTTCTCTATGTGAAGTGATAATTGCATAAAATGAACAGTATCATGATTTTTTCTTCATTATATTGTAGTAGTGTGGAGTCGAGTCGGTCAGTTTTAGTCACAATTGTGGGTTGTTTTGGCAAAATGCCAGATTGCTCGTTTGAGTTTTTACCCGTCTGTTACTTTTGAATTATTTTGTCCATGAAATTTACGCTAGAGTCCAGTTATTCATTATGTTATCCATATCCAGTGTCACTATTATATTATTGATGAAATTTTGATTTGCAATGTCTTAAAACACGAAATAGATAATGTTGTGCAATCATTTTGTATTATGTATACTGTTCTTCATTCGGGACTTTTATAAGTCCTTGTTTTACTTATGCATCGACCATTTGATTTCCACTAATGTTCTTGTGTTACTCCATTTATTATCCAAAAAAACAACTCATTTTGAAGATGGAACCCTTTTTTTGGGGGAATTAAAGGTTCACCATCTTAGTCCTTAGACGCTGTTTTAATGTTTTCAAATATATTTATTTCAAAAAAAACTTTCTATCAATTGAAATATTGGAATCTTGTTTTTTTCTCATTATTTGTTATCTTTGAAATATTTTTCTACAACTAGTCGCTGTGCCTGTATGGAAGTGTACGGCTTTGTATGGTTTTTCCTTTCATTATTTCTCTGATCATAGTGGAATATTGGAATCAAATACATGTGATTGTCATCATTATTAGCTATTGTGTACGAGAAAAGAGTGAAGAATTCCTTCTTTGGTACTCTCTAGATTTTTATGTGATATTTTGTACTGTTATCATGGTTTTTAGCTTGCTGACATAAAAAGGCATTAATGCTATGTTCCAAATTGATTCACATATCCACGAAATTATTAGCAACATAAACAACAGGCTTGATGTCCCTTCTTAGTCCGTTGTCAAAGCAGGATTGGTTTATGATTTTATTTATTTGCATAAGATTATTCATATTGTGTTTCTTGCATAAGATTATTCATATCGAAAATTCAAAAACACGCTTCGAGTTCTATAACTCGAGCAGAGTATTTTTACTAAGTAGTTTCACAAAGATTAAAAATTATACCATAAAACAGTTTTTACATAAAAAAATTGTATTACCATTTTTCTTGTTAAAGAGGTAAAAAAATAGGGTATTATAATGATGTAACCTTTCCTTTAGAAAACTTAAAAATAAAAATACAAAATAAAACTTAAAAATAAAAATACAAAATGCTTTCATTGAGAGTTGAACTCAAGACCTCCCGCTTACTAAACGGGTGCTCTAACCAACTGAGCTATGAAAGCTTTTATGACATTATCAATAGTATTACATTACTAATAAGTAATAGTAATAATCAAACTAATTTTAAGAAACATGGTACTTCATTAATGATGTTGCATAAGGTATTAAACGTAACTGAACATTGAGGAAATTAAAATTATTTGGTTTCATTCAATGTCAAGGGATACATTCATAGTCAATTTATTTTTTTGATATAACATGGTAAAAATTTATTGAATCTTAAACAACCTACATTATTGAATCATTGATTTTTTTTATTTTTTTTTTGATATAATATTGAATCATTGATTCTCTGAACCATTTCCAGTAAGTAAACAAATAAATTAGTCGCATAGTTAAACGGTGTTTGAAAAAAAAAATTGTAACATTACAATATACAATATGTCTATTATCATCTTATTCTGTCAAAAAGACGAGAAACTAGTTATTTAAATTTACATTGGAACAGTAAAAAATAGCACAGTTTACGTTGGAAAAAGGTTAAGCAATTTCAAATGTAATTAGGTTCTTACTTTATTTTCTTAGTTGGCTATATTATGGTTGAGCTATCGTCCATTTTATTTCATGTAAAGTTACGTGAAAGTTTATGGCCACTTGACTCACTTTAGGTTATCATGTCATTAAGTACGGAATTTTCACGCCAGCCATGACTAATTTCCGTAGGATAAACTTTTGTCACTTGACTCACTTTGATACAAAAGATATGCAACTACTCCACTTATAAATCCTATAACCTAACAAAAATCCCCATTTTTATTGTATGATTTTTTATGCAAACAAAATTCTAATTCCCCCTAAATGCAATTGCCTGAGGGGGCAAAGATAAAATTGACAGGAAAAAAATCATGAACAGGACTTCACCACTAAGTTCAGCAGGCAAAGAATGTTTAAGCAGAGGTTCATACAACTGTCCTCTTTACATTTTCTGGCTTTTATGTATAATTTCCTACTGTACCACACCGACCTCTAAAACTCTTTTCTTCTAACACACCTACTCCGCGCCACCTCTTCTGTGGCAAAACAAGAAATATTGCAATAGAATTGATATTGCCTTTTCATCCACTTGTAGCCAAGCAATGTATAGTGGCTGTGGTAACTCCAAAACTCCATGGTCTTCTCTAAGACAGGCTGCTGTACTATGTCCGAGCAGGCAAGAGATGGTATATGAATGGAAAGGTCACACCAATGAGAGGTGACCAATATTATAAAGAATATGATATGGAATATCACGACGGGTCACAAAATAATTTCCTTAATGACTAGGAGAACTAGCATAACAAAACACATGATAAGAAGCACCGAAGCACACATTACCATGCCCCCCTTTTTCTGAGTTCGCTCTGCCTGCATGTCCCACAAACCAAATAATTACCGTAGAGAAACAAGATGGAGAATATTATAGAGAGCGCAAGATTCAAACTGGAAACTAAATCTATCCAAAATAGAAGACAATAAAGAGAAGAAAGACCTTCTGCAGCTGTTTGAGGCCATCCTCAACTGTGGTTGCCACATTCTGAATGTTGTAATCTATTCTATCAACAATGGTTCCCTGTGTAATAGAGGATGTCAATTTTCATAAGGGTGCGAAATTAAGAAAGTTGTTATCTCCTAACAGAGGGAGAGGATCTGCTGACCTGGTCTATGACTAGTACTGATAAATCCTTCATAATCTGAGCAAGCTCGTTCACAGATTCCACAACCTATAAAAGCAAACAAAAATAACTGCGAATCCATTGAGAAGACAACATAGAGTCAAATATGTCATTAATGACATTGCATATGCAACTTTTGCTTACCTGTTGGATCTCCTTTTCTCTTTCAACCGTGAAAGCTTCACTTTTTTTTAGCTTGGCCATCTGATGCTCGTTAAATATCTAGAGATAAATAATTTGGTAGTTTCAGTGATCAACAGTTAACATATATAATACAGACAATGATCATATCGATAATAGAATTTGTTAATTACTATTCCAAACTTCCAGTGAATAAATAATTAATAAACGGGATAAGGATCCAAAAATATTAGTCTACCTCCGGCCTCTCGTTCTCAAGAAACACAGGTAAAAATATAATAAGCTGAAAAGAAAATAGAAATACCATATTGTCCAAGTCATCATCTTCATATCTAGATTTACTTCCATTCATGTTGATCTCTAGATCAACCCCATCTTGACCCTGCATCATCATAAAATGAAAATTAAGGATTTATAAAACAAAATCCTTATAGTTGCTATACATACAATATGAGAATTGATGTAGCCTCCAGATAAGAGACAGAAAGCAAGGGAAGTAAGGTAAGCAGTACTATTTCCTTCAGTATAATATTCCATAAGACCAAGATACTTCACCGCTTGTTCACTCTTAGCTGATGATAGGAAACATCAAGAGTCGAGTGATCTCTTTCCAAAAACAGGAAAAAATGTGATAGGTGGTAAGAAAAGCAGCTTCCAACAGTACTTTAAATTTTTGTTGAGCAAAAGTGAAGCAGAATTCTTTGACAAATAATAACATTTATTATTTATTTAATTGCTGTTATAAATAAACTGTGCCGGTAAACCCCTGAAATTTATTTTCTTCCTTAATAAATTAAAAGTAACGTAACACAAAATAAGCTTTTCCCTCACCTCTTTTTGCAGTCTGAGGCGCTTCAAATAAGTTGATTGTTTTTTACGAAGCTCTACAGAGAGGCTCTGAAGATCAGTAGCAAGAGAACGCTGCATACAATCCAGACAAAGTAAGAAATTATTCAACAAGCTACAACTAATAGTCTAATATCATTATAGATTCTTCCAACCTCATATGGGGTGCATAAATCACGCATTATAATGACTATTTCACCGGCCATCGATTAAAAGAAGCGGAAAAAGGAAGATAGGTGTTTATTGTCATAAGTTAGAACTTTTTTTCTTTGAAATCTGAGTTTTATAATAGAAGCAAATAACAATCAACAAATGATCATGATGACTACTACAGTACAACTAGTGTATCACATATGCTTACCCCAACCATGCAACTCAAAGCAAGAGATTTGACATATTTTATCAAAGCACACAAATGACAAGTCCCAGGAAAAAGGACACTGGTAGAAATTAAATAGTTATATGTGCCTTTTCCTAATCCTCTCCTTGACCAGTGCTCTTTATAAGACCTTTAATTTCTAAAATATAGCACACTTGAAGGCCAGAATAATGTCAACTTAACTTTGTATAGTTTGCTGAGCAGCACTAAAAATAAGATACACTACATTTGTTCCTGCAGATATGTGTCCTTAGGAACAAATTATTTGGCTTTATTAGAGAATATATGGGTCTGTTCATCGACTTTTGAGGAGTTTCTTCATGTTAAGGAAGCCAAAATATTATAACATGATTATTTAGCTGAAGCAAAATGCATGCATCTTTAAGAGGGTTTGCATGACCTTGGATGTGTTTCAAGATGGAATTGTCTCTAAGGTTTCACCATGCACTGCCCATCTTTAAGGCCATCTATAATCCCATTGGTATTTAAGGTCTCTCATACCTCACACTTATTTAACTGGACCTTCCATGTTGCCTTTTTAGAGTTTTTGGATGTTTTTCCTTTTATATTTTATGATTTGGAGTACATATACCCACCTCCTCCTCTCACTGTGATTTTCCGATACTTTTTTGAGAGACCTTACATACTATACCAGTAATACCATGGCAGTCTTTTGTTTAATTTGTAATGACTGCCATGGTATTTCAACTTGAATAATCACATACATTCTTATGGGCCAAAAAAAAATATGCATCTCCTATAATGACTGTTATGTTAAAGCTATGTAGTGATAACTACCTGCACATTTTTCCTGACATTGGAATCCTCAGAAGGCCCTGTAGCAGCAAGTCTCCGCAGTCTCTTCTCTGATCTCTTTATCAAGTCAGTTATCTCGTGCGTTAGAGTCTCAATAGCATGTTGGTCATCCTTACCATCTCCAAACGATGGCATCAAGGCCTTTGAATGAGCCTTTGACAACTCTGCCATTTTTGTGCGTGCACGTTGCACATTTGCTGATATTTCTTCAGATAAATCCACCCATGCTGGAGGTAGCCCCACAGTAATGGGATTTATAGCCTTACTGCATCCGCGAAAACAATTAATATCTTACTGTTACCAAGTCTTATATAACTTGTAACATGCATGCATGTGAAAAATAAAAGACAAATAATTGAAATATGCATAAGTTTTTTATAAAAATGTATCCAGTTTTTGAAGGAAAAAAATCCCATTCCAAGACAATTCTAATACCCAAAAATAGAAAGAATAAAATAATTTTATTACTGATAAATAATAAGTCCACCTATTACTGGATGATTGTGATTCCACCTAATTAATCCATGTATACAGTAAGTTAGAGTCGGTTACATGTCACTGTTAGTTTGGTCTATAAATAGTAGAAGATGGTCTCTGTAATTCACTCATTTAATTCAATAGTTGAATCATTCTACTATTCATTTTGCTTTACTCTTATTGTATCAGAGATCTCTTTGGGGCCTGCTGCACGACTCTTGCTTCCTAAAATGCCAAGGAACTATTGTGGGGAGCCGGACCAGCTAGTGAAGCTTCTTGTCTTGGTCTCGATTGATGAACAGACCTATGGTTTTGAAGAATAAGCACTCAAATATTCGTAACCTGTGGTCTTGGATCTTAAGCTAAGTCACCCTTCAATCATTCAAAATCTATATCGAAAGTGCTGATAGAGTGTGGAAGAATCTGATGGCAAGATTTTCCCAATGAAATCTTGTCAGAATCACTGAATTAAGGCAATAACTTTATAGTATTAAACTAGAATTTGGGTTTGCTTCATTTATCTACCCTCCATTTATAAGGATAGAGATGAGGCGATTAAAATCCTTGCAAGCATTGGCACAGAAAACAGAGGCATTCGCCAACAGCAAGCCAATGGGGAGTTCTCCCTTCTTCTGTTCACTCTCTTGCTGTTTTTCTATCTTTCCATCTCTCAGTCTCTTTATCTTTTTACCTTCTTCTCTGACTACATTCTAGTATCTTCTTTTTGGTTGAATCAGTATTTTATTTTATATTTTGGCAGAAGCTCGAGGTGGAGTTTACAGAGCTCCGAGAGATTTTATGGGTTCAATTCGAAGGTACAAGCAAAAAGCTGACTGCAGAGGTTACAACCTATGCAATGCCAACAACAATGCAACTCACAGTCACACTCGATCCTCAAGGTTCTTAGCACATCTCTCATTGTATGTCATTCTTTTGATGCATAGGGTACACAGTTACACACAATTACAAAATATGGATCAATCTAATGATTAGGAACGATAGTCTACCATCATAGCCGTCCGTAGAGTCGCGAATGGAAAGCTTTACAGTTTCTAAATAAACCAGAATCACAATCAGACACATTTTGAATTTTACTAATGTCATATATTATATATAATATGCTTCACTGATATCCTAAGTCTAAACTCCTTCACTATGGCCTCACATTTCAATTCACAAACTTCAAAGCAAATGCAATCACTCACTCTTATACATATAGTTCCTTTTCGTATCCATGAAGCACAAACACTCCTCAGACTAGACATCTTCATGTGTCATACACGTGTATGACACTGCCACTTAAATTACATCGAATTATATTATTTTCTCAAATTTTTATCGTGTCCGGCGTCCCCGTGCACTTAAATTCAAAAAACATAATAATAACCGATCTAAATTAAAATGCCGCGAGCGTATACATTTCGAAAATCTGATAATTGATCTACAATAACATCAATAAAACTTCTAAAACTACAAGATCTATGAAACCGTACCTTGAATTACCAGGATCTTCAGTACTAAGCGGAGCATAAGAGCGATTAGGATTGAGAAGCGAAGTACTGACCAATTCAATAACAGGACCACCGCCGGAAGAGGTGGAAGGTAGCGAAGATGGCGACGGAGCACGAACACTTTTCAATGCATCTCTGTATTTTCGGAAAAGCAAAGTGCGATTCCGTGTCGCCATTCAGATTCCGATGATCTGAAAGAGAAACGATATATACAGAGAAAATGGAACGATGCTACGTCGTTTCGTTACGGTTTAACTAACCGGAATGAAAGAGAGGGGATTTTTTCGGACACAGTCTCAGATCGCAATGCTCACGTGATTAAGTTCACGCTAAAACAGACGGTCACGTGCGCGTGATGTGTACAACCGTTAATTAGACTTTGAATTGAAGAATAGTTGGTTGAGTTTACCTTAACACCCCAAAATTAAGATTCTAAGTTCTAACAAAAAAAAACTAATTAAATTTTTTTCTGACAAAAACAATTTAAATAAAATTAGTTCTTGCTTGTATGATCGAGTTATAGTATATCACTAAATACTTGCAGTTTATTGAAACGTTGAACATTGAGATGGTATTGAATTGAGATTTTGAAGGATTATTTTGACAAAAAAAGTCTTGAAGATTTGAAAAGATTTTGTAGGATTATATTGTTTCTGTGAGATTTTGAGAGACTTTTTTTTAAAAGATTTTATTTACATTTTATAAAAGTCTTAATTAAATACCACAAAATTTGCTTATATTTTATAAAAGTCTTAATTGAATACCACAAGACTTTTTTATCATAAAAAAGTAAGTCTTTTAAAATCTATTGAAATCCAAATTAAATACCTCCTCCTAAAATATTTTCATTTCTATTTTTATATCTTCTCAAATATACAAATAATTTTAAAAAAAATACAGATAAATATAGCATTATATTTCATCCTATTACTATTATAGATAAATAATTATTTTCATGACAAAAAAAATATTTTTAAAATTTAATTAAATAATTGATATATTTAACAGTGTCTTACTAAACAATGCCGATAATACTTGTTAAACATACCCAAAAAGGAAATTAAAAATCTAGAAGTCATAATTTAATTGGCAAAAATGCCGAAATTGCTAAACTGTACATCTATGACCGGAGATTAGTCTCTGATCCCTCTATTTTATGTCTATGAATTTTCCGTATTAATATTCTTAATAAATATTCCGAGAGCATTGATTAATTTTTTCTTATTTATTTAATACTCATATGATAGTTGTTGAATACAGTAGAATATTTGGTATAAATCTAAAAATCTTACCACTGATAGAATATAGAGATAGAGAAGTTCAACTTTTAAATGAGACAAAATTACCTTTCAAAAAAAAAAATGAGACAAAATTAATTTTGAAATGTTTAAATAGTACTCTTTAAAAACACAACTTTATTTTTTCTTCTACGAACCTTGCACATAAATTGACAAATTGACTTTGACTTCCATTATTAAAGAGCTAGCTACTGTAATTAATTAGTTGCTCCACTTTCCAGCTTGAACTTTTGGATGTTTCTTACACTAATGACGTGTGAAGTCCTTGAAATATGACACTAAAATAAATAAAAAAGAAAAAACTATACTATAAATAAATGGAGGAAGACAAATACATTAGTGGTGGTTACTTTTACCCTTTCTTTGTTTGGTAGGGTGAAAGAATTTCCTCATCACCTTCTTCTTCTTCTTCTTCCTTCTCTCTCTCTCTCACTCTCTCACTTCTTCATCACAATCCAAAACCCTAATCCCCTTTCTCATCTCAATCAATCATGGACTCTGATTCCTCTTGGTCTTCTCGTCTCTCTTCCGCCTCTCGTCGCTATCAAGCCGCTCTTCAATCTCGTTCAGGTTCTTTCTTCTTTAACCTTTCCCCAATTTCTCTAATTTCCACAAATTAATTCATAATTCGGATTTCAAGATATTGGTTAGATCTAATTAAATGAAGATTTATAAAGATTTGTAGCACTAATTCTTTGCTTCTTGTGTATGATGTAGATATGTTCATGGGTTTTGATGAAAACGAAGCGGAAGAAGATATAAGGGAAGAGTTTCTGTGTCCATTTTGTTCTGAGTATTTTGATATCGTTGGATTGTGCTGTCACATTGATGAAGAACATCCAATGGAAGCAAAAAATGGGGTATGTCTACTTTTCGTTCCATTTCTGTTTTTGTTTCAAGTAGCTTACAAGGTTTTTGTTAATTAGTGCAGAGACTTGAAGTTTTTGTTCGTTCCTACATGTCTGTCTTTCCCTGTTTATTACATATAGGTGAAAATAAAATCAATGTTATATTACATACAATCATTACAATGTTTACATTAGAAAAAAAAATGATTTTTTTTTGTTTTTGTAGTTTGAGGATCAATGGTTTTTTCTTGGATTACAACATTTCTATGTGCAGGTTTGTCCTGTTTGTGCATTGAGGGTGGGGGTTGATATGGTTGCTCACATAACCCTACAACATGGAAATATATTTAAGATATCCTTTTTTTTTTCCTCCCCGAGTTCTATTGAGTTCTTCTGGTTCTCAAATGATTTTTAATATGTAAAGTTGTGGATTTTTTAGCATTTAGTTAGTCGAGGTTTTTACAATATGAAACTTGTTCCCATAAAGTTTAGTTATTTTAATGTAATTTGAAAATTAAGATAAAAAGGATTTTATATTTTTATGTTGAAACTGTACTATATTTCTTGGTTGAATTCCTTAACAAAGGAATACATGCAGCGCAAGAGGAAATCGCGTAAAGGTGGATCATATTCAACACTTTCTTTATTGAGGAAGGAGCTGAGAGAAGGAAATTTGCAATCCCTTTTTGGCGGGTCTCCATGTGTAACGTCCTCGTCTAATTCAGCACCTGATCCACTGTTGTCATCATTTATATCGCCTTTAGGTAATGAATCTGCGAGTTCTCAGTCTCACACACATACTGAGACAAGATCATCGAAGAAAATCTCAGATGAGACTGTATCAAAAAGGTATTTCTTTTCAATTTCTGTAACAAATTGCCATTTCCACTTCACAGAATTCTGCTCAATGTTGCACACTTGTACATGTTTTCCTGAATGAGTTGATGTTTGATACTGTGCCCATCTATTGTTTTTCATCCGAGAATACTATATATTGTTTATATATATGAAATGTTAAAAAAATTGGCACGTTTTATCAGAATAGTGTGATATTCTTATGTATGATTGTATTCATTGTTATGATTTTCGTCCTACTTATCATTTTTCTCACACACGGAGTCCTGAAAAAGCTTTATTTCACAGTCTATGGTACTAATGTTTGCAAAACAGGACAAAGTGAAAAGATTTGACAATTTTGTAATTAAAAGTGAAAACCGAAAACATTTCATCAAACTTTAAGAGACTTGTTTTCTCACTATTATCTTAATCAATTGACCATCTTATTTGCTTTATTTAAATTTTGTTAACTGATTATTTTTGTATTTGTAACCTTTCACCCCACCGATCAATTTAGTGCTTGTTGCAAACAATTTCTTGTTCCTTGCTAAGTGCATAATTTTATAACAATAATACACACGACATGGGTTCTATTGTCTCCTGGTTTCTAACAAGTCTACTTTTTCTGTTCAGCCATGTGGAGACGCCAACCATGTCACTTAAGGATAAGGAGGAGAAGACGAAGAGATGTGAGTTTGTTCAAGGACTGTTGATGTCCACCATACTTGATGATGATTTATAAAAGGAAATTCATCAAGATGGGATGCTTCAGTGACAGGCTAATTCACATATGCAATCTGCAATCTGTGGTTTGTTCATTGAAGTTGTCTGTGTATGTGATCCGAGTGGAATAAAAAGAGTAGAAAATTAATGTAATTTATGTTGTATGTGTACTGATGTTTTTAGCTCAAGAGTTTCATATCGTATCCTTAATTTCAGATCATAAAGCTTATAAAGAAATAGATAAAGTTCCTTTCCTGCTGCAACTTATTTTTGCCTTATGCTTAGTACTTTTTATGCTTCTGATTTCCCGGGTAAATGTTCCAGCAGATGTGCTCTTTCTTATACTGCAAGATAAACAAGAAATTGCAGAAGATTAAAATTTCATGATGCTAAGATAAACACAAATTTCAGCACAAGACGTTTAAAAGATACATGATGCTAACAAAGTACACGTAGATATCATACAACCATCTCATAAGCGTAAATTGTTCATCGTAATTTGTGGTTGATTTTCATCGTAAATTGTTCTTGATTGGGTCGTGGCGACTTCGTCAGAGCCTTGTGGGTTTTTCGGATTTTGACGCACTGAACGCTGTCATCGACCGGGTCGTTGGAGGAAGAGGGGGAGGTGATTACTCTTTCCCATCTTGATGGAGTTGTGTCCTCCAAGTGTGGCATCTCGTTCTGTCCATCCTGGACATGAGAGATGACGGTTGTGCGATCGCCGTTATGATCATCGCTCTGGCGTTTTTTGTGATGTGTTTTGACTTTGATCTTTTGGTTTCAATGAAAGAAAAGATGGGGTAAACAGAGTTCCTACAAACAGCGGCACTAATCATACCTGGGATGAGGAAAACTGGTCAGCAACCGTTGTTGTAGTTTGAAAAAAAATACTGTAGCACTAATAGATAGTGTACTACTACTATCATTAACAATCTTTTTTTTAAAGAGGTCCGATTCCATAAGTTTTAGCTCTAGAAATGTCGCGCTAGGTTGAAAGTTTATGATTCGAGTTTGATCTTTGATCTATCTACTTTGTGTATGAATTTATGATGATTATGTCATTCTATTTATATACCAAAAAATAAAATAAAAGACGTTTGAAGACTAATGTATCATTATTATTCTTTTTTTTTTATATATAGACTGTAGTTTGAACTCTAGTTCTTATAAAAAATTAAGGAAATTCTATGGTACATAAATGTAAACCACTGAGTGAGTGGGCGAGAGGGTCGGAGAGAAGTTCGGTGCACAATGTTAGAAACAACAAAAATTGGAGGGAGAAAAATAACAACCGAGGGAAACTCAGAAACAGAGAAAGAAAGAAAGAAAATTCAAAACCCTTTTTCTTTCTTTCAAAGAATCTTCATTATCATTTTTGTCATTCTTATGATCAATAGCATTATCATCTTTTTGAGTTTCAATTCATATAGCGTTTTCGAATTTTGGATTTTGAAAGTGTTGATTAACAATAATGGCTGCAGAGCAAGCTATGCCATTATCAATTGTATCTGTTGTTGAAGATGTTCTTCAAAAACATGGAAATCAATTAAATGATATCGATTTCACTTCAAGAATTAGAAAATCTGAAGAAGCTGGTATAAGCGATATTTCAATTCTTTATCTTTTTTGAGATATTTTCATTTCATTGCATTGTTAAAAAATGATAACAATATGTGTTTGTTGTTGTTGTTGTAGCATCAAGAAGGAATGAAGCAGCTAAATGGTTGCGAAATACAGTTGGAGCAAAAGAGATGTTAGATGAACCTTCTGAAGAAGCTTTCAGGATCGCACTCCGTAGTGGTATTATCCTTTGCAATGCTCTTAATAATATTCAACCCGGTGCTGTACCCAAGGTATATATCAGTATTATGTATAATTATATACGGCGCCTTTGTTTTGTACTTTTGTAGCTCCTCTTTTACCAGTAGTCTCTGCTCGTCTTGTGCAGAGAACCGACTTTATTAATAATATTTTGCCGTTAAAAAAAAAGTATTATGTATAATTATATGCTTCATGTTAGTTTTCGTCAATGTATCACTGACACTTCAGATAAATGACATGTTTGATGCCCGACAATTGATATATATAGTTATATTCAATTACACTTATTTGCTCTAAATCTCAAATTATTATGCTGACCATGTGTTTGTGTTAGTGTTGTGTCTGATATTAGTGTATTTGTCGGTGATTGTAGTCATTAGTCTCTCACTGACAATCATTGTGTATGTAATGTAAGGTAGTTGAAGCCCCAAGTGACATTGATGATATTCCTGATGGAGCAGCACTATCTGTTTATCAATACTTTGAAAATGTAAGGAATTTTTTAGTAACTATGGAGGAGATGGGGCTTCCGATATTTGATGCTTCTGATTTGGAACAGGTACTTTGAAATGATAGCTTAAGTGTGAAAGTGTTCATTTGGTATTTTGAAATCAATACAACTTATTATCGTTATTGCAATGTAATTTGGTTCTGCTTTAATGTTTTTTTTATTACATTTATTAAGGGAGGGAAGTCTTCACGGGTAGTGAATTGTGTTTTAGCACTTAAATCATATAGTGAATGGAAACTAGAAGGCAAAAATGGATCGTGGAAATATGGTGGAAATCCAAAACCACTACCTACCTTTGGGAAACCAATTGTGAGGAAAAACGCAGAACCATTCATGAGGTCTTTGTCCAGAGGAGCTATATCATTCGGCGAAAAAGATGGTTGGCCGAGTGAACACTCTTCATGCACCGATGCTGCATTTAATGATTGCAGCGAAGGGGTAATCAGTAACTGATAATATTTGATTTTGTCTACATGTTTTTTGCATTGTTTTAAAATTTTAATATCAAACCGAATCGGATGGTTCAATGGCCAATAGAGTGGTTCAGTTGCAGTTTTGTCTCGGTACTAGAAGTTTAAAACGATTGAACCATGATCTGGAGGTCTCGCCAGTTCGATGTCTGGTTCGGTTTCTAAAACATTAGTTGTGAGGGAGTATACTATATCTATCTGAATAACTTTTTGGATTGCTATCTGTAGGGTTCTATTCCTTCCTTGTATTCACTGGTTCGTGAAATTTTGCATGATAAGAAGCTAGAAGAAATTCCAATTGTAAGGGTTGCTGCTTATCCAGTTATCCTTAACTACACTATATATATTTTGCATAGCACTTCTTGGATGAGTTGTCTTAACATTTCCTCTTAACAGAAAAGCTAATTAATGCCTTTTGTCAGATAGTAGAATCTCTGCTTAGCAAAGTCATGGAAGAGTATGAAAGTCGCACGGTCACAGTACAACAAGAAATGGTGTGTATCAACCTCATATCATATCAGAGTGAAACTGTTAAAAATAAAATTTTCTTATGTGTGTGTGCTACACATGCTTGCATACAGATATACACCCAAAATTTGATTTGTAACTCATGCTGAATTTCATGATAGTTTTTATGATGGCAGTCTAGAACACCTCGAGAAAATGAGGCACTATCTAAAGCATTGAATTCAAATTTAAAAGATGTTAGTGATGACACAGAGGTAAAATTTTGATTTCAAAAGAGATTTTTCAACTTTGCTTCACATTTTTTGCAAGCCAAGGTGTTCATTAATTGCTTAGTATTATGGATTTCTAGTTTGGTTTGATTTATCATTAATGTGCAGTACCATGACGACGAAAAGTCAAGTATAAAGCTTTTGAAGCAGCAAAACATAATTCAAAGGCAACATGAACACATCCAGGTAACACATGCATGAATGTAGGATGAGATGATGGTGTTACTAACTAAAGCATTAGATTAATTCGGGAATGAAATGATAAAGTGACGAATTTGATATTGAAAATCGTCAGGAATTGAAAATGATTGTTCATCAAACAAAAGCTGGAATGCACTGTCTAAATAAGAAATACAGAGAGGAATTCATATGTCTAGGTAGTCATCTGCAAAGCCTAGCTATTTCTGCTTCAGGATATCAGAAAGTTCTAGAAGAAAACCGTAAAATATACAATCAGATGCAGGACTTGAAAGGTAAAACTCAATTGGTTATCAGAGTCTGATAATCAATTTTATTCCATAGTTTTCTGAATGAGACTAAGTGGTCAAACTTTTGTATATGTTGGTAGGTAGTATTAGGGTGTACTGTAGAGTTCGCCCCTTAATAGGGAAAGAAATCAATCGCGGCATTGTCAGTAGAGTAGAGGAAGAAAGTATTTCGCTCATAATGCCTTCTAAGAATGGAAAAGAGGTGAAGAAGACATTTACTTTTAACAAAGTGTTTGGTCCTTCTGCATCTCAAGGTTGGTTTTTCTGCTGTTCTTTCAGTCCAAAGGTTACTTTGCGTTGCCATTTTCTTAAGTTTATGCATTACAACACCTATGATTTCAATGAAGTTTGACTCTTATTCTCCTTGTGTTTGCTTCATGAATGATTGATGCTCTTTGTGTTTACATGCAGGGGAGGTTTTCTCAGATACACAACCTCTGATTCGTTCGGTTTTGGATGGATTCAATGTTTGTCTATTTGCCTACGGCCAAACAGGATCAGGAAAAACACACACTATGGTAAGACTGGGAGAATCAGACAACAATGCATACCCGTCTTTAGTTTTACTCTATAAATTGCTAGAATTTTTATAATTGCTTTAGTGAATATATTGTGTTGATGTAGTCTGGACCAGACAATATTACTGAGGAAACAGTTGGTGTCAACTATCGTGCTTTGAGGGATCTTTTCTGTCTCTCAGAACAAAGGAAAGACACCATTCACTATAATATCTCTGTCCAGATGCTTGAGATATACAATGAGCAAGTTAGGGACCTACTAATGACAGACGCTTCTAACAAAAGATATCCTTTTTCTAATAATCTAATTTATCTTTAGTTTAACACTACTAACTAATTGTATTTCTATTTACTCTTTTGAATTAATGATTCTCTTGCTTCTCTTTGTGATCCTTTAACACGCATACATTAGAAATTCGCAACAGTTCCCATAATGGTATTAATGTGCCAGATGCAAACCTTGTTCCTGTTTCATCCACTAATGATGTCTTAAATTTGATGAACTTGGGACAAACTAATCGAGCAGTTGGTTCTACTGCCCTGAACAATCGGAGTAGTCGTTCTCATAGGTGTGTGCAGATCAAGTTCATCTCTTCAACTTTACAGCAGTGATTTGTTTTTTAACAGTACAATCGAGCTAATCAATGAGGTTTTTCTAGTTGTACCAAAAATTAAAAGATATATAGTCTTGGTTAAGTCTTCAAAATTTTAATAACTATGCACATATAGATATTTGATTTAATGTTCGGTGAAATGTAATTGATCGTTTGTCCGTATGTAGTCATTAAACTCCATTTTTAAACATTTTACTTTTTCCATCGTCATCTCCTTTTAACAGAAAAATTAGTACCCCATTGGGATAGACTATGAAATACTTTCTTCTCTTGCTGATCATGTATCAATCGGTACTAGCTTATGATGTGCTAATTGCAGCTGCTTGACAGTTCATGTTCAAGGAAGAGAGCTTACATCAGGAAATAGTCTCCGTGGATGTATCCACCTAGTTGATTTGGCAGGAAGTGAGAGGGTTGATAAATCTGAGGTCATAGGAGATAGACTAAAGGAGGCTCAACATATTAACAAGTCGCTTTCTGCGTTAGGAGATGTAATTGCTTCGCTCGCCCAAAAGCAATCACACATTCCTTACCGAAATAGTAAACTTACACAATTGCTTCAGGACTCTCTTGGTATGTTCATATCTTTTTCTTGGTATTGTTTCCTATATTAGCTATTATGCATCTGATTTCTATGTGTATTTGCATAATTGCATATACTTATCAGGAGGCCAAGCAAAGACACTCATGTTTGTTCATATTAGCCCGGAGCCTGAAGCTCTTGGAGAAACAGTTAGTACATTGAAGTTTGCTGAAAGGGTCTCCACTGTTGAACTTGGAGCAGCACGAGTTAATAAAGATAGTGTCGAAATGAAAGAGCTGAAGGAACAGGTTCTTACTTCCTACCTTATTTTTTGTGGAATTAACTGTGATATATCTGCGAATCATGCATTCTGTTGTTGAGTCTACCTACCATCTTTTCCAGATTACTAGTCTAAAGGCAACCATAGCAAGGATGAAGGGGGGAGAGTTGGAACACTTTAAACAGCCTTCAAATAGAATTGCTGGACGTCGTAAACTACCAAGAGATGATTCTAGTAGTAGCATCGAGGTAACATGATTAAAAATAAGTCCAATAAATTAATTTAGTGAATATTTATTATAGCTAACTTTTTCGAGCAAATATGCATTTCCTTTTCTTTAAAAAACTTCATCCTTAATATTTTGTTTACACATTTATTTGAATGTATCCATATTTTGAAAGTCGCTGCTACCAAATACTAATACTGGACATCTCAAGAAGTATCATATACAAAAGAATGAGCTGATAATACATGATTTTGTCAACGGCAACACATATTCATAAAAGTGATTTGGTTTTATAGGACCCTCAAAAGGTTTCATCAAAGCCAAAAAGCGATGATCCCGAAGACATATATAGGAATTTACCTGAACGACCACATCCACATGCTAGGGTAAATGGAAATGAGGATGACGATGAATCAATTTCTAGTAGAAGTATGAATAGGGATGAGAGCTTAACAACCGATGATAGCTGCACGGAACAGTGGGTAGCAGAAAGCAAGCAATCGTCTTCTCCATTGTTAACATCCACAAATGAATCTGATGAGCTTGAGTTAACTAGTAGTGAATGTTCAGAGCCAGACATTAATTGGCAATCTCATTTACCAAAAACAACCGCCATTTCCAGTTTATTAGTGTCTAGACCAAAGAAATCAGTTCATCTCAAACCAGGGAAGAACTTAGGAACCAGGTATTAATTGCTACATTTTCATGTAGCTTATGTTCTTTTCAAGGATCATATTATTAGCATTTAATTCACATATACCATAGTGTAAAATTTTTTTACACTATCAATCAATCATAATCGTCAAAACATTAAAACATGTTTGACTTTAAGTATAACTAATTCTAAAGTCACATATCAATGGTTGTGATTTATTGATAGTGTAAAACTATTTATATTGAGGATGTATCAAAGTTAAACTCATATGATTAGTTATTACTATTGTTAACTAACTTGTACTCCATTTCCTATAACTTTTCGATGTGAATAAGGAGTATGGTCTCATCATTGATTCCTTCTTCACCAAGGAAGCCAAGAAAGCATTCAGGTTTAATTGATGCTAAAAGAAGAAGTGGAAATGCCAAATGAGAAAGCTGTTCTAAGGGACAAACTTCCTATATTATTTTCCCATTTGTGTATCTATAACTTTTTTTCACCACCAGTTTAATCTAGTTCGGGATCAGTTGTAAAGAGAAATGATCGAAGTTTTAATTTTTTAACATTAGAGGGGCATGACAAACTTCCTATAATTTTTAGTGTGATGTGTTGCACTAGATCAAGAAAAATGAAGGGTGTGAGGAATGGAAAAAAAGGCATGGATAAAAAAAGAGGACACAAGAAAAGAAGGCCATGATGCTGTTTTTGCGCTTCCCATCTTACTTATTGCCTCTTCTTTGCAGCATTACTATCAGTTTGTGCGGAGTTATATGGAACAATTGTGTATAGATGTAAGTATGTACTAAATCACTAATTTTAGAAATTGCTGCAGTTAGTACAGTGAATTATATATAGATTCTAAGAACTTAGAGTGTGTTTGGATGAGGGATTTTTTTTGAGGTAAAGTAATGTTTGGATAATAAATTAGGAGAATTTTTAAAATGATGGGAATTTGTGAAGTATTTTACATAAGTTAATTTGAAGGAATTTTAAATGACACCTAAAAGCTAAGAATTTGAAATTCCTTTCTCTATATAAAGTTGGTAGAAAAAATCTAAAATTGACCCGAAACTCCAAAATCGATTCTAAACCCGACCTCAATCTTAAAATTGGTCAAAACCTAAATTCGACATAAACCGTCAAATCGGTCGAAAAACATAAAATTGGCTGAAAACCCTAAAATTGACCCCTAACCCGATCATAACCCTAAAACCAGTATAAAAATATAAAATTGACCATAAATCCGACATGAACCCTAAAATCGGCATAAAAACCTAGATTTGACAACAAACCCGACATAAACCCAAAAATCGGCCGAAAACCATAAAATCAGTAAAAATCCTAAAATCGACCCAAAATCCTAAAATTACTATATACCAAACCGAAATTCTAAAATCGGTCAAAAAAACCGAATATCGGCCATAAAATCGAAAATCGGCCAAAAACCGTAAAATCGAGCCAAAATCTTAAAACTGAACAAAAATCCTAAAATCAACTATATATCAGACCTAAATCATAAAATCGGTCAAAAACCCAAAAATCGGCCAAAAAATGGAAAATTGGTCAAAAATCCTAAAATCAACTATAAATCATACCTAAATCCTAAAATTGGTCAAAAATCAAAAATCGGCTATAAACCAAAAAATCTGTCGAAAACCCTAAAATCGATCAAAAAACTAAAATCGGCTATAAACCGTAAAAGTGGTCAAAAATCCTAAAATCAACTACATATCAGACTTAAATCCTGAAATTGGTCAAAAAACCAAAAATCAACCAAAAACCCTTAAATCGGCTATAAACTCTAAAATCGGCTGAAACCCTTAATAAGAGGACTTTTCTCAAAATAAAAAAAAACTCGAGGTTTTATTCTCGAAATCAGAAAAAAATTTAGCCTTTTTTTTCTTGAATTCAAAAATAAATCGTAAACTTTTTTCTTAGAATCGGAAAAAGAATCGAGATTTCTTTTTCAAAATGTCGAAAAATTTCTAGCATTTTTTTTCTCGAAATCGAAAAAATTTCAAAGACTTTTTTTTATCAAAAAAAATGAGAACTTTTTTTCTTGAAATAAAAAAAAATTAAAAATGAATTACTCTGTCATTCATTACTTCACTCAAACAAAAAAATTTGAAATGAAGGGAATTCAAATGTTTTATCCAAAGAAAGAACTTTGAAATGAAAGGAATTCAAATTGAAGCATTTGAATTTCATGAAATCTCAAAATCCCTTGGATTTGGAAATTCTCCATCCAAACACACTTGATATATTAGTAAGTCTCATTTTACTTAGTATTACAACATGATTCTCGTAAAATACTCCATTTGTTGCTTTTTGCTTTTTAAGTATCGCAATACGATAGATTTAGCATTTTTATTTAACTATCGCTTTTGTATTTTAAGAGTATGATTTTTCAATTATGCTCTTTGTCAATTACTCTTATTTTTTTCAATAAAACACTATCTTGGCTATATATATTTAAAAAATAATTTTATTTTATTTTTAAACAAAGTTTATTTCTTGTTACGGAGTATATTCAAAATTAAACAAAATTTTGTTACATACTACATATAATAATGGTTCCATTTCCATGATTGTTCAAAAAATAATGCTTACATGAAGAGTTAAAATTTTATAAATAAGATGAGTAGTAATTGTGAAACACTCACAATTATAAAGTAAAAGCTGAGAGAAAAAAAATATAAGACTTCATTAATGTTCAAAAAGAAAGAGTGGAAGCACTGCCGGTGCCGACATTTTGGAAGTCTAAGGAAAATAATAAAAGTAAATCCTTAATAAAAAATATAATTTTTTTTTGAAAAAAAAAATCATATATTTACTGTAAAAAATAACATCATTAAAATTTGATAGTGTTTTATTATAAAAAATAAAATAAAATTTGATAGTGTTTTTAACAAAAATTACAACTAAATTTTAAAAATTAATTTTTTATTCTCAGAAATAACAAATTATGGTGTTAACAAAAAAAACATGACTTGCATCATAGTTAGATATTATTGTTTATTTAAGCTTCAAATTATAAAGCTTTATACTAGTGTACTAATTTCAAATCAAATACTTCAATTGTTAATGATGACATTTCAGCAATTATGTTTCTACTTGTAAGGACTAATTCATAACATGAAATTAATAAGGGTGCTGCTAAAGAGTGCACCTATGGCACTGTTTAAGAAAAAATAAATTTAATGGGGCCCTCCAGTATACCTATCAATGAAAACGGCTGATTAGAGAACAATTCCAATTATTCCACACCTACCCACGTGACCATAGCTTTAATTGTATTAGTAACATTTTTTATTGAAAATTGTCTTTTTTTTTCTTCTTCTCTCCTCTAATATATTTTGTTCTCTGCAACTTCCTTTCCTTTTCTTCTCTCCGGTCACCTTCCATCTTCCTTTTTTCTCGCCACCACCGGTCGACCACCACCATCTTCATCGATTTAAACTTTCTTCTTCTCCGATCACTGTCGTCGCTGTCTTCTCTCTCTGTAATATGAGTTTTTATCCGACCAATCCTCATCGATTTCAGATCTCGCCGACTATGATGGTGGCAGTTGGTGGCCGGCAAGAATAGTGTCACCGTGAAAGTTATTAATCACAAAAAGAGAAATGAGATATTGCAAATTAAAGGTTTGTTTTGAATGTTTGGTCATGATGGAAGTCTGGAAGATTTTCAAGAGAAAGAGAGATGAATAGACGTGAAGGAGAGAGAGAAAATAAGAGTGAAGAAAGAGAAATAAAAATTGAAGAGAGAGAAAAAAGTAATTAATAAGTGGGTCTATTAGAATTTATTTATTCTTAAACAATGCCATAGGTGCATTGTTTAGCAATTAATGATACTATTATTTAGAGAATAAAAGTTGGCAAGATAGTATTAGCATATATGATCACTACTAATTATCATTCAGTGTCCCACAATACAAGTCGCTTGTAGTGAGATGCGTCTAAACTATGATACAAACCATCTTCTTTGGCAGACCAGTAAATTATAGAATGGCCTCTATCTCTCTTTTCTTGATACGCTTCCCAAAGATCTGTGAAGCTGAAAGACCATTCAGCACTACATGTAAGATTTCGATTCGATTTAGTTGTGTGCTTGTCGTGATCACCTACAAAGATTTCAGAGGGTGGCCGCCGTGCATCATTACAGTAAATCGTTAATTTCCCCTTGTTATTGTTCGGCAAGTCATTCCGTATGTCGGCAACAACAGTGTGTGGGCTTGCAAGAGTTGTTTTAGTGATTAGAGAATTGAAGGAGAAGAAGAAGAAGAATGCAAAGATGAAGTGATTTTGAAAGCCCATTGTTTGTTTTTTGTGTTACTCTTATGGTAGTGTTAGTTTGTGTTCTTTAAGTAGTACTAGTATCTTGAAATTTTTACAGGTTCTATGAATGGAATAGTGATCTCTAGAAATCAAAAAATAACTCACTCTTAAATATATTAATGACTGGAATCAATATATTCTATGTAAATGTCCCACTCGGAAGCTTTTGTAAACAAGCAATTTCTCTGATTAGTTCTTGCTATTTCCATATGCACAATTATGTAACATAAGAAATAGTAACCTAAACAATAGGGTCACTTAAAAAAATAAATGTAAATTGAGCTTAAGAATTTGATATTCCTTATCCTATTAAACATGATTTATATAGAGCATAAAATTTGAATAAAAATAATTCTTATATTATTTTATTAAATTTATAAATATGTCCTTTTAGGTTATAAAATTTGCATAGAAGTCCCTATTTTTTTCTTTAAAAATTTGTAGAGTGGTCCTTAATATATACTCCCTCTGGCCTTTTATTTAAGCAAAAATTCTATTTTGCACATTTATTAAGGAGTTCATTTTTTATTAGTTGCATTCAACAACATCTTTGGCATATATGCAGCTTTTTTATTTTTTTAGAATTGGGAAGATGGAAAGGAAGAATGAGTGAGTATTACATCAATCACAACAAACAAAAAGCTGCAACTTTTGTTAAGAAATTTTCTAAGTCTATGACTAGCCATAGTTATATAGGGATATTATTAAAAAAGTATTAATAAATAAAATTGAATTTGTTGACTTTTGCTTATATTTAAGGCTAAATATTTTTGATGTTTTTTGCTTATAAATAAGGCCGTAGGGAGTAGTGATTTTTTTTAAAAAGAGTAGTTTTAATTGAAAAGTCAACATGATGATGAGCATGCATAATAATGTCATGGATCATCGAACAAAAAGGGAGCAATAGTTGTCTTTCCAGCTACCATGTGGGCTACCACCAACACGTGGCCGCACAGGCATGTCATTTTGGGATAGAAACATTGTAAATTTAACTAATAAGGCAAATGCTAAACAATGCATCTATGGCATTGTTTAAGGTAGAATAAATTCTAACGGAACCCACTTATTTTACATAGAAGCAAGAGAAAGGTAAATTCAATAATTAAAACATAAAAATATTAAGAAAGAGAAATTCAATTACACTGCACACTTTATGCGCGTGTGAGGGCTTTGAAGCAAGTGCAATGAGGCAATAGCATCTTCTGAAAAAGTGCCTTCTCAAAATCACCGACCACCACCATTGACTCACTACTCATCTTCTTCAATTCATCACCTCCCTTTTCAAAACTCTTCACTTCCATTTTTCCACACAATGAATCACATGTTTTTTATTTCCTCCACCCAATAGTTCCTCTTTTTTCTCTCTTTCAATTCATTCAACCATGGTTTCCCACTCAACCAACCAACCCTTTCTTTCCCAAACCCCCTTCTACTAGATCTCAACCAACCCTTTCTCCACGTACCGCGGTTTGACGGCGAGATGACTGGTTGGTGTGTGGAGAAGAATTGAAGAAGGACGCCGCCTCGGTGACGTCGACGGAGAGCGCCGGCGAGAGGAAGAGAGGGCGGGTTGAAGATGGAGAAACTTTGTTATGCAGTATTTTACAATTGTTAAAAAAAAAAGAAAACTACTACATTGAAGGAGGAAAGAAAGGAAGCGCGTGTGACAATGTCTTGTTGCAGCTTTTCAAGTTTATTTAATTACAGTAATAGATTTAATTTTGCAACTATCAAGATATAATAGTGGGTCCCATTAAAATATTTCTTCCTTAAACAATACCATAGGTGCACTGTTTAGCAGCATCCGTTATTTATTTATCTTAGTTTTGGTTTATTGGGAGAAGTGTTTCAGTTAGGGCTTGTTTGGTTGGAGGGAAAGAGGGAGGAAATAAAGTAAAACACGAAAACCAATGCATGTATTTGGACAATTTTATAATTCAAATACATCCCTCGAATTGCGTGTTTTCTTTCCTTCCTACTTTCTTTCATTCTAACCAAACGGACCCTTAATGTAGAGTTTTATGATTGGTGTAAAAATCATGTCGTTTGTCTTAAAGAGCATCTAAATGTTTTTCATCTAAATTGCAAGGGTTGGATATCCTTTACATTTCTTTTTTGATAGTATCCCTACACTTCTTATGATTCATTATCCGCTTATAAAAAAATGATAATGATGCCAACAATATTTAACTTTTATTAAATTATAATTTAGTGATATTTAGCATTTAATATACCAAAGGGTTTTTCTTTTGGCCCTGGAGAACGAAAATTTTCTCTTCTTTTCTATCCTCTTTGTTCATCGCATAGGGGAGATTTTAGGTCTTTTTAGCCTAAAATCATCCCTTACGTTTGTTTTCTATTCTCTTTTGATATAAATAAGTGGTTTTTACATATACCACATTTTTCTTTTGTATTATTTTTGTTTATTTCGTCGTCTTAATACGGCGTTGTGTCGTTTGTCATCTTGTGCGGCGCTGTGTTGTTCGTCGTCTTGTACGGCGCTTTGATTTTCCGTATTATTGCGGTGTTCATTTGACTCTTCTTGAAAGATCGGCTTTAGTTAATTAGATATTCAATCAATGATTTGGACATCAACGTTGCAGATCCGGAGACATGGATATCTCGGTGACTTTAGTTTTATCATATTATTTGTAGTAGGCATTTTGTTGTGGTATGCTATTAACTTGGATGGTGTGAGTTTGTTTGCAGATTCATCATTTACATTTTTAGTTATGTTAAATCTGATTGTATTTGATATATTCTATCAATTTGATTAAATGAATATCATTTTATTTTTGTTGTGTTCTATAATAAATGCTCAAGTTGAATGGTGCAACACAATAACTACATTTTTACCAAAAAAAAAAACACAATAACTACATCAAGTTGCCTGTAACCAATGATAATGCAATTGACGGAGACATCACATTATTTTTGTAGAAGTTAAAGTTCAAATTTTAGACATTCACCTTAAAAGTAAGATTTTTAGCCACTAAACTTAAAAAAAAAAGTGTAACCAACAATCAATAAATCTCTTAAATAAGTAGAACACAATTGTGGTAAGGGATAAATTTTTTGTCCATCACTGAATCGTAACACAACTTTTATATGTCTAAAATATTAAAATATTTGGCCATAAGACGTGGTTCAAAATTCAAATTAAAACAACAAATTGTTTAATAGCTTAAAAGTTTGTTATTTGTTGTTTTATCATGTGTTGTTATGTCAAGTTTTTACATTTTAAATATCAACATACCTTAAGTATTCATATGAATATAGTTGAATTGATATAGGCATTACTCCATCCATCTCAAAACAATTGACACAGTTAATCAGTTCGTGTTTGTCAATACACAATTTTGATGGTTAATATATTAATTATGTATTTTTAAAAATTTTAAAAACAACATCTTATATGCTAATATTTGCATTTACATATTAGTAAAAAAAAATATTGTTAAACTAGATTATGTGAATAGTGCATATATATTAGTCAACTGTGCAATTATTTTGGAACAAAGAGAATATAATTTATAAGTGGGTTGAATTTCGAATTTGAAAATTTTCACTTATTCATTACTTAATATATTGTCAAAAAAGTGAAATTTATCAGACTAAATTATTTAACAATATTTTCCTTAAATATTCTATTTTCCTGTCAAGTCTTAATTATTGGAGAAAGTTAGGACATATGTTAAAAAATTTAATAAAGAAATGTTTACTTTAAAAGTGGTGCATTATTATTTATAAAAGTCAAAATATTTGTGATTTTTTATTGAAAAATAACAATTACTCCTTCCGTACCAAAATATAAGTCATTAAAAAAAATTATATTAAAATATAAGTCACTTTACAATACTAATGAAATATTTAATGCTATTTTTCTCATTATTCCCTTAACTATTTATTATTATCTCTTCTTTTACTTTTATAATTTATCTTTCCATACCATTATTGAAGGACAATTTTGTAAACTAACTCATAATTTCTCTTTTGTATACAACAATAATTACACTTATTTTCTTCAAAAATAAAAAATAATTATATTTCTTAATTTGTATGATATAATCAAAACGACTTATATTTTAATACGGAAATCGTATTTATTAAAAAGTCATATATTTAATATACTATTACGATGTACAATTTTAAACTTCTTAACATGTGTTAATTTATGCATGATAGAAAATCCTTCTATAGTTGAAATTACATATTGCAAGTATGAATTATTAATATATATGTATCCATACTTGCAAACTTGCAAATTTACAAATTTCTGTATAGACATATTTTTTTTTGTCTAGTAACATAAAGTAACATAGTGACTCTATGCATATATAATACGGTGTCAAACCAATTGAGCTAAGCTCATGCGGCTCTATATAGACATGTTATAGGTCTGTTTGGTAAAAAATAGCGGATAGCTTATAAGCTAGCTTATAGCGGATGAGCTTATAGCTGATAGTTGATAAGCTAGCTGATACTCCCTCCGGACACAAATATAAGCAAAAAACTCCTTAAAATTTTGGACACTATTATAAGCAAATTTAACTACCTTTGTAATTAATTAATACTACTATTCCAAATATACCCTTATTTATTCCTACTACTACTTCTTTATTTACTTGTAATTTGGAGTACTACTTTTTAAGCAATTACTAGTCCACTTTATTTACGTGTGTGATTTCCAAAGGAAAGATATAAATGGTTTGATGTCTTTATTTACTGCTAGAGAATTTTGGCGGTTGCTAGAGAATATGGATAGAATGAGACAATGAGTAAGTACTGGTGGTTGTTAAATTAATTTTAAACTGTTTATGCCTTGGTACATGTGGAACGATGCATAGTAAACATGCAATTTTAATGTCTTGCTTTATGCTTTGAACAATGAACCACACCATAAACCTACAATTTTAATGTCTATTTTTTTTTTAATTAAATTTAAAAAGGGCAATGCAGTAAATTTAGTTTATATTTTACATCAAATCAAAAAAATTAACTACACTTAACAGAATTTCTTAAACATCGTGTAGACAGTTTTTTTTGCTTATATATGTGTACGGAGGGAGTAGCTTATAGCTGATAAGCTAGCTGGTTGAATTTGTAGTGTTTGGTAAAATTAGCGGTTGAAATGACTTATTGATATGAAAAGATATAAAAAATATATATAAAATTAATATTTAATTATTTTTAAGTAAGATGATAGGGGTAAAGTTGGAAGAAAAAGTAATAAGTTAAAAGCTATAAGCTAATTGAATTATCTTATCAAAATAAGCTAAAAGCTGGTAAAAATAAGCTATAAGCTCATGTAAAGAAAATGTTGCCAAACATGACTTATTTTTCATAATGAGCTTATAAGCTATAAACTATAAGCTATAAATTCATTTTCATGCTTTGCCAAACAAACCCTATATCATATATAAAAGTAAAATAAAATCTCTTATATTTTCTTTAGTACATTGGAAAAATAAATATTTAATCTCTGAACTTCTTCCTATTCAACATTAATGTCCCTTAACTCTACATTTGAAACTATCCTACGAGTACAGAATCATCTATATTTATTTTATAACAAGTTGATAATTTTAAAGTTCATAATATTGTAAAAAATAAATAAAAATATTATCATATTTTATATCTACATATTTTTATCCCACAATTTAAATAACTTTACACTAACTCAGAGGGTGTGGTTGAACGGTTTTGACTCATCCTCTCTTAATCAAAAGTTGATGGTCTGATCATCGCTTTGAACATGGAGCAGCTTCAAATCTCTGAGTCAGCTATTCCATCTTTTAAAATACCTCAAATTTAACGAATGATTAGTTATTGCATTCGACGGTAATACATCCATCTCAAAAAAAATAACTTTATACTCAAAATCCAATAAAATCGCAAACACTCCTGGTTTATCGTGGAATGTGGATTACTAGGAACAGGATTAGGACAAAAACATCGTTACGAGGTGGTCTCTATTCTAGTATTCAATCTTCTTCTTCTTGTTAAAATATTTTTTTATGTATTAAATTAGTTTTGGTTCTTTTTCCGCAATTTCCTGTGTGTAGAAAAACATTTGTGCACAATCAAATCAAATCAGAGAGCAAAGCAAAAATCTCTTGCTCTCTCTCTCTCTCTCTCTCACTCTCTCTCTCTCAATACCCATTAGGGTTTTTCATCTCTCTCTGTGCTTTCCTCCAAATGCCTTCACCTTTCTCACAATTAAATTTCTCACTCGTGAGTACTTTTCCTTCTTCCATGTTTTGTTTCACGTGAATCCACTCTTATTCCTTCTTTATTTTTTATAACTAAAAATCAATTTTTTTTCTTAAATATTGGTATTTATTTATTTATTTTGGTTGAAAATTGAAGTATAGTTGTTGGACACACGTTAAACAATTATGAGCTAATCGTTAAGCTTTATTTTTGCATCACCAGCTATTGTATTCAACATTCTCTTAATTTAATGTGAAGAAACTTTGAGTTTATTTGGTTCTATGCAAGTAATTTAATGTGTAGATCTACTTGTAATAGCAAAGGGTCTTTTGAATTTTTATTCAAATTTTAACATAATATATTAATTTTGTTTGGTTGATTAGGATTTCTTAGCTGGAGTTGTTGAAATGTTGACTTATATATTAGGATGAGTAAGACTGAATTATCATCAAGGATGAAGCAACCACTTGTTCCGTTGGCAACGCTGATCGGCCGTGAGCTACGAAATGGAAAAACTGAGAAGCCTTTTGTGAAGTATGGACAGTCTGGTTTGGCAAAGAAAGGAGAAGATTATTTTCTTATCAAGACAGATTGTCAGAGGGTTCCCGGGGATTCTTCAACGCTGTTTTCTGTCTTTGCGGTACGTGTCATATATTAACTTGATTGTTTTTAGTGAAATGTTTGGAGAAAGATATATTTGATTAGTTAGAAATGAGAATGTTGCCTAAGATATATAATAAGATCTTAGGAATGAATTAGTAATTGGTTCAGCTTTTACGCACCGAAGGGAGGGTATGTTTTTATTAAGGTTTAGTAAATAAATGAGAGTTGAAGTGTGTGATTTCTTTCTTCTCTTACATTTTGTCAGCGATCAAATGGAGCGTCAATTTATTCCCACAATGGTTATGATATCAATAAGGAATTCTTGATTGGCAGATCCTTGACGGGCATAATGGTATATCTGCTGCTATTTTTGCAAAGGAAAACATACTAAACAATGTCATGAGTGCAATACCGCAAGGTATAAGCAGAGAGGAATGGCTTCAAGCTCTGCCTCGGGCTCTTGTTGTCGCTTTTGTGAAAACTGACATGGAGTTTCAGAAAAAAGGTATGCGTGGAGTTTTCTTTGTATCCTTATTGGAGTTGTTCATGTACACTCGTTCTAACATTTAAATTTCACCTGCAGGAGAAACATCTGGAACGACGGCTACATTTGTTATTATTGATGAATGGACTGTTACGGTTGCATCTGTTGGGGATTCCCGGTGCATATTAGATGCCCAGGGAGGTGTTGTTTCTCTCTTGACAGTTGATCACAGATTGGAAGAAAATGTAGAAGAGAGGGAACGTGTTACTGCCAGTGGTGGTGAAGTAGGAAGACTCAATGTATTTGGAGGCAATGAGGTATGATGTGTAATCTTCATATTCCCGTTCAAATAATGGCTTGCTTATCTAACTTGTTTTGGTTCTTTAATATGTTTAGGTGGGGCCACTTCGCTGCTGGCCTGGTGGATTGTGCCTTTCTAGATCAATAGGCGACACAGATGTGGGAGAATATATCGTTCCAATACCACATGTTAAGCAAGTGAAGGTAAGTTGGTTTCATTCTCATGGTCTTACTGACCCTTTTATGTGAAGGTGTTTACTTCTAAATTTCATTGTTCACTGACTCCCCTTATTCGTTCCCTAGCTTTCAAATGCCGGAGGAAGGCTTATCATAGCTTCTGATGGTATTTGGGATACTTTGTCTTCTGATATGGCTGCCCAGTCATGTCGTGGTGTACCTGCAGAACTCGCTGCAAAGCTGGTGGTAAAGGTGATAGTTGTTTGGGGCAATGTTCCTATTTTTTGAGAAATGGAAGTCCCCTTTTTTGTTTAATCAATGCCTTATTTATTTTTTAATCTTAACAGGAAGCTCTAAGGTCAAGAGGGCTGAAGGATGATACAACCTGTCTTGTTGTAGATATTATTCCTTCGGACTATCCTGTGTCGCCAATGGCAACAACTCCTAGAAAGAAACAGAATATGCTAAGTTCACTTCTCTTTGGAAAGAAATCTCAAAGCTTTACAAATAAAGGAACTAATAAGCTTTCTGCAGTTGGTTTTATGGAAGAGTTATTTGAAGAGGGTTCTGCATTGCTTACAGAGAGGTCATTCTTAGACTATAACTGCCAAATTTATATTTGCATGCCGCCTTTTGAAGTTTAGTACTTCCTCTAATCTCCGAATATAAGCAAAAAGTACTTTTATCTGATGGTCTCAAATATAAGCAATTCTAACAACTTTTTACTCTATTTAATAATGTCATTCCTAAAATATCCCTCAACTATTATAAGTTTTATTTTCCAAATTACTTTTTTATTTGCTTCGAACAAGTTCCTATGATGGGTACTTTTGAGAATACATTTTTTTTCGTATGAAATCAAGATAATTAATTACACTTAACTAAATTGCTTAATAAGTGTGAAATTGGTTATTTTTGTTTATAATCAAGACCTGAGTAACTTATTGTTTTGCGTCATCGCCAACAATGATTGGAGCTAAAATGTTTACTTTTCGATTTGGGTGTATTTGTGTGATTTAGACTTTTCTTTTCCTATATTGCAGGTTAGGTAAGGACGTTCCTTCCGATACGAATTCTGGTATTTACCGCTGTGCGGTTTGCCTAGCAGATCAACCCTCTGGTGATGGTTTATCAGTAAACACCAATCATTTTATAACTCCAGTATCTAAACCACAGGAAGGTCCATTCCTCTGCACGAACTGTCAGAAGAAAAAAGATGCCATGGAAGGAAAAAGGTCCTGAAATCTGAGTTACAACAGAATAGTTGTCTAGTATACCATTTTAGTAGCATAGTAAATATTAGTATATTTTTTTTCCCCTGGCAGTGAGCAATGAATTGGTTCTACATTTGGGTGGTGATTGTCATAAGTGTGTAGCAGATGAGGTTTTGAGATAGTTAGGTTAGGTCCTTTGGAGGTTGTTGCATATTGTTTTTTGGCTTGTGCTCAGTTGTTGGACTGACTGACAAGAACAAACATGTTGTTTAGTAGATAACACAATTCGGGTGGTCCGGCGCCCGAATTGCCTAGTGCAGCTGCGGTATTATTGGATTCGGATGGTTGAGGTTGAGTTTGGGTTAAGGGTATCAAATCACCTGCGGTAACCCCCATTACATTGTGTATACAAGTAAGATGAAAGTTGGATCGAGAACCACAAAAAACAGTAAAGGAAAGTAACACGATGATTAGTAAACCATAGAACACAATTTTAGAAAAGAGGTAGGTGAGGATGATAATCATACGCCATTCGTAAACAATATTAAGGAATTGAATATAAGGTGTTCTTGATATACTAAAAACCGATGAAGCAAAACAAAGAGATGAACAGAATTTATGATCAATATTGTAGTTGATAAAATAATATTGTTTGTTTTTTTTGTTTTTTAGTAGGGATTGCATCGTCGTTGTAGTTGATGGGCTGTTTATTACTCTTGTGATGGTGGTCCTCACGTTTCTTGTGGCGACATTAGTGGTAATTGTGGAATTTGGTAATTGAGAGATTATCAATTACCACTACTGTCATCAGAAGAAACGTGACGACCACCATCACAAGAGTAACAAATAGCTCATCAACTGCAATATTGATTATCAATTTTGTGTCATCTTTATGTTTTGCTTCATTAGTTTTTAGTGGATCAAACACACTTTGTATTCAATTCCTTAATATTGTTTGCGAGTGCGTCATGGGTATCATCTTTGTCTGCCTGTTTTCTAATCTTTGACCACATAATATTGTCTGCCTTTTTTCTATCATCATGGTTTGTAAGCCAAAGTTTCTTTCTTCTTCTAATTTAGTTTTCTTAGTCACTATGCAATTCAATTTCATTTTCTTCTTCTACATCTTCAGTTTCAGATTTTTTTAAGGAAAAATAATTCCAAAAACGACCCTGTTTTTATCAAATTTTTTTTATAAAAAAAAACAAAAAGCTGCCTAGACCAGGCAAACCGCCGGTTTTCACTAGTTTAGTACCGGTTTTCCCATTTTTTACCGGTTCAGTTCCGATTCTCTTGCGGAACGGTTTTTAGTACTGACCGGACCGGATGCAGGTCCAGTTCCCGGTTTGACTGGCCAGTCCGGTTTTAATAACCTTGCCCTTAACCCAACCCCAACCATCCGGATCTAATAATGCTAGAGCATTCGGGCGCGGATCACCCTTAAACCCACTACCCGTAGAAAAGTCCCTCTCTCAGCAGTTATTGAAAGTGTGCTTTGATTTTTAGAACACAATTTAGACAAACCAAAATCTGTAATTTTTGGAATAAATTTGTCGTCTAATAACACATTGTGGGGATTAATATCAAAGTGAAGAATTTGTTGATCACAACTCATGTGAAGATACTCAATACCTTTGGTTATGCCAAGAACAATTTGTTGTAGCTTCTCGCGACTGAGAAAATGGTCCATGTCATCAGGTAGTTTACCTTTAAAAACTGCTCTATGAGCTCCTTCACCTGAGTTTTCCCTAAAATTATTTGTAATCCTCTTTACATCATCATAAGAGAATCTTGCAGGATTAAGAGTCTTATAGAGTGTGTTTGTTTCAACTTTAAAAAAAATAGATTTTTCTTTGTATTTTTTAAAATAGATTTTATAAAATCATTTTTTAAAATATTACAAGTTTTTTTATATTTGTTTTTTCTAAATTAAAACACTAATTTGGACATTATATAACATAAATACACATTATTGAAGATCAAAACATAGTTAAAATCTCAATTTTTTTAAAAAGTAGTATTTCAAAAATGATTTTTATGAAAATCTATTTGAAATAGCTACAAAATTAAGTGATTTTTTGAAATTTGATATCTAAATATTTTTTCGATAAAATGATGAAATATCTAAAATATCATTTTAAAAATAACTATTCAAATTAAATTTTCATTTGGAGCTTATATAAAAAAAATTCTTTGTAAATTTTTTTTACACAATTATTTAAAAAAAAAATCTATTTGTAATCCTCTAAGAACTTTTCGATTCTAACCTCATCTTCACCTTTTAGTTAAAAATACAAATAGAGATGTAAACATGCTGCAAATATCAATGCCACTAGAACCGAACCAACGAACCCACCTGCACAAAACACTAATTGATTTATGAGTAATTCTTTCCTAAGAATGAATATAATACGTCAGTTTTTTTTTTTTTTTTATCTTAGTCTAATGGTTAGACTCAAACTCTATAAATGTGAAGAAATGAGAAATCCTGTATAATCCGTCAATTTTGATTACACCCAATTAAAACATAACACATTATAAAAACTTGGAGAAAATTATACAATTAAAAATAAAATGGAAGCATGGTCTTTGACCCTCTATTAACTTTTTCCTTAAAAATATATGGATTGCGAATGACTGTTCTTGGACATGGTGCTTGGTTACGTTAAAGAGATGACTATTATATATGGTGTTTGAGAATGAGTTCCAAAGTCGTTGCACCTGAATGGGACGGGGTTCTGAAAAGGACGAGGTTCGAAGATATATGAGAATGTGTATGGAAAGTGTACAATACAAAGTTTTGATAAATGGCGAGTATGGGACATGTTGTCCCAAAGAGAGACTTGAGACAGAGTGACTCATTGTCGCCTTATTTGTTTACCGGTGTGTATACCCATCAGGGACCGACCCCCTTAGACTAGATGTGGCTATAGACACACCAGCCTAGCTAAATTTTTTTTTTTAAAAAAAAAGAATATTTTTATAAATAATTTTAAGTCATTCTATATACATATTTATACAGATACTAATGTAAATATTAGTTTAAAGTTTATTATTGATGATTGTAAGTTATTCGGTATACACATTAATTTAAGTATTGGTATAAATACTAGTGCATAGTCTATTATTGATGACTTCAAGTCATTCGCTATACATAAAATATTATTTTAAGTTATATAGTTTAATTTTATAATAAGATATTAACTTTGTTAGTCAAAAAATAGTAGATAACTAATCGAATTTGTAATATTCACTTCTTTCGTTATAAGTAAAATATTTTTTCTTTTTATTTTTTGATATACATGTTATACTAATAATAATCTTATATATTGTTTGTAGTTTAACTAAATTATCAAAATAATTTTTTTAGTAGCTGCTAAATTTTTTTAGCCCCACTGAAAGTTTATGTCCAGGTTCGTCCCTGATACCCATGCACGACATGGGAAAAACTTGAATTAAAATAACTATAAAATATTTTATATTTCATATCTCAAATCTCAAATTGCTTTGTATTCGACTTAATATATAAGATAGGGTCTTGTTAACATGTGCCTTGAGAGCACATGTTGAAGAACTCAAAAGTAATAATTTTACATTGGAAAGAACAACATATTAATTTGTAAAAGATTGAATGAACAAAAGTTATACATATATTCAAATTTTCTAATCATATGATGTGATAATGAAAGTAACTCATTTGTACGTTAGGCCAGACGTCGTGGCTGGAGAATTCGAATCCAGAATCTCATTATTGTGTTTGAATTTAATTTCCTGAATTACACCACTTCATCTAAGACAAAAAAAAAGTAACAATGTTAAAAAAACAGCAACAATGAGTTGTCTATAACTTAAACTTAGCACATTTGTTTCTCAAGATACAATTTGAGATAATATTAGTCTATTGCATTTTTAGACTTTTAATATAGATTGCCATTAAACAACTCTATTTACTAAACAACTCTATTTACGTTTATTCAATTTTATTTGACCATTTTTTAATTTAAATAATTATGTTCTAGCCATTCTCAAAGCTCCATGACTACTGCAATCTCCATCTCTATGCCTAAATATAACCCGTACAAAGTAGAACTTGGCATGATCAATAACAGAGATATTAGTATATTACTAAACCAAAAATATTTAATCTCTTTGTCTCCTCACTAGTCTTTTTTTTCTTACTAATTTTGTATATGGTAGTATTTCTCAATACATTGCTACAAAAAAATTATGCAAAACACTCAAAAATAATTTCTTTTACTTTTTTGATGTACCAAAAAAAAATCTTTTACATAGGAAGCATGTAAGCATATATTTATACACAATAATAAAGTTTTGAAATGGTCTTCAATCATCTTACTATAAAATATAATATGTCACTCTTTATAAAAAACAATTGGACCTTGTGAATATCATAATTCCATAAGACTAAAACCCCATAAAAATAGTGCTTGCAACCTCAATAGATTTCTAAGGTCAGGTTAAAGGTTCTCAATCAACCACCGTCATTTTTTCGGTCGCAATGTATTATGAAATACAACCATATACAAAATTAGTAAAAAAAAGAAGAAAAAAAAAGACCAGTGAAGAGGAGACAGATTATGGGGGAAAATAGAAAGAAGAAAATGAGATGTAGTGTAAAGAAGAGTAACTCAACTTAGGAGGCAAGTTAAAATCTTTCTTTTGTAGAAGCAAAGAACTATGAATCTGCCAAAAAATGAGAGGAGACAATAATAAAGATCAGCCAATATTAATAATCAATAAAATGAATGAAGAAGTATGAAGACACACTTACTTTCAATGGAACGAAAACGAATATAGAGAGTATACACAAATATTGTCTTAAACTTATTATTTGCAGTTTAAAGAGATGAATAATGCGGAGACAAAACAAAATTCAGTCAGTTTATAAGTTTATATAGATGAATTTGAATTTTAAAAACTTAGATAAAATTGAAAATTGAATATTTGAACAAAAAATTAGGTTTCAACTTAGCACATAAACCAAACAGTTGAAAAATGGGGCAATATTATATGGAAGTAATGAATGAGTTCTTGCCTCGGTATGGAACAAACATTTGAACAAATGTTTAGACTTTCAATAGTAATATTGGTAATTGGTATTATTAATAGAAAATTTTAAAATA
The DNA here is from genome assembly GCA_951804385.1 of Trifolium dubium. Taxonomy (NCBI): domain Eukaryota; kingdom Viridiplantae; phylum Streptophyta; class Magnoliopsida; order Fabales; family Fabaceae; genus Trifolium; species Trifolium dubium. The sequence goes on along the minus strand of OX638064.1, from coordinate 48,413,377 downwards.
GTAAAGATTCTCCTTAATTAACAAATGTCAATCTTGCCAAAATACTACTTTTGCTTTATTATGTTGTACTCTCTCCGTCTTAAAATGATTGTCGTTTAAGGTTTATGCACAAGTTTTAAGAAAATGATTAGTTGTGTTGATTTTAATGGTAAAATTTGTATGATTTACTATAATACCCTCATTAATTATAGTTAGTGGAGTAGTTAAATGAGATGAAATTTAATAAATAAGGGTATAATAATGAAAAAAAAATAATTAATGTTGCATTGATATTCTAAAGTGACAATTATTTTGGGACAATAAAAAATGTTAAAAAGACAATTATTTTGAGACGGAGGGAGTATGATATTGTGTGTTGAGGACTCTCTTCTTTAATAGAAGCTAGTAAATACTACAGCTTCTTATCTTACAAATGTTCACGGCAATGTCACTATACACAAACAAATAGTAGGCTTTTTCAAGGAAATTGCAATGGTGAAAGATGCCTTGAGGATTCTCACGACATAAAATTGCCCACAAGGATATCTTGACAGTCTCCATATGTGGCAAAAAGTTATTTTTAGGGTAATAAACAAATAAAAAATACTTAAAAAAGAGGCAAATAAAGTTCTTTTAAGTATGAGAAATGTTGGTAAATAATGTCATTACTTTGCTATTTCTTTTATCTCCTTTATGAGAGAGTTTCATCCAAAAAATACATAAATGTTTTTACACATGCTGCACAGCTGCAGGATTCAACACACCCAAAAGATGCCTACAATAATTTAAAATCACCACTATTTACCAACATTTCTCATACTTAAAAGAACCTCCACCGTATTATACAAAGTCAAAAAATGGATTTAATAACAATTTAAATTTAATGGCAAATAAAATAATTAGCCTCAATCAGCACATTACTATTCAAAAAGAATCTAGTTTAGTGTATATTCATAGACAAAACATATATACAATATGTCAACGTCAAAATGATTGTTTGGTGTATTTTACTATTCAAAACGAGCCTAACCTTGACTTCTAGTTTCCCTTTAGCATTATCGTCCTTTTTAATGTATGTGTTCCCGACATATTGCAAGTAGACTCCCCCAATATGGTCATAATAATATGTAATGTGATATATTTGAAGTATGTGCATACCAAAACCATTCATTGTTGAGTACGAAGATTGCCTATCTAGTACATTCAGTGCAGAATTTGCTTTTAAAACTTAAGAGATACTGGAGTACACAAAAGTTGCATAAACATAATCTGTAAACATTACCTCAAGAATTTCATTCAATGACTTTGACAAAGCCGATTTGAGGTCATCTGGATGTAACTCTGCACTTTCATAGTCGACAACTAACTCTTCAAAGCATTTGTACATCCTATATTGAAGGGAAGCATGAACATATAACAACCAAACAATTGAACACAAGAAAAGAACATCTAGTAGTGATTTGAGAAATTACTAGTATAATCATAATAATAGAAGATGAAGTTCAAATGGCAGAATAGAAAAACATATGGTCAATAATGCATGAACCATTCTATCTTAAATTTTCATTCCCAATTGGCAGATGTCAGCCTTTTTTAAGATAAAATGGTTCATGCATTATTGACCAATATGTTTCCAGCAAATTGGCAACTATAGATGAGACTAAGACATACAATAAATGGCACAACATCTTGATACCCAAACATGAGAAATGAAAATTAATATCAGCTAATATACATATACATACGTAAACAATAAGAAACTACTAAAACAGAAAAACCCAAGAACATAACAGGGCTGTAAACTTAATTGTTAAGCTTAGCAAACCAATCAACAACCCATATTTTGACTCGACACCCCGCAGATGTTAGCTTGTTCACATTAATTGCTTTCAAAAGACCTTATATACATACATTTTGTCAAAAGGAATTGATCTTTGCATGTTCAGTGATAGAAGCTCTCCTCCATAGTTATGTTATCAAATAAGAAAGCATGTTCACAGCAAAGGATCCTGCCCAAATTCATTATTATTTTTTGTGCATTTCATGTTGAGTAATACTAGTATATGTTAATTTTTTACTTTTTTTTGTCAATCCATTGACAACTATGATACGACTGTCAGTGTCCATGTCTTTCGCCTTCTCGGGGATGTCCCAATTGTCGAAATGGCTTATGCAACCACTATCAACAAATATCAAAGAATGGTATTATGATTGTCTTTATTCTTTGTAGTAATTTTAACATTTAGCTAGGGTTTTTCCGGGCCCTAGCAGGTTGTCTTGAAGAATTTTTTCAAGCTCTAGGGGTCAAGACAATTGTAATTCTAACCATCGACGAAATGGTAGATATGTGGATCCGTGACTTCGAATTTCAAGTGCCCACTAAAGAAGAGGTTAAAATGTACACCGAAGTTTATAAAGTTAATGATCACATCGATTGCACACTCCTCCATATTCTAGTGTAGAAGAGATCATCTACACCAAAATTTATAGTGTGCAATCGAAGTAATCATCAATTTTATAAATTTTGGTTTACATCTCAACTTCTTATTCAGAGGAAACTTGAAAAAACAAATTCAAGATACATATAACTACATTCTCATCAGTGGCTGGAAATACAATTGCCTTGACTCTAGAGCTTAAAAAATTCTTCAAGACAGCCTCCGAGGCCCTAAGAAAACTCTACAAAAATTTTTTAGCTAAATGTTAAAATTACAAAGAATAAATACAATCATAATACCCATAATACCATTCTTAGTGGCTCCATAAGCCATTTCGACAATAAGGACCATCCCCACTCGTGAGAAGGGGAAAGACATGGACACAAACAGTTGTATCATGGCTATCAACGGATTGATAAAAAAAAATAAAAAAAATTAGCATATATAGTTATAGTAATACTCAACAAGAAATGCACAAAAAACATGCATTCTGATTTGATAACATAACCATGGAGGAGTGCTTCTATCACTGAACATGCAAAGCTCGGTTCCTTTTGAAATCGCATAGGCTTTATGCAAAACTCCTTGTAGTGGCACATAATTTCTAATGGCAAGATTGAAATTCTACTTAGCATCATTATAAGAGGCATCCATGAGTTGAGCTGGCAAAGAGGTTTTTGATGCTCTGAGGGAAGTGTGGTTTGAAATTGCAGTCTGTGGCGCCGGGTTCAACCAGAAATTGTAGACTATTCTGCAAGGTGACGACAGCGGTGATGGAAATCACGTTACAAATAAATTTATAAATAAAAATAGGTTTTTCTTGTCTATTCCCACAAGATTTGGGGTAATTACCCAAACTAGCTAAAATAAATTTAATCGATATAAATTTTTATAAAATACATTATTAGATGAAAAGTTTATAACATATAGATTATTTGTGTAAAATTTCAAACAAATCTAAAATTATTTGATGTTATTGAGACACATAACATACAAATGATTTTAGATTTGATTGAAATTTTACACAAATGATCTATATGATATAAACATTTAATCCAACAGTTTATTTTATAAAAAATTATATTACTTAAAACTTTTTATAATAGTTGGAAATAAATACCTCTAAATCTTCACCTATAAAAATATATATTAATTAACAAAAAATTAATGATAAAAGATAACTTTTTTTATTACCAAAAATATACAACAAACAATACCATCATCAGTTACTACAAACTGGCAACTATAGATGACACTAAGACATAACAAATGGCACAACATCTTGATACCCAAACATGAGAAATGAAAATTAATATCAGCTAATAATACATACGTAAGCACTAAGTAATTAAGGGTGCGTTTGATCCGCTAAAAAATAAGGGACTGGACAGGACAACTTTTGTTGTACTGTGTTTGATTTTAAAACTGTTACTGGAACTGGACAAACTGGGGGTCAAGGGACTGGACAAAATCAGATATTCTTGTCCCCCACAGAATTATGGGACAACTTTTTGTCCTCAGCACAACTTGTCTAAATCAACAAAGTAACATTTTCTCCATCAAGTATCATACAAGACAAAATTTGCTCAATATCATAAATATTTGTCCTGTGTTGTTCTGCCTTGTACTGTCCTGTACTTTCATTTTGCAGATCAAACACACCCTAAGAGTCTAAGACAGAAAAATCCAAGAACATAACAGGGCTGTAAACTTCTATCGTAATTTCCAAATGTCATTTTTACTGCTACCAATGTGCATTCATTTATTTTTCAGTTCTTTACGGTAGCTAACAACATCCCTCGTGAGCCTATAAGAGCATCTCCATCGGTGGGGATTTCAATCTGTCCGCCAGCGTGGAGTATAGAACTTCAGCAAATTCACTATTGCAATGCTCCATCTTGGCCTTAGCAGTCCGTCACGTGGCAACACAGTTCTCTTGCATAGTAACGTTACTTTGTTGTACTTTTGATTAAAAATATGGATATATATTACTATTGTAAATTTTTGTGGGTCTCACAGCAAATAAAATATACTAAATTAATATTTTAAGTTGTAACAAAATTAAATATAAATAAAATAAGTGAGTTTTTTAGAGTTGCACTGATGGAATAAAAAATGAGTGAGTTATTTCAAAATGATGTGGTTATAATGGGACCCACAAAACACTTTTGTGGTGGTTCACCAATGGAGATGCTCTAAGAGCAACTCCATTGGGAGTGCTTTTATCTTTGTCCGCCAGCATGGCACAACACAAATTCAAGTTTTTTCTCTTTTTTTCCATTAAAGTCCGCCAACATGGAATACCGTTGCATCATGAAGGACAGTTCGTGAGAATTACTTTACTAACACAATTCAATATAATACTACAGTTGTATAATTAATAAAGATAAAATATAACTTATAACAATCACTTGCATTATCATTGTGGCAAACAGTAATACTAGTATTGCTTTATTTGCATAAACATAACTGTAACGCAAATTTTATCAAAAAAAATAAATAACTGTAACGCAAATAAAAGTTATTTATTTATAACATAACTACTCCGTGTTTATATTTGCCATTCAATTTTACTTTTTCTAATTATTTTTATATTAATTTTTTTTTTTACAGAAAATTATATTAATATTAATTAAAATTATTGAAATTACAAAACTAATAAAAAAATTGAAATTAATATTTTAAGTTGAAATAGAGTTAAATATAAATAAAATATTAATATGTGTGTAAAATTGTGGGACCCAATATGAGTTCTTCAAAGTTGCACCATTAGAGTAGAAAAAGAATGAGTTGTTTCAAAATGATGTGGCTCTAATGGGTCCCACAAAATACCATTGGTGTGGTTCACCAATGGAGATGCTCTAAGGGCACCATTCTATAAGTTTAGGATTATTTTTTTCTTAATATGTTAAGCTAACAATATATTTATATAAGTTAAAGTAGTCAATGCAGGACTCAAAATAATTAAGAAAAAGGTAAATTGTACCTTGAGGAAAAATATGTCAGCACACCATGCATGGATACATTATTTGAGAAGCAGTCAAATTTTCATGTTCACTTCGTCCCATTATTTGGCTACACCTAAAATTTGGAAGAACAAAAAATGAAACAACATTTCAAGTTCAAAGATCATATATGAAAGCATATACTAGCAAAAAAGTAACTAGCGATCCTTTTAAGCCTAAGCTTCTGAGCTATGTCCAACACAAGAGGAAGTACTTATCAACTCCGGCATTAATCTCTTTAGACGACCACAAAAACTCAACTTTCCCTCCTTCTAGATCCATCCCACCGGCTTTCCAAATTTCAATGAAGTACTGGGTTAGTAGCCCACCGTTTCAATTTTCACACACACATAAGTAAAAGAATGTAACTACATTAGCGAACACCACCAAAAGATTCACTTCACCACATAAATCAAGTAACTACGTGTAGGTTTGGTGTAAACAACTTAATTAAGCGCTTATAATATAAGTTTTATTACTATGTATCTTGGTAGAATTAGAATCATACCGAGTCGATTAATTCAGCGCTCTCGGTGGAGTGACATTTGTTCTTTGTAGTAATTTTAACATTTAGCTTATTTTATTTTATATTTCATAGGGATTTTCCCGAGCCTTGGTAGATTGTCTTGAAGAACTTTTCAAGCTCTAGGGCCAAGGTAATTGAACTACCGTCAAGATGTGGTTCCGTGACTTTAATTTTCAAGTGCCCTCTAAAGTTGATGATTACATCCATTGCACACTCCTCCATACCAGAAGTTTTATGAAGGAGTGTACAATCGAGGTAACTATGAATTTTATAGACTTCGATGTAGCATTTAACATCGCAGGGCACTAAGAAAAATCGAAGTTACGAACCCACATGATACCATTTCATCGATTGCCGGAACTACAATACTCTTAGCCTAAAACTCAAAGATATTCTTCAAGACACCCATGAGGGCCAGAAAACACTTATAAAAAAGTAAAATAAAAAAACTAAATGTTTAAATTATTACACAGAATAACGATCATAATATTTGCTGATAGTAATTGGGGCCGCCGCTGGAGATGGTGAAACAGAGGCGGCAGTAGTGAAGCAGAAAAGGGTTGCGGAGTATATGTAAGATAGAGGTGGACAGATTTTGTCGGCATCTAAGAACTATTAGAAATTTTATCCTCCCACTCTACAATTATACTCTCACCCTTACATATTTTGAATGAACTATCCATTTTTGTGTTTTTATTGTTTTTTTCTCATAAATTTCTAAACTGTCCGGTACACAAGAGAACGAGGGTAAGGGACCTAAATTCACACCAGAATACTTGAATCAAAACGACGACCAGAATTTTGAGTTTTCTCTCTTCCAAGGGTTTGACTGCTGAGGTTTTATTTTTTCGCCCATGATTTACATGGGATTGAGTATTTTTACTTTGTTAATCAATCTAAGAAAAGGCTGATGAACAGGGTCCATCAAGAAAGAAGATAGGATGAGGTCCCCAAACTGAGGCTATACTGATGTAAAGGGAGCCTACAACGAAGACTTGAGGGAACAAGCTAAGGAAGATCCAATAGGGAAGGGTGACTATGCTACTAAGGGCAATACATATCTGTCATATACTAACCATTAACCAAGCAGTTACACTTACAATTCACACTTGAAAAAAAATACTACCACCACCGTTGGATCATCGTGTTATGATTTTGGCATAATCTCCACCGTGTGCAAGAAGCACAATCCCTGTGAAGTCTATTACACCAACAACAGCTTGCCACGTGTTAAAACAATTGGATAGTTTTTTTTTTTTTTTTTTTTTTTACGGTTTGAAGTTAAATTTACTGACTGATTATTTCTATCTACTCCCTATAAACACATCACTCTCCTACGTCCTACGTATACCGGTGTTCAAACTCAGTCCATATGTACATACGTGCGAAATGTTCTACCAATTGAATTAAGTTCACGAGACTTAGATATTAATCTTTTAATATTTATTAAATTAATTTAACTAATAAAACAACACTGTGACACATTATTATATTTCTGAATTTGTAAATACAACTAACTAACTGAACATAAACAATATCATTCATTCAAAAGTCAAAATCATTTATTCAATAAAATGACCGATTAAAAGAAACAACCAAATACAAATGAACAAGAATTGTCAAATAAAAAAGTTCCTATATAAATAAAATCTTATATTAATAATCCCTATATTAATAAAAATTTGAGCGTGTGCTACAGCCAAGTCCAACCACCCCATCCTCCGCCTTTGGGTGGTTAATTAGACTTCCTTCAATGAGGAGATGCAGAAGACGGTTCACGTCGTCTAACGTGACTGTTATTTTCCCAACAGGCAGATGAAAATTGTTCATCTCACCGTGCTACCTATCTACAAAAGTGGCCAACAAACTCCGATCAAGAAATGAGAAAAATGTTTTAAAATTGCAGGGTGAAGAAGTTTGGATGCGCATTGTAAGTTGCGAACATGAAGTTTACCGGATAAATGGCGAACAAGACATTTGTGTAATTTTAAAGGGTGTTTGCGAAACAGGGGAAGTTTTCTATTATTTATACTTATGAGGCCCAATCTATTAATATGGGCCTGCCCTATCTGTTGCTTAAACCCACACACCATGATCTATAGAACAAAGAAAAGTAAAAAAACGACATTATATTGTGCGTTCCGTTTTGAAGCTAAAACCCTTTCCTTGCAGTTTTGAAGTTTTATTGCTAGAAATGAATTCTGTTTCACTAAGACTTGCCAAGCATTTGCGATTCTCTTCTCACGGTAGGAAATGTTACATTTCATTTCTAAGTTTCATTGGGGAATTTTATCAAACACTTAGGCAATGCTATATTTTACTTTACTTTACTTCATATTTGTAAGAGAAAAATGTTTGCTGCTGAGTTATTATTCTTTGATTTTGTTTTCATGAATTGTTCAACAGCTTCTGTGCTGAGAACCGCGGCGTTACGATACTCAACATTGATATCTGAAACTGATGTTGATGAGCAACCTTCACGTGATAATAATGGTGGAGCAATCAAGGAAGAATTAGATGATGAGTTTGATGATTTCCTTGGTGGTAGGCCTGAGTTACAGCTGCAAGGTGTTGATCCTAGAAGAGGTTGGGGATTTCGGGGTGTTCACAAGGTACTGGGTGTTGTTAATTGATTAGGTTCTAATAGTGCGAGTTTTATAAACTATATCTTAGTTCTTGATTAGGTTGAAATTAGCTTCTACATCTTAGTTTTTGAAGAAACCGTCTTATTGAACTTCTTTAGAAAAACCTACAGGTTCATAAGGATAGTTTTTGTAAATTTATAACCATAGTCCAAATAGCCATATACTTATTTATATTGAAGAGCTTCCACAAACTAGAAGCTAATCCAAATTCCAAACGGGATCTTATTTTATGAGATAGATTGTAACTTGTAAGTGTATAACCATATAGACATATACGTCTGCTGTGATTATGTAGAGGTTTACCGGTGCAAATTTTTAATAGAATTAATTTTATTATCGGAATATGTAATCTACAAGTTTGAATAAATAGAATTGATTCTGGATAATGGTTGCGCTAAAGCTAATTAAAAGAACATTCTTACTAAACAGAGCTTGAGACTTCAGAATAGAAGATAGTTTGTTACTTTGTTGGACAAGTTTATATGTTTTCTGTTCAAATGACAAATACATTGACCAACGTGGTAGTGATTTGAAGCAGGCAATTATTTGTGGAAAAGTTGGCCAAGCTCCTGTGCAGAAGATATTAAGGAATGGGAAGAATGTAACCATCTTTACAGTTGGGACAGGGGGGATGTATGACCAGAGAATTGCAGGATCAAAGGATTTGCCAAAACCTGCTCAGTGGCATCGCATTGCCGTGCATAATGATGTACTGGGGGCTTATGCAGTCCAACAACTTTTTAAAAAGTAAGTGTTCATAAAAGGGGATATTTAATTTTGTTGTAAGTATAAAATTATTCAAGCCTGATGCATGAAGCTTTAATGCAGTTCTTCAGTGTATGTTGAGGGTGAAATTGAGACTAGAGTTTACAATGATAGTATTAATGGTGAAGTTAAAAGCATTCCAGAGATATGTGTTCGTCGTGATGGTACGGTGATTTTTTATGCATTTTTTCTTTCTCTTCTTTTAGTTCTTTATATGGATATTGGGCGTTTTATAGTAGTTGTTGCTTGTATTGTTAATGCATTTTATTAGGTTAGAAACATTGAGTTCCCCATTTTTTTTGTGTCTGGGTTTTGGGGGAACGGGGACATTGTTGCAGTGGAGAACATATACTGCACTAGCTTGTTTCTGCATTCAGAGGGTATGTATTTATGTCAAAACTTAGCCTGACTGCAATTTGGATCCACCTCCTCATCATCAATGTTAATATGATTATCATGTATTAAAAGTGTTAACCAAACTATTATAAATAAAAAAAAGTGTTACTTGCAGTTTGAGTAGAAATCTGTAACAATGGGGAACTTATCAAGCTAGTATAAAAAAATCTAATCTGATTTTAACCTTTTTTGAGTTTTTTATTTATTTAAAAACCTTTTTTGGAGACATATTTGCAAAATAAAAAATACAAAGGTATGCAACTGAAGTCCACGCATGGATGGTTTAATTTGCTATTATTTATTTTTTATTCTGCAGGGCGTAAAATATGATTCTATATCATTGATTAACTATGATTTTATGTTAATTTATTGTTTCATGTATTATATTATATAATATAATATAATATTTGAACTGTGAATTAGTGTATAATCTGTCTAGTTTTGTAAACATTGCCGGTTAAAAAAACATTTTTATCTCCGGGTCTGTTGTTGCTTGAGGCTGAGGCATATGAGCTGATTTCTTAATTTTAAGTAACAATGTTCATTCCCGCAATTACCACTGTTAGATGCTGTTAATTTCACTCGTCATTAATTTAACTCATTATTTATTGCAAATGGAACTTCAGTTTTGAGATCCCAAACATATATTCTTTGCATAGAAAGGCTAATTTTATATTTGGCTAAGAGGGAACAGACTTTAGGCCTGAAGAAGAGATGTTACAATCTGCATGAGTATGGTCATATTGGGATTTATTAAGAACTCTGAAAGTAGATAAAATTTTAATTTATCTTATATCAATTTTTTTTCTTCTCTTTACTCAGTTCAAACTGATAGTTTGTTGTTGCTCATATTGGGATCACATTGTGTCATTGTTCTCTTTGTTATCTTTTCAGGAAAACTTCGCCTCATCAAGAGTGGAGAGAGCGTTGATAAAATTTCATTGGATGAATTGCGTAAGTTCTTTTAACTCTTGCAAATAGTAACATGTTTTAACCTTTCCACACACACACACATTGTGGCTGTATTTACTGAAACTTTGGCTGACTGATAAACTCATGTTGGCAGGAGAGGGGTTGTTTTAGAGAAATCTGCCCATTTAATGAAGAAATGGAAGCTTCGAAATATGTAAGAAGAACATATTGCTCGTGAATAGCAGCATTTGTAATGAACACCATAATGATCATTCTGTTTAATTGTTCCTTTTCATTTATACCCTTTAGCTTTCTATGTCTGTCTCCCACATTTATTTTCTTGTGTGGGAGAGGTGGACAGGAACATATTGTTGGTGTCAATTATTACTAGTTCTGTTACTCTGAAAATGAATATCATATTAATCAATTGACAGTTAGAAATTAGAAGTATATAGTCTAAATCATATTCACTAAAAAAGAGCCTAAATCATACCTTCTCAAAGTTTAGTTGAAAAAAGTTTGATAAACTAAAAGCCGGTCAATTTTTAATGTAAAGCATGTGTGATTGACAGTGGGGAGAATTAGAAGTGAGGATAAGATAATTTTTTGTGTGTATCGTTCTTTTTAGTTATAGAATTGCTATTGCAATTTGTTGTTTCTGTTTATATAGGGTAGAATGAGATGAATGAAACTTGTCATCAATCTCAGAATAAAGTTAACAAATTGTGTAGGGAATAAAATCAAATTTTGTTAATTTTATTTTATAAAATTGATTTTATCTCCATAGTTATCAAAGTGTTAAGATATGATTGAATGTATAAACTCCAACACAAGTGGTATATATTTTATAATATTGATTTTATATAATTCGCACTCATGAAATTACCTTAACTTTTTATTCTCATATCTACTGTTTTTTCTCCATCCTTTCACTTAAATGAGCCATTTCAATACAAAAGGGGCAAAATCAATACAAAAGGGGAAGTAACTTAAAAAATAGCAAGGGACAAAATCAAACCGAAAATAAAAAAGGGGTCAAATAAAAAAAAAGAAGGATGTATTTACATAAATCGAAAACCTATTTTTACCTTATTTTATCAACAAATATTTTTCCCCAAACAAGTCCATTATGTTGCCAGTTGAAATAGTTTCATGTATCCAAAATCACCTATGTTTTCGGCTACATGCACACGTCCCCACCTATCCACTCTCTCTGTTTAAATTGAATTATGCACCCCACTTACCCCATTTTCTATTTGTTCCCTCACTCATAATAACTGAATAACTGCTACCTCGTACATCTTATGTAGGAAATACAAGAGACAAAAAGAACCAAATTTAACCTCAGTGGTTGTAGAGCTTAATTTATTTCAACGCCATAGTTGCTTGCACCATGAAAGATGGTCATCCAAAGTTGAGGAAAAATGTCCCAAGGTTACCCATGGCTACAATGATACAGAGAAAGTTTCACTTCCAAGGCAAAGACAACGCCATTTTGAGTGACACATACAAGGGTAGCATAAGGGCTAAGCCAAAGACATCTGGTTCAGTTTTCTCTAGTGTCCTTGGAAAGAAGAAACATTCATTTAACAAATATTCATTCAAAGAGAAGCATAATATCACTACACGGGCATTGTCGAATGAGTTTGAACCAAAACCAGTTGTAGCTGCATTATCTCAGCTTCTTTTACTTGAGCAGGCATTGGAGAACGATCAAAGAGGCAAAGGAAAGCAGAGCAGAATGGAAAAGCAACGTCTAAAATTTTTGTTGGGTTTTCTAGAGAAAAAGAAAGGGTGGAATAGTTTCATTACATCTAAATGGAAGGCTAGAAAAAACGATTTGCATGGTTTTATCGCTAGGTTCGGACAAGTTAGGAGGAAGGTTAGTTCATGGCGCTTGGTTAGGATTCCATCCAAATTAGTGGTTATTCGCCTCAAGTTGAAGATGATAAGGTCTTTCATGAGAAAGAAAGTGACAAAAGCAGATGAGGTTAATGACAGAGAACTGTGCAAAAAAAGGATTCTCATGGGAAGAAGATGCAGACCCTTGTGTTCTCCAAGTCCAGGCTACCTGGGTTATGATCCAAGCAGCCTTCTCTTACCAAAAATGATTTCTTGACAAAGGCATGGTGCCACCGTTTTTAAATATGAATATTTCATATCTTTTAGCTTTTGCATAAGTTCCCTTTTGTATTTAGTAATTTATGTATTGCTTAATCATCATCATTAAAACTTATTTCTATTTTTTATTATTTTTTTGGTAATTTTTAATTTTGAAGATAAGATTTGCTATAATTTGATCATTCATATTGCAAAAGAGCAATGCCACAATGTTTTTTTCTTCCTTTATCAGAGCACTAATAGATTTAACTTTTAAGTCATACATGAATTGAGCACACTATAGATAAGGGCAATCAAAACAAAAGCCATGGACAAACAAGGTCAAACCAGTGCAGCAACACAAGTACATTCTTGTATGACAAACTATTCCTATTGAGTTGATCAATAATTGCCATTCAAGGCAGTACAGGAACAGAAAGCACATCAAGCGCTACAAATCTCAATCGAGGTAGCATGCTATTGACCAGTGTTTTGAAACCTAGTCCAAATTCAAGTCTTACAGTTCAGATCAAGGCCTCAGTGGTTTCAAACCCAGTTTTAGTCGTAACTTGTTTGCATCTGCAATCTCTTGATTTGGATGGTCAGTCCCGTCCTCCTTTATTTCTTTCTTCTCCTTCTTCTTCCTTGGCTCACCATTTTCAGCTCTGTCTCCATGCCTTATAGGACTTACGCTACTACGAGCATGTCTCTTTCTGGACTCCCCACCATCATGTTCCCTGCGATCTCTGCTTCTACTTCGACTCCTTGAGTAGCTCCTCCTCCTACCACGGTCACGATCTCTGTCTCTTCTGTCTCGCTCCCTACCTTCTCTCTCACGACCATAATCTTTTTCTTCCCTCAGACGATATCGGTCTCTGTCCCTCTCCCTATCTCTGTCCCTTTCCTTGTCTCTGTCTCTGTCCCGGCCACGTCCACGCTCTCTGTCATAATCTCTATCATAATCTCTGTCATAGTCACGATCCCTAAGAAAAGGACATAAAATAGCAAATGATTAGCGAGCTTCACAAGCCAACAAAATATTCGAAGCACGTGACAAAACCAAGGATAAAAGGCCATCTATACATCAAAATGTCAAATGCTTTAACCATCAGCAACAACTTTACCACAATTTAGATGTATGAGCATGCAATGCAGTTATTAAAATGACCTATAATAATTGTCACCTAATCACCACAATGTCTCCTAACAAGAAAATAACCACTAGGTTTAGACATCTCATTTACATATTTGATGGAAATATGGAATCATTGACTAACATGCTAAAGAGATAGAGCTATGAAAGTTTCAGCCTATGTTCTTCCAATTCTAGTAAAACTGTGTTTCCATTTTAAAAGTTCCATATTGATTTTTGTCTCTTGCACTATACTCTTGTTCTTGACTAATGAATTTTCTTTTGTTATAGAATAGCTTTACATAAAATTAAACTATCTCTCAGATGTTCAATAGTCACAACTCATAACCAAGTGGAGAATCATTTATTTAAAAGAATAGCAATGTGATGATCAAATATGTATTTAAAAGGGAAAATCCAAATGTTCAATATATATGAAAATGAAAATGGATAACATTTATCAATGCAACATAACTGTTTGACCCATCATACTTCTCAACTGCACACTGTCAGTGCAGAGAAACCTGGCAGGATCATTGAGTTTTACTATAGGAAGCTGGTTTTATACCACAAATGGATCATAATACCATAGTGGAAATAGAAGTTAAACTTTGTTAAGATATATATACATAGTGTGTGTGTGGGCAAGGTTCGGTGCAAGTTCAAAAACAGCTTCCAATATAAAGCCAAAAAGATACACCCATGCACAAGCAAAGTCAACTACAAACCATAAAGCAAATAAAAAGCAGTGCCAGGAAAGCTCTCTAAATGACAAGATTCATATCTACATCAATTCATATTAAGTTACAGAACATTTGCAAGGAGAGAATTCTGACCTGTGTCTATGACTATCACGTCTTCTATCCCTATCTCTCTCCCTTGCAGGGCTTCGCCCACGATAATAATCCTGTAAACCATTCAACAATAAAAAAACATCATAAGCACTTGCATTCGTATCAAAAAATATGATGAAAAATAGATTGCTTAAGAAAGTAAAGTACCTTCTCATGGGCTTTATCTTCAAGCTCATCAGCAGGCTGTTCATTATCCTCATTCTCCTCTTCCTCTTCAAAATCTTCTTCAAGTGCACTTTGTCTAGGTTCTAATGCACCAAGAGATTCAAGAGTCCACCTACAGAAAAAAGATGACAAAAACTAAACTTCTTCACACCATAAAAATACAATACAGTATAAAAAATTCATCATACAGCAGAGAATAAAGAAACAAGTCATAATCATTGGAGACAAATATTTCGACCACTAAGAAAATAAAAGGCAAAGAAACTCATCATGCAAAGCACAGAGTACAGAACAAGCAGAACAAAAGCTTTAAAACCAAATAAACCCTCAAATAGAGAAAAAGAAAGAACAACAAAACAATACCTTTTCTTAATGCGCGGCATAGCAATATCACAAGAATAATCTGTTGTGAGAAGTTCATCAATAACCTCATCAACATGTGTCAAAGCAAACTCTGCAAAATCAATAGCAAAAACTAACATTAACAAACATGTAACAACTAATTACATTACTAATACAATCTAATAGTTAACTATAATCTATACAGTTCAAGAAATTCAATTCAATAACTTACGTCCATCAGGTAATTTTCGCCGCAGTTTCCTATAATCATTATACAATGGCTCCAGATAATGATACACATCAGTATCAGATCCAGTAAGACGCAAATAGAAAGCACCAAGTATTCTCACATACCTGCATTTTACATTGAAAATCAAACATTAAAAAATGAGTTTAATTGCTATGCACCATCAGTATAAAGTTATTATTTTACACGCAATACATGATATGTCAATATATTATTTGATGCATGTGTAAAATAATTTTACAGGGACGGTGTATATAATCCAAATCAAACTAATTGATGTATGGATACTACTAATCCTAGGGTTAAAATATAAAAATTTATATATAATTAGGGTTCGAGAGAATATACTTGTAATCATCGTTTTTTATGAATTCGATGACGATTTCTTTCTCAGGTTGAATCTGAAGCATCTTCATGACAAGGCACATGAACGGAGTTGGTTTCCGGTTACCACCGAAAGTACCGCCGAGGTGATCGAGTTCCATGGCTTTGTCGACTAATGTCTCCGCCGTTAAACCGAAACATTGTTCTTTCCAATAGGTGTTCTGGTAGATCTTGGAGCGAAGAATCTTCTCAACAAGGTTCTGAGGGTTTGTTCCTCTTATGCTCTTTGCTGCTGGATCAGTACGATTCGCCATTGATGACGAAGGATTGAAGGATGGGATTTGAAGGCGAAAACCCTAATCCTCTCCAATAGGGGAGGGAGGAGCAAAAGCTGCTTGAAAAGTGAAAACTGAGTTGTTTTTTGTTTTTATTTTCATAAAATAATAATGAGTATAAATTTTTGGAAAATGAACATTGCCCTAACCCTTAGGGCAATGGTTAAGAAAATAAAAATAGTAAATATTCTTTTGAAATTTGTGTTTTTTATTTTTCTAAAATAATAAACACAATTTCCAATGCAACAATTACCTTTTTTAGTAACCTTAACTAGTGCCCTTGGGACACTAGTTAACAAGACCCTAAATTTTTATAGTATAAATTTTTAAAATATACATAAATTTATAGGTATTTTAAAGAGGATAGAAAATTTTAATTAAAAAAAATGATCTCATAAAAAAGTAGAAACAAAATATGATGATTTTTTTCACAAATATAATATGATTTTTTTTTGTAACAAAAAAAGTGATGATATTCAATTGATATTCTTCCTATTTATAAAATATATTTTGATAAAAAATATACAATTTTGAGAATTTATTCTGTGAAGTGAATTATGTAAAAAAAGAGGAAATATATTTATGGAATTATGTAGGGATGGTAACGGGTAGGTGTAGTACCCGGCGCAAAAAATATACAGATATGCAATGGTGAAATGCAATGCACAAATGTAAACAATGAAGCCGCCACCATATTTTATTTATCCCATGAGGGGAAAGGAAAATAATGATAAAACCTTAAAGATCGGGTTCGGGAGTTGGTTACATGAGGGGAAGACGTTAACACCCCCTCATATCCGTTGTACTCAACGGGAACCATTTGAGGAATTTTGGTTTGCATAAACAAAGATAAAGAAATAAATTACCGCATATTGAACAGAAAAGGGAAAAAAAGAGTTTTTTATTATTTGGCTTGACGAGAGAGGCTCTCGCTCCTACGTATCCCCCAAGTACAATGAGAAAGTCAAAGCTCACGTAGTTCTTCCTGAAAAGAAAGATTTTGTGTGTTGGTTGTTTTTAGTGAACGATGCTTAGGTCGCATTCCACTGATACAACAGTATGCTTGTATGCTCGCTTCGGAGGCTTAAGCGTTTGTCTGTAGCAGGGGAATGGATAAAGCGCCATCCGTTTAGGAAAACAGATAAAAAGAGTTTGAAAGTTGAAAAAGAGTTGACTGCACAAGGGCAGGAAAAACAGTTGAGTGGGTTGAGTGTCTTTTACGATTTTAGAAGGTTGTTTTGAGAATGAGAATGATCCTAAATCACGAGTCGTAAGTCAGGGACCGGATCATCCGAGCAGAAACGAGTCGTACGACAGGCTCTCTCTTTTCATTCAGTTTATTAAATGAACATTCTTAATTAAAGTGAAACGAGCCGAAGGCGAGTCGTAAGTCAGGCTCCTTCCCATTTCATTTAATTAAAGAGTGTTCCGTTTTAAATGGCATGCGAATAATTCGAAGCCAGAGTCGTACGACAGAGACTGATTTATTCACATTACATATTCAAAGATAAGTTCACAACAGATTTTCAGATCAGAAAAGAAAAGAAAAAAAGGTAGAAGATGCGAAGAATGCAAATGCATGATATATGATAATGACAGTGTAATAATGCAACAATTAAATAATACTCGAAATAAATATGCAGACACATAAATAAATGAGTAATCAGATAATCAGGCATAAAATAAAATTGACAGACAGAGAGGCAAATTGACGAACATTTTAGCAAGCAAGCGTAAGATAAGCTCAAGACGAGTCGTACGTCAGGCTCTCGCTTATCTTACATTTCAGAACATCAAATCACATTTTGAATGAAATAAGAAATAAATTCAAAGCGCGAGTCGTCAGACAGGGCCCAATTTATCTTTATTTCACTCAAAATCAAATCCAGCATACAATTGATATTTTATTTAATTACGACGTTATAAATGATCAGGCGAAGTAACGAAAAAAGATCGTTTAAACAAAATTAATTAAAATAGGATAAACAGAGACAAGTCGTAAGTCAAGCCCTTTTATCTCTACATTAATTAAATTGTTTAAACTATTCAAAATAAAAATAAATTGAGGACGCGAGACGTACGTCAGAGTCCAATTTATTTTTATTCCGAATACGAGTTTTCGAATATAAAACGGAATAGCATTTTTCATAAATTATATCATAAATAAATTCAATCAGCAAGGAGGTGCAGCAGTAAAACTGGTGTAGCAACAGAAATAATAAAAAAAACTAAAAAAAAAGAAAACTGGGCCTAAAAAGATTCAGCCCAAACCCAAATATAATGAAAACGGACCGGGTCGGGTGACCCATGGGTCAAACCCGCCCGGTCACCAACCCAGCACCAAACAAAAAACCAGAAGGGGGGTAGCGAGTAAAATGGGGGCGCGCGCGAGAAGGCCCAGTGGCCAATCGCGCGCTGCCACGTGTTCACCTTCTTCCTCACCACAAAAACAGAACCAGAAGCAGTTCTCGCGCGCGGTGACGGCCGGAAGTTGGAGCTTCGCCGGTGGCTCTTCAAGCCACCAAAAATCAAAAGTAAATATACCATTTCATGCGGAATTTTGCAAGGATTAAGAATACACTATTAATTTTCACCAAAAACGTATGAACAAAGCGAATCGAGCGAGGAACTAAAACGGTTTTGAAGTTGAAAAACGGTTTTCCGGTCGTAATCAAACACAAATAAGAGTGAAAAGTACGCTAACAAGCTTCAGAAACACATATTGATCAGTTTCTACCTTCGTTTGAGCTCGAGGTGGCCGGAAATGAAGTTTGTTCGTCGGAGTAACTTTGATGCTTCGAACGGAGCACTTCCGGTCACTGTTTGGAAAAACTAACACTAGATTTGAACTCAGGAGGGTCGAAAGCTTATAGATCGAGTGCTTGATCGTTGATTTTGGGTGATTTTTGGTTGGCCGGAAGTTGACCGGAAAATGGAATTCCGGCGGTGGCGCCGGAAAAGTGTTGGTGGTGGAGGGAGGAGGATGTGATTTTTCTGATTTTTTTTGGGGTGTGTGAAAAATGATTGGTAATGATTGAGTGATATGAGGTGTGTATTTATAGTGATAGGATTAGATGAGTGGTATTTGTGTAATAAGATGATTATGAGGTGGAGATGATGAGGTGTCGCAATGTGATTGGTCAAAAAACAAGGAATTTTTATAAAATGGTAAAAAATGTAAAAATCAATAGGAAAAATGAATAAAAATGTAAAAAAATATAAAAATGAAATATAAACTTAAACAAAGAGATAAAAACTATTTTTTTGATTAATTTTGCTATTCTTCGTATAAAAAGAGAAATTGCGACAAATTAAAAGAAATAAAGGAAAATGAATAAATTGTAAAACAAAATTATCAAAAAAACTATTTTTTTGGTATTTTTCATAAAAATAAGAAATAATTTTTAAATAAATTATTTATTTTGAAAAGCTCAAAATTAGAGTATTACAGTAGGGTCGGACGTGAGTTTGGCATTACCCAAACTCAAATTCAAAATAACCACCTAAACCCGAACTCGAACTCAAATGACAATCGGGTATCAAAACATCACCCGAACTCGTTGGGTTTAGGTTTTTTTTCACCCGAACTCGAATTCACTTAACAAAATAAAAAATAATATGACAAATTCAATGAAATTACAATTTACAACACCTTAACATTATTTTCAACGTTAAAATTAAAATTAAAATAGAAAATACAAAGGTATACAACTGAAGTCCACATGTGGATGGTTTAATTTGCTATTATTTAATTTTTATTCTGCAGGGCATAAAATATGATTCTATATCATTGATTAACTATGATTTTATGTTAATTTATTGTTTCGTTATATTAGATAATATAATATTTGAACTGTGAATTAGTGTATTATCTGTCTAGATTTTAAACATTGCCAGTTAAAAAAACATATTTTTGTCTCCAGGTCTGTTGCTGCTTTTTTTGGTCGAGACCGGGGTATCCATCGCCGAACGCAGTGACTATCTCCGGGTCTATTGCTGCTTGAGGCTGAGGCATATGAGCTAATTTCTTAATTTTAAGTAACAATGTTCATTCCCGCAATTACCATTGTAAGATGCTGTTAATTTAACTCGTCATTAATTTAACTCATTATTTATTGCAAAAGGAACTTCAAATTTGATACAATCACATTCAAGCATCAAATATATACAAGTACCAAGTATACAGTATATACCAAAAAAAGTTTAGTTAACTTAGCACATGCAATGCATCACAAAAGAAATCAATCATCCCAACTAGGTTGGCACCATCAATTCTATTTTTTTTTTTTGAATTGTTGCACACCCAAAATATATTAGTACAATATAGAGAAAACAATACAAATGTGGGGATAGAGACCAAACTCACAAGCACTATTTGAATCAAACATACAACATTTACAACGTCATAAACATATCACCAATGCCCCTTGTATAAGCATCCTTCATGGCATGAGATTTGAGCAAGGGAGATATAAAACTTGGAGGCTTGAAAAAATATTCTGTGCCCTCTATTGCATATAAAATTGCACCCAATTTCGCCATTTGATCTGCACATTGGTTACCTTCTCTATAAGTGTGACACAATGATGTTGTCCAATATCTGGAGATAAGTTCCTTGATGTTATCAATTATCTGAGAGTATTGATGCGGTTGAGGTGTTGGGTCTATGATCAATGTTAATGCTGTTGTGCAGTCGGATCGACAGCTGATATTTCTGACCCCAATATCCCAAGCGAGTAATAATGTTGCAAGAATGGCTAGTAGTTCAACTTGAAGGTTGTCAGCAAATTCCAGATGTGAACTTAATCCTACTATCCATTTCCCTTCGTGATCTCGAATAAGACCCCCGTAACCAGCTCGACTAGGATTTCCATATGAGCTCCCATCCACATTTAAGGCCAGTTGATTTTATTTCAGGAAAAGGCCAAGAAACAATCTGCAACATAAAAATAACATAAATATTAATGACAACTCAAATCGATACATATACATACAATATTTCTATAAATTGCTATATAGGTTAAAGTGCGTAGGAACATTATACATTTTTACAATCCTAAATGGTTATCTCAGGGTGTGTTTGGTTCGGGGATTTTGGAGGGAGGGAAGGCGAATATTTTAAATTTTGATGTTTGGTTCAACTTTTTAACAAAGAGAGGGGATGAGAGAAATAATTTACTTTTTTACCCTTAACTTTGTATACTCAAAATAAAGATTAATTATAATAGATATATTACGTTAAAAAAATCTAATAGATATATAACAAAAAAAATTAATGAGTAGAAAACCTAAATTATTTTTTGTTGTCAAAAAAAAGAAAACCTAAGTTGTTTTTTTTTATAAGCCGAAAACCTAAGTTGTTAATATTCCACCAAGCATAATTTAGGATTTATTAAAAACGTGATGGTTTTTAGCAATAAAATAAATTATGTTTTATGTCACCTCCCCCTCTTCTCACCTTCTTAAAAATCCTCCCTCTCTTCCTCTCGGTTGAACCAAACATACTTTTAAACACTTCGTTCTCATAATCTTTGTGCTTGGAAATTGTGTAGTGTCACAAAAATATCTATCTTAGACCACTACTTTAAAGTTAATTCATCACTTTCAAATCCAAATTCTCATACAAACATACCCTAAAACTTAAATGGAAATTCAAATCCAAATTCTCATACAAACATACCCTAAAACTTAAATGGAAATTCACACGGGTCGATGAAATCCCACATTCATCTTCGTGTTTAGTATATTGATTACCCCCAAACCCTCTATTTTCTAAGGAAAAAAGATGAATTTTACTCATGATCACATATTATTTTTGATAATACTACTGATGATCACAACTTATAAAATAAATAAAAATACTTAACATGTAGTAGTTATTATTGCTAGTGTAGGTGTACGTCTGATGATGACGTGGAACAAAAAGGTGAATGAATTTGAGAGGTGGAAGAATGAGTGTCGAGATAAACTAGGTGTTGAAACTTGATCAAGAGTGCAATTATCTATATTCAAGTAGGTGCAAGTGTGTATATATATTTACTAGAGATTAACCCGCGTGTTGCGCAATTTCGATTAAATTATATAATTAAATATTTTTATATAATAAAAATAATAATTGTGTTTTTTAAAATAAAACAAAATAACAGTGTTAAGTATAAATTTATTGTTAATTTTGGATCTAATATTTAATAATAATATTTGCTTGAATATTTAGTTTATATTTGTTATTATATAACTTAAATATTTAGTTTATGATGTGAAAACTTAAATGACACTCTTCTTTTGCTATTTGGTTTACCATTTGTACACCTTTTGCTTTTAAAAAAAAATAAACTTGAATACTTTTTGTTGCCAATATATAAGTTTTGATGATGATTTTCATATATTTGAATTTAGTTTAGTTATTTGGCAAACGTATAAAGATATATAGTTTCTTATTTAGGAAGAATTTAACTTTTTTTTGGTAAGATGAAGAATTTAACATGTCATCTTATTATTTACTTAAAAAAATATCATCTTATTTTTACAAATGTCTCGCTATTTTATTTTGAGCCATAACTTAAACATTATTTTAACACTTTACAATATGTACTTATTTTTTCTAAATAGTTATATTTTTATATAAATCAAATTAATAATTTTGGATTTTTTACTGAATTTTAATTGCGTGTAAATATGTATAAAAATATGTGATTATATTTTATAAATATATGTAAATATGTTTTAATATCTATAGTTTCAATAATTTCTAAAATTTATTTTGGCGTATGAGCATCGACAAATTTTGTAATTGATGATTTTGTTTTTTCATCCTTTCATCTTATTCTTGGAAAATTATGCACCAATATAACTTTTTACTCTACTCCTTCATACCATTTAAGGTGTTTCGTATTTATTAAAAAAAACGATACTTATTTTAATAATAAATTGATTTCTTTTAAAGTTATTTCTCAAACATTCGCATTGTAGAATTATATCTCATATTTTATTGGTCATAATGTTTTTATCTTCTTTTTATTATGCTTAAATTTTACTCTCTCTCTAAATCTTCTTTTTTTTTGTTGAGGTTTTGTCCCCTCATGTTTTTGTCTTTTTTTTTTGTTTAATAAATTTTACTTAAAAAAATATCACTTCATTTTTACAAATATTTCACTATTTTATTTTGAGTCGTAACTTAAACATTATTTATTTTTAAAGGAAGAATGTAATGTTCTTTTTTTTTTGCTAGTATAGAGGAATAATTTTAAATCATAGATTATAATGGCAAAGCATATTAGCTTTTTTATTATAGTTATTGAAAGGAATTCCAACAATCATGAGTTATATTGTAAGAAGTTATACTACTTTTTCAAATTTTTGATAGAGATTGAATTTTTTTATAATATATTATAAGATATAGAACCTCTTATAAAATATAGAAGGAAGTTTCCTTTTTAATTATTTGTATGTTAAATTTTTAAATAAATATCACATATATCAACCTCTTGATTTATATGCTTAAAATAACTCTTGATTTACTTTTAATTGATATTACATAATCATGCATTAAATTAATTTATTAGAGAAGACATAGAGTTTTCACATAGCAAAATGAAGGCTTAAGAGCAACATTTAGATATGTCACATAGGCAAAATGGAAGCATGAGAGCATATGTAGCTTCCCTTTATATATATAAGATTTAAATATAGTATCTTTTTTGACAAACAAAAAATATCATACTTTATATTAGTAGTATATGACGATAATTTTTCTTTGATACTAGAAGACAGAAAAAACAATAATGGTTCTTAAGTTAGAAAAAAAAAAACTTACACCCACCTAAAAATATGTGAAAGTAAGTTAACAAATTTACATTCATTATATGTTTTTTGGTAAGTACATACACCCACTATATATTTACTAAAAAACCAATTTCATCTATACAAATTAGTTTTAACTATAAGGCTAATTTTATAATGTTATTTTATTTAATTAAAAATGATACAAAAATCTCCTTTAACCCAGACACACATCATCACATCCTTACCAAAAAAAAACACACATCATCACATTAGGTATAAAAAGATTATATGAAGAAGAAAAGTTTGGTAAAAAAAATAGTTACAATAATTGTCCATTTGGTGTATATTTAGAGAAACAATGTTAAAGTTTTTCAACCTTGTTTTAATCCATTGTTTGGTGCACAAATAGAAAAAGATAAATTTAACTTATCATTAAGCCTATCTAATTACTCTTTGTTATTTTAATACTTATTTTCGACTGAATTATCAAATGAAAGGAGTATATTAAGCCTATCCAATAACAAATTGATGTACTCACATTGAGATACCTATAATCATAAATTATATTTTCACAGTTCAAAAAAATAGGACAGGACATGGACAAGCTAATCAACATATAATAACATGAATCATAAACTATTTTTTGCTACTCGTCTTGCATTTGTTAAATCTTTGATAGAGTAATTTAAGTATGATTTGATGAACAGTATAATATTTGATAATATTCTTTATTTTTATTTTTTTTTGACAATATTCTTTATTTTTGTTTTGTCACTTAGTTGTTTTCTTGCTATTATGTATATGACAATTTTAATTTGATACAATTTCAATTTTGATCATATATTTTTTTTATATTTTTTTATTTTATTTTAGTGCTATTTAAGCATGTATCAGTTTTAATTTTTTCGATATATCTTATCATGTCAATATCAAATGTGCATCAAACACATGATATGATAAACTAATGATATTATTTTTCTTATGTGTACACCAAACACATGACATGATATGTGCTAATCATGTCACTATTATATCGTATTATTATTCAACTTCTTATCATATTTTGTTTATATCTATCCGGCACATCAAACGGGCCATAAATGTTACAAATGATAAAGGGATAATGACCGTGTACAAACTAGTAGAACCGACCATTATTATTATTATTATTATTATTATTATTATAGACCTTTGACGTGTGGTTTTTGGAGCCACTTTGCTGGAGGATGAGAATGGAAAGAGAAGCAATGAGAAATTTTCAATGGAATGAGTCAAGCTAAACTTTGTAAGAGTTAAGTCCGGCCTAATCAAAATATTCAAGGTCTAAGTCCGAAAATTTAAAGGTCAGCTTATATTCCCGTTCAATTTCTCATCATTGTCCTTACCCTTGTTTATCAAACAATGCAATGTTAGGTAATACTATAAACTACTGAAACTATGTGTCAAAAAAAAAAAAAAAAAACTTAATTACACTTTTGGTCCTTTAACTATTTTTAAGGTTTCAATCTGGTTCTTTAACTATTTTTCGTTCCGAATTAGTCCTTTAACTTTTCTTCCGTTAATCATATTGGTCCTAATCGTTACAAAAATTAAAAAAAACGTTAATTTTGTCCTACATGGCACTTTCTTTTGGTATGACCTGGCATAATTCCAAATATTTCTCTCTCTACAATTTTTTTTTCTCTCTGGCCTCTCTCTAAAACCTTTCCATCTCTCTCAAATTCAAACCTTTCTCTTCAATGCAGACATGACGGCAGATCTGGAGGTTTGTTCCTCTTCTTCCTCTGTTTCGTTTTTCTTCTTTTCCGGCGCCGGTTTCTTCTCGTGTTCGTGTTCTGCTCTTCCGACGGTTTTTCTTCTTTCAGATTTGGAGGTTTATGAAGGAAATTATGTAGAATAGCTAAGATCATAGACACAAATTATAGCATATCTACATCAATTAAATAGATCAAGGAATAATGTTGTGTACCTTTCACCCTTAGGGATTGAATGAGAAGGAAGAGAAGAAGTTAGAGATGAGAGAGAATACTTCTACCTCTTACTGGTGAGTAGTTATGTTATTTCTATGTATCTAACTTAATGGGATAGTTAGATTATTAATACTCACCAGTGGAGGCAGGGACCTCTCATTGGGTTAAAGAATAAGAATGGACCAACCCATCACGGCCCATTCACAATAGAACCCAATATAAATAACAAGAATAATAACTTTAATATTTGATACTATTTATTTCATATATATTATATTAATTAATTAAAGTAAATCCAAAATATTTAACAATCTCCCACTTGGATTACTTTGATTCATTAATAAAATATAATATGAGAATATTATTAGAAATATATCAAATATCTACAATAGTACTTGTCATCAAAAGTATAAGAAACATAAGATTTAATCGGTGCAGAAAATGAATCCGATAGGGCAAACAAGATCATACACGATAAATCTTAAATTTCACATTGGATAATAAATATGGTTTAACATTATAAAATCAAGAATTTGTAATCCAATATAATGGTCCAAGCATCTGAAATGCTATAACAAGCTCCCACTAACCCAAAATATCAAAAGACTTAATCAAATCAATGTGAGATATAATACTCATATATATAAGTCTGTGGTTAATGGCTCTGCCAATGAGTTTGTAATTTTATTAAAGTCATGCATAAAAGTAATTACTTATAGGGATAGCCTATTAAAGAGAATAATTACTTTTAGTCATAATCAATATTTGCTCTACAATGTTTGACATTCTATTAATCCAAGTTTTAGAAAAAATGTGACTATGAAAATCCATAAAGAATTAGGAGACTAAAGAATCTACAATTGGATTAACATAAACACTTAGTTTAAAGAAAAATAAGATATGGATTAATGTGGCCACAAGAATGTCAATAATGAACAAAATTATGATTATGCAATTCATAAGTACCTTAAGAACACAATATCATACTCGATAGGAGTATTGATATTATACATTAATGTACTTATTATTTATGACCTTACAAGTGTGTAATGTTGGTAAAAGAGAAGCACAATATATTTGCATGCTAAGAGATTATTGTGCATTTTCCAACAAAATTGACTTAGGCATCTAATTATGATGCTTACTGAGATTAGAGAATGTTTATATATATATCTCAGTATAGCAGAATGAGACTTAAATTCTAAAGTCTCTTTGGCTATGTCATATTTATAGTGTGCACAAGAATATATGACAATGATAAGAATTTTAAAATTTTATAGTGTACACATTTTCATTTATCTCACATATTATAAACAAGAGTGAGAATTTTATAAGAGCTCACAAATATATAACATTGTGTACACACTCCCACTAATCTCACATATACAAACAAGAGTGAGATTCTTATTAGATCTTTCTAATATATAAATTCTCTAATGATAATATACTTAGTAGTGGGATACTTCATTGCTAGTGCAAATTATCTATATATGTGGTTATATTCTATTTCACTAATAGAGTTTTACAAACTCAACCACATATTTTGCACATGAATATAGCAGAATTATTAATACAAGTGGTTACAAAATAATAGGCCCAAAATAATAATATGAAACTCATAATTTATCAATAGCAAATTTTAGCTAGATTTGAGTTTCATAGTTAACCACATATTCTGCATATAGAATTAAGGAGAATGTAAGTTTTTACTTAATAGTTTATAACACAAAATCTCCTTATCATAAATAAATTTCTTAAAAGAGTTTTATAAGTAACCTTCACATAAATAGTGAGACAATTTAGACTATGAGATTATAAGCTAGCTTTGTTTTACTAGCTCACTTAAAATTCAAGTGTTACAATTAAAGTTAAACACACATTTGATACATATTTAGGTTACGTGCAGCGGAAATAAAAGAGACTTCAATTTTACTATTATTGAGGATATAACAAAATAGTCATAAACTTTTCAAAATAACAAAAGACTATGTTATCCTCAAGTCTCTATAATAAACAAGGTATACATAATGATGATTATATAATAGATTTATCATCATATGAGTGAAATTAAGTCTCTAGTATTATAAAATAGAATATGAGATTATATATATATATATATATATATATATATGGTTTAATAATTCACACAATAAACTCAAATGCTACAATTATAGACACACACATTTGAGAAATAGTTAGATTATAAGCAGCGGAAATACACGAGACTTACATTTAATATTATTATTGAGGATATTATAAGAGAAAATAGTCATTAGCTTCCACAAGTGTTGAAGAATAGCAATAATATAAAATATGTCAAATATAGTGAAAATGGCATAATTGAATATCCCAAATGTAACATTTATCATTATTTAGAATAATGATATAAAATAAATAAATATTTTCTTAATAGAATTGTTAAGGATTTTTGGGATTTTGACATATTGCTTTTATAAAATAATTTGGAAGTATTGACAGAAGACTATAATTAATATCCTCAATATAAGTCTCTACGATATTTTTATGTCTAGAATTAGGAAACAAATGTATTTATTTGTTTCTTAGCTATAGTTAATTGGCATGTAGAATTTTCCTCACTTGGTAGAGAATGATAATTAAGTTGGTGAGATATTTTTCTCACACAAAGAATTATTATGCTAAGTAATGTCATACCGATAGGGTATGTCCATCACGTTACACAATACGTAGTAAGGATTCTCCCACTTGATAGAGAATAATAGTTGAATTAAGAGTTTGAAAATATTTTGAATAAATATTCAACTATTTCTCTATCACAGAATGATCATGTTGAGTATCGTCACACCGATAGGGTATGTCCGACACTTTCACACAATACAAGGAGATTAGCAATCCAAATTTTACACAATATATATATATATATATATATATATATATATATATATATATAATTTTTTTTTGTTGTTAAATTTAAATAATATAAAATTAGTATAATATTGGATTGCAAAATTAAGATAGTAGATACATGCATTTTATTATATTTAATAAAATATCTTACTTATTGTAATAAATAAGAACTATAACATCTCAATGTACTATTCTTATCACAAAATTTTAATAGTGATAGGGTACTTGAAAAAAATAATAAGTATATAATTAAAGTACATTGAGTAATAACTAAATTATATTAACAACAATATACCGATAGGGTATGATTGTTATCAATATAATTTTAAGAATACTTTGCACAATTGTATCCACGATAGGTGAGATTACAATTATACAAATCAATAATGTTTGTTTATGCTTAAAAGAATAAGATAAAATAATATCATGCATAAACAATGTTTTTAATTTACTCAATTATAAGTCATATTCAAATAATAGAAAGATGTGCATGTTAAATTTAAATTAGCACATCATAAATATGACTTTAGAATTTATATACGAAATAATATAATAACAAAAGTTATTATTTAAAATAAAAGTGTATAATAGTTTTGTGTTTTATCCAGAATAGAACTCTTAGAATAAGATTTTAAATACTCCCACTATAACTTATAATATAAATACAAAAAGGAGTATATTGTAAGAAAATAATATGTATAATAATTATAGAGTTCTATTTAGAATATTCTGAAAAAAAGAATTCCACTTTTATATAGATAATTGCACAACAAAAGAGAAGAAGAATAAGTTTCTTCATATATGCAATAAAAAGTAATAAGTCACAAGAGGTTGAAATTTTGATTAAATTACGACTAACCTCATAGAATGTGACATTCATCCTTGTTCTTAGAGTCGTTGGCTTTTGATGACTTAGCGAGAATATCATTCGATAACATCGTCTCAGAATATTCATCATTAAAGAATAAGCTAAAAAATATATGTGAGACTCTAATTGTAAATCAATATGATTTATATAAATATTTGGTTGCAAGGATAATAGTTTTAAAATTGATATTGAATGCACAATTATCCAGAATAGAACTCTCAAAATAATTTGATTTAAAATATTCCCAAAAATAGTTTTTTTTATTTTTATTTTAAATGAAGTTTATTAATGAGAAATCTATGAAAGATTAGAGAGTTCTAAAATTTTAAATATTCTGGACAATTGATTCATTTTATATAAATAATAATTGCACATATTTCATTTTCTAATATTTAAGCAAATTTCTCCTCATATGCAATTATATAATATAAGTCACGAGATTTTCAAAATGGTAATTAAATTACACTAACCTTGAAGAGTGTGACTTTCATCCTTGTATCTAGAGTCATTGTACTTTAGCAAAATTCATGAGGTCTCTTATACGTTACGTTACCCTCAAACGGTATATAAGATAAAGAGTAAACCGTTATATCAAGAAATAAGACTCTACTGATAGATCATCACAATTTTATATATAAATTTACAAAGATGGTATAATAATATGCCTTAAGAATTGCTCAAAAGAATAATTTTGATAATTGAGCATGTAAATAACAACAAGGCAACATAGAATGATTTTAAATTCAAGAATACAATATTTGGTGTCTGAATCAACAAAATTGAGTCTAAAATAATTTTAAAATGTAACACTTTATTTAAAACAATTCATATTAGTGTTACTATTATAAAAGATTTTCTACAAAATAGTTTAGACTCATATCTAAAGAATATGTTATATATAATAGGATACGATTCTCAAATTTAATTAACACCAAATATTTATATTATAATGAGAATAAAATTTTAGTCACAGAAATCAAGAATATGATATTAAAATCAAACAAATATTCTTGAATTGAATTATAAAAAATTATGGATATAAATCTAACTAGTATGTTAACCCGTGCCGTGCACGGGATTATTTTCTTTTTAATATTATTTATTAATTTATTTAAATTTTTTTTAATATTAAATAGTGAATTTGACATATTTTTTTGATAAACCAAAGGTATTTTTCGCACGCAACTGCAGAGATAAATCCACTCGAGATAACTGGAATCCATTTAAGGAGTTTTTTTTTGTACGGCAAATATTATATTAATAAGACCATATCTATGCACAAGACGAACATAGAACGGTAAAATAGAAGTTACAAAACAATGACGCCCCGTATATAAGCAGAACGCCATAAATACCAAAACCTACGCTACCTAAAAAAGATATACTTCTAATCTCATTCTTAGAAGCTACTCTTCTGCTTTCATACCACCAGAGATCCCTCAAACCGACCCAAAGATTTGCCAAAAGACACTAACTTCTGAACTCGAATCAAAAGTGTTCAGCCCACCAGATCCAAAGAACAACTTCTTGAATCAAAATAAGGGGACAACGGTAGAAAATAATTGCTTATAAATAATATATATGTTTTTGCTCACAATGTGGCTATGCTTGGCATCACTTCTTTTCCGTTGTTTTTGCATATTACATATACTTTTTTTGAAAGTGCACATTAAATATTATTATAATCAAATATATACAATATTTGTTTGTATAAGTAATGTGAATATATTGTGGTTTGATATATGGTATGAATATTTAGAAAATATAGTTAAATTGTTTAAATAATTATACATATATTTAATAATGTATCAAAAAACATATATCACAAAACTCCCACATTGTGATATATTTTTGGTCCCTATAATTATTCTCATAATTTATCTTTAATACATATAAATAGACAGTCTTGCATATAACAAAACAAACACATTTTTTCATAAAAAAAACTCTCACATTTAGTGATCTTTCTAAGTTTATTGTAGATTCATTCAGTTTAATCTCATCAAACTGCATTTTTTTTAAACACAATGTATATTAAGATATATTTTCAAATTTTAAAATAAACAAAAAAAATAAACAACTTTGCATATCAAAAGCTCCGGTATTTTTACGTCAAAAAAAAAACCTTCACATATAGTGATGTTCCTATGTTTATTGTATATTTATTCTTCTAAATCCCATCAAACTACATTTTTTTAAAATACAGTGTAAATTAAGATATCTTTTTCCATCGTTGTCCCACTTTCTTTGAACTTGTTTCATAGTAATCCACGTGTAAAATTTAAAAACAAAAAAAAAACAAAGAAAATATAATTCTTAATATCACAAAACTTTGTCCCCGTTACATAACTCAAGTGGTATGAGCTGAGGAACGTATGAGTTGGAGAGATCCAGGGATCAATTCCTAGCGGGAGCAATTTATCTTTCCGATCTACCAAAAAAACATATATCACAAAACTCCCACATTGTGATATATTTTTGGTCCTATAATTATTCTCACAATTTATCTTTTTAGGATTAAATATGTTTTTGATCCCTATAAATAATCCAAATTTTGGTTTTAGTCCCTCTAAAAATTTTCTTCGACTTTTTGTCCCTATAAAATTTTTCATCTTCACTTTTGGTCCCTATTTAATTTATATTTTGTTAAAAAATTCCAATTTTTTTAGGGAGAGATTATCATAATATTTTTCACATTTGTGCTCAACTTAATTAAAAATATATGGACTAAATCCAAAATTTGAT
Source organism: Trifolium dubium (assembly GCA_951804385.1). Taxonomy (NCBI): domain Eukaryota; kingdom Viridiplantae; phylum Streptophyta; class Magnoliopsida; order Fabales; family Fabaceae; genus Trifolium; species Trifolium dubium. The sequence goes on along the minus strand of OX638064.1, from coordinate 48,380,961 downwards.
ATATTTATAGGGACCAAAAATATATTTAACCCAAAAAATCATCTAAAAAAAATGGGTTAAATATGTTTTTGGTCCCTATAAATATATCAAATTTTGTTTTTAGTCCCTCAAAAAATTTTATTCAATTTTTAGTCCCTATAAAATTTTCAATCACCACTTTTAGTCCCTATTTTTAATTCAACTCATGTGTAACTTTGTATTTTTTTAATAAAATTAGGCAGAAATCTGTACAATATTATGAAAATCTCACTATAAAAGAATTGGAATTTTTTAACAAAACATAAATTAATTATGAATTTTTAACCACAAAAAATGTTAAAAATCATATTAAATTCATATTTTGTTAAAAAAATCTAATTTTTTTTTGAGAGAGATTAATATAATGTTATAAACTTTTCTGCAAAAATTTATTTAAAAATATGAATCATACATATGAGTTTACTTAGAAGAAGCTAAGGGACCAAAAGTGAAAATAGAAAATTTTATAGGGACTAAAAGTCGAAGAAAAATTTTAGAGGGACTAAAAACAAAATTTGGTAGATTTATAGGGACCAAAAACATATTTTACCAAAAAAAAAATTCTTGAGAATGCACGAGAGAGCTCCGTGGAACTATCGTAATGTATATAATAGAGATAAGAACCTCTCCCACAAAAATTTAGAATTTTTTAACCTAATATGAATTACTCGAGTTAAATGATAAATAAGGACCAAAAATCATGATAGGAAATATTTGAGGGACCATAACCTGTTGAAAATTTTTTTAGGGACTGAAAATAAAATTTTGTATATTTATAGGGACTTCAAACGTATTTATTCCCAAAAAAAAAATCTAAAAAAAAAGACTGCAAACGTATTTATTCTCAAAAAAAAAAATCTAAAAAAAATATTCTAAGAATGCAACTGAATTACGCTACAAAAAATATCTAAAAAAAATCTTAAAGAAACTCTAAATGAATGACACATAAGCAAATTTTCTTGAGAATGCACGAGAGAGCTCCGTGGAACTATCGTAATGTATATAATAGAGATTCATAATTTATTCTAAAACATCAGTTCCTCGATATGACACATAAAGAATTAGAACGAAATATCGAAGTGTGACTAAAAGAATAAGGAACATATAAATAAATATTGGACACTATTTATTTTGAGAATATGATAAATTAAAATTACAAATTTTCTCAAAATAAATTAGTAATATTAGTTACTTTAGGTGTCCAAACGAATATACTAAAAGATCCCATTATTATTAAGCAATTGGCAAAAAAAAACGTGGGATGGATTATGGAACGGTTTCACCGAAACCTCCTCAATTTTTTTATTTTTTTTCATAAATGATTAACACTTGATTAATCAAAAATTAAGGTTCTAGCATGAAACATGTCGATGAATTGAAAAACAAGCACCTTGGGAGACGAATTCTAAATTGAAGACAGTATGATGCTTGTATATCAACAGGTTCAATTTTCCAAATCGCCTTGTTCAAAATTGTAGAATTATATCCCACTAATTTTCTAAGTAGCCAACACAATCAGGATTCATATGGCGACTAAATCTCACAATTAAAGAAAACGATTTTCTATCAAATAAAGGTTTCGATCGCACCAATATATTCACGTTTCAAACATGCAAGGGTTCGTGAACTTTAGATTAACAGTAGTAGCTATAAAATGTAGGCTCTGATACCAATTGAAGGAAATTATGTAGAATAGCTAAGATCATAGACACAAATTATAACATATCTACATCAATTAAATAGATCAAAGAATAATGTTGTGTACCTTTCACCCTTAGGGATTGAATGAGAAGGAAGAGAAGAAGTTAGAGATGAGAGAGAATACTTCTGCCTCTTATTGGTGAGCAGTTATGTTATTTCTATGTATCTAACTTAATGGGATGGTTAGATTATTAATACTCACCAGTGGAGGCAGGGACCTCTCATTGGGTTAAATGGTTAGATTATTAATACTCACCAGTGGAGGCAGGGACCTCTCATTGGGTTAAAGAATAAGAATGGACCAACCCATCACGGCCCATTCACAATAGAACCCAATATAAATAACAAGAATAATAACTTTAATATTTGATACTATTTATTTCATATATATTATATTAATTAATTAAAGTAAATCCAAAATATTTAACAGTTTAGTGTTGTCTTGGTGTTGCGGTGGTGAGTTTATTTGGAGTGGTTAGCGGGTGGTGGTAGTTGGAGGTGCTGTCGTTGCGGTGGCGAGTTTATCCGAAGCAGATCTGGTGAGTTTTTCATCAAGGAGATTTGGTGTTTTTCATGAATCAGGTTTTATTTTCATGAATCTATGAAAAAGATTTGTAAAATTAAATCAGGTTTTTTTTTTCATGAATTTGGTTTCATGAAGGTAACTGGTTAGGCATGACGACGATATCCCTCATATGGACACTTCGTTGAAGACCTTGTTCAATCAACCAATAAGGAAGACCTTGTTATTTTCTTACACTTTTAAAACTCCTTTTATAATTTGTTTGAATTTAGTCTCATGTACTGAAACAAAATGTTACTTTGAACTTTAGATTAGTATTGATGATTACTTTGTTGTTTTAGAGGCTATTGATTCAGTTTGAGGTTTCTTATTGTGTTATTAGTTGTTTGATTGTGATGTCATTAAGATCATTTCTCCATTTTTCCTTCCTACTAGAACATAAAAGTATAAATTATCCTCATATTTGTGCATATATATCCTATTATTTTGACCTGAGATTAATTAATGTTATGTCAAATTTATTCTTACTGTGTATGGTGATTTTATGCATTTTTGGAATTACAATATCGTATACATTAAGCTCAGGTATTTTACATTATGAATATTTGTTCAATTATAATAGATAAATATAATTAGAAATACTAAGTTTGATAGAGATAAGGTTCAAAAAAGCCTAAATTTTATAAAATACGTTTTAGTGACAGTCGTTGTGCGTAGCTAAACGTCTAATACATGTAGTGACGGTCGTAAAACCCTAGAACGACACCTATGAAAGTGACACAAGACCACCCTAAAAGTTGACACCATGTAGCTACGGATATGTAACTTTTAGTGACGAGTTTTGGGTGTCACTAAAAGTCAATTTTCTTGTATGCAAAACTTAACGTGTTTTTGAATTTATTTAACGGTTAGGACCAACTTGATTAACGGAAAGAAAGTTAAAGGACCAATTCGGAACGAATAGTTAATGGACCAAAGTGAAACCTTGAAAATAGTTAGAGGACCAAAAGTGTATTTAAGCCAAAAAAAAACTACTGAAACTATAGCTGCTTATCAAAAGCCATCCACTTATTTCTCTCAACGGCTCTATCCACTCAAAAGAATTCACGAGTTCTTCAAACAGAAATTAATCTCTAAATTATCCTCTTGTGACAAATTTCATATACTTTCTATATATTTTTTATAAAACCTAAATCTTATCTTGTTTGTCAAGACATCTAATACTTTTACTTATAGAACTTTCATATATTTACTAAGTATATTTACTAAGTGCCCGTTTGACCCGGCTTATTTTCTACTTTTCTATTTAGCTTAAACGAAATAGAGAAGTATAAAATTGAATTTAGCCATATTTCTCTTTAAAAGTAGTAGAGAAATAAACTAAAAAATTAAAAAATTAAAAAAAGTAGAATCAAACACATTTTTTTCCTACTTTACTATTTTTAAGGAGAAGAAAAAAAAAGTAGAAAATAAGTCCAGCCAAACGGGCACTAAGATCATGTACATAAAAAAATAACGCATATAAAACAACAAACACCTATAATAACACCCCAATTATTCATTTAATCATTTTTCATAAACCCTAGGTTATCTCCTCTTTGACAGAAACTCATTGCTAATCTTATTTCTTATATCAATAAAAGTGTTCCTTAAGCAGTGCTAAGAAAAAAAGAGCGTTCCTTAAGGACTACTTTTTGAAAGAAATAAATATTGAGCATTCAATTTGGGGGTGTAATTGCTCGGAAAAAAAAAACTAGGGGTAGAATTCTCTCATAAATATAATTCCAATGCAATTATAACAAATGAACAACATTTTATACATACCATAATGAGAGGGTGATTGGCACACACCAATTGTTAGCAAGTAATGAAAACATTATTACAATGAAATATAAACATAATTTGGGTTAACTAGAATAAATTAAGGTATACATAAGGGTATATGTCCAATGACCTAATATGGATGCGGGACAAATGGGTGAATCAAAACCTAAACCTAGGCTGATAAAATTACAGATGGAAAGAACTATGCTATATAATTAGTACAATGAACCCTATCGTTGGGTCTGATCGGCTGTGTGGTTGCTAGTTGTAGATGAGGATGGTGCCTTACCATTCAAGATTCCGTTGTCCATAGGTGGAGAAGTTCCCCACTTACCCTCTGATTCACTGGGTTCTATCACTTTGACAGACCCATCACTCAACCCAACAGCAAACTGGTTAGGTTCAAGTGGATGAGCAGCAATCACAAGAGGATATACAGCTTGGCTTCTGTGATACACAACAACAACAGCAAGTGTCAAGCTCTAAACAGAAATTTTTATGTTTATGTATCTTAAGGTCTCCACAATAAGACAGTGTAGTATACTACAACTACAGTACAGTATCGTCGTGTAGTTGATCCTTAAATTAAAACTACTAATATCATATCGATATCTAGAAACTGATACAGCAACCAATATTTCGTATCAAATTAACAAAAAATTTAATGAACCTTGAATAAAATATTTAACATTTATTACAAAAGCTAAAGAGTGCAATCTACTAAGCTGAAACTTACCTATTTAAAGCAGCTGATGACAAGCATATTGATGGTGCGATACGACATCTTAGTCTCAAGCTATCAGCATCAAAAACCCCAATATTTGCATCACAAAATGAAGCATATATTAACTGACTGTTGCAGGAATACGCCGCATATGATATGGGAGCTGGAAGAGCATCTTGGGGAATCCACTGCAGCAAAACAGTATTTATGAGCATATCTCAGTTTGAATATTCTCACTAACCAGCAGTTCTCTATGAATACAGAAACTTCATACCTGCCGAATGCGTTCCATCTTGGAGGCTTCATATATTGCCAATTGAGTCTCATGAACTACCAATAAGCGAAGTTGGTCAGAATGGAACTGAACACGTGTATCACCAACAGGTGACTTTCCCGCAGGTAGTTGAATTGGAATTGATTTTCTTTTCTCCCACGTATCAATGCTCCACACACATAGCTGTACAATATGTAGAAATTCTTAAAACAAAAAATATTATAAAGCCAAATAAAAATCCACAAACTTAAAAAGTGCAGCAGTCTAGCAACTCGAGTGCATTCACTCATCATCCACAAATTCTTCAAACTTCATGAGAAAATGATTTTGAATAACACATGATAACGTAATAAGTGTTGGCACCTTCTAACAAAATAATTCCAATGAAGTAGACTTTGATTATTTTATCATCCTAACAGTTCAGAATCTACAGGCAATAGTCTTTAAAATTCAAAAGTATATATCTAACAAAAATAAAGGATGATTACAAACTAAGGAAAGTAAGATAACCATCAAAATGATCTTCAAAACAGATTATTAGAAGCTAAACTGATTTATATAAAAGATTTCTCATGCCACTCAGAATATTGTAAGAAAGAAGAATATCTAAAAGACTTACTTGAGCATCAGCACCAGATGAAACCAGGATGTTAAGATTGGTTGAAAAGGCTAAACCGGTAATTCGTCTCTGGTGACCTTTCAATTTTGATTTCACCTGGAAAATACCCCCAAAAGGCAGGAAATAAGTGTTGGTGTGACATAAATTTAGAAATAATAATGTAAATCTTAAAAGTTAAAATTAGAAGCAATGGGTAATCACCTCGTCCACTCTGACATTATAGATGTGAATGGTTGAATCCTCCATTCCAATGGATATAATGTTGTTATCCTGGGGATGAAAAGCTAAAAAGGTAGATGCAGGAGGTGGTGGCATGAATGTCGTCATCACCTATAAAAGTAAGTTATCAGTAACCATAAACTTAGTTGCTGAATGGAATATCGGGCAGTATATCCGAACACACACCTTGAATGTCATCATGTTAAATAGTGAAACTTTTCCACCACAGGCAGACATAACATATGAGTCATTTTTCGAGAGTGCAATGCAAGGAACTGCTTCTTCAAGGTTGACACCCGCGATATCATTAGTCATAAGAAGACCACTATTTGGTTGCCAACGCTGTGGAACAACACTGGCAGTTGCCTGTAATCACATATGACATAACTTCAGAGTTCTGTTCTCTATTGAAAGGGAAAAGCCAATGAAAAGTATAAAGAAAATAAAAGGACTGAACGGGTAAATACTTAAAGTAATTTATTTGATTAAGACTACCTTCCCAGTTGGATTCTGTTCATTGCGAGACCATTTCCAAAGTTTCTGGACACCATTTGAACCAAGGGCCAAAATACCAACAGCAGAATTTGTATATAAAAGTCGTACAACCTATATACGAATCAGAACATTAAAGCAGATAAGAATACAAAATTTGAAATAGAATAATGGCAATATCATAAATTCAACAGTGAGCAGACCTTGCTGAAAGAGTCTGTGTTGTCGGGCATGGTAACTGATCGACATTGGGCAGGCTCCAGAATTTCAGACAATTGCCATGGTTTAGTTCTTTCTATCGCATCTTCCACAGTTCTTGATTTCTCTACACTTCGACTCATGGGATCAACTCCATTCTTGATTGAAAAGGCCAAAACCATTCGATATGACAAGTGTTATGATACAGTAAATAGTTCAAGTAACTCAAGAGAGATAAATAATAACCAACAAAGTTGATTTAAAAAGGAATATAAACACCAAATTATAAAGTACAGTAGATTCATGTATACCTTAAGGATCTAATAGTAAGCCGATAATATTAAGGTTCCCCACAAAGAGGAAATCATAGATTCATATGTATTCAATAGTTGGTCCTTAATGGTATACAAGGGTATTGCATAATAGAATTAAGCAAACTATTAAGAAAGAATAGATGGATCACAATAGTTCACATGCTAGTATGCAACAAGTTTGTGTACTGCCAAAATGAATATAACAATGGCATCATGTTAACAACATAATAAAGATGGTGTATTTAAAAAGTCTGGTTCATACAAGAATTGGAGGTGGCCTGACAGGGGAGCTTCTTTCCACTTTACAGTTGACAGGACTAGCATTAACAGTAGAAGGGCCTGATACCTGTATATAATAAACAAAGTAGACTGTAAACATTTCATACTAAACATAAGGAACCACACAAAAGTATACAGAAAGATATTGCTACCTTGATTGCAGCAGATTCAATGGGTGACCTCAATGCTTCAAATGCTGGAGTTTCGATTGTTCTTAAAGATCTAAGACCAGCAGCATTAGCCAGTATCTTGAATCCATTGTCCACAGTAGTAACAGCAAGAATATTTCCTTCCTTATTGAATTTCAAGCGTGGAAGGACCTACACATATTTATATAATAATATACAGGATGTTCTATAAAGTGTAGTTATACTCCCAATGACCACAATTAACCATAAAATACTGACCTGTAACCCACCATCTGCATCAGTGCTTGTTATAAGATTAATATTGTCCATGTCCCAAAACTTCACTTGGCCGTCTTCACCTGCAACCAAAAAGCGATTTTGGGTTGTGTCAAACTGCACGACTCCAGCAGATTTCTTTCTGAATCCATTGTACGTTCTCTTAATGGCTCCTTCACTTTCGTTCCATTCAACAAGAAAAGACTCTCCATCTTTACTTGTCCCACAAGAAAACAATCTGGCGACAGGGAAAATACATCAGAAGGCATGATAAGATACTTCAACAAAATAAACATGCTACTTCACAATATAGTTACCCTTATCAAAATCTAACTTACCTACTTCCGTCAGCACTGTAAAGCATTGTTGTACACCAATGACCAGGAGCATCATAGTCAACCCTAGAACCCATGTTATCATATAACCAGGCCTTTATTTTCCCATCAATGGCTGTTGAGAATATGAACTGCAAAGTTACATTAACAACCTTTAGTGTGTATGTCTGTACATATAGCTTGAAAAAAGTTGAGCAGTACATATGCTAAAGTAAAACGGCCAATATGTGTGTGTAATAGGATCGGAGCTGTAATTTTCTAAGACTACAGTAAATGTAAGCTCCTTTAGTTTAATGAATACAATGCCTACATATTAGCGGATGAATTAGCAGTTCTTGTTTTGTTAGTACCTTTAGTTCATATACCTGTTATGGTCCTTGAATCCTTTACAAGCAGTATTCAAGATCTTATTTTTGTTACTTTAGCAACAGCTTATATAGATCTATCAAATTATATTTATACCAAGTGAAATCTACATCTAACCTTCCAAAGTAAAATCATTGAAATTTATAGGTGCCTCAATAATGGTATTGGTATATTCTGTATTACCTGAATGTTCTCTTTGTGATGAGGACAGATTGAATATACAGGTGCCTCATGCCCTTCAAAAGTAAATAGTCGTCGACCATTTGCATCCCACACCTATTAAGACTTCAGAGTTTTATAATCGGAAAAATAAATAATTTTTGTTTGATCCAAAATTGCAACAAGTAGTTTATTTATGCACCTTTATCAATTTATCATCTCCACAAGTTACAATGCACATCTGTTTATTTGGGAGAGCAAATGACAGATCATTCACACCACCAACATGGGCATCAACCTGCATCAACAAAGGAATGTAAATCAAACCGCAATCGAAATTTAGGATATTTCTTATGGGAAGAATGTCACCTCTATTCGTTGGGCTAGCTCATTTGACCCGGTGTAGGCATATAAATGAATCAAATGTTTAGAAAATGCAACACCTAAAGCAAAGCAACCGGTTAGAGATTCACCCAAAAGCTTCAAAATGGTTTCAGAGACAAGAAGTTACATACCCACAAAATTTCCATCAGGGCTCCATGCAACACGACTAACAGAAATAGGTGCATCCTTGACGGCAGCAGCCTGCAAATTTCTAAATTATAAATTCCAAAGGTTTTGAATTTTCAAGCATCAAGACTAATGGCCAGACACATTTCAGTGGCCATTATAGCTTACACTAGTTCAGATTAACAACATAGGATGTGGTAGAATAATAAATATTGCACTGTATGAAACCTGAAATGGTAATGAGCAGGCTGACACATCCCATATCTTGAACGGCTTCGAGACCAACCTTTCACGTAAACTGAGTTCCCAGAGGGTTATTTCACCATTATTAGAACCAACTGCTCATTTGAAATGTATAATGTTAGAAGTAAATATGTTATATTTTTGTTGGTCTTTTAGCAACTGAGATATTACACATGGAGCAATCATGACAAACAATACCAAGAAGTAAGGTGTGGTGCGAAGGATGAAAATCCATGCTTATCACAGAGGATCCTTGATGCAAAGTCATAGCCACTGTTCTTGGGAGATCATCCAGTGACCAAGAGGGCTGTCGAGCCACGGGATAGGATACCTAAAATTAGATAAATGAACCATAGTTACAGTGTTACACTTACATGAGTCACTGTTAGAAAGTCAGAAATAACACAAGATTATTAAGTGTCATGAAATGCGTGAAGCTGCATCTTAATTGAACAGAAATGAATCAAAATTACCTCCTCCACCGAATGACCTGGACGAAGCCTTTTCATTAATTGTTCGTGGTCAGCATTCTGATAGTCAACAATCCCAGGAGTTGCCGGAGGTGTTCTAGGACGTTTCAAGATAGATACTGTTTAAGAAAGTATAAGAAGAGTGATTAAGCAATGACATAATCTTGTGAAATTCCGCATCAAGAAAATATTCTACTCATCACTTAGCCATGAAAATACATTTGCGGGCGTGAGAACAAAACTAATACAGTTGCGAGAAAATAAGGAAATGTGAGGAAAAAGGATAATATAGCACAACTGCTATTTTAACCTTGATTCTGAGGGACCGGTATGGTTGACGTTGTGACAACGGCTGCTTGAACAGATGATGAAGCTGAGGCATTGGCCATCCAACCAGCCAAAGCATTGGCGTTTGCAGTTGCAACAGCAGGAGGAAAGGGCTATACAAATAAATAATAGCAAATTATCAATTAGCCAACAGGGCAGCAATTATTTGCCCAATAAAAAAAACAGGGCAGCAATTAGATTATTTATCAATTCAAAGAATAAAGTAACCAGATAATTGAAATGCAAGGTATCGTACGTACACCATGAGGTCCAAGTGAAGTATAAGCAACAGGCTTTGCAACTGCAGAAATTGGAAGATTGACAGGTGTAGGTGCCAGTGGACCATTAGAAGGTGAACAAGTATGATCTGTAAATAAAGTCTTTATATCTGGGTTTGGCCTTGGGTTTTTACATAGTTGGTGCTGCCAGTTCAGACTGCAATGATAGAGGGAGACCAATAGATTAACTGATTAAAAGAGAGACGGCAAGGCATAACAAACTAATAATCAGAATTTAAAATAAAATAGAGGCTGGAAAATTTTCTAATTCTTCTTATTTTACCAAATAAACTGACAACATACAAGGAGTTGAGACCTCCCGTTTTTTGTTTTTCATTTGCCTCAGAATGGCATCAACAGCATAAAACATGTGATCCAAAAAAAAAAAAGAGAGAACCAGTAGAAGGCTTTAACTTTCTTAATCACATACCTCTGATTGATTAAAGTTCTCAATCTTGATGACTTAAGGGTTGGGAAGGCAAGCTTATCACGAAAAAGAGGATTTGCCTCAATGAGTTTTTTCAGTTCAATCAACATAATACTTCGAGCAGTTTTGGTGTCACCATACTTGGACAGCTGCTCGTTCTCCCTACCATATGAAATAAAATACAGCTCAGTTGTCATACTTACCACTTAATTAGTCTGAGTTGTGAATCAAGATTATTTGAGAAATGAATCAGATGTACCTGAAATTATTAAGAATTAACAGCTGGGTGATTTCTTTGTATAGTTCCTCGTTGAAGGTGGAGAACACTTTTAAATCACCAACTAATATCTCTACAGCCTTTGGCTTGTCTTGCCTAAAATTTAAAAAAAAACAGCAGACACAAAATAAGATGTTAAGTTTTATAGCGAGCATAAATTCATTTAGAGAAAGAACTCAAAAGGACAGAAAGTTCCATATACCGATCAAGTGCTTCCAGATATTTCTGCTTCCTAATTTCGAAGAATATTTTCATTGAGTATCTATTATCGTCAACTTTGGTAAATCCTGATAAATACTTTTCAACTTCCTCCCATTCGCCAGCCTGCACTTTTTCCTCAAAGTACTTCATGTTGAAAAAGAACCCTGATTCTTTCTCGAGCCTGCATGCATATAAAAGACATTTAAAAGAGTGAAACTAAACGCCAAGCAGATACCTAAAGACAGTGAAACGACTGGTAGAACAAAAAATAACCCTCAACTTGGGGTCGATTTATTTTATTATTTAGTTCCAAAAAATAACCCTATAACCAACTGAGCCACACCCATTGCGTCAAAGAAAACATATTTTTTTTTGGTCGAGACCGGGGTATCCACCGCCGAATGCAGTGACTAATCCCTCGCTAGATTGGAGGCACCTCGAAGGGTGGGATAGCTGGCCCAAGGATTTAAAGCTGCTCCATACCCAAGGTGAGAATCGAACCCTCGACCCTTGGTTAAGGGAGGATGAGCCCACTGCCGCTCAACCACACCCCTTGGGTTGTCAAAGAAAACATATTTATTACCAATAAAATATTTAACTTTTGTATATCTACGCAATTTATTGTTCTTTTATCCTTTTCAACAAACCAAGTAAAATCATCAGCAAAGCAGCACAGCAGCATCATAATTCCGCAATTGTTCATTATATGTTTCATTATCTGTTTTATACTTTTAATTACAATATATTGTGGAAGCGGATACCCTTGCCCAGTTGGCATGGTGATTCGGTCCGGATGCAATTTCAACTGTCAATATACAGCAAAGCGACACCATAGTTCCGCTATTGTTTACATCCAAATCGAAAAGTACAAGAAAAACATCATTTAAAACATAAAATCGCAAACGTCTATCTCATCATTAAAGCATTTGTCTGTTTTATACTTTTAATTACAATATATTGCGGAAGTGGATACCCTTGCCCATCTGGCATGGTGATTTGGTCCGGATGCAATTTCAACTGTCAATTTACAAGTCAACTACATAATACTATACGGCAAAGTGACACAATAATTCCATTATTGCTCACGTCCAAGTCAAAAAGTACAAGAAAAACATCGTTGAAAACATAAAATCGCAAACGTCCATCTAATCATTAAAGCATTTATATATTTCCTTGTCTGTTTCATTATCTGTCTTAATTACAATATATTTTGGAAGTGAAACCCTTGCCCATCTGGCATGTGATTCGTTCCGGATGCAATTTCAACTGTCAATATACAAGTCAAGTACATAATACTATACAGAGCAAAGCGACACCATAATTCTGCTATTGTTCACGTCCGAATCGAAAAGTACAAGAAAAACATCGTTGAAAACATAAAATCGCAAACGTCCACCTCTTCATTAAAGCATTTATCTGTTTCATTATCTGTTTTATACTTTTAATTACAACATGTCCCGGAAGTGAATACCCTTGCCCATCTGGCATGGTGATTCGGTCCGGATGCAATTTCAACTGTCAATATACAAGTCAAATACATAATCCTATACAGCAAAACGACACCATAATTCCACAATTGTTCACATCCAAATCGAAAAGTACAAAAAAAACATCGTTGAAAACGTAAAATCGCAAACGTCCATCTCCGCATTCAAGCATTTATATGTTTCATACTTTCATTATCTGTTTTATATACTTTTAATTACAAATAGCTACATAAGTACTACTATCACATTTGTTTACTCATTTAAAAAAAATAATCAAACATAAATCAACAATTCAAGCAAAAATGAAACATTTTTCCACACTAATTCTTACATCTTCAATTCATCTAATTAAAACCATAAACATTGTTAGCATTTAACAACCATAAGTCCATAACATAAACCATTAAAAAAACCAGATATACAAAACCCCAACCACACAAACATGCAAACAGAAAATCAAAAGTAAAAAAGAGTACTCACTTATGCACAGATTCCTTGAACTTTTCCTCATCGAGAAACTGAAGTATGAGAAACACCAATTCTCTACTCAAAGAAGTCATTTCACTTTCACCAACTCAAATCTGAAAAACCGATCTATCAACACCGATCTTCAATTACCACAAAAACACACGATAATCACAAACTAAATCAGCTCAAAACACTAATTTCAGTATTTCACCAACCACCGACAAATCAGAGATCAAATTCACACAAACAAACGATTTCCAATTCAAACTCAGAAAATTGATAGCATCTCGAAGATTACATTACAAAATAATCAAATTCGAAATTGAAGATTTTCGAGTTTTCGAGTTTTTCGAGATTCTAGGGTTTGAAAGGTTGAAGATAAGAAAAGAGGAAAGAGAAAAAGAGAGAATGGTTGAACTCACTCGGTTTTGTTTTGTTTCCACGATGCGTTGTACAGAACGAGAGTCTTTCTTTTTCTACTTAAGCATCAGATATAAGTACGTTGACTTATGTTATAAGTGGAATAGGTTATTATTTTGGTGTTATCGTATCAAGAGTGATACGGTGATACGTGAAACAAGGGGTGTGTTGCGGATTCGAAACTAGAAATTTAAATAGAGTGGATATTCAAGACATACGTCCGTCGAGTTGGGCCCATGCTGTGTTTTTTCGTTGCTGTCACTTTCGCTTTGAATTGATGTGTGTTGTTACTGTTACCTAACCTAACTCTCTTTTATTAATAACTGTGTTGTGTTCTCTCTATATTTACTTTGTTTCGCATTTTCTCGTGATATTTATGTTTTGGGGTTTGAGATTTTTTCGAAGTGGAATGAATTACACGCGCGAGCTGTTTCAATGTGGGACCCTCGTCTCGTGGTCGGTTTTTATCTTCCGCTATTCAAAGTTCTTTGTCTTTGGTATCAAAAAAAAAAAGTTCTTTGTCTTTTAGTAACACTCGCTCGTATACATTGATTTTCGTGTTTTTATTTCTTTCTTCTCTGTATTTTTTTCTTACCAAACACATCATTAGAAAAATAGTTTATAGTTAATGATTGATAGTTTATTCCATACAGACTAATTCATTTTGACATCAAATAATTTAAGTTTTCTTAAAAATGTAATTGTCAGTGATTAAACTGTGGTTCTCTTACTAATTTCAGTGTCAATCATCATCGACCAAATATCTAGATTAAACAAGAAAGACAACAACGCAGCACAAAGACGATGAACAAATCAATGTCGCACTAATACGACAAAATCATAAAATAGAAAAATAAAATAGATGTGAAAAATACTTATTTCAATAAAAGGGAAAGAGAAAAACGAGATTGACCATAAATAGAAGAAGTATGTAGAGATATTCAATTCGGAATATTTTTTTACACTAACAAAATTCTACAAATGTTATATCCTTTTATTTTTAACAAAACAGATTATTTATTTGGAAAATGTTGAACTTAGGAATACCTCAATTTAAGAGGGTATAAATACTTGCATTATCAAACTATGTATTTAAACAAAAACTATGACTGTTATATTTATGCGTGAATTTTTAATAATTATTGTAAGTTTACTTTCTATTAAAAAAAAATAGAATAAATTTCAAATCAATAACCAAATCAATTAATTATTACATATTTTTTGGTGCAAAAGAGAAAGCAAAACTCAAGGAAAAGACAAAAATTATATAGTTAAACGAACATTCTGAGACATGCAATCGTCGGATATATCATCAAATTGAAGATTTTTAGGAAGAGTTGTTAGATATGTTAGTCAAAAGAATTCAAAGTAAGATTGAAGTTAGTTAACCAATCAGCTGATCTATTTCCTTCACATCAAGTATGGTTAATTCGAACTTGTCAATTCATTTTCTTTAAGTCATGGATACTCCTAATTAAAGTAGAAATATTTCTATGAATATTACATTTTCTTGTAACTTTATCGACTAACACCTTTGAATCACTATCAATTTGAAAATGATAACCATTATCTTCGAGCCAAATCAATACCGATTTACAAAATTGATTAATTAATATTAGGGGATGCTAAAATGTACCAAAAGAATAATTTTATTTTTATTACTCCTATATCCTTAATATAATACTAGTAGTATATAATTATACGAGTAAAACATGCCTTGAATGCGGAAGTGCAGGGACCGGGGTTCGAACCCGGTATGCCCACTTATTCACCTTTAAGGGGTGATTTTCTAGCCACTAGGCTACCTGACCAAAAAAAAAAACATGCCTTGAATGTATTTGATTCCATTCATTAATATACTTATTTAGTGAGTTATTTTTGGATTTTTGGAAATCACCATTCCGTTCATAGAACCATTAGAAAATCAAGATTTAAGCTCTCTAACAGTAGTATTTAAAGAACACAAAACCACCAACATCACCATAACACACAAAATAATGGCTTTTCAAAATCACATCACCTTATTGGCCCTCTTCTTCTTCTCCTTCAATTTTCTAAACACTAAAACATCACTTGCAAGCCCACACATTGTCGTTATCGACATACGGAACGACTTGCCGAACAGCAACAAGGGGGATTTGGCGATTTATTGTGACGATTTACAACAGCCTGCCTCTCATATCAATGTAGGCGATCGCGACAAGCACACAACTAAATCGAATCAAAGTTTGATATGTAATGCTGCTTGGTCATTATCCTTCCTAATTGGTTGGGAAGCGTATCAAGAAAAGAGGGATGGAGGTCATTCAATAGTTTACTGGTCTGCTAGAAAAGATGGTTGGTATCATAGTTTTGATGCATCTCACTACAAGCTGCTCCAATTGTGGGAATCTGAATGATAATTATGAATTATTTGTTCGTATTTTATTTTTTAGATTCATTAAATGACTTATGTATTTTGTCAATAATATAGACTACATACATCACTTATTTAATAAGTCTAAAAAAGTGAATTATAATTCTTTTTCTCTAAATAATAGTACTACCAATTGATGTTATAGTATATGTAGTAGCAGCAGCTATATTTCCTGTTTAACAATTGAAGAATTTGATTTGGAGTTATAATAATCTTAATCTTGGTGCATTCAAAATTTTTGGTCGAGGAAATGAGAACTTGGTCAAATTTAGGTGCACTCCCTTATTATAGTTATGTCCGTGAAGATATGATATACGTCTTAAATTATTGTTTTTATTTTTTGGTAAACTAAAGATATTATCTGCCCGTAATTGTTGAGATTAATTCCTTCGAAGTAATTGAGATTTATTTAATGGATTGACAACTTCTAACAAATATTTTCCATATGCACCAACCCAAAATCGAATTTAAAACCAAATGATTAATTGATCTAAATATCTACCATTTATACTGTACCATGTTGACAAACGATAACTTCAATATGTATTTTTAAATTGTTAAGACATTGATGCAACTTCAGTTCACTACTTTTTGACAAATCATAACTTTAATGTATTTTTAATTAGACAAGTTTGACTTTTATTTTAGAAATTTTGACCTTTTTTTTTTTTGTAAACTAAATATTGTCTGTGCTCAATTACAACTATTAATCCCTTAAATCTTATGAGATCCAAATAGGCGGTAAAGCTTCTTTAAGAATTTTAACGTTGTCACACTCTTGCGGCCAATTCATAATTTTAATGATCAAATTGATGGTGATAATAAATTTAGTGATATCACATTAAAACTAAATTTAGTCCATACTAAACAAAATCTCTGACTTTAAATGGGAGAATCAAACGTTATTTAATTTGGTGGTGAATGGTGATTGCACTAAATTTGACAGAGAGAATCACAGTTCAATCACGCAATTATATTAAATTGAGAGCTGAAACCATTTGATGTCGTAATTAACTCCTGAACCAACTCCTAAACTAAATTAAACTGATTGTGAAATTTGGAAGGAAAAAAAATAGTAAGAGATATTTGACCCAAAAGTTGTCGTAAATTGATTGTAGTCATAGATATATCATATTTGTCTGTCATTTCTCTAATTGATTGAACCAAATACAATTCAGGTGTGTTTGATCTGTTAAAGAGTAAGTACATGACAGTACAATATAAGATAAAACAACACCACGCAAGATAAAATAGTACAAGACAAACTTTTATTGTATTGACCAATTTTTTGTTTTATACGATGTTTATGGAAAAAAATGTATTTTGGTGTTTTAGACCACTTGTACTATGGACAAAAAGTTGTGTCGTGATTTAGTGAAGGACAATAATTTCTATTTTTGTCTTGTCCCTTGGCACTCAATTTGTCCAGTCCCTAAAACAGTTTTACAATCAAACACACAATACAACTGCACTTGTCATGTCATATCCCTTACTTTTTAGCAGATCAAACGCCTCTCATTTAATTAGATTTAATATAATTAAAATCAAACCAACCGTCTTACTATCGAGCATATGAAATCCCTCCTTTAAACTATTTTTTTTATTTAAATTGTATAGTAGCTAGAATTGTACTATGTGTAACCAAATATTAGTTGGCTTGGTGATAATTGACGCTAAACTTGGTAAGGATGATTATAGTTCGATCCTACAACTGTATTTAGAAAGGACTGAAACCTTAATGTCAGAACTTGTCACAAACTCTAAACTACTATAGTCTGTTCTCTTAAGAAGCAAAAGATGAAAACAGATCGAAGAAAAAAAATATTATGTGTACCAAAATTTGAATCCAATTCTGGCGTACATACAAATGTCACTACGAATTGAGTTAACTTTATTAAGTATCATTTGAACATTATTTTATAGTATAAGTTTTTTTATTATGTGCAAATTTGAACATGTTAAAAAAATTAAAATGCTACTAACAAGATTGTGTTGGAACTTTTTTTTATTTGACTAAAAGATTGTGTTGGAACTCGTATATTTTATACTACCTCTGTTCCTTATTATAAGAGACAAGTCACTTTTTAGATACATTGAATAATTAATGTATCTGGTCAATATATAGACTAGATACATTAATTATTTAATGAATCTAAAAAGTGACTTATCCCTTATAATAAGGAACGGAAGTAGTAGTATTGAATGTATAACTTCTTAATAAATATTGTTTTTTTTTTTGTCAAATAAATAAATAAATATTGTTTTTTGTTAAAATTTTTGTACATATTGGATAAATCCTTGTAGTATTAAAATATAACGTGCGGGACTAAATGTTAATTGGTCCAATAATAATAGACGTTGAACTTGATAAAAAGAATTACGGTTGAATCCCTGCAATTGTATTTAAGGGGAGGTTATTCAATTGGGATTTCAATGGATTTTAAAAGACTTTTTTATGATAAAAAAGTCTTGAAGATTTTAAAAGACTTTGTGGGATTATATTGATCTGTGAGATTTTGAGAGACTTGTTTAAAAAACTTTTGCTTATTTTTTATAAAAGTCTTGATTGAATAACACAAGACTTTCTTAACATAAAAAAGTTTTTAAAGTCTTTTAAAATCCATCGAAATCCCAATTGAATAACCCCCTAAAAAAGAACTGAAATCATTTGATGTTATAACTCTCCCTAAACTTTGGATTAAAAATATTTCCCAGGGTGAAAATAAATACAATATGCAAAGATCATAAAAATTAGTAAAAAAAATAAGTAAAATATACAAATTTCAAAATTTTATTTATTATTTCTTTAACCATTATCCTTTTATCATTTTTCTAAAAATTAATGATACATTACTGTGCACTTAGGCACCGTTAGGACAAGTAGGTTGGTAGGAGTAAGTAGCTGGCAATTTAAAAACACGAGCATGCAAACATGATTGATAAAGTCAACAAAGAAACGTGACAAACACACACCTTTGAATGACTGTAAATTAGATGAAATTTTGTTGCTTTTTTTTGTTACAAAAAGTATTTTGTTGCTATTAATTAAAATACGAATTTTTTGATAATTATTTTTAATGTTATTTATAATTTAAATCAAAGATAACTCTTTTTTATTTATTTATACTTTTTTGTTAGAGGTTTATTTTTAATCATAGAATATAATAAAGCAAGAGTAGTATTTAGCAAGTTTGACACTTGATAGCAAATAAGATAACTTATTTTTTAAATTTTTTTTATTAGTGGTAATGTTTCCTAATTTGTCTTATTTATTTGTTTTTGTTTTTTTTTTATCAAAGGAAGGCTTTTTAACTTTTTGTTGGTAATTGTAACAATGAGTCATGCGTGTTTTCAAGGTGGAATTGGAACAGATTTTCAAGAGAATGGAATATATTTTTTTTAAATGTTTTTTATTGATAATGAGAGAAGAAAATACTTTACCAACGTTGCAGTCATCTTTTACTTTATCAGTAACAATATTTTTTGTTGACACTAGAAAAACTTTCAAAATACATTAGTGTTGTATGTATTGGGAGTTCAAATGTTGGCTTTGTTGGTAATTTTTTTTAAAACTAATGCAACCTTGAGGTGTTTCTAATCCAACCTAAATACTAGCAATTTTTTAAACTTCTTTCAAAAATAAGTTTGAAATTCTTGATGTTAATGTCTTGGTGTGTGGAATCATTGTTATGCAGCTGTTTTGGTTTTTATTCTATTTGTTAATTCAATTTTGTTATGTTCAATTATGATCTTTTATGTTGTTGTAAGACTTCTAATTGCTGAATCTAATCTTTGAATTGTGATGGAGTGGGTGAAACTGATCTTCTAATATGATATTTTAAAATAATTTCATATATGAAATATAAAATATTTTATTTTAAATTTCATTTAATAATATTTTTTTTCCGTGTGAACACAGGTATACATACTAGTATTCAAAGAAAGCTTTCAAATATTGGGTCGGGGTCTGGGTGTATCAAATCAGGTGTGAAAAGGCTAAATTGAATGATGAGAGTTGGCTAAGTAAACGTATACAGTAGATACTTAAGTGTAACAAAAGAAAAATAGAGAATACCAAGTGTCACGTTAGTTGGCGCTAAATTTGGTACAAAAAATACAGTTCAATTTTTTCAACTATATTTAAGAGTGTGTTTGATTCGCAAAATAATAAGTACTAGACAAAATAGTATAGGATAGAACAAAGATAGTACAAGACAAAATAAGATAGTACAGGACAGAACAAAATTGTATCGACGAGAGATAGAGTGATAATTTTCTTTATATTTGAAAATAAAAAGGGTATTTTCGTATTTTTTATAGTTGTACTGTGGACAAAAAGTTGTACTGTGGTTTAGTGAAGGACAAAAATTATTTTGTCCTGTCCCTTACTGTCTGTTTAGTCCAATCCCATAACCAATTTTTAAATCAAACAGAGTACAACAAAAGTTGTCTTGTCCAGTACCCTGATTTTTAACAGATCAAACACACCTAAGAGAGGATTAAAACTATTTGATAATAGAACTCATTTCGAACCAATTAATCAACTTAATAAGCCGGATTTATTCTTATGGTAAAAAAATAGAGAATAAATACTTACTATGTGTGAAACTTTAAATTGTAGTTAGACAATGAGAGCTGTCAAAAAAAAAAAGTGTAGTGAGATTTTTTACCGTCAAAAAAGTGTAGTGAGATTTATGAGTAAAAAAAAGTGTAGGTAGATTTATCCTGACCAAAAAAAGTGTAGTTAGATTTAATCCCAAAAAAAAGGAATTCAAATTTTAACTCATCTCATTATTTTTTTTGTTACAATTATCTCATCTTATCATAAACCTCAATTATTATCTTTTTTACAAATTTAAAATGAATTCGGAGTGTATCCTAAGGTCCAAATTTGCTTAGTTGGCAATCCACGTATAGTCAAATAAATCTACACCGTTCATATATAGATAAACTCTTTTTTTTTTTTGTTGGTGAACCTATATAGATAAACTCTATCTTAAATTTAACAAACTATCTAAATTATCTACAAAGTCACTTTAACTATCAATATAAATACAATTACATGCACATCATATGATCATACTTCACTTCCCATATCTTTCAAACCCTACGTATACCATTAGTAAAAATTAAAGAAATTCCTCTACGTATAATATATACATCGATCATGGAGCAAGAACAAGTCAATAATAATGTGGAGTTGATAAAGGGACCATGGACAGAAAAAGAGGATGAACTATTAGAGAAATATGTAAAAGAATATGGACAAGGCAATTGGGATCAAGTAAAAATGAAAGTTGGACTTCTTCGATGTGGTAAAAGTTGTCGTTTTAGATGGATTAATCACCTTCGTCCAGATTTGAAACAAGAAAAAATTAGTGAAGAAGAGAAACAGCAAATCTTTCAACTTTATAAAATTCATGGACCCAAATGGTCTATCATTGCTCAACAGGTTTGTATTAATTTTGCAATTGCATGCAAATATATATACGATCTATGCATCAAAAGTGATTTATGATTTTTTTGAACCAGCGAATATATATTCATACTTTTTTCAACTTCATGTTTGTTTATTTTGAACTAGGTATTCAAGATTTTATTTATTAAATAAAATAGTTTTTAATTGTCATAGTTTTTTGAGTTAATAGATTTTTATCTTCTGTAATGAGAGTAAATTTTGGTTTATTCTCTGTAACTTTTCTTTTAATTATCCTCGTGTAACTTAAAGATTTCATTATTTTATTTTATTTTTGATTAAAAAAGATTTCATTATCTATCCTCCTTAAATTGCAATTAAATATTTGCATGCATCCATGCATCAAAAGCCACGCATTATTAAAGTTTTTTTTAAGGCACATATTATGTTTAATTAATATGTTATTCATTATTTATGTGCATGTCTATGTTACTATGATTCTATTTGAATTAGTTTTTGTTATAGTTGTAAATTGAGATATTTTCATATGAGACTTGTGGAAGGGTTAATCTATTTTAACACAACAATTTTTTATATGGATATATCAAATGTCGAACTCTGATTTTTTTTTTTACTGCATGTGTTTATAAACATAATACCGCTTCAGATGAAAAATGTAAACTGAATGAGAGCTTTTGAAAACATATGATGATGACATTTGTCTCAATTTAGCTTATATAATTTGCATGTTACTTTATTTCATATATTTATTATTATTTTTTAATTGTTTTATTTGTGTTATAGATGCCTGGAAGAACAGATAACGAGATAAAGAATTTTTGGAATACTAATCAGAGAAAGAAACGTAAAAAAAATGAGTGTTCGCTCTACAATCAAATCATAAAATCACATTATGAGGAGTTGAATAACCATGGAGAAAGTAGTCCTAGTGGTTTCAACAACAAACAACAAGACATTTCTAACCTACATGATGAAGAAGCGAAGCTCAAAAAAGACATTGGCAGCATAAAACATCCATCAAACTCGGTTCATGATATTCCAATTATGCAACTTTCAAACTATGATTCAAATATGCTATGCAATAATAATGAGGGAAATATTTCTATAAGCAATAATATTTCTCCACCGTTGATTAAAAGGTGAGTAGATTCAATATCATTAATTGTTATTTTACATGCAAAATAAATATATTATGCAATTTTAATTAGGTTAGATTTACATAAATTACATTTATTAATTTCAGGAGTAGAATTCCTTTCACGGCTATGACTATGGTGCCTCCAGTATCAGAACATTTAAATTTTCAATCTTTTGAATCTTTATTGGTTCAAAAGTTTATTCAAAAGATTGAAAGTAAAAGAAATGAGTTACCACTCTACGGTCAAACTATAAAATCACATAATGAGGAGTTGAATAACAAAGGAGAAGGTGGTCTTAGTTGTTTCAGCAACAAACCACAGAACATTTCAAACATACATGATGAAGTGAAACTCAAAAATGACAATTGCAACATAAAAAATCCATCAAACTCATTCTATGATATTACAATTATGCGACCTACAAATAATGTTTCAAATATGCCATGCAATAATGGGGCAAGTACATCTATAAACAATAATATTTCCCCACCATTGATTAAAAGGTGAGTATAGATTCGATACTATTAATTACTATTATACATGCAAAAATAAATGAGGAGGGATCAATTGACTCCAAGAGTAAGTTATTAAACTTACTCTAAATCTTGACCTTTAATTTCAATATCAATTAATGGCTAAGATTCATTTTTAATAATTGTTATGGTGAGACTTATTTCATTGTTGTAGAAAACAAATATTATCTAAACATACTTTATATAGAATATAATCAATTAATTATATGTATTAATTGTCAAAACAAAGATTTATTCCCTTTGCTGAAAATAATCAATTATCTAAAGATTTAATTCACGTGGCATACTTCATAAAAATAATGTTTTGAACAAAACCCAAAAAAAAAAACTAAAAAAAATATTTATTGTTGAAGAAAAGAAAATAATTGTTTTGACATTGCAATGTCATTTTTTCATTTTATTGGTCGATACATGGTTTTTTCACTACCTTTCTCCATTGTTTTTTTTGTACAAACCTTTCTCCATTATTAATACCAATTATATACTTTTTTATTTAATTATTTGTATTTTAATTTATGGTTAGTTTTTTGTACGTATAATAAGCAAGGGAAATGAATTGTACCAAAAAAAAGCAAGGGAATTGAATATTTATTTTTGACAATTAATGAATAAAATTAGTTGATTATATTCTTTTTTTTTGTGACAAAATTGATTATATTCTATATAAAGTATGTTTAAATTTGTTTTCTACAACAATGAAATAAGTCATACCATAACAATTATTAAAAATGAATCTTAGCCATTAATTGATATTGGATTTAAGGGTCAAGATTTGGAGTAAGTTATTAAACTTACTCTTGGAGTCAATTGATCCCTCCTTTATGCAATTTTAATTATTTGTTATATTTACATAAATTACATTTATTAATTTCAGGAGTAGGATTCCTTTCACGGCTATGACTATGGTGCCTCCAGTATCAGAACCTTTAAATTTTCAATCTTTTGATTCTCCATCGATTCAAAAAATTGAACATAAAAGAAATGAGTTGTCACTTTGCGGTCAAACCATAAAATCACACGATAAGGAGTTGAATAACAATGGAGAAGGTGGTCTTAGTGATTTCAGCAACAAACAACAACACATTCCTAACATAAATGATGAAGTGAAACTCAAAAATGACAATTGCAACATAAAACATCCATCAAACTCATTCTATGATATTCCAATTATTATGCAACCTTCAAAGAATGTTTCAAATATACTATGTAATAATGGGGCAAGTACATCTACAAGCAATAATATTTCCCCATCATCATTGATTAAAAGGTGAGTACATTCGATACCATTAATTATTATTTTACGTGCAAAAATAAATTATGCAATTTTAATTATGTTATATTTACATCAATTTTATTTATTAATTTTAGGAGTATGCAAATGACTATGTTATCAAATTTACCTCCATTACAAAAATGTTCAAATTTTCAATCTTTTGAATCACTGATTCAAAAATATCCTCCACTTCCACTTCGTACACCTGAGGAGATTCAACATGAGGAGATTCAACATCAACAATTTGAACAAAATTCAAAAGATGAAGACTTAATAGATAAGATGGTTGGACGTTGGTTAAAATATGATTATATTCTTTGATGAAAGGTTGATTCGATAATTTTTTTTTTATGATTAGTGACAAATTCATTTATAACAACTTTGTATTATCCAGTTTAGTATATTTTATAAATATGAATGTTGAAAGATTTTAGTAGTTAATGTATAATTTTGCGTTGGATCAAAAGTTTATGTTATATGGACCATGTATGTAAAATTTTAAATAAAACAAAATAATTAATATTATTGTGAGCTCATCATTGGGAGTGCAAGCAAAGACTTCATGGTATGCTAGTATATTCCTATAACACATACATCAGTTCATGCATTATACTAGAAAGTTCATTATACTATATATAGGAGCAGAGAGTAAAATTAAGTGTTTTCACCAAAAGTAAGTTGTGACTACTAATTTTCTTGTTCATTTAAGAAAAATATCTTTAGTTGCACAAAAATCTTATCAGTCATTTGGTTGTCAAAAATGTTGCGCCTAATTATTAAAACGTAGGAGCTTAGCTTATGGGATGATATAATTTCTTAACGTCTTGATCAGCCAGAAGGATGCTGTTAAATGATGTTCTAAAAGTTTATTAGTAAGACATAATATACTAGGTCTAACCTTTGTAGTTGCTAACCACAAATCCTTGTAGGTTGAATCAGCCACTGGATCATTGTTATAACAGACGAGTAGGAAAATACTAGTACCTGTATAGTCAACATATATAGTAACTTGCAAAAAAAAAAAAACATAATTACTCGCAAAAGTTATGGTTGAGAGTTAACTAAACGTACTAAATTTTATTTTTTGGATACATAAATGAAATAGTAAACTATTGAACACTCACACACATAAAAGAAAATGGCTGAGATTAGCAATTTCGTCATTTTCTATCAGTTGATCTAGGATTCCAAAATGAAAACTTACTAAAATTTAAGTGTATGAATAAAAAAAAAAGTGCAACCGAGTCATAAATTAAAAACATTATGAGTGCTCAGTGCAAAAAAAAAAAAAACATTATGAGTGCTGCTATATGCAGCGAATATGTATATTGCGAATTTCAACATAGTATCTTACTCTTCTGAGAATATGAACTCTATTTAAGTAATTATTAAAATGTGAATATTTTTCTACTCTATAGTTTAATTAGGTACTGATATGCATAGATAAAATTTAATATTACGTCTTGTTACTTTTTTGAAACCAAACCACAAATAGTAGTACATACTCCTTTTGTCCTATGAGAAAGTTAATCAAAGAAAATCGATGTATTTAGTTAAAAAATTGGATTAAATACATCAATTTTATTTAATTAAATTTCTGTTATATTTTTGGATAGAGGGAATAGTTGTTAGATTAATGTATAAAGAAAACATATGTTAACCAGTACATCCATGCACGAGTTAAGAGTTGTATAGTCAAATATCTTAAAGTTTAAATCTTGTTTCATATTTTTTCTCTTATTTCTATTTTAGTTCTTTAAATCTTTTTTTGTTCCATCACAAAATCATTTTAGTTTTATTTTTTTTATTTTCATCCTCTCTGATTACTAAAATCATTTTAGTTTTTAACCACTGCACTTCATATTTTCTTTTTGACAAGAACAAATTTATTTCATTTCTAACAAAATAAAGTTTGTAATACAGATTAGACTATAATCAAAAATTGTAGAACTAGGATAAGACTTTGATGCCCTGCCCTTGTAAGTGTGTGTTACAAGATTTGCTTATCTCTGAATAAAGGTACTTTTCTTTTGATAGATAAATGTTAATTGTTAGTATATAATTAGTATATTGTCAATTATTTTTTTCTTTTTACTAGAATTAAAGCTTTAGACCTCCGTTAACTTCTTAATCCTTATCTATCCATCACCCAAATAAAGGTACCCTTAAAGTTATACGAATTATTTCATATTTTATTAATACCAAAA
The DNA here is from genome assembly GCA_951804385.1 of Trifolium dubium. Lineage (NCBI taxonomy): Eukaryota > Viridiplantae > Streptophyta > Magnoliopsida > Fabales > Fabaceae > Trifolium > Trifolium dubium. Next base: position 48,354,399 of record OX638064.1, on the reverse strand, counting down.
AGAATAGAAAAAAACAAGAGTATAGTTAGCAAGAACGAGCGCGAAACAGCAAAGGAGAAGAATGATCCATGATTGGTCTGAACTGCCGAACGAACTTGTGCATATGATATCTGAACACATCGACAATGAAATCGATCTGATTCGCTTCCGATCAATTTGTTCCAATTGGCGCTCTTCTTCCATCTCAATTCACCATACCAACATTTTACCTTTCAAATTCCCACTCCTTAAATATGTTCGTCACGCTGATTACGAATCGGACTTATCCGATTCGATCAACGACTACCAATTCTCTGATAACATCAACATCAACGACTCCAATTTTCCATTTTCATATCTCTCCAAACGCACTCTCTTCCTCATCAAACCACCACCATCACCACAACAAACCCTAACTCGTCGTCCATGGTTGATTAGAATTACCCAAAACTCTTCTGGAAAAACCAAAATCCTTCAACCATATGCTGGTTATGAAGCACTTGTCCCTTTCGCTTCTTTTAAGTATTCCAACGCGCTTGACATCAAGGAACACTCCGTCATTCAATTAAGAACTGATTTCATCGTCAACAAGGAAGACTTCACACCCTCCGATGATCCCACTTATTACTTGATCCCTGAAAACGTACTTGCTGTCACGTGCCATGGTAAAAAACCTCTTGTACTCGGTGCATTGTGTTATGTTTCCCACCGGCCAATGCTTTTCCGTGGCCTTGATGACTGTTGGTCGCCTATTTGCTTGTCAACTTTCTATGGAGACACTTGCTTGTTTAAAGGGCGGATTTATGCCGTCAACATATTCGGTCGGACAGTTGTGGTAGGACCGGATTCGATAGTCCACTTAGAGGCTGAACCTACCGATTCTGGTGTAAGCCAAAAACTGCTGGTGGAGAGTGAGGGTAAGTTATTGTTAGTGAACATGAGTGAGTCTTATTATCCTGATTTGTTCGGCATTGATTTATTTCAGCTTGATGAAAAGGAGAAGAAATGGGTGAGGTTGGGGGGTTTTGATGAGAAGAAGAATGAGTGGGTGAAGTTGAGGGATATAGGGGATAGGGTTTTGTTCTTGGGGAGTGGATGTTCCTTTTCTACATATGCTTCAGAATTGGGTCTTCCCAAAGGAAACTGTGTTGTGTTCATTGACGATTCTGTCCTTGGTATTCGCAATATGGGACGTGGACATTGTATTTTTCACTTGGATCAAGATCGGCTTTCGCCTGCGTCTGAATATCCCGAATATTTCAATTTGTTCTTGCCACCAGAGTGGATCCTCAAAAGCTAAATTCCTAACAGGGTATGTTATGTTGTATAAATTCATAGTCCATTATTGTGCTTAGTTAGATTGGATAAACTTTTTGACTACTACATTGACTATAAGTATCTACACTACTGATTTTTTAGGAACTCATTCATTTTTTATCAATGCATATAGCTTTTTCAGAAACCTTGATCTATTTGATGCATTTTGTTTTGACGGGTAACTTGTATGATAAGATCTGTATATGAAAATATGCAGTACATCACCATGGCAAGTTATTATTATGAAGCTTCTAATGTAAGGCAAAATTACATTAAAATGGTCCTTTATCTTATTTATTTGTAACATTTTGGTCCTTTATCTTTGTTTTGTATCAAATTGATCCTTTATCTTATCTTTTTTGTAACACTTTGGTTCTTTATCTTTGTTTTGTATCAAATTGATCCTTTATCTTTATTATTTGTAACACTTTAGTCCATTTTCTTATTTTTTATAAAAAAAACTGATGTGGCAATTAAAAAATTGATGAGAAAATGGACTAAAATGTTACAAACAATATAGATAAAAAACCAATTTGATACAAAACAAAGATAAAGGACCAAAGTGTTACAAATAAATAAGATAAAAGACCACTAGTGTAATTTTGCCTTTAATATAATCATAAGTGTCGGTGTCGTGTCAGACTGTCGGTGTCAGACACCAACGTGTGTCCGACACTGAGACGCGCCTAATTCGAGGAGTAACCGTGCTTCATAGGTAATGTATGACCTTTGATTCTGTCTTGAACTAAATCTCTCTATCAAATGAGCTAAAGCTGTGAGTGCTGAATGGCTATGGACTAAAGGTCATCTCCTTAACTCTTCCCTATTTTAAAAGGCCATTATAAACTTGGATTGGATGTACTGTTCCATTGTTTGTCAAATTAGGAACAGATTGGGAATAATTAACCCTTTCCCACCGTTTGAAATCCAGTTTATCGATCTGTTGTCTTCGTGCACTATGTGTTTGACATGCTAGCATGTTTTGTAATTATGACAGGAAACTCTTTGGTTTCTTGCTTGCTTTATCGAAATGGACGTTGTGAAAAATGAAGTTCTATATAACATATATATGACTTGATCTCTCCTCTTTTCTTGTTTACTTATATTAGGTATTGAATATTGATTTTTCACCCTTTATTTGTAGCTATTTCGATGGAGTAATTAAGTGGTTTGGTTTGTTTTCCCTTGATAGTTAGCTTTTAACGGGGTGTTCAAGTGCTTAGATATTTATCATGCATAAATAATAAGAGGATGAGAGAGACAACGTCTCTACTTTGATCTTTTACTATCATGTTCAGACATTATGACATTAATATTGCCAAAGTTATTCACTGACTTTTAGTTGCCACTGCACGTGTTTCTTGTGATAGGTTTTGAGTCTCTACTTTGGAATGGACATTGTGAAAAATCAAGTTTTAAACAACTTATCTATGACTGGTTCTAACCTCTTTGTTTCTTATTTAGTTTTACTTAGATTAGGTTCTTGATAGTTTATCCTTTTTATTTGTAGCTATTTGGAGGTTTTCTTCGTTGTGCAAAATCTCACATCACACTGAAATTTGAATAGTATGGAATGTTTATTGGAGTATTTACATGGCTTGGTTATTTTCTCTTGATAAGCCTGCTTTGAAGGGAGGATTCCTCAAGTGCTTTGATACTTATCTTGTATAGATCATGTGTAAATTAGGCTAGACATTATTTATTAGGATTTTGAACTGGTGTTTAGTTCCTAACAAAAAGCGTTATCATTTTATGCAGGGTCGATAGAGAGAAAGAGGACAAGAGACACAACATCTGGGTTCATGCGTAAAACATATGGGTTCACCCACTGCAGTTGTTTGATGTATTGAAAAAAGTTATAATTTCTAATCGATTATTCTTGCCCTTTATTTTCTTGACTTTTCTCGGTGAATCTTCTCATATTTTCTCAGTGACAATGTTCAAATATTTTCTGGTTATCCATATTTTTTTTAGCTGTCAAGAGTTGATTTTACTGTCCTCATCTATTTACAGTAATTGTGATGGATTGATCTAATATACTTTGTTATCTATTCTACTGTTAGAATGAGCAGAGAGTGTCCCCATGTGTTGTTTCCGTCATAGTGTCACTGCATGAGTTAAAAAGAATAATATGATCCCTGGTTAAGTGGGTCTAGGCATTAGGAACTCGAGACTTTTTAATTAGCTCTTCTAGGTAACTGGTGGTGGAGATTGAAATCTGAGTCAGATTCTTTGTGGAAATTGGTCCTTGTGCCTAAATATGGCCACAATTTGGAGGAGATTAATAAAAATAGCTCATTGTGGTGGAGGGGTTTGAGGTCTATTGTGAGTTTACTGGGGTGGGCTGGTTTGATGAAAATTTAAGGAAAGAAATTGGAGACGGGAAGAACACTGGGTTCTAGTTTGATCCGTGGGTAGCGTCAATTTGCGTTACCGATTTAGTAGACTGTTTAAATTTCTTTTAATTAGTTTGATCCGTGGGTTGTCTCATTTTGCGTTACCAATTTAGTAGACTGTTTAAATTTCTTTTAATTAGTACTCTTATGGTTCTCTTTTAAGTCTCCTTCTTCCTCCTAAATATGTTCTCACACGTCTTCTCTATTGATGTAGTGCGGCGGTACCCTAACTTCAATACATTGCCCAATTAATCTATAATAACTGTATATTCATTTGTTTGTATACAAATCAGAAAAGGCTTTGAAGTTGGAGTGGTAGAACTGCACTACCAAAGCCACAACTAGGTTTCCATATTTCTCTCAAGGTTTTTTGCCACAGTCGACTATCAACGTCAACTATCAACGTCAATCACACCTCTAAAAATAATTCTTTTCCTTTTCTTTCTAAATCGGTTAAAGAAAACGATGATAGCATCTTTTTTTTTTTGAACACGGATGATAGCATCTAAAAATATTAAAATTTAAAAGCCAATACTAGAAGTCATCAATGGAATCAAATAATAGCATTATAGCCTCCAAAACAAAAAAGGAGAGAGTGAAATGATACATGAGCAGTACTGGTTGAATTTTTCGTCAATGGCACAAAGCAAACTATATACATAGCACAAAAATAGCGTGGGCGAGCATAATTTAGGGTTCATGTGAGATGATTAATAATTAAGTTGGACCATTAGATTAAAGTAAAATGGATGGTTGTGATTTGGAGCAACTCAATAAAATTAGTCAATTGATCCCTCCTCATAGATTATAGATATACATACATACAATTTCCTTCACAAACAACGAATGAGTACTGTACAAAGTGAAAGTTTGCAAGGCATACCGCCATCAACTAAACTTAAGTATTGCAATTTGCTACCTATAGTACCTAGTTACTACTTACAACAATGGTTTTCACACACTTCCCTCAGCTATTGGACCATACTTAATATTTCAAACAATGATTCTGCACTATCATCACTCCCCCTTATTAAAACTGTTGTTACCAGTCATAATATATAACCAATTCATATCTATATACTTTATAGTCTATCTTTTAGTTTTATATCTTGACAAGTTCTTTCACTCCCACTTTAGCAGCAACAGCTATTTTATAAAACTATCATACCTAATGATATACTTGAGGAGATACATAAAACTCACTCTCAATAACACCTGGTCTTAAATCTTCCTCACGCATGAAATCTAAAGGAAAGGAAACAAGATGTCCCTTTATACACTTCAATCTATCTATTGGGTCTGTTACTTTTGTTTCTCCATTCTCATGACAGATTAGCTTACCAGGGGCTATTCCTAAATCTATGGTGGTTTGGCCAACTTTTTCCTTCCAGTGTACCATGTTTTGCCGAAGTGCAGCTCTGCACATTAAAGTATAATGTAAGAATTAATAGACTAGAACCAAAAGGAGACAAAATAACATAGAAGAAAACTGGGATAAATCTGCACCTTGAGTGTATCTGATTATTGGGAATGCAAGCAAATACTTCATGGTAGATTCTAGTATTTTCCTGTAACGCATGCATCAGTTCATTATATTTTATAGTACTATAGAAGCAGAGAGTAAAGTTAAGTGTTTTCACCAAAAGTAAAGTCAACTTGTTAGTTGTGACTACTAATTTTCTTGTTCATTTAAGAAAAATATCTTTTGGTTGTCACAAAGATCTTATCACTTATCAGTCACTGAGTTGTCAGAAAAAATGTTGCGCTTAATTATTAAAACGTAGGGGCTTAAGGGATGATATGATTTCTTAACTTGATCATCCCGAAAGATGCTGTTAAACAATGTTCTACAAGTTTATTAGTAAGACATAATGTACTAGATATAGCAAAGTCTAACCTCTGCAGTTGCTAACCATAAATTCTTGTAGGTTGAATCAGCCACTGGATCAGTGATTTTATTAATCTGTTACGAAAAAGACAATACTGTCAGGAACTAGACAGATGAACACAAAGATGGTCATAACAGACGAACAGGAAAATACTAGTACTTGTATAAGTATAGTCACCAGTTACTCACAAAATTATGTTTGAGAGCTAACTAGAACAACAGTTAGAGAAACAAAGGCTTAACAAAATAAACAAGACCGAGCAATTTTCCAATTCTTAATTGTAACGGGGTCAGCTACAAGTGTGTAGCCAATTCATTGACTAACATTATAACATTGTATGTGTTTCCAACGATGTGGTCTATGCATATGAAAACTCGATTAATTATTTGGACTAACCTCTCCAGTATGAAGACCCAGATGCTCAGACCATAGGGAACAGCGGAGGCTATGGGAAAATTTACCAGCCTTCCATGGCTTTCCATTCATCAGTGATTCAACATATTCTTTGTCTTCTATAACCACTCCGATCTAGTAGACAGAAAGAAAGAGTTAAAGTCATTTTCTTCTCAAATCCAGAAATATACCGTTAAACCTCAACTAGACTTTAATTACACTGTTAGGTAGTGTTTTCTGCTAAAAATATGTCAAACCATATTATTCCAAAAATAAAAACCAGCGTCGACATCAATTGCTTGGACTTTTCCAGAAATCCAGTTGAACAGAGAAAGGGAAGTCAATGAATTACTATGCAATAACAATAATATTCTCATAGATCATAATATTAAGGGATAACATAAACTATGCTGTATTTCAATCCCCGATCAAAGACTGAAATTCAATTTTGCTGCAATATACTTCTATAAGCAAGCCACTATTACCACTTACACTTGGGGGGATAAGTAACTTTAACACACTGACTAGATTAAATTTTTAACATAATATACTAACATAAATACACAAGCTCTTAGAAGTAACAGGTTATAGTGACAAGATGCGGATATCATGTGTACCTCAGAGTCTCTTGATCCAAGCAAACTCCGGTCATTTATATTAGATGATCCTATCAAAGCTACGCGGTCATCAATTATCATCAACTTACTGTGGACATATACCTGTACAAGTATTGGAATATACATCAAACAAAGGAAAACATTTGTGCTGTTAAAATCATTATAAAAGCTAAACGTTGTGAATTAGCTCTGGGAGATTAAAAGTACACTTTCTATAAAAATTTCAAGATCAGTTGATACTTGATAGTCCTGATTGGAAATATTAAATTGAAATTTTAAAATAAAATCAAAAGATGTAACAATAGGATGGCAATATAATTACCTGACTTGTTGCCATAGGACCATCTGGGTAAAGTCTACCATGAGATCTTAGACCATAAAAAGAAATATAATCATGTGTCTTACGACCAAGTATAGTTTCAAGATTGTGTAATATGGAGTGCCTTTCTCTAGAAATTGTTCTATACTGCCAATGTGTTAAGGCTCTCACAGTTGCAGCACCACCATCATCTAGACCACCCTGTTGTTGAATGATAGTTCATAACGTAAATATTTAAGCCACCAGCAAAGAGAAGACTGATATTATTATAAACAAAAGGCAAGTAACATTTACCTGAAAGCCAGGCAAGAGGGGCAACACAACTATAACTCTAAAATCTTCCTGTTCTTTGTGGGCTTGCAAAATACGCCTGTATATTGCTTCCAAAATACGGTTTTGTATTGTGTCATCCATTGCTAGACCTGATATGAAAAATTGGTTCTGAATGGAAAACAAAAGGAAAAGGGAGAAATGAGTTCAGTATTAGTGACAGTATGAAACTCACCGATACTGTACTAATTATGCTTTGCATGCATATTTAAGCATAAACTCTAATTAGGTCTTATCTCTATTCTATGTGGGACTTGGGTTTTTCCCAATAAGTTACAAATTTTTTTCCTCCTTGCCAAACTATCATTATTAAAATTATCTCCAAATTTAATGCTTGGAGATGATGATTTTAGATCATGCATTGGCTCGTGATGTTGTGTATCAAATGTCAACCAACCCAATGTAGAGATTGGGACATCATTACCTGACTGATTAGCATTTACATACATGCTGCATAATTACCCTAAATGCCATATTATTATTATTATTATTATTATTATTATTATTATTATTATATGATACTCACAGGAAATTGGTTTTCAAAAAAGAAATGCCATTCAATCATATATGACATTTAAACTTTTTAAGGACAATAAAAGAAAAACAATTCCTCCTATGCTTTCTTAAGTATCAGATAATACAGAATCAGGAATCAAGTTGAGATCGTATGAGGGTATGTTTCATGTTGTTACAATGCTAAGCAAGAGATTGTTATCCATATTGATGAAATATCAACGGAAGTCTACTTCCACATAGTTGATTTACCTCTATGTAGATAAAATGCTTTGCCTTTTCAATAAGAGAACAATATGCAGTGTGAATACTTTCTTCAGGTTGACTTGTTCCAACAGACCACTGGCTTACACTTCTAATCACCTGTAGATTTCACATCCATCCAAGATGCATGGCATCAGATAGTAAATAGTAATGTAAAATTAGGAAAATCAGAAACTGAGTAATATTTTGTGTTAGATTCATTACACAAACATGGATAAGAACTTTAGGTCCTTTGTCAGGGTTATTGTGGATGTGGCATCTGTAACTATATTGCCAACCTAAACAGAATCAGTAAAATGGTGTTTTTAAAAAACTGTCGTAGGAACATGGTTTTGCAAATTTCTTTTTATAAACCCTTGCTCTTCAAAGCAACTGTTTCTGTTAAAATTTATTGACTTGCAAATTTTGATACACGTTAATTTCTTCTCTCTCAACTTGATTACGATGACATGTCATCCACACAATTTATTCTTCACACCAATACAAACCTTTCTTCCCCTAACTTCTAATGAAAAAATTAATATAGTTGTTAATTTTACTAAGATGGGTTTCAGGATAAAATGTAAACTTAGAACATGTGATCTTTATGTCCTTGATATTTTTTTACCAAGGGCAAGAGTCATATTTTACCATTTGCAGTAGAATGTTTTGAGGAAGATGAAAAATTTCTTGCAAGAACAAATTTGAAAATTTTCACACTAAGCATACAAGACCCAGAAGGCATAACTAACCTGACAGTGACAAGTAGTACGTGGTCCAACTTGTCCATATTCCAAAGTGGTGGCATCATTGGTACCTTCTGGTGTTTCCCACCAATCATCTACAGCATCAACAATGCATTGATCCTCCAAGTTAAAAGGAATAGCTTTATCTAGAAGCCCTCTCTTCTGGTTATCTGAAACAAAAGTTTCACCATCCAGATTTTGGGACAATAATGGAGAACTTTCACTAGAATTTATATGATCTTCACTCGAAGTAACGGCTCCATCAGCTTCTTGAGGTAAAAGTAGTGGTATATCTTGCAATGGAGATTGTGAGGAGAATGAGTCCTGCCTTTCAATTTCTTTCTTGTCATCTTCATCCTTATTATCAACAATGTCAATCTCTTTGCTTTTTCCCATGTAATGTGGGATGACCATGTGATGGTGAGGCATAAGTAGAGGAATCTCGTGTTCATTTGGAGCTTTAGTTCTCTATGATATGTTAGACCAAGTAAGAGAGGATGATAACAAAAAGAAGCATCTAAGATGAAATACACATCATTTGGTGTATACCTTAGCGTGGTTCCAACGTTGAACAAAGTGCCGAGCAATGTCACGACATGCAGGTCCCCAGAGAGCACAATGGACATCATGCCATGGCATACGGGGATATTTTTGGCGATCCAATTCGTCTCTCATGGTGTCTTCCCATGAATTTGGTTCAGATTCTCTATGCATAAATAAAAATTCCAGAAATCATGTCTCCAAAAATATGAAGGAAAAAAAAAGCACCTTATTGATTGTTATTTTGTCAAAAAAAATTGAGGTGTATAATGTATAAAAAAAAAAACGCTGCCTCATTCTTTTTTTTTTCTTGTAAAAAAAAAAAGTTGAGTCATTATTCCAAAAAGAAAAGTTTCCATAAATAGTAAAATTAATGGTTATATTTGTGGTAGTCACCAACCAAATCATGAATTTCATCACTCATCAACAACAGTGATGACTTTTAATTCTTATTCTTGTAGATTTCATTCCTCATCAACCATATCAAAGATTAAGTTCTACTTCTCATTCTTATGGATGTAATACATATAAGACGCGACTAAATCATTACAAGGGTCACAGCATTAATTAACTGTTAAAGAGCCTGTGTGCAGTGGGTTGTTTTGCAAAATTCTAATTTTTTTCAATCATAAAAATAGGAAAAAAGAGTTACCTTGGATTGTAATAGTCCTTTCCAGGCCATATTACAGAGGGACAATCACCCACTTGATGCTCAGGCGTGTCATATCGTCCAAAGCATAAATCTATTCCTCCAAGAAAGCAAACCTTGTAATCAACAATTACAAGTTTTTCATGGTGTGACCTGTAAGAAATCAAGCCAGCATTAATCATATGCATAAGATCCACTTGAATTTATGCCAAATTAATTTTCATGCTTCATTTATAAATAAATACTACATACCATAAATACACACGAGAAGCAAAATGATCGGGATAGCGTAATACCCTCACATTCTCATGAATTTTGAGCAGTCTTCTCATACTGTACAAGCTGTTGATTTTCAAAGCTATAGAAACCTCCTTGTAGAGAAGCACATAGATCTGTACAATCAGTTAATGGCATAAGCTGATAAGCATACTTCACGTTCATGCAATTTATTTTTATAAACTATAAAAGGAGCTGAATATGAAGATTACAAACACAACTGACTATATCAATGAGAATAATGTATACCTGAACCCCTTGTTTAGCTTTCTCTTCCAGTAATGAGTCTAACCTAAAGGTAGGAAAACTATCAAAAGGCCGCTTCAGGTATAGTTCCGGACACAGCCACCAACCTGTTATGAAGATCTGCAGCCAGTTTCCATATTCTTATCGTTGAGAATTGAAATGGGACACCACAACAACTTAAATATACTATTGTTAAACAATGGTACCTCTGATTTTGCATCTTGAATTGAAGAAGCAATTGCTTCAAATGTTTCTTTTCCATCTACGTACCATTGGGCTTGGCTCCCATCTACAGTCAAACCTCTTATGGGAGCAAATGAGCCAAACCGATGAGGGAAACACCAACTCTCTGTAGGTCTTTGACCTGCTTCATTAATTGCAGTAACCCAAGTTTTAACTTTAGGATTGCTGATAGTTCTCAAGCATATGCTCCTGTTTCCACTCGTAATCTATTAATAATTTCAAAAACGTACTGTTATCATTAGGTTTCTCCAATATATATAGACAAAAACCATTAGACAAAAACAAGGTTCAATATTAAAGTTTGATGACCATGATTTTTAATGGTTAATGAGAAAAGGAAAAAGATAGTTGGGAACATTATGTCTCAAGAAGGAAAGTCTTTCATCCTATTTATGCTCTAGTATTATCATATTAGTTGAAGTAGAACAGTTTATGAATTAACTTGGAGGTCATCATCACGAACATGCCATAACTAAATGCATTTTATTGTCTGAACATTGAAGTGTAAGTTATGTTGAACCTAAAAACGAAAATATTCAATTTAGATTTCTAACCAACAAACAATCAGAACCAAGTCCTGGCGGTAAGTAAGTTATGTTGAACCTAAAAGATTTACTACTACTCCCTCCGATCTCAAATATAAGAAAAAATTGGTCAAAGAAAGTTGATGATTTTGGTTCAAAATTTGGACCAAATACATTCAACTTTTTTTGACCAATTTTTGCTTATATTTGAGGCTGGAGGAGTAACACAACAAAACAAAAAACAGTTATAATATAATTTTTTTAATGTCAGGTCAATCTAGTTGCTTTGACCGAGACATAACAAAGTAGACACAGTCCATTATATACTTGACTATTTCTAATCTTCAAGTTTCTAAAGGCTCCCTAAGAGATAAAATCTGATCACCTTAAATGCGTAACGCAAGGGATTCCGTTCCTTTATAGGTTCAGCTAAATGTATGTTGGTCTCTCCCTTTCCAGTTGAGGATGGAAGTACATCAAACATAATTATATCCAGTGGCTTGTTGTTGAAGGGATCATCCAGCAAGGCCAAAAACCCAGGTTTCAAAACAGCCCATACCTGTGAGCAGACAATACAATCTAGATAAAAAAGCTAAGAAAATGTAGAAAAGAGAGATGCAATATAACATACATAACTAAAAAGTTGAATTTCTCTACAGAAATTGTATGTTTTTCCCTATTCCTACTTTTATCACTGTATCAAATCTTATAAAAACTTGTGTTAGAGACAAAATATAAAATCATTTACACTATCATGTGTCTTCATCTAATAGCTTACGCTTTTAGGACTGTTGGTTGATCACAAGTACCATCAATTAATGTTAACCAAAATTGATAGATCACACCTAATATTCCGTATATATTGACAGTAATTTGATTATTGGGCAACACCTTTCTAAAACTATAAAATGTGTAACCACAATATGATCACAGTAATATTCAATATTTCCACTGATCACGTCCTTTTCTTTTATCCATGTTACACAGACAGCTTATGCTTCTGGTATGGAAAATGACATGTTCACTTTTTTCTGTGTTTCATACACCGCAGAGCGAGAATGCATACTATTTTGATAATGTCGGGTTTTAATGAAGAGAATCCTAGAGATACATTATGTAATGCCAACTAATTATATTTTTGAAACTAAATACAATCTACCATTGCATGCCTGGTATTGGAGCATTCAGCCTTGAAACTTAGTTACGTGGAAGATGTGACTGCAAATGTTCATAATAAAGGTATGAATCAACTGTATGTCACAGAAAAGTGTTGATTTATATTCTACTAAGAAAAGTGAACTTAGGATAATTAAATAAGTACTTAAAATACAGAATCGGAAAACTTATCCAAAGATCACTGAGAAAGTACAGGGCATGTTAAAATTTTGAAGCTAATGTTAAAAAAAGAAAGGAAACATTGAATACAAAGGCCTAGCTGATTAGGTTAATTCAGTTCAAAGCTACACCTGTGTATCTACCTTTGGAATAATATGCAGCCAAACAAACTAAGGTATCAATTATCTCAACAAAAAAAAAAGCAAAAAGAAACAGAAAAACTCCAGAACCAAACCTTCTTCCAATTGTTATCACAAAAGTGAAACCAATGACATGGAAAGCATGTTACATCTGAATCCAGTGAAATATTTGACAAATGCTTCACCATTACATACCCCTCTCTCAGTTTTGGACCATACTCTTGTAAAAAAGATAGCTTGGAGACCTCCAAAAACTTGCAGACCTATAATTCAAAGCCTTAAATTAGCTCAGTAGAAGATACATTACATACACAGTAATGAAGAATCGTATAACAAATCTGTGTATCTAAACAAATCATACAACTATCAACTGCAAAGCTTCACTTGTTACCTCTCGAGAATTCACAATCTCTAGGTTTCCTAAAAACAGATCCAAATAATTCTGCATTGCAACTTTGGCTCTATCTGCAACTGACTGCTGACCACCTAGTGATGGACGAATGATTGATAGAGCAGCAACAGATGGGACATATCTGTACAAAAACCAAACTTTATAAGTACATTTCTTTAAGCCCTTTTTGAGAAATATGACCTGAAGAATTATAGCTTACTAAATTTTGAAGGGTTTTACTTTGTATAACTTACCACTAGATATATAAATGACTACACTTTTTATTAAAATAAATAAATTACATAAACTATGTACTGTAAAAAGTGTTTGGAAGGCTAGTAATATTCAATGCAGTCTGAATTCAACCCCTACTGCCCCCTGCTTCGCCTATTTAAAAACCAAGTATCCCATGCTTTGCCTAAATACTTCAATGAAAGATTTGATCCAACAACTGAGAAAGTTATTTTCATGTAAGTCATTAAGTTCCTGTCCTACTACCTGTTTTTGACGCTGTCTTCATGATGTATAGGTACAGCTCCATCATCAGGTTCTTCGTCATCTTGCACCATTACCGTTTGATCTACTATTCCTAAGCTATGAAGCCATTCTTTTACCTTTATGAGAAAGTTATAAATAAGAATTTAGAAGGAATTGTATAAAACATAATGAAGGAAACTAAAGCTATTAAAAACACGCATCTTCACTTAACAAGAACAAAATAACATAAAAAGTTATCTAGCCATAAAAACTATATAGATATTTTCCATCTTATGTAGCACTGACACTTCTGACAGAATGTGTCTCCGGTGTCCGACACTAACAAATGTGATTACATTAATTAATTTATTTTTTTAAACTATATCGTTATCAACATATCAGTGTCAGGGGCATGTCCACAAGGTCGTCTCCAATGTCCGTCTTAGTGCTTCATAGGTGGGATCCAAATGAATTAAAAAAAAAAACACATTGCTGCAAAATGTAAATTGCAAACCTGTCCCTGTTTGTCATGAAATTCTTCAATTATTGCACGTTTCCGCAAAGCAAACTGTAAATAGAGAACTTGTGATGCTTTCTTCCTTAGACACCATTTGAACTGTGCAACACAAATAAAAATCACTTAGTCAGATAGAAATTGCATGCAGAACTTGATGTCACATAATTCAAACATCAAAAAAGGCTATAATCTAGCTAGCCAAAACAAAAGGAAATGTAATTAAATAATATAAATTATAGTGTTATTTAATATTCATATTCATAAGATAAAATGAACGATCGTAAATGGTGGTCACTCAATGATGTTGTAAAGATACACTCATTAATATATATTAATAATTGTCATAAAAAATTAATTAATTAATTAATACTCCTAAAAAGTCCTCACCAATTCATATATGGAAACTGACAATAAATAATTAATTTAGTCAAAAAAAAAAATTAATTGTACTAAAATAGTAAAATAACCAATATTATAATTTTTTATTTTTTTTGTTACCATGATATTGGTACCAAGTTTCCACTACCGTTATCTCTATCGGTGGGACACACTTCTCCCCTCCCAACCAAATTTTCTACATACTCATCATACGCATCAGTCAAAAATCGAACTCTGACCACATGCTTATGCTTAAGCGGACCCAACACCAATTCATTATGTTGTTAATATAATTTTTCATTTTTAATTCTATGCATAATATTAGATTGGGATAAGGTGGCAAAAATCACAGAAAACTCGGTTATGAACAACATTCACCAAAACCAAACCATAGCAATTAGTTCAATTTTCCCGCTAAATTCACCAAAAAATTTCACCAAGAAGAAAGACAAGTTTTCGCACCTGTTTATACTGTAATTCAATGGTATAAGAAAGTAGAATTGGACTTATTTCACCGGTTTCTGGTCGCGAAACGGAAACGATACTTGCTTTCGGCAATTCCTCGAAAATCCTCGCCGGTTCGCCGCCGCATTGCCGCGACGCTGATACTGTATCGGGCGGCGGTTGAATCAACGGCTCAGACGACATCGATCGGAATTAACGGTTAATTTCAGAGAAAGGTAATTCTGCAGTGAAAATGAAAATGAAAATGAAAATATTAACATGAGACAAAGCGTGCGTAGTGGTTTTTATAGTTGTTAGAGAGGTTTCGGTTTTTCAGTTTCCATATATACACACAACACAACATTTATTACAAAAATAAAATAAGTATGGATAAGTAATTAATAACGTATTTTAAATGATTGGAATAAGAATCTTTTAGGTACAAGGTGTGAAAGGTACTGTTGAAAATATTTTTGTTCTATGACTATGATTAAATTGAATGCAAGTTAAGTTTAATGAGTAAAGGCCAAAAATTAACTAATCCCAAGTGGATAGATAGAAAATTACTATTGTCTCCTAGATACATACGGTAAAAGTAAAAGACTGCAAAGATATTTGATATATCGACTTTTTACAGCATTTAGATTATGTGAATTTTACCGATAGATTTTTAAGAATTCAAAATAAGAATAAAAAGATTATTTGAGTTAGCTTTGATTAATAAAAAAAATGATGCATGCATGTGATGATTTTTTGGTTGTGTTAAAAAAAGAATTTGTTTGCTTTCTTGGTAAAATAATGAGGAGGGATGAAGTTGAAGCACACTTAGTTGTACATGGCATATACTTTAGTTTAGAGGAGAATATCCAAGTTTTGATATTTGTCACATAGAATATGCCAAAGTGTCATATGATTGATATTCCTTAGTATTAACAAATTCAAGTTAATACAATTGGAATCGGCATCTTGGCTTATTTGGGTGCTACTTGATTCTATTTTCAATCATAAGAGCAGCCAAGTCAAAATCAAAATTACAATACACAGATATATATACTGAGGTAAGTAGCATAAGTAAATCCAAATGAGGCAAAACATAAGGATTACACACCATGTCTAATGTGCACAAGTCTCTCAAATGGTGCATGATGCACAAATTGTGAATAACACTATAATGAATACAAATTTTATAAAATTTATCATTTAATTGAAAGTTTATATCATATGGATCATCTATTAAAATTAAATCACTTAACTTTTGGTGCAAGTGATAAAATGTGAAGGTATATTAAGAAAGTGTTGGGGTATACTTATTATGAGTTTCATAGTGCTTCAAGTTAACAATTTCCCAATTACCAAGATTGGGCTGGGCCACTAATTGAAAAAAAAATTAGATGTTGTTTTTTGTTCCTTCTACATTGCTCACACTCGTTCTCAACAAAATTTACATTATCAGAAAATATTTTTTGGTAAGATTTGTATTATTAGAATATATCTCTCAATAACATTTGTACTACAAAAAGATATTTTTGGGTAGATAGGAATTAGGAGGCATGGGAGAACTCTGATTAATTTAGAGAGGGCTATCCAACCATTATTTTATTTTTTTATTTACACTAAACCCAAACTCAAGTGATACTAACATACTCTCATCAATTAATGTCAAATTTCCTCAATTCTAAACATAAATATTAAATGTGACTTTTGAATGTGATTCTCAAGTCCTTGTCCAAGTTGTTGATTTCAATGGTGTTTTCAATTTAGTACCTAATATTGATGTTAGTTTATCTTTACATTCCAATTTTAAGCTCAAATTTGTTATGCGACAAGCGAATATTGATTGTTCACAACCTTACAAAGGCAATCATTTATTAGAATAATCGTCATATGTTTGAGTCTATTCATCATTGGTATTGAATACTTTTTTTATTAATGATATGCGTTAAGTTTGGTGGAAAATATGTGTCTTATTCATATGATCAATACAATACCTTAAGTCCTAACTATCTACAAATCACATTTGCTTCTTCAAAATTAGCATTGATCAAATAAACATTTGACTAAATAGTATGCAATCATCATAATAATTCCCTGCCTCAAAAAAAAAAAAAATCATAATAATTCCCATAAGCACTAACTGGGGAAAAGTTTATGTGCAAGTTATTTCCATTTAGATCACAAATCAAGTGGAATGATGAAGCAATATGATAAATTTTATTAACCATCTCTGTAGACTGTAGTTTATAAAAATAAAACAACATATGAATGAGTTTCATCTTGCTACATGGACATGTACAAAATATTTCAGCTGACGATCCAATTTCGGCAAAGACAGTGAACCTTGGAAAGAGAAGCCATATAATCATCAGACCTGCATTAAAGAATGCATGTTTCATGTTCCTAAGTTGCATTTTTTTTGTCTAGTTAAGAAATGTGTACATATTCAAAATCAAACCTTTGCCCATAAGAAGATTGGCAAGCAGCAACTATATGAACTTTAGCTGCATCATTTTCTTTCTACACATGGAAAAATCATTAAGAAGCTTTCACATATTCACAAGTCATTTTCAAACTAAATAAAACCCATAAAAAGTACAAGCATTTTTTGAAAGTTGTAAGAATACCTGAGATTCATAAAAAAGCCCGGCATATAGTGAAGCATAAAAAAATTCGCTATCTCTGCTATTAGAGAATGCGGCTACAAGCTACACAGATAAATCAATTGTTTGTATCAGGTTGCATTTCATAAAGGTGTGGAGGAAATAAATGCATTTAAATTGTCAAAGGCAATTTTTTTATGATGAAATTTTCAAAGGAACTATTGAAGGACACCTTTTCAGGATCTCCACCATCTTTAAACATATTATATGCTTCCCTCATGACTGGCCTTGGATCTCTCCCAACCTAAATTCATCAAGAAATTAACCAATTAATTGAATATTGTCGTGTTGTTTGATCATCGTAACTTAATTCCTAGTGTCAGAATCAATGACTTGCCTCAAGATATCGCTTCCTTGCTTCATCAACTCCATATAGTTGAGCTTCACATAAATAACACCATATGGACTCTTCTGTATCATTTGGATTTTGAGCAACATCTATCCGAAACTGCTCAGCTCCTTCTTCAAATCTATGGCAAAAGGTATTAGTTATAAAAATCATTCATTTGGAGAAAGTTTTAATTTTAGTCTACTTTTGTTATAATATATTCAGATGAGGCACATTGTAATTGCGCTCTCAAACTTAATTAAGTAGCATGAATACATAGTACGATACGGATACAATACAACACGAATATAGAGATACGTTAACAAATTTGTGAAAAGCCGTTCACATTGCTAATTGCTTATTAAGACATTAACATTTCAATAGTCAATATATGATGATCACAATTTTAAAAGAATGTAGTATTGATCATCACAAAGAGGGAAAACTTGTGCTTGTTTTCAAGTTTGCGACCTTTTCACAACATGTTAACACAATGCTTTTAGTTGTAGCTTCACAATGACCGCAGTTCCAAACACACTAATAATAGTTACATATCTTTCACCCACATATATCAGAATATTTTCTTTCTACTATGTCACAAAAAAACATACAATTTTGTGACAAAGATGTATCATATGTAGTAATCTAGATAGTAACAATTGTGTCTATAGTTCATAAGAAGTATTAATGGAAATATTTTTGGATATGTATCAGAAAGTATCAGACGCGTACGGATATCAAGCATGTGTTGGACACCACACCAATACTTTAACATAACGAACTAGAGAGAAAAATAGAATTAGGTGAGGTAAAGTGGGAGTACCTATCCAAGTAGTAAAGTGAAAGACCCCTTTGCCAAAGATCTGGTAACAATCACAACGTCTAATTTCAATATTCCAAACTCAATTGATAGTTAGTTACGCAAAAAATGAATAAACCTACACGCCTTTTGACGAGGATCCAATTCAATTGCTCTGTCGAATTCCGTTACAGATTCCAAAACATCACCCTAAACAATGACTAGTTAGTAGTTACTAGTTAGTTACAGCTAACAAGCGCATCATTGAAGAACAAAAAGTTGTGTAGCTACCTGTCTGAAGAGAGACATTCCGCGTCGAATTGAGAGAACGGCTTCATTGGTGTTGTTGTTGCCTCCTCCGCCGGTTAAGGCATCCCAGATGCCGGAAACGGAAGGAAGGAAGAGTCTTCGGGAAAGGAGAGAAGGAGGATTGGAGGAAAAGATGGGTGGTGGTTTGAAAGATGAAGATGATGATGATGATGGTAAGGAATTAGTGTGGCGGGAAGAAGAAGAAGGGGAGAGTAAAGTGGCGGGTTTAAGGTTGTGGATAACGGACATGGTTGTAAGATACTAGATAGATAAGGTGTCCACTTTTCAGCTGAAGTCATAACCGATAACTAACTAGTACTCCCTAAGTCCTAAATGATAAAGCCAAAAAAATTGACTAAAAGTCATCTTAGAAAAAAAAATTAGTATGTATGTATTTGGTTTGACTTTAGATAAAATTGATTTTGATAAAATTGATTATGGTAACATTGATTTAATTAGAATTGATTTTAATATAATTAATTTATGTTTGGATACAATTATATAAAAGTGAGTTGAACAATAAATTTCAGTATAAAAATCATATTTAAAGTCAGAAGCTATAAATCTTAAATTCTAGGAGAATCAATTCTAAAGGCACAATTAATTCTGCTTTAGAATAGGTAAACATCTAACATCAATCTAGAATCAATTCTAAACTTTTAAAAATATAAAGTTTAAATATTTATAGATATTTAACCTTAAATTATTTATTCTTTCTTAGTAAAAAAAAACCTTAAATTATTTATTCTTTTAAAAAAATTAAGAAAATATTTATTATTATTTTTTCAACAAAATACTCTTTTTTATTACATTTCAACGTAACTCATTAAATTATTTTTCACCAATTATCATTGATAAAGACATTTAAGTAAACAAAATATACAAAGATATAAATATTTTCATTACCATCTTCATCATTATTTTCTTCCTTAAATCACTTCTTTTTAAACTAAAAAAGTCAGGAAGCTTTGTTGTTGCATTTTTCTGTCATGATTGCGTTATGTATACGGCAGTTGAGGTTTACAAAGGCCTTGAATGGATAACTTTAATGGACTATCACAAAGTAGTATTTGAATTGGACTGTAAAATGGTACAAGTACAAGTTCGAGTATGGTTTTTTTGACGAAAGTTCGAGTATGGTTATCTTATTGTTAACTGTAGAATCTTATTTTCTAATAATTATTTCGATTTTGTATTCTTTTTTGCTCGGCGTTAAGTAAATGACAGCGTTCATGCTTTCGCCAAGATAACCTTATCTTATGTTTCGGTTTCATGCATTATTTTTTATGTTATTCTTAATTGTATTGCTATTATTATTTTAAATGAAATGTCATAAACCTGTTTGCGTACAAAAAAAACTAAAGGAGCACCGAACATTATTAAAATAAAAGTAGCACCAAACAATTTAGATATACTACACCTGTCTCTAATTATAAGGCTTTGTTGATTAAATTTTATAAAAAGGATAAATAATTTTTTCAAAAGAGTATCATTATTGACAAGTGTCGTAGTTTATTAGTTTCGAATGAAAACATATCAGTTATGTTATGCAACAAACTAACCAAATTGCTAATGGTTTAGTTCAAATATAGCTAATTCCCAAATTTTTAATCATTTTTTATTTTGTATTGAACCTATTTTTTTTGAGGAAATTGTATTGAATCTATTATTATAAATAAAATGCGTTAAATAATATCAATTAAGTTGGTTTCTGTAACAAAAAAAACTATAATTAGAGACAAAAATAATATCAATTAAGCAAAGCAGCCGTACCTCTGAAGCCATCTACAATTTGGATTTTGTGATTCCACATCACACAACGTGACAATTACTTACTCCAAATACTATACCAACAGATAATGCCTTAAAAGTTTTGTATTAAATGCACATAAATACTATCTCTTCTTTCCTGTTTATCACTAAATCATATGACACATTGTGCAATTACATTTGAAAGGGGTCGAAATTATTTGATATTAAGACGGATCCTGAATTAAATTAATTTGTAGGGCAAACATAAAAATAAAAAAAAATTCTATGACACACAGGGTCGGCCCAACGACATATGAGGCTTAAAGCGAATTTTAATGTGATGTTTTTTTTCTATGTATGTAACAATTTTTATTTAATATTTACAAAATTGTTGCCCAATTTTTATAACTTTTTTTCTCTAAGAGGCATGTATACTTTTCTCGAAGGGCTACGACACGTCGACATAGTGTAACTACATGTATGATTTTATTTTTACTGTAAAAAATATAAGAGAAAATTGGTCAATAAAAGTTGTATATTTGATTAAAAATTTGAATCAGATATACATTAACTTTAATTGACTAATTTTCCCTTATATTTTAAAACAGAAAGAGTATTTGTTTGAAGTTTTCATTTCCGAAGATAAAATGTATCGCATTGATAACAAATATCTTCTTAAAAGGTAAAAGGCTTAAATACACTTTTGATCCTTTAACTATTTTCAAGGTTTCATTTTGGTCCTCTAACTATTTTTCGTTCCAAATTGGTCCTTTAACTTTCCTTCCGTTAATCAAGTTGGTCCTAACCGTTAGAAAATTAAAAAAAACATTAACACAGATTTCCGGCCACCAATTCTCCCCTACTCCATTGCCGGCCACCATCCATAAAACCACCAAATTCACTCAAATCAAACGATTAACACATTTTTTCGAAGCTAAGACCTTCGTTGATCAAGAATCCAACTTCATAAACGCCAAAAATGACACCAAAATCTCTAGATCTGAATTTGAATGTTTTAATTTCCGATCACGTTTTTTCTTCATTCACGTTTATACAAGTTTTGTTTGCTGATTTTGATGTTAGATCTAGACTCTACGTGAAAAAACGAGTGGAATAGTGTGGTCGGTTGTTTTTTTCCGTTCTTTGTAAGTGTGGTGACAGCGGCGGCGCTGTGTCGTCTGTTTGAGCTCAACGAAGAAGACGCAGGTGCACCGTATGCACCTTCAACTTAACTTTTTTTTTTTTTTTTGTATTTTAACGGTTAGGACCAATTTGATTAACGGAAGGAAAGTTAAAGGACCAATTCGAAACGAAGAATAGTTAAAGGACCAAAGTGAAACGTTAAAAATAATTAGAGGACCAAAAATGTATTCAAGCCAAAATAAAATGTGCACTTAGAAGATATAATTTAAGTGAGAATGAAAACTACTATTTTTTGCTTGTTATCACCTATTTTATCCTTTTGCTTTTGGTGATGCCCTCACATTACATTTTTCGCTACATATTTCATTTTTCTTCACACAAGTCCAATAGTTATATTTACTCGATGAATGAGAGATTTCCATATTAAATGAGAAAAAAGGATCTAATTATATACTCCCTCCGGCCTTAAGTCCTTAATTATAAGTAATTTTTCACATTTTAAATTCAGTTGATAACTAATATATTTGATCTATAATTAAAGCTGCATACATTAGTTATCTCATAAACTTAAAAAGTAGAAAGTTACTTATAACTAAAACCAGATTGAATATCTATGAAAGAAATAATTTTTATCTAACAAACAAATTTTGTAGAGTTAAATTATGCTAGGCCAAAATTCTAACTAATATTTATATTTACTCAAATTGATACTATTTGAAAGAAATGATTTAAATAAGTTTGGCTGCTTGGGCAACTAAATTGTCCAAACCAAACCTAATTAGACACTTCAAGAATGACACCTAACCATCAAATTTGCCTATATCAAGCAAAGCACCTTCATCCATAAGCAACATTCCTAAACAGCACCAATTTGATTTTGTGAATCCTAATTTAATCTCTCACCACATATGACAATTAACATAGATACTCTACCATATGATTGTGTTTCAAAAATTCTATCATATACATCTCCAATAGATGCATGTAGTTTTTCAATGGTCTCTTCAACTATGTACTCAGTTGCTAATTCTGACTCACTTTGGAGAAATTTCTTACCTTCTGATTATGATGATATCCTCTCAAGAACAGTCAATCCCTTCACTCTCCAATCTTCTTCATATAAACATATTTTCTACTCTCTTTGCCAACATCCCATGCTTCTAGACGGGGGACGCATAGTAAGTATAACCAGTTCAGTTGTAAGAGTTTGACTTTGAATATCGAAAAGACGGAGTACTTCAAATTAAATTCTACATACCTTTACTAATATTAACTTTATCTTTTCCTACAAATTTTGTAAAAAATTCATTGATTTGAACTTGAAGCTAGCTCTCTTCATTTGTTTCCAACAATTTATTTATGATGATTTTTATTGGTAATGTTATGCAGAGCTTTAAATTGGATAAGTGTTTAGGTAAAAAATCTTATGTTCTATCTGCAAGAGAATTGTCTATAACATGGAGTCATGATCCATTGTATTGGAGCTGGAGACCAACGCATGAATCAAGGTACACTATTTCTTTTAGTACTTTGATAATAAATATTAAAAATTCACACATACAAAATAAAAAATCAGAATTCACCTCAATTATGAATATTCAGCTTAACAATTTTAATAAATTTTGTCAGTTGAATTATAATTTTTAAACTAATGAAATTACACATAAGACACACTCACAAATAGCTATTATATGTTATTGTATTTATTTATTTTTTTAATCTTTTTTTCAAATGCGTGAATGTGTCCAATTAACGCAATCAGATAGCTATGATATGACCATGTAGGGTAGGACATAGATTTTAATATCTTAATATATTTTATTCTGCCTAACGTTATTTTTATATAATTATTCTACCTGTTTCTGTCCCCCTGCCCTTATCATGTTTATATATTTAATTTAATTTTATCTTCAACCTGCCTATTTTTCGTCTCTCTTGTCTGTTCTGTTCCTAGCACAGGAATTGCACTTAAAACGTGAGAGGAAGAATTAAGATAAATTAAAGGTTTAATTATATATTGATCTCAAACATTTATTTTAAGTTGTAGTTTGGTCTTAAATATTTTAAAAGTTTCATATTAATTTCAAATATTTATTTAGATTTTAATTTGGTCTTTTTTGTCAATTTTATCCCATGTGACAGATGGTTTGTACATATGTGTAGACATGTGGACAAAATTGACGGAAATGACCAAATCAATTTAAAACATTTAAGACTAAATTAAAATCTAAAATAAACATTTAAAATCAAATGTGTAATTAAACTTAAATTTGTACTCTCTTAATTCTTTTTGTCTATATTGGTCGATTTTCGCACATAACTTTGTTCGCACCATAAATGTTATTAAAATTTATGCATAAACAAATACTAAAAAGATTACAATATTTGACATCAAAATTTTGTTGTAAAAATATCATTAATCTCTCCTACTAATTTTGCAGATTCGCAGAGGTGGCTGAGCTAAGAACAATAAGCTGGTTAGAAATAAAAGCCAAAATAAGAACTAAAATTCTAACACCAAACACTTCATACGCTATTTATCTCATCACAAAAGTATCTCATCGTGTATACGGACTTGATTCTGCACCAGCTGAGATATCAATTTCAGTAGCCAACAAAGTACAAAATAGTAAGGCATATTTGTACAACAAATACGAGGATACTTTGTTTTATGAGAACCAAAGGAAAGTGGAAGGAAACAAATCAATGATTGAAGATAATATTGAAAATGGAATTGGAGTTCCTTTGAAAAGAAATGATGGGTGGATGGAAATTGAATTGGGTGAGTTTTTTAGTGGTGAAGATGATGAAGAGGTTAAGATGAGTGTTATGGAGGTTGGTTATAGATTGAAGGGTGGTCTTGTTGTTGAAGGAATTGAGGTTAGACCTAAATAATCATGTTTGAGTATACTAGAAGGAGAATTAAAGGATAAAGGCAAATTTTAATTGGTAAGTGTTTTTGTGAATAAGAATGTGTAATTATTAGTAAAAAAAAAAGTGTAATTATTATTTTATTTTATTTTGACACAAAAAGAATGTGTAATTATTTTTTTTATAACAAAAAGAAGGTGTAATTATATAAAGTGAATTGTTACCAAAAATAATATAAAGTAAATTTTGTGCAAAAGTTATTTATATATTTTTAAAATATAATTGTATGTTTGTATTATAACATATTTTAAGTATTTGATCTTTGTCCGATTATTAGTTGATTCAGTGGTAATTAACGTTGAATTTGATAGGAAAGACTACAATTCGATCTCCGCAATTGCGTTTTGGAGAGGTTGGAATCACTTGATGTCATAAATAACTGACTTTGGAACATAATTAATTGATCAAGTGGACTGAATATTGGTGGTGAAATTTTTTTTTGCCTAATTTTATGATACCATGAGAGTATACTCTGAGGAAAATAAATGTATATTATTAAAAATTTGGATGGAAGTTAATTTAATTTTATAAAATTGGTTAATAAACTCATTTTGAGTCAAGAAATTATAGTTTAACTAACAAAAAATATTAAAATTGTTAAGTTAAAATATTCATAAAATTCACTCTCGGATCATTCTATTTTATATGTGAATTTATAATGTTTTGTTGTAAAAAAAACTCATTTTGATCTCATTTAATATAAAACTCTCTTCATACTTGCATTTGTCACACAAGCATCTTCACACTCAGAACTAAACTTCAGGTGACTAGAGTTACCCGATATTAAATGATCCAATGTAGTACTTATAATTACTATCTCCGTATCAAAATATAAGTCGTTTGACTAAATTACACAAATTAAGAAATGCAATTATTGTTGTATGGAAAAGAGAAATTATGAGTTAGTTTACAAAATTGTCCTTCATTAATGGTATGGAAAAGATAAATTGAAGAAGTAAAAGAAGGAGGAGTAATAAATAGTTAAGGGTATAATAAGAAAAGTAGCATTAAATGCTTCATTGGTAATGTAAAGCGACTTATATTTTGGTACAATTTTTTTTCTCAAAACGACTTATATTTTGGTACGGAGGGAGTAATATATACATGATCTCTCACGTTTAGAATTAAACTTATGATTAAGGACATATTTGAATATATCGAGTCAAATTTGTCTAAATTCGACTCAATTTAATAAGAATTAGTTCGGTTTGAGTTCAATACAAATTTTATTTTCAGCTCGAATTTGGTTCACTTAAAGTTCACGAACAATTTAGTTCGGCTTATTAGGTTCGGTTCATTCGACCAATTAGTACCACCAAAAATAATTTCATTATAAAATTAAATAAATATAAATATTAAACTACTCTTTGGTAAGTGTCTATTACTTATTTATAATGTATTAATGTCCTCAAAATTTCTTAAACAATCAAACTATTTTAATGAAAATATGAAAGTTATTAGAGAATTAATTTGGTTGAGAGTGAGAATTACAAAATAACACTAGATCTTTTTATTTGAATAAACATTTTTCTAAAGAGGTACACTAAATCTACTACTATTTTTTTTTGGCTTATATAGTTTTTTTGCTCCCGTAAGTAGGTGTATTTGTAGTTTAATCTTTATATTTTTGAAATTCATTCTTAAATGTTAAAATTATTTTGATTTTAGTTGTTAAAGTCAAAATCCGTGTAAAAATACATGCAAATTTTCCTATGACATGCTTTAGAGGCCCAGCTACATAGGTCTGGCAACGCATTTCCAAGACCAGTCATAATCATATTGCACATGTTAGTAGGCATGAGAATAAAACCCAAATATGTGGGTACCTGAATGCTCCGCCTCAATTTTGATGAAGAAAATTTGAGTTGATTGGATTTGAGTTTGAGTTTTTTCCGATTTTAAAAGACGACGGGTATGAGGTGGGTAATAAAAATTGTGTTTGACTCTACTTCTTTTTATTTTTTACTTTTTTACTTTATTTCTCTAATACTTTTAAGGAAAAATATGGCTAAATTCAATTTTATACTTCTCTATTTCGATTAAGCAAAATAGAAAAGTAGAAAATAAGCCGGGTCAAACGGAGCCATAATAAAATTATATTTTACCTCTTTTAAATTAGAAATTTTGATTCAAATTGTTAAATTTTATTCTTATTTTTATATATAACTTTAGTATTAAACAAGTCATTTTATATATTTTATTCTTTGATTAAAAACATTTTTTTTATAAGCATTTGATTCAAAATTTAATTTTGCATTGTTGACTTTTTTTAATTAAAAGAACAAAAAACAACACAATTTTATATAAACGTGGGATGAAATAGTCATACCCGAAATTCGTTGGGGTTACTCGAACCCCGTTGAGTATAGGTTTGATATTCAATTTTTATCCCTAATACAAATAAGGACGGATACATGAAAATACACAAATTTTATAAATTTAGATTTGGAGAGAGCAAAATTTATCCCCGTTCCATTGTCATGCGTAAATGTTAGACAAATTCATAATAAAATAAGTTAGAAAACAGAAAAATAGTATGTAGATTATCTTATCTTCCTTTGGAAAATAAAATTGCATACGACGTTGGCATTAGGCCAAATGCACTGGAAATAGTGGTGTGGTGGTGGCTGGTGCTGCCGCTATCCATTGAAGTGGACATGGACATCATTCATGTGCGTTCTTTAGCACCCATGTGCTGACAAGTGGATTAGAATATGTAATTAGGTGAGACCATGTTTGGTACCATCATAAGTGGATAATCATTGATTTCACTCAAAAATTAAAATAACATGTACTAGTAGTACTAACGTTTTCCTTCTTTTCTAAAAAAAGAAAAAATATCAGTTGTATTAAAAAGTTATTCACGTTATTTCTTATTTATATGGACTATAACTATTTCCTTTTTCTAAAAAGATAAGTAATATGATTGTACCTACCTAAACTTGATTACAATGTGTGTGTTTTTATTTGTATGGTATATACGTGTGCATTTAGATGAGCTTACAAACTAGAACAATCAAAATTCCCAAAAGTTCAGATTATACTAGGATTATCTTGAGTAAAAAAAAGATTATCTTCAACATAGTATTGAACATTACGTACTACTCCTCAATATTAATTATTTTCTGCAGTAGTCTTATCTCTTAAAATCTATAAATTGAAGATCTAGCTAACAAAATTATCATAGATACAGATATATTTAAATATTAGCTGAATCAAATTATTATGTAATTGGATAGACCAAAAAAGATAATTAAAGTATGAGAGTAGAGGATGAAAGACAAAAAAAAAAAAGATATCGTCTAAATTTCTAGGTATAGGTTGATTATTTAATGAGAAAACAATTACGTGCATTGCTAAATGAAGGAGTTCAAGAATGCAACCTCTCATTAAACGTGTGTGATGGAGTGAAATGAAAAGAGATAAAATAAAATAGTATTCTAAATTTTAAAAATAACAACAGAATAAAATAAAATAAGATATAATAGAT
The DNA here is from genome assembly GCA_951804385.1 of Trifolium dubium. Lineage (NCBI taxonomy): Eukaryota > Viridiplantae > Streptophyta > Magnoliopsida > Fabales > Fabaceae > Trifolium > Trifolium dubium. The sequence continues at coordinate 48,326,088 of OX638064.1, read as the reverse complement.
TCCATCGTATACTACTAATTACCATCAATTTAGCCCCATCTAATTTAAAAGGTAAAGAGATGAAGAAATAAAATGTTCAAACAATGTGAAATATTTATTTCACTTCACTCTACTACATTATATTTCATCAATTCAAATAAAGTCTTAATGTCGTACATCACATATAGTAAAAAATAAAGCTTTATTATCATTTTCGTCCCTGTATATATACGGATTTTTTGTTTTAGTCTATGTATCGATTTTTGTTCTAAATAAGTTACTGAATCAACAATTTTTTTTTTTGTTTTTAGTCCCTAAAGCTAAATTGTAAATTTTCTGCAGATATCCCTACAAATTTTAACTTTAGAGACTAAATATAAAAATTTGTTTGATTCAAGACCTTTTTAAAAAAAATCAATACATAAATTAAAATCATAATTTTATGTACATACATAAACGAAAAAAAATTTTAAAGCCAAAAAAAATGATCATCCCAAACCCATCAATGGTCATGAGGCTGTGAACTACATGATCCTTACACATGTCCAAAGAAAGCCACCATACACTAAAGTCGCATTCTTGTCTTCCCTTAATTATTCTCTTTGTTCCAAAAAGAGCCAAATTCCAACAAAAAAACAACACAATCGCTATTGCATTAATTTCATTTCAACACTTCAATTATTACTAAGATTCACATTAATCAACAAAAAAAAAACACAACAACGATGTTTCTCTCTCTATTCTCCACTTCAACTCTTTCGTCTCATTCACTCCATACCAAAAAATAACTTGAGAAAAACTCAATCAAACAAATCTTAATTTTTTACCGAGATGTCGGAAAATTCCGAAATATCTTTAAGCACATCGTCGAGAAGTCTCGGAGAGATACCAGAAATCGCAGCGATACATTTCGGAACCGATCTCGTATCAGCAGCAAAACGAAACATAACGTTTTTAAAAACCGTTGCAGAATCTTCTCAATGGCTTCATAGCACAAACATTACTATTGAAGCAATACGAAGATACCGTGATTTATGGATGCCGTTGATCTCTGATCTAACAGTTTCAAACAACTCTTCTCTACCAATGATTCTTCCTCCTTTTGATGTTGAATGGATTTGGTTCTGTCATAGTTTGAATCATGGAAGTTATAGAGAGTATTGTGAGAGAAGATTCTCGAAAGTTGTTGGTAGAGCGGTTATTTATGATGAAGAGAATAGAGAATATGCGTTGATTCGTTGTAGAGAGATTTGGAATAGTAAATATCCTTTTGAATCGTTTGAGAATGAAGTGAGTTCTGATTCGGAGCATGATTCTGATGTTGTGAGTTTGAGTTTGAGTTTGAATGATGATGTTTTTAAGGAAGTTGAGAAACAGAGATTGTTGTGTTGGAAGTTTATGGAACCGTATAGGTTTGAGTTGGTTTATTTGATAGCTGCGAGACAAAGATATAAAGCTTTTTTGTTTATGATGCAAAGATTTGGGTCTGAATGTTGTTGTTCGTGTTTGGTTCCTACTTCGGATATTTTGTTGATGTGGTTGACTCATCAGGTTTGTTTTTAATGATTTTATTATGATCTCTTAAATGCTGATTATGTTGATAATTTCATATCTTATTCTTGCGTAGTTATACTAGCTTTTGATTCTTAGAGTCACGGGCTATAAAAAAGAGAGGTGAATTTTAATTACAGTTAGTTGCTGAAGAACAAAAAAATGCTAAACATGGGTACTTATAGGCTCATGAATTTAATAGTTGATGTACTTGTTTTGGTGTGTATTTGGAAAATACCAAAATTGCTTTGGTCCACAAGCTATGCCTGGAGCTTATAAAATTCATGGTGTGAGTTGTCTACCGATCAACCAAACACACACTTAATAAGCTTTGTTATGTTTAGGCTGTGTTTTGATAAATAACTTAATTAATTGTCTATAGCATAAAAACTTATTCTATAAGTGTTTGTATAGAAACTATTTCTAAAGCAAAAGATAAAATAAAGTCGATATGTTTTCACATAAGTTTATAAGTTGATAGCTTGTTGAAAATAAACTTGAAGTGGTTTATGGTCATGTCTTAAGCTGTTTCCATAAGCTCTCTAAAACAGTGTCACAAGTGTTTATGGAAGTAGATAAGCTCAAATAAATAAAGTCAACTTAATTTGACTTGAAGCCCATGAGTCTAGGGCTCTAGGCATAAGAAGTAAAGCCTAGCTTCATTTTGTAGAGATCAAATGGGTTCCCACTAGAGAAGGAGTTGATTTTCTCCTCATAGATATTCTTCCCTCTACCAACTTCCCAACATTTTTGCTTCATAGTTGCATATGTACCACCAGAATTAGTTTCTCTCCGGGGATATATAAGGCTGACTTGACAGTTGGGGTGGGGAAGTTAAGTTGTAGAGTGATAAGGAGGTCGAGGGTGTGATCGCCACCCCTAGTATAATACTAATATTACTAAAAATTTGCTGTTTTAAAAAAGAATTAGATTTTCTCCCTTAATACATTCTCTCAGTTTCTATTTTTTGACTTCATTATGTTACTCTCTTTTTCTTCTTTTTTTCGTAATGGAGTAGAGCTACCCAACGGTGTATATGGAAGATTTGAAAGTATTAGCCTTAGAGGGTGATATGCAGAAGGTTGCAACTATTTCTGAACCTGTGAAGGAAAAGGATTTTGAAGAAACCAAGAAATTATGGGATAGGGCATTCAATCAACCTTACGAGAAAGCCGGTGGAGAAGTGCCTTTCTCATTGGAAGGTGTTATCTCAATCAAGTCCCCCATCTCCTGGGAAGAATCAGACACAGATGTCAATACAAAATATAAGTCCTTGCTTCCAAGATTTTTACTTGAGGTTAGTTTCAAACTCTCGCTCTACTCTATCGATGTGCCCACTTATCAGTAACTACAAGTCATACTCAACATAATGTAAGAGTGGTGGTGTTGCAGCTATAGATAACACTTCTCAAATAATCTGTGTAAACTGTAAAGAATATCGTGGACATATACGAGTATTGCAAAACAGTGAAGTGGATATAATTTTAAAAATGCAGGTATGTGTGTTTGTGAGGCCTAAGCCAAGAATAAAGGCATCGCAGAAGGATACAAACCGTGATTTCCTACGCCTCCGAATGATCAGGTGTCATAGTGAGCTAAAGCTAGATGAAGCCATTTCAAGTTTCCCCTTTGATTCATGGAAAAAAGCCTGGCATCTTTACTGCGAGTTTGGGACTAAGGGAGTTACGCTCGAATATCGTCGTCATGGTGGAGGTAACTGTCTAAAACAAAGTAGCCGGCAAGACACTGTTTCATTCCGTTGGAACGATGTATTGAGAGCAGATTCTCTAACATTGGAAAAGGAAGTTAGTCAACAGGTGAATGTTGTTGTGTCAATAACGCCACCGGTTCAGGCATCATACTTGTTGAAGTGTGTGCCTGATCGTGTCACAGATGATTCAGGCGCGATGATATCTGATGTGTTTCTGAAGATGAATAGTTATCGCCCACAAGAAGGACGATGGTTGTCTCGCACAGTTCTTGATCATGCAGGGAGGGTGTGTTTTGTTATTAGAATTAGGTGAACTTCCAAAACTTTACCTATTTATTAAGAAATAGTACTTCCATTTCAAAAACAAAAGTCATCAAAGTTTTTTCGATATATGTTAAGGAAAACAATAAATGAATGACCGGTGTAACAATTTTTTAAATTGCAGGGTAGGAGGAGGATTTTGGAGAAGAGGGGGTGAAACTCCTTCAGCTGTAAAATGGGAAGATAGGATTATAGAGATACGCGAGGGATCTTGGTCTTATGTTGCTGGTTCCATTGGCAGAGCCCCTGGTATGTTTTATATAAATGTCACATAAATTTAAGATTGATAAATGTGAATAATTTAAAAACTACTGCTCGAAAACTATATTGGTCTCATTTCTTTATTTCCTTCATAATTCATATAAGTCTCGATTCATAAATTGTCAGAACTTAGCTAAAATATAATCTTGTTTTTTTTTTTTGTCTAGTACAGAGAAGGTTGTGGCCACTGCAACACCAAAGGAACCTGCAGAGCAATGTAAAGCGGCATGGTGCTTTTCAACAGGAGATGAACTGATTATACAGTGGGATTCATCGCTATCAGTATCAAGTCTCACTTTTAGTTTGACAGATTCGACATCTCCAGAGTCATCGGTAGAGTGGAAACTTCCCTAAATATATACTTATAAATAAGTGTTTAATTTTTATACACCGCCATTTTTCACTGGCAACTAATTATAATCAATCATATGTGTGACTTATGATTAAAGTCAAACATTTTGAATGATCGGGCAATTATATCGATTGGAAGTGTAAAAAATATTTACACTAGCAGTGTGTATGGATTAAATCCTATGAGTATGATTTTATAAGTTGGCCTTAGTTTTAATTATGAATGGCAGGTGAAGTTATTGAAAGGGAGGCAAATGCAATACCAAGTGAAAAAAACAAAATCAAAGAACAAAAATGATGAAATGAAAAGCGAGTTAGAGGAGGACGAGGGGAGTTTTCTAACACTTGTACGTTTCACGGAAGATAACCCAGATGGAAAAGCAACCGCACTTCTCAATTGGAAGCTATTGGTAGTCGAAGTATTGCCCGAAGAAGATGCAGTCCTGATGCTTCTCCTTTGCATTTCGATACTGAAAAGTGTATCCGAAATGAAAAAACACGACGTAGGAGATTTGTTGGTGAGGAGAAGATTAAGGCAAGCTAAGTTTGGTACTAAGGACATGGGTTCTGTGATACTTCATCCAAATTCATCGACTTCATTTGGCGATTCGCCTTATCTCGAACCTTGGTATTGGAATGCGGGGCTTGTGATGGCATTTGATGAAGGAGATCAACTCAAAAGACAGCCAATATTAAGTCATTCAGCTGTGGAAGGCAGTGACAAGTTATACAAGAATGTGATTATCAGTTAAGCCTTTTTCCTTTCCAAATTTAGCTTGATTCATTGTTGTTGTTGTTGTTGTCATTGATTTTTCTTCTTCTTCTTTGAGTTGTTCATATTTTTAAAAATAAAAAAATGTGGATGGGTTTGATTGTGAGTATTTTTGTAACCGTGGTTGTATGTATGTAGTATGTACTGTGTACAAAATTTATTCAAGATTTGTCGCCAAATATCACAATTGTGCAATTTTAAATCTCTAAGTTTCAATCACAGATATTAATCCTCGAAATATGTCACTTTTATCTTTGACGCAATTTTGAACTCAAATGGCTTACAATGTACCATAACTACAATTTGCAAGCCAAAGAAGACAGGTCTTCCCCCATTCAATTTTAATGGTTGATGAGTGTATGGTCACCTTGTTTGATCAAGGGTTTTCATGTAACTTGTTTGATCAAGGGTTTTCATGTAACTTGTTTTCACGATGTGAATCTCTCAACGAGTTTTTATGACTTACAATCGCAATTGTGTAATTTTGATACTCTATAAGTTACAACCGCGCACATTAATCCTCCAAATATCATTCTTCTTACAATCATGTCTCTATGTCACTAGAGGGTCCATTTTAAACTCTAATTCACATAATTCTTAAATTATTAAGGTGATTGCTCTTCTTTCCCTGTGTTACTCACATAAACAAAATACACTATCGAAAAATATCTTCCGATAAAAGTTTAACTACAAGAAGATATATTGCGGTAGAATTTATACTACTGAAAGATTTCTTCATGTGGATGAAGAAATTTTGAACAATTCAAATAGGAAACGAGCAATTACCAATTATTAATTTATTAGATTTAGCTTGTCAAAGGATCTAGCAAATAAGTGGTAAGGTTGTCCTTAAACTAGAGTGAATGAGTTGTAGGCACGATGAAACTTGGACATGCCTTCCATTAGCTCAATGCTTAATGGGGAAAAAATATAGAGTATAAAAAGATTATGGTTTATTCAATGTGAACCATAGCTATGTGTGTACACACTAATAAATTCCACTACTACAATACTAAGTATTAATACACCGTTTATTTGTTCCTCTCGACCAAATTTTGAACCCTATATAAATATGCAATCATAACCTATATTAAAATCCATCTACCACATAACATGAAAACATCAACTACCTTATACACTCTTCTTTCCTTCTTTATTATTCTCTTCTTCTTCTTCTTCTCTCCTTCTCTAGCATCTTTCATTTCATCTCCAAATACCACATGCAACACTACACCTTACCCATCTTTCTGTTCAACTACTCTACCTCCTACCTATCTATCAATACATGATCAAACCCTTTTCTTCATTCAACAATCTTTATCAATAACTAAAACCATTTTTCACTTAATCTCTTCTTATTTTAATCAACCCACTAGTCCATATTCTACTTTACTTGTGCTTCAAGATTGTCTTAATCTTGCTGAATTAAACATTGATTTCTTGTCTAATGTTGTCCAAACCATAGAAACCATTAGTAGTAGTACTAATACTACTATATTGAGTAGTAATCAAGTTTATGAATTGCAAACTTTACTTAGTGCTGTTTTAACTAATCATCAAACTTGTTTAGATGGTTTTCATGAAGTTAATCCTTATCCAAAAATTAGTCCTACTTTATCAAACCCTCTTTCTGATGGTACAAAACTTTATAGAATCTCTCTTTCTTTATTCACTCGATATCGAGTTAGCACTGTTATTGGAGGATTAAGAGAAAAAGCGATTACAATGAATAATAGAAAGTTGTTACAAACAAGTGTTGACAATGTAATGGTGACACAAAAAGTGATTGTTAACCCTGATGGATCTGGCGATTTTTTCACTATAAATGATGCTGTGGATGCTGCACCTAACAAAACAGGCACCAATAATGGTTACCATGTAATTTATGTTGTCGCTGGGATTTATAATGAGTATGTGTCTATCGGTAAGAGTAAAGATAATCTAATGATCGTTGGAGATGGTATCGGTCGAACTGTGATTACTGGTAATCGTAGCGTGGTTGATGGTTGGACCACTTTCCAATCTGCAACTTTTGGTAAGATAATTAATAGTTCAAACGCATAAAAACATTATAATTTATAAGTATTAGGGTCATCTGATACACGCATAACTTCTGATAGTACACCAGGTCATGTGATACGCATGTCGTTACAAATCACAGAATCAAAGAGATGAAAATTCATCTCAGAGGAAAAATAAATTTTCAAGCATGATAGAGACAAAAATGCTTAAGAATTGATAAACGAATACATAAGATTCTCGATATGTAGAGCTAGCTCAGAGAATCACAAACTAATTACCAATCAACAAACTAACCACTATTACTATCTAACTTTTCTATTACAAGTAAATTCTGATAATACATGCGACAAAAAATTTATTAGACTAGTCGTCCAGCAAATACACATGTGCATGTGTTCTCTAAATGACAAGTGTATATAACGTGCAATCGGACACAAATTTGATATTTTAAGTTCTAATTTGATGTTACGTTTTATCTACTAGTGCATGCACCGATACACATTAACTAATATAGTACTCGCACTTGCCTAAACTTAAGTACCGAAATATTGATTACTATGTTTGTGCAGCTGTAATTGGAAAAGGGTTTGTTGCGGTGAACATAACATTTCAAAACACCGCGGGATCAAGCAAGCATCAAGCAGTCGCAGTGAGAAACGGTGCTGATTTGTCAGTTTTCTACAATTGTAGCTTCGAAGGTTACCAAGACACACTATACGCACATTCCCTTCGACAATTCTACAAAAACTGCGACATTTATGGAACAGTAGATTTCATATTTGGTAACGCAGCGGCAATATTCCAAAACTGTAACATATATCCTACACTACCAATGCAGAACCAATTCAATGCAATTACAGCACAAGGAAGAACAGATCCTAATCAAAACACAGGATTTTCAATATGGAATTGTTACATAGTAGCAGCTAGTGATTTAGGGGGTGCATATAATAATTATAATGGTATAAAAACATACTTAGGTAGGCCTTGGAAGGAGTATTCAAGAACAATTTATATGCAATGTTTTATTGATGGTTTGATTGATCCAAAGGGTTGGATTGAATGGTTAGGGGATTTTGCATTAAGTACATTATATTATGCAGAATATGCTAATTGGGGACAAGGTTCAAATACTAATAATAGGGTCACATGGGAAGGGTACCATCAAATTGATGGAAAAGATGCTGATGAATTCACAGTGTACAAATTTATACAAGGTGACAAGTGGTTGCCTATGACAGGAGTGCCTTTCAGAGCTGGATTACAGTGATTTATAATTTTTCATTGATGATCATTTATTTGAAATTGAATTATATCTTGCTTCATTTTGTTCTTTTTCTTTTTTCATTTCTGTTTTTATTTCATATTGAGTGAATTCAGTTATAATATTGTTGATTCGCATCCTTCAACTATCCAACATTGTTTGATGAAGGTCAAAGCAAAAATGTAATTTCAAAAAATACGTTCCAAATTTTTTTGTATCATAAACCGAATTTCGGTTGGTTTAAATGTAACGTTGACACGGGATTTCACAAGGTAGATTAGAAGGAAATACATGTTTGGGGTGGTGTGTTTGTGATCATGAGGGATGGTTTGTAGTGGAAGGTACCTCTTGGAAGTATGGAAATTGCTCTATCCTTGAATTTGAAGGAGAGGCTATGACATTACTTGAAGCTATGAGGGAAGTGGAACAGATATTATATGTCTAATAAATGTCATTTTTGAGACAGACTCCAAAAGGGATGTGGATGCAATCCATTGTCGACTCAATGACATTTATGAATTTAGTGGTTATTGACGTTAGATTTTGTTCTTATATATTTTATCTTCAAATATATTTTTTGTAGGTCAATTATGTTGATAAAATTACTAATAAAAGATATTATAATGATAATATCTAACACAGAGGATATGATCCCTAAAAAAGGCATTTCACTTTTAGAAAATAGAGAAAATCTCTGCTCGGATGAAATAAACATGAAGTGTGGCATATAGGAGAGACTCTACCCACTAATTACCATGTTAAAATTAGCTTAATCTAAAAAATCACAAACCACAAAGATTTTTTACATTATGCTTCTTCCACTATTCCTTGTTTTTAGAAAACATAATTAATCTAGCTTTTGCCTCTAAACCTCACATTTGCCATAACAACTTCTAAACATTTTTTTGATTAATCTAAATTCAATAAAAAATTTACACTCCGGCGGGGTTTGACGGAGGATTGCCACCACCTCATCAACATAACATTTTTTCTTCTCACAATTTCTTCTTTTCATACAAAAATATATCAACATACAATTCATAAGACATAACCCAAAAAAGTTTTATGTAATTTACATGCAAGTGTTTTCTTATTAGTGTAGAGACTCATGCAATGTTTATATATAATTAAAATATCTACGTTCATAAGCTAGATATATAAATCAAAATGGTTGAGGAAGATACACAAAAGAAGAAGAGAATCCTGATAATCGGCGTCTCGACATTTTTACTAGTGGCTATGGTGGTTGCCGTTACCGTTGGTGTAAATTCTAATGTTTTCAATGGTTCCGGTGATGCTACTTCAAATAGCAGCGGCGATGGTAAAACTCGCATGACTACGACTGTAAAAGCAGTGAAAACCTTTTGCAAACCAACTGATTATAAAAAAGAATGCGAGGATAATTTATTAGCACATGTCGGCAACACAACCGATTCAAGAGAACTCATTAAATTTGCTTTCAATATTACCATTGAAAAAATCAGTGAAGGAATGAAGAAAACCAATCTTTTGCAAGAGGTTGAAAAGGAACCTAGGGCAAAATTGGCACTTGATACATGCAACAAATTAATGGATCTATCTATAGGCGAATTCGATAGGTCGATTGAGAGAATAAAAAAATTTGATCTCAGCAATCTACAAAGTCTTCTTATGAGTTTAAAAGTTTGGCTAAGTGGTGCAATTACATATCAAGAAACTTGTTTGGATGCTTTTGAGAATACTACTAGTGATGCTAGTAAGAAAATGAAGACAATTTTAACTACTTCAATGCACATGAGTAGCAATGCACTTGCAATAATTTCGGATTTGGCGAAAAGTTTGACGGATTTAAATGCGACTGCAGTAAGAGACGGGCGTCAACTCATCAATAATTATAACGATAATTATGCAGGCGATGGAGTTGTTGCACGTGGTGAGGTTCCTTCTTGGGTTGATGGTGCTTCAAATGTTGGTGTTCGAAGACTTCTTAATGATGCATCTCAACATAAACTCATACCTAATGCTATTGTGGCTAAAGATGGTAGTGCAAAGTTTAAGACTATTAAAGATGCTTTGCAACAAGTTCCACAGAAGAACCTAAAACCATTTATTATTTATATCAAGGAAGGTGTTTACAATGAATTTGTTGAAGTTACCAAAAAAATGACTCATGTTGTGTTTTTTGGTGATGGTGGCAACAAGACACGAATTACCGGCAACAAAAATTTCATCGATGGGATTAACACTTACAACACCGCCTCAATTGGTACGAATACATCCTTTAATTTATTGTTTATATAACAAATGATATATTCTCTGCCTCGTATTGAGTGTTATATTTAAAATATTAACAAAAGATATCTATTTTGCTGCCACGATTCCCTGAAATTCAGCCTTTGTTGTTTCGATTAGTCTTAAAGAACAAAAACAAAACAAACAAATGTTAACTATCCTTTTTCAACAATACACTTAACTAGTCTATGTACTAACTATAATTTGTTGCAGCTGTTCAAGGAGATTACTTTGTCGCCATCAATATAGGATTCGAGAATTCAGCTGGACCTCAAAAACATCAAGCAGTCGCCATAAGAGTCCAAGCGGACAAGGCAATCTTTTACAAATGTTCAATGGACGGATATCAAGACACATTATACGCGCACACAATGCGTCAATTTTATCGCGATTGTACAATTTCAGGCACCATTGACTTCGTCTTTGGGGACGCGGAAGCTGTTTTTCAAAACTGTACTTTCATTGTAAGAAAACCATTACCAAACCAACAATGCATTGTAACTGCACAAGGAAGAAAAGAGAGTCATCAACCATCAGGAATAGTTATTCATGATTGCTTCATTGTTTCTGAGTCACATAACTTAAAATTAGATCACAAAGCATATCTCGCTCGTCCATGGAAGAATTTTTCAAGAACTGTCTTCTTGAAAACTTACATCGGTGATTTCATTCAGCCTGATGGGTATATGCCATGGCAAGGACCAAATGGTACTCTTTATGGTATGGACACTTGCTTTTATGCCGAGTACGGTAATATTGGCCCTGGTTCTGATACATCAAAACGAGTAAAATGGCGCGGAATTAAGGCCCTTACACCACAATCTGCAGCTGAGTTTTTACCATCTATGTTCTTTCATGGAGATGAATGGATTAAGATTACAAGAATTCCTTACTCTTCTGGTGAGGCACCCCCAAAGAAGTAAATTAATTATTTTTTAGCAGGTGTATATATGCACACACATGCATTCCTAGACAAGTATTTGTAAAGCTAATTAATTGTGTATATATTTTGACTTTCATGTTTAGTGGATTAGTTTTTGGTGTAAATCGGATATGTTATGCTACCATTGTAGAGATTAATCACTTAAGTCGGATAACACAATTCGAAAGTTAGTTTATTTTTTTGTTGTTGTATTGTTACATTATAGACGACGATTATGTTTTCCTTCGTCCCAGAGACCTATAGGTTTTGTATATTGATGTACAATTTTATATTCAAGTGACATGATATTAAGCCTATTATTTATATTTATTTTTAATTTCAAATTAATCTTAATATTTAATTTTATACCAAAATGAAAGGATGTGTGTGTGTCTTATTTGAATTAGACATTTCTTACACTTCTTTTTTCTCCATTTATTTCATGCATGTTGAATGGTTCAGAAGTAAAATATTCAGTGTTTTACAGAGTTATTTGGCTGGTTAGCCATAATCATAATAATTTGGCTTTCATAATTTCATTCTACAAGACTTGACCAAGTGTTTGGATGGTTGGTTGTTTTGTAGTAAAATCTGGATAGGCTAAATAAACTACTGAAAAAATTAGTCCTTGTAATATGAGCTCAATCTAGTTTTAACCAATTAATTTTATATTTATTGTCCATGAAATTTTGAGTTCCCCCACTTTTATTCTTTGTTCCCATACACCTAAAAATCCTACATTATTTGGAATAGATGTTAAGAGCGGTTTATGTACAACACCCTCACTCATCAACCCAATGAGACGTCTTTTACAAAAGACAAAACTGTCAGGGCACACATGCGGTCTAAAACGGACAATACCTTGGAACTTGGTGTGACATACATGAGGGTGGAACGGAACATATGTCATCTCTCCATAAAATATGGTGACACGGCAAATGAAATCAATATTTTTTTATGTAACAAATAAATGAATCTACAATGTATTGCATATCATGACAAAAACAAAAAATAGTAATCATAGTATATCATGTCATGATCAATTAGTCATGAATCTACAATCTGCAAATATCATGAATAATTTATTTACTTTACTGAAAAATCTTCAATCTGTTTGTTATTACAGCAGCTAACCCGGCCTGCTCACAGCACTTGCGACTCTCCAATCTGCGCACTCAAATGAAACGTGCCTATCATCTTCTTGGTCTCCAGCACAGTCTGCTGGACATTACACATAGGGTTGTCTTGTCGCAGCCGTATTCTCGTTGGAAGGCAGTCTTTGCAAATCCGCCATAATACAAAATGTTTTTACTTTTGACATTTTAATACGTGCCCTTAGGCTTGTCATTTTCCTTTATTTATTCCAATTGTTGTGGCTACTTCTTCTGGTAGTAGACATGGTCACTTGGAGGTGGCTACTGGCTAGAACGTATGCAAGTTGAAGTATTTGGTACTCAAAGACTAAAACTCATTAGAATATTATCCAACCTTTCTATTGGCCAATTTTTATTTTCTAACTTTGTCATTTAAAGGGACACGGTTCGAATTTCAACAGTTGTAAAATAGTCATTAGTGTTACAGTTACAGTTATTAATAATATTTTAAGTGTTTATTCTTCTGTTATATATATTATTATATTATTCAATTTAGTCTACTCATTTTATTAAAAACTTACAATTAGTGTCTGAAATGAGGAAGGTTTGATTTCTCATTTTGATAAAATTAGGAAGTTAAGTTAGTTTATAGCAATTTCAATTTCTGAGGATAATCTTTTCAATATTACAGTATGGATTTGGTACAATTGTTGTCAAACACCAATCATAGTGGAGATAAATGATATGATTGAAATTGAAATGTGCATTGCAATTATAATTCCAAAACCCATCTCATCAAAAAAATAATACTACAACTGAATTCTAATTTCAACCCAAAATGGACTAATGAATAATTTTTTTTATTGTACAAAATAGACAGGTAACCACTCCTAAACAATAATACCATAATAAGAGGCGATAACGGCGGCGGAAGACTCTTGGCTTTGGATTCCGGACCCGGAGGGTTGGTTCTCGGTTAGTTCGGCCTATAGATTGCTTGTGAGAGAGCTTGGATCTTCGGATATCATTTCTCTGGAGGCGGCTTTTGTGTTTAAGCATATTTGGGAAAGTCCGGCTCCTTCTAAGACAATTGTGTTCTCTTGGCAATTACTTTATGATAGGATCCCTACTAGGAGGAACCTTGAGCGTCGCAACGCTCTTGCTCCGGAGGTGCCTAGGAGTTGTGTTGGGTGTACGGTGGCCGTGGAATCCTCCAACCATCTTTTTCTCCATTGTCAAAGTGTCGTGGGGATTTGGTATGACATTTTTAGGTGGTTGGGTGTGGGTATTATTGTTCCCCCTAATTTGTTTGAGCTTGTTGAAATGCTCCGAAGTGTGGCGAAGAATAAGAAGGTGCGTAAAGGTTTCATTCTTATTTGGCACGCCACTTTGTGGTCGTTATGGAAGGCTAGGAATGGGGTAATTTTTTCGAATGTGCCATTTAACCCGTCGGAGGTGGTGGAGTCTATTAAGGTGGTTAGTTGGAAGTGGAGTTTAGCCCGGCTAAAGATGGCTCCGTGTTTGTTTTATGAGTGGCATTGGAATCCTACTAGTTGTATTGATCGATAATTGTATCTTGTTTTGGTTGTTTTGGGGTTGTAGGATTTTTGGCTTTGTTTGGGGCCTTCTTTGGCGTCTTGCTTTTATTTTTTTTTGTGATACTCTTGTACTTCTTGTTATAGAGTTGATGAATAAAATTTGCCATTTCAAAAAAAAAAAAAAAAAAAAAAAAAAAAAACCATAATTAGAGGCATTATCTTACATCAAATGCAAACTATGAAGCTATTGCACAAATAAGAACATCCTCTTAAGAATTAATGAATTGGTATCAAAATGATACAATGATGACCAAAAACTATAGTTAAAGATTAACTACACTATCAAAAAATAATACTGTTTGTAATCATACACTATCAAAATCACCATTTAAGCACCGTCTTTTTGTGCTTTTGGTGTTCGGGGATATCGGGGAAGAAAGGAACTCCTGTTTCCTCAATCCAGTCACCACCATGGAAAAACTTGGATGGTGCAAACCATTGTGCAGACTTGGAATTGAGGTTGTAGATTCCAGGCCATTTCACACGCTTTGATTTGTCGGAACCAGGGCCGTAGTTATGGTACTCGGCATAGAAGCAAGTGTCCATGCCGGTAGGACCTATTTCTGTATGCCATGGCAAATACCCATCGGGTTGAATCAAATCTTCGATGAAGGTATCCATAAAGATAGTCCTAGAGAAATTCTTCCATGGACGGGCTAAGTAGGCCTTGTTATCAAACCTAACCGGGTAGTATTCTGGGTCGGAAACAATGGAGCCTCCTTGGATGACTATTGCTGATGGTTGGAATCTTTCTTTCCTTCCTTGTGCGGTCACAATGCATTGCTGGTTTGCCATAGGCTTCCGGACTACGAATTTGCAGTTTTGGAAAACAGATAAAGCATTGCCGAAGATAAAGTCAATGGTACCTGAAATGGTGCAATCACGGTAGAATTGACGCATAGTGTGTACATAAAGTGTGTC
This sequence comes from Trifolium dubium, assembly GCA_951804385.1. NCBI lineage: Eukaryota > Viridiplantae > Streptophyta > Magnoliopsida > Fabales > Fabaceae > Trifolium > Trifolium dubium. Next base: position 48,311,050 of record OX638064.1, on the reverse strand, counting down.
TTGATATCCATCCATTGAGCAATTGTAGAAGATGGCCTTATCTCCTTGAACCCTCAGTGCGACTGCTTGATGTTTGTGTGGGCCAGCGGAGTTCTCAAAACCCATGTTAATCGCGGTAAAGTGGTCTGCTACAACAGCTGCAACCATATGCATAAAGATCTCATCAATATATAATTCAGATATCAACATTGGAATGAAATAAAAAGACAAGGAAGATAGTAGAAGTTGTTTAATTAAGCTCTACATTTATGCATGAATTGAAAAGAGACGACATACCAACAGTGGCGGTTTTGTAGGTGTTAACTCCATCGATAAAGTTTTTGTTGCCGGTGATTACTGACTTCTTACCACCATCACCAATAAACACGAGATGGGTCATATCCTTAGTAATTTCAACATATTCTGCGTAAGCACCCGCCTTAATGTAGATCACAAATGGTTGTTCTTTGTTCTTCTCTGGAAACTTTTTCAAGGCCTCATTGATGCTCTTAAAATCACCGCTGCCATCTAAAGCTACGGTAATATTAGGCTTGTGTTTGAATGCGTTTTTCTCTGCATCAAGGAGTTTACGATGTTCAACCCAAGAAGGAGTCTCATGATCAAGGAGACGACGTCCACCAAGAAATTTGGTGGCGTTCCAATCAGAGGCAGTATCAGCAAAATCTGAAACTATTTGCAGGGCATTGCCACTCATGTGCATGCTCGATGTTAATAACTCCTTCATCTTTTTTCCAGCGTTGGTGGTAGTGTTCTCGAAGCCATCCACACATGTATCCATGTATGTAAGAGCACCACCGAGCCAAACCTTCAAATTCATGAGAAATTTGTCAAGATCATGAAGATGAAACTCTCCCATTCCATCAAGTGACCTTATGAATTCACTAATGGAAAGATCCATAAGTTGCTTACAAGTATCAAGTGCATCCTTTGTTCTAGGATCCTTCTCAACCTCATGCATTAGATCAGTTTCCTTAAGTTTTTCGCCAATTTTTTTAATAGTAACATTGAATGCTATTTTAATAAGATCTTTTGGGTCAGTGATATTTTCTGTCTCAGCTTCTGCTGTGAGCGAATCCTCGCATTCCTTCTTATAATCGGTGGGATGACAAATCGTTTGTACTGCTTTAATTGTCGAAGCAATATGATTTCTTCTATTGTCTTCTAAGCTGTCCTCAAGACCCTGGTTACGGTTGACGCCAACTGTGACTGCAACAACCATAGCCACCAATAACAAACTAGAGACGCCAATTACGGCGACTCTCCTTCCTTTCTGTGCATCTCCGTCTGCCATTTCTTAAGGAAATGCACAGACAACAAAATGAAGAAGACAAAATTGGCTTGTGAGGATACCTACGATCCTCCACGCCAATGCTATATAGAGAATGATTGCTTATGATTCAACCTATGATAGTGATTGTATACATTGATAGATATACATAGATACGGATTCAAATGTGGTGTTACTATTCATTTCTACGATTGGTAAAAGTAAAATACGGAAGCCACACAATATATTTAGCAAAAAATGGTTTGTTACTAAATTAGCATCACCTTTTTTTTTTTTGCATGCACAGACATTGCTTAAATAGGATTGAATTTTTCTTATCAGTGTATAAACCAATAAATTTTCATATATCATTATCATATATAGTAAAAAATATGAATTTTTTTATAATTGATGCAATATATATTTTAGTTTCAGCTATCTATAGTAGAGAGTCTGAGTGATGATATTTGTATATAATTTTTTCTTTCTCACTTCATTTTTTTTTATTTTTCAAGTGTGTTTTATGTTTTTACCAAGTTTGTTTTTCATGTTTTTATTTTATTTTTCATAAAATTCTGTTTGTTTAAGTCATGTTGCTGACGACAATGTAGATAAAATCATAAAAACGTCACACTATATTAATTAATGGGCAAATTTTTTTATTTTTTTTGACTAATGGCCAAACAAATTTGTTAAGCATCATTTTGTAGTATTTTTTACTTGTTACTTATAAGTTATAGCATAAAAAAATTATTAAACCTCAATTGGAATTGCTACTGAATTTAATGCCATTTGCAATGGCCTATGCTTAGAAATGAACCAAAGTTTCAACAATGTGATTATTAAACCATATATTCTATAATTGCGATTGATTTGGTAGAACATAATATCTCTCCTCTCCATTCTTATGCTCGCATCAAAAAAATTAAACAATTCAAAAACTTAAATTGAACTATTGTTTTTCATCATGCTTTAGACATGCCAAGAAAGGTATAAAAAAATATACTAATGTTTTAAGCATTTTCTCCCTCTAGCCTATAATTTGTTTTGTGCTTTGTCCTTTACTTTTATTTTCTAATGTATAAAAAAATATACTTAGACCATCTTCAATAAAAAGTTTTTATTATTTAAGAATAATATCTATTAGATACCCTCATTGGAGCAAAAGAGTATTTATTCTTAGTTAAGCACTTTCTCACTCCAAAAATTTAAGATGACTCACTTTTATATATCATTTTCTTTTTTCTACCACATTTAAAAGCTATCTACAAATTACAAATGATGTGATTCATTGGCAACACTCATTTAGAAATTTTTAAAAAGGTGTTGGATTCAAGAAATTAAGTGCTTATTAAATAGTATTATTAAAAAAAATTAAGTGACATGAACATATAAGACCCAGTTAAAAACTCAAAAATAAAGTGCTCCGTTGTAGAAGCTCTTCCAACTTCTTTTATCGGACAATCAATATTTGTAGCTTAAAAAATTAGGTTATTATAATACTAAATTTTTAATTTCTTTTTACAAAAGAGTGGTTGTCTTATTTATTTTATAATTCACAGACCAATTCACTGACCAACACAGACTAACAGGTTTAGGGTTTTTGGTATCACAACTCATTATCATCTGCAGAATACAGTCGCATTTTACCCCCCTAAAAAATCAGTTTTTTCTTCCAAACTAACTAATGACATTTTAATTGTAAACGGAAAACATTATTACTCTATTGCTTTAATGTACGCTTATTACATGAGATTGTGGTTAGCTATACACTTCACCGGTATGAAGGTCCATTACAGCAGTTTCAAGAAAGATGTGCCAAGTCTAATGAAAGTGTTTGTGCAAAAAGGGATGACATGACAAACTTCAACAACCAAGAAGAAGCACAAGAGATCACTCACATCAGCAATAACATGTATGACTTAAATTCAGTTTTAATCTACAACTGCTTAATTGTAGAACCTTCTCTAAATAAAGTTCAGTTGAATAAAACACGAGTGAGAAATGAATTGAGATGAAAATTTTACTTCGCCATTCAACATATCAAAAAAGGGTTAAAATGTTGAGTACACAACGCACAATTATGCATCACTTAATTAACAACTACCCATTCTCTAACATCAAAATTGTAACAAAAGCAACACAAAACACTTCCACAGATAATAAGGGAGCAAGGAAATAATTCTCCATACTGAAAAATCATTATCAAACATAAATAACAACACTGTCTAGATGTAGACAAAATCTGAACTTCAAAAGTAATAATACCAGCAAAGAAATACTATCAAATCAAACTCTGAATCCTCGGCTGTTTCTCTTTCCTCTAGCCTTCTCGAACTTCCTTCCCTTTCCTCTCACATAAGGTTTGGTGTGGCTCTGTGGAACACCAGGAGCACGGCCAAAGTGCTTCACAGCTTCACGCGCATTCTTTGGGCCTCTAAGAAGGACCTGCATCCATGAATTACACAAATGAAAATCCCTATAAACTCGGCATATCCCACATCATTCTATCAAACCTAACATCACAATAGTTAGGCAAGCATGTGACAGGGAAAATATGAATCCAAAAGTATAACTTCGATATTGTAGTAATATTAAGCAAAGATTCTATCAAACCGGTAAATGACAGCAATAGCACTACAGTGATTCCTTTGACATAAAGATGTTCAACAATGAAGAATAAAACTAAAATTAATTCAATTCAATCATTTGACAAAAAGTGCAGAAACTGATCGACTTATGCACTTGAAAAGGACAAAAGCATATAGTAACATCAAAACATACTGTATTTTGTCCCAATGGAGCCCTAAGAGCCAACTGATCAAATGTCAAGCATTCACCACCAGCCTTTTCAATTCTTGCCCTTGCGGTCTCAGTAAACCTGAGTGCTGTAACCTTAATGGCCGGAACTTCATAAACACGGATATCATCAGTAACAGCCCCAACCACCACGGCGATTTTACCTTCCTACATAGATAAATTTAAAAATCAGAATCAATTGTAATTGTAATAAACCAATATACAAAACAAAATACTACGAAAATGAAAATTGCAAAGATTGACAAACCTTGCCCTTGGTATACTTGATCAACCTTGACAAAGATAGTGGAGCCTTGTTAACCTTGCTCATGAACAACCTCTTGAGAATAACAGCATTGAAATTGCTTCCAGTTCTCCGAACAAGGAACCGATAAAGCTGATCACGTAAAACCCAATCAGAAAAATACCAAAACAAAAAACCCATATGAATATTCATATAGACAAATGAGAAATGAGAAAAAAAAATAACATTTTGAAAACAAATTCTTCTGAAACAAAACATAATAAACTTCAACATTGATAACAAAATATAATATAATAAACCACAAAAGTACAAAATTAGTTCTCAGCAATATAAACTGATCTTATTATTATATTAACCATCATTTTTCAGCATTACCATGGTAAAATAAATTAGCAAACAATTACAAGCACATAATCACCATTAACAAATTTATTGATTAGTAATTACTAACAAATAATATATAAATTGAAGGCAAAATTTAGGGTTAACATAACAGATCTAAACAAACAAAACAAAAAACAACATATACAACAACAAATGAAATTGTAATTTCATCAACAATTCATTCTAGAGAGAAATGGTGTGAAACAGACCTTGACCAAAAGCTTGAGATAGATATCATTGGACTTTGGTGCTGTTCTTTTGGATTTTTTGCTCTTACCTCCTGCTTTAAGATCGATACCCTGAAAATTCAATTGAAATGAGAAATTGTAAGAAACATAAGAAAGAAAGAATGAGCTAAAGATAAGAACAGAGTGATGAGAGTAAGAGAAGATGAACCATGGCTCTGCTTCGACGGCGCTACACCTGCAATCAATCAAAAATGGCGCACTAGTACTACTGTGAGGAGAAAACTAGGGTTTATATTTTGGGGTTGTAAATATGGGCTCTTCAATATGGGTTGTAGTAAAATGATGCTAAACAAAAGCCCATCTTTTAGTATTTTTTTTGTGTTTTTGGATAAACTATTAATATGTACGACAAATTTTGATTCAGAGTACTTAGATGAGATGGTAATGAATTTTCAAATTTTTTAAAAGAGATTTTGTATTAATGCTTATAATATAATGAGTTTAATTGTTGTGCACACTAAGTAAAGTTATTTTACACACGTATCAAATAATATGTTTTCACGTCGTTAAATAATTGTGACATATCATGTGATTTTAAACACAATACATAATATGTCAATATATTATTTGATGCAATTTAACAACAGATTTTAGCAATAGATTATTATGAAATAAAATTCTCGCAAAAATTTATAATTTTTTAGTAGAAGATGAATTAATATGAATTTGTCATCGCTAGAAACTTGTAGATTCAAAATTAATTCATTTCTTGTTAACAAAATTATATGTTTGCAAGAAAGATTTCTATAATGCATTTAACATGACATTGAAAAATAATTTGAAATTTCAAAGGATACACTCGAGTCAACTTAAAGCGAGGACTTAAAACTTATTGAAATTTTTTTAAGGGCTAAAAATAATTTTTTAAATATTTATAGGGTCTAAAAGTTTATTTTAACCCACGATAGATGGTAAATGATGTGCGAATAAACAAATTAAATTGTAAAATTTAATTTGTTTATTCGCACATCATTTACCATCTATCGTTAAACGATAGTATGGTTTAATTATGCAAAATTGCAAAAAAATCTTAGAAATTACAAACAATAGTTACAAGGTTGTGTTTGTTTATTAGTCGTCAAACAAACGAGAGTACTCATGTTCTAGCACGGGCGGCTCTATCTTATTATTTGTGCAATATCTTTGATGTAATCCTAAATTATATTGCTTGCTTCTGTTATTATTAATGAAATTTCTTAAATTTACTTGTAAAAAAAAAAGACAATACTTCAACTTCATTTGGTGGTGGGAGGCCATGATACCAAGAACTCTTTACACAAATGAACTCACTATTATCACCTCTCAAACATATACCCACTCCAATGCCTTCAAGTTCTTATTGTTTCACCCACATTGCATTTAGCATGTCATGTTGGAGGCTTCACCCACCTAATATCCTCTATCATGTGCTTCACAACCAACACCTATGATCATCATGCTCTCAGTTTTGTTCCTGAAACTATGAGAGATAGACCTCCAAATCCAACACCTTTCATTCAACACAACATATCTCGAGGTCTAAGCAGAATCTTATCAAACGGTCATGCTAACATGTGCCTTTGTACACATACTAAGGTATTTAAATTTATAAATTTTGCATTGAATGTTTAAAAGATTGAATGCACATATTCTAAAAAATATTTATATATTTGCTTCCTTAACATGTGTCTTAGGACGCATGTTAGCATTTTCCATCGAACTTCTATCAGTCCCAAATATTGTTCAAATGACTTTTAAGGAATTTGATTTCCGCTGAACATTCCAAAAATTTGCTAAGCCAGTTTAATAACTTTATAATCTGCCACAATTTTTATGTAGGATTATTAAACGTTACTTGTATACATAAAAGATAAGCTATTTTTACACATGACTTTGAAAGGAAAAATAACATTCAAAAGGATATATGAAAAAGGGAAGGGAAAGAACGAAGAAAGCAAGGGTACAAAATAAAACAATACTTCTTATAGATTATTAACTAAAACAAAAAACATGAGATTGACCTATAAATTACCACAACTAATTATGTATTGTATTGTTATGGATTACACATACAAGAGAGCTCTCATCAGGAAATTCTTTTCCTAAGTTCTGCACCATTTGAAGGCTCTTGATCCACCATCCTGCTTCCAAGCTTCCTTGCGGTGCGTTTTATAGCTGCTAGTTTCTGGCGTTGGCTATTGCTTTTCCTTTTACTGTATAATTATCGTGTAAGAATTATTATGAATGTGTAAAATACAAACAAGATACTGCTACCATGTCAAAAGGAAAAATGGTCTTTCTAAACTGTCCAGTGTTGTTAAATACCGGCTATAGTGCATATAGTGGCACTATAGTGCTAAAGCATAGTGGAATTTGAACAAATTGTTGCGATACATTATTTAGTACAAAAAATTGTCAAACAGCGGTGTTAGGCACTATTGTGTATTGGAATTAGCTCAAACTGCTATTTTCCACAATCTGCGATTGACAACACTGAATTGCCTAAGATTGACCAGATAGCAGAATACAAAAATGTACAGTCACTTAATAATAGGAAGGAAAAAGGATTGCATTCTGACCTTATAAACACCAACCCTGCTGTTAGAACCATCCCTCCTATAGCCCAAGAAACTCTTTCATTGAATGGCATATCCCTCGCCCATTGCTGGAAATCGTCAAATATGACTGAGTTCTCCCCTCTCTTGGTCGACTCAAACTGTGAAGCCTTCCATGAATCAGCAACTGAACCTAGACTTGCTTTATCACCATAGCAAAAAGTTTCTTCTGAGCCAACATGGACGATATCAGATGACTTCACTCGAAAACCTGCAGCAACACAAAGATCTGTACCATTGGAGACCCATTCAGCAGCCCTACCACATACAAAGTCATTTACTCCACAAGGTGCAAGAACCTGGCATTTCAAAACAATCAAAATCTTGATGTAAGGAGACAAATTAAAATTTCCATCTTGTATTAAAAGGTAAATAAATATATACATACTGAACTCTATACAACAAAAATACTTAAGGCAGGTGATCAAAACACAAACAACATTCTGCTATGAATTATTAACAAGAAACCAGTCCTGTCCAACCACGCAGGTACAGCCACCTCGCCTGCAAATGCTTAACAGAAGTAAACTGAATGACTAATTGCCTCCGAAGGATTAGCCCAGTAGTTTGAGTTGGGACACCAAATGAGTATTATGAATGAGGTTTAGGGTGTGATCCCTACTACTAACATTTTCCCTCCAACTTACAAATTAACTACCAACACTTTTTGCCTACAAAAACCCCCTGAAATGAATAACTAATTTATGGAAACGCCATATCGACTTTTGTTCCTTTACCATCAAATATATAAAGAACTCCAAACTTCTTTCCATGATCTTATATAAAATAAACTCAAGAAGACGATCGCTTAAATACCTGTGTTTTCACATCCATAGAGAAGTAAGCATTCGAGCACGCATCATAAATTCTCTCACATAAAGATGCACAAATTAGTGGAGGTCCAGGCTGAGTACCAACGCGTGGATCACATATGGCACATTCCAATAGTTCCCATAAGTTCAAACACTCTTCGCTAGCTTCCCCACCAGAAGCAAGCTTCCTTACAGAGAGCAGTGCAGGATGTGTATGTGTTACATCACAGCAAGTCTTTTTGCGAAAAACCCGACAAAGTGTCAAATCCTTAGGACCTCTTTTGGGAGGATTACCTTCTGATTTGAATGGAGGAAAACGACCACCTTTGGAAACACACACTCCACTGGGTTTACCTGCATTCAGGAAAGAGGAGAGTTATGCTTATAACAAGATTTGCATGCACCAATGACTATCATGCCCATTTTATCGCGAGTTGAAATTTTGAAATGAGAAACACGTGAATACCAAGATCCAAACAAGCTAAGCTGAATGGTATACTCATTGCCAGTAAAATGTATTGGTAATGAATGGATTATGGATGCATCAGTGAAAAGGAAGGAAGAAACAAGAGTCAGTGCACAAAAGTACGCATATGTATTATAAAAAATATAATATAATATATAATAAAATAGGGGTGAGTAAGGGATGGATATCATTCTCAAACCCGATTCTTAAATTTTGACAGGGTCAATTCTATAAAGCATAAAATGTCCTAGGCCGGAATAAACTTGACGCTGTGTCAGTCAAATAAGACCAGATCTAGATAAGGTGGGATTTCAATTAACTTATAAGGTGAACATTTAATTGTGACTAGATGCTTAAAGTTGAAAAATTAAATATGTTTAGTGTTTTACCAGGTAAATTTTGCGTGTGGATATTTTGTTTACCACGAGCAGCATAAAACTAACAATTGTAGGTAAGCAAGAGACACTATGGGACATATTTGACTACAAATTGTCCCTAAATTTTGATAAGGTCGATTATAAACCCATCATTACCCAAACAAACTTCATACTCTACGGGTCAAATGAGAAAGGTACTAGACAAGTCTTCGGATTGAGTTGGGTCCTGCTCGCCCAATATTGGAGAAAATATTGGTTATCCAAACAAAATTACGGTTTCTTGTTTGCTAGCTAGAACAAGCTTATATCCTATACAAAACTTAGAACCTCCACAAACCCATTTTTTATCTACAAAACCTGCATCCATCCGTTGGTTCCATACTTCCATTCCACTAAGATTTGCTCATATCACATAACTAACATAATCGATCGCCATAACACTATTAGCGACTGTAACATAGTCCCTCATCTAAGACAGATAGGATATTAGGATCCATCCTATAAAAAACGAACCTTGCAACACCAATTCAAAAGACACACAACACAACTCTTTCAAATCATCTCATATTCAATAAACCGCGCTAAGTTATTAAAAATTGAGGAAATTCCCAGATCATGAACACTATCACTCACACAATTACACTACTAACTATGTAAACTAACATTACAATGTTTCAGAAAAATAAATAAAGAATGAAATCTCCTCCCATTTACTTAAGCTTAAGAAAGTATCATACCATCACAAATTCACAATCAAATAGCAATAGAAGAACGATCGTAGATAATGAATAACATTAGAAAATGAAAAGAAGAATTTGAAATGAAAAAGAAGAGAAAAAAGGGTTAACCGTAAGAGTGAGGAAGGAAGATATGGAAGAGGATGAGCAAAAGAAGGAAAGCGTATTCCATTTTATTGGGTCCAAGCTGAGCCTGAGAGTGCGAACTCCATATTCGAAAAAACACCATAGTGTGATTTCAGTATCACCTTGATTTCATCAAGTTTCTAACACTCAACCCCAAACACGGTGCAATTGAATTGATTCCTATGGGTTAATTAATTAATCAATTAATTAATTGATACAATGTTAAATGTTTTTTCTTTTCAAAAAAAAAAATGTTAAATGTTTTTTTAATTCTTGAGAATATTCAATGTTTTGAATTGATTTTTTCTTTTTGGTCAATATGTTTGGAGTATTGTTTGTGTTACAAACCTGATTATGAATTGGGCCTCCAAATATTACTACAAAAATTACTCTCCGCCCCCCCTACACTACTCAATTACCCCCCTGAAATCCCAATTTACCTTTCATTTAACACTACAAAAGCGGTTCGGGTAAAATAATCCGAATTAATTTCTGAGTAATATGGTTCGGGAAATATGTTCCGAACTCATGTTTAGGGGGTGTTCGGATAAAAAAATCCGAACCGTGCGCGATAAGAACAGAAACGGACGGTTTCTTTCTCAGTCTCTCAAAATTTTTATATTTTCAACAAGAGAAAGAAAGAAGGGGCGCGCGCGATTCTCTTTTGTTCTCCCTTTTGCAAGCTTCTCCACACCAATTAATTCATCTATCACCAATCTATCAAGTAAGTATTATGTTTAAAATTAATTTTGCTAGGATTGTGAGTTTAGAGTTTAGGGTTTGGGATAGAAATTGTTAAGGTTTAGGAAAGGAATTGGGGTTTCTAAAACAATCTTTTTACACAATCTCAATGTGAATGTGAATGTGAATGTGAATCTCAATGTGAATTGGGGTTTCTTCAACTAAATCAACTTAAGTTGAATTTGATAATGATATAGGGTAAAATTAAGTAAGTTATTGACTAGTGGATTTGAGGTTGTTGTGTTTTAGGTTTAGGCACCAAACCTTACATTAGTGATATGAAATTATGATCTACATTTGTGATTCAAGCATATTAGTATTTAAATTAGGCTTTTTGCATTATCAAAGATTCCTATTTATGCCAAGTTTCACCATTGTTTGTTTTCTGCATTTTCACCGTAAGTATTTGTGTGAGTTTTGTCTCGTCATATGTCACAATCTGCCTTCCTTTATATAGTGTTTAATGACTTCCCCTTCTCATTCATTTATCTTTATATATTTCTGTTTGATGCATATGTTTATGTCTCTTGGTGTTGGTGACCAATTCTGAAACACAAAATCATATCATTCTTGAACCTAATTGATATTAAAATGTTGAATTAAGTTATTGATTAGTGAATGTGTTTTTGATTTGAGAGAGTTATGAATTTTTGAGAAGTTGTTTGAGAAGTTGAATATTGGGTGATTAAGTTGAATAAGTTGATTAGTATTTAAATTAAAATTGAGTAAGTTGAATGTAAGAAAGTTGAATAATTTAAATAAGTTGTTTGAATGAGTTGATATTTATGAATTTGATGATTTAAATTTTTGTTGTTGTATAGTTATGGAAGAAGGTGGTAGAAGAGGTAGACATGGTAGACCAAGTCGAGCACATGCATCGGCTCGAACAAAAAAAAGTAAGACTATGCAATCGGAACCTGAGATAGTTCCAGGAAACCACGATGATGAAGCTGGTGCTTCACAGGTGCCTAATGAGATTGAAGTGGATGTTGATGTTGCTGCTGATAATGTTACTGGTTCGAAACCTATGTGCGACGGCGACGTATTCCCAAACTAAGATATCGTGAACCAGAGTTTCATGAAGGAGACCAGTACTTAAATGCTGATGAAGGTGAAGAAGAAGAAGAAGATGTTGAAGAAGGATATGGAGGTGGGCCGAGAGATACGTCTTTGTTGACAGATTATGCTCAGCATAGGTCCCGCATGATATGGGATGCAGATGAAGAAGAGGATAAGCAGGTATAACAATCATTATTTAATTTAATTGTTGTTGATAGCATCATTATTAGTTTTCCGTTGTATATTATAGTGTAGTAAAATCATGAAGACTATTTGTAGTGTATGTGTCTAACGATTATTGTTTTGGTATTTTTCAGATTTTAGTTTTCACTCAAAAAATTACAACCCATGGAATGAAGATATTGAAACTTCATAAACCATATCGTGATGCCGCACATGAGGATGGTTTTGGGATGCTGTAAATGAATCTGGTCTCGAGCCCCTTATCTATACTAGCTACAATGTTATAAATCATGGGCTGATGAGTACATTCTCCGAGAGATGGTATCCGGAAACCGAAACCTTCCACCTTCCATTTGGTGAGCTTGGCATCACATTGGATGACGTCCAGCATCTTCTTCATATTTCCATCCGAGGACGCTTCCTTAACCACTCCAGGATGCATAAGGCTGACGCTCTCGACTTGTGTGTTAGGGACCTTGGATGTGATCCCACCATAGTTGATTCTCAGTTCACAGGCACCAGAGGCCAACATCTAAAACACAACTACTTGAAACAAATTTATTTAGAGAATTTGGAAAATGCTGATAGTGGTGTTGAAAGTGGGTTGCCTGAGGAAGAGGTAAATGAGTATAGAGATAGATGCATCAGAGCTTTTCTGTTGTATTTGGTTAGTTGTACCATTTTCAGCAACAAGAGTGACAACTACGTAGATGTTGTCTATCTACAGTACTTCACTGACCTGTCAAATGTTCATAGCTGGAATTGGGGTGCAGCTGCTCTGACTTATCTTGTAAGATATATGAATGAGTCTTCAAAGGTCACAAGTGGAATGATGGCTGGATACTTGTCACTGCTTGAGGTAAATTACTAAGTTTTTAATTTATATGTTTGTTTTAGTAATTTTTAAGTTTTGCAATTAATCTATAATTTAGTAAATTAATAACTAACTAAATTTGAGTATAGGAATAAATATTTTAGACTTATTATTAACAGTTAATCTATATTTTGCAGGGATGGATAATGACACATTTTCCTACCATTACCCCGTGGCTATATGATGATAACTACTATGACCATATGCCAATGTGTGCTAAGTACGGCGCAAAACAAGGACACCCTGATCCACTTAATTATAGAGCATTTTTGGATAATTGTCAGGTGACTGATGTGGTGTTCTGCCCATACGAGGACTTCCGTCATGTACGCCCCATTAGGGATGAATGTTGGTTCTCCGGTTGGTTGCGATGTGGAGACTTTAAAGCAAAACACCTGCCTGAACGTGTGATGAGACAATATGGACATGTTCAGAGCATACCAAGAGATATTGCTACTTCAGCGCCATTTGTGATAAACATCAATGATCTTTCAACAATTTTTGAAGATAACCTTGACAGTCACATTATCCTTGAAGATGAGAGGGGTCCAGTTGTTAAAGACCCATGGGACGTGTCTGCTGACTACATGGATTGGTTTTGGAAAGTTTCGCATCCGAAGATGCGTCCAGCAAGTGCACTTATTACTTCTCAACTTCGATTACTCCAGATGGTGCAAACTGATATAGGCGAGGCTTTTCACGGTGAGGTTGAGGCAGGAACACCAATTCATGATAGGTTGACTCGGATTTTGGGGTATGTTAATCCGGCGGTCATGGGGCTCAATGCGAGACGTCGTAGGAGAGTTCGTCGCGGTGGAAATGCAGAAATGGAGGAGTGACCAAGAATTAGTTTATTAAACCTCTTTGTTTTATGTAATGACTTTTTTATTAATTTATTTTGTTCAACGACTTTGTTTATGACTTATTTTGATTAATGACTGTTTTAATTTGATGTTTGTTAATGTTGCTTGTTTTGGTTCTGAATGGTTAATGACTTTGTTTTTATTTGAAGTTTGTTAATGTTGCGTATTTTGATTCTGAATGGTGAAATAAGAACACAGTCAGAGTTATTCACATAACTTGGTTAAGAAATTAGCAAAAAGGAGGTTCTGCTACTGGTTTAGCAGGTTCGGATTATTTTATCCGAACTAAACCTATAACGCGTCATGTTCGGATTAAATAACCCGAACTCGACCTATAAAACACATATTCGGGAAATTTTATCCGAACTAGACCTATAAAGTATTTGTTCGAGATATTTTATCCGAACCTGTACGTGAACGCAGAATCCGAACCTGCTAAACCAGTTCATGATTTTTCATTATTACAAATATAGTCCCTTGATTTCATTCTAACAAATCAAACACAGTCACTTGATAACAAATACATTTAATAAACACAACGACACAACATATTTATCCGTCAAATTCATCGAGTTTTTTGAGCGGATTAATTGCATAAAACATAAAAATCAAACAAGTTTCAAATTAAAAAATACACACCAGATCTGAATAATAACAATATTTTAAGAATCCGCCAAGTTAACTGTCACTTCGTCAACTGGTTCAACCAAAGCTCCGCAAATATCTTCAACAGATCTGACTAATTTTGCATCCAATTCTATTAGACCCAATCTGTTGTTGTACTGTGCGAAAATTGAAAACATAGATATGACATCGTCGTCATTGTTGAGACACATTTGGCTGAAAGTTACACCGCTTCCAGTTGATTGGACTTCCGGACGTCGATATTCTATTGTTGTTACTCTTCTAGTGTCTCTTTCCCCATTCAAACGTTTGTTGACCCTGTTCAGCCTCTGCATTACGTGTTTCATTGAAATATACTGCAGCAATATGAGAGTTGGCATTTCGTTGATCCCAAATTTGAGTAGACATTTTGCTGCTCCTGCACTCTGAAAAAACTATCTTATAAAATCTTGTGATATGTATTTAAAAGGGTTGGGATAATGTTTTTAATTCACAACAGAACGTGTTGTTCGGATAAAATTATCCTAACTAGTTCGGATAAAATTATCCGAACTAATCCTGTAACGTGTTGGTTCGGATAATCTTATCCGAACCTGCTATACCAGAAGCTGAAACTGCTTATTTTCTGCATAATTAACCAAGTTATCTACATAACTCTGTTTTTGCGGTCTTTTTAAATCAAACAACAATCATAACAGGCAATTGTGGTAATATTTTGTGAACTTATAAGTAATAATTAAGTCGCAATTACAAAATGAACTTAAGTAGTACCAATTACAATAAGCAATTACAAAATGAACTTAACAAGTACCAATTACATTCTTATAACCAAAAAAATGCGACATTGACAAATTCAAACGATTTCTCAACTGATTGTGAACGGTTTGTCCTCTTCATTACCAATACCAAATAATTCAACCAAAGGTCTTTCAATTCTCAAAAGTCTTTCGAACTCGACTTGTCGATCCATGAAACTGTATTCCCACGCCGCAGCTTGTTCGGTGCGGTGATTCCTCCACTCAAGACATGTGGTAGGCAAAGGACACCCACTCTTCAACTTGACATACCAAAAATGAGGACCATATAAAAAAATGGACATAATACGTGAAGATGGGTTGGACGGTGGTTTGGTTCGCCATGGAAAAAAGGTTTCGCATACACCATCGGATGAGGGTTGAGTCAGAAGTACTACAACTTTATTGTAGTAATTAGCAACGACATGCCCCATGCATGGAAACTGAAACCACCATCGCTCTGGCGCACACGACATTTTTCGGACTTCTGCAGGAGGGGCCATAGATTCAAGTATCTCGTCATATCGTTCTCGCCCAAAAAGGTTCACATATGCAGTTTTGTGATGTCTTAACTCCCTAGCCATGGCAAGTTGCACCAAATAATACTCATCTTCAGTTTTACCATCATCTAAAGCAAAAACACGATATCCACAAAAGTCGTCCCCAACGACAGAAATTATATCATCGACATACGGAACCATAAACTTTGGCATCTTTCTAATAATACGATTCATAATTTTTGGCTTTGAGGTCGATGCTTGACTTGCTGAAATCGGAGTGGATTGTGAAGCTCGAGTATCTGGATAAAGCTTTTCCACATGCTCCCAATATGATGGCTCACGAGTGGTGGATTTTGCGCCTTTCGATTTTGCACCCTTTCCCTTTATTTTCGCGCCCTTGACTTTAGCACTAACTTCCGGAGAGTCAAGTTTGTGGTCACAGGCCATGCAAGATGACGTAATGCCTCTCTGAGTTCGGCTTTCAAACCGGAGTCTCCATTTTTTAATCGCTCCTACAAAAAAATTGTAAACATATTAATGTCATAAGTTTGAAAATATGAAATATTAAAACGGGTAAATATTATTAAAATTAAATTAACCTGAATAGCATTCTACTCTTCTAAGCACAAATAATCATCTTCGACTTCACCGGCTTCGCCGTCATTGAACACCAACTTTTTCCAATGACTGTTCACCTCGTCAAGTGTAATAGGTAGCTTGTCGTGAATCTTTGTAGCAAGATTACATGCACAAGGCAACCCATGTGTTGCTCTAAGCACACAACCGCATACCAGGGGGTCCATACCAACATCTTCAACTCTTTTTTCTTCTTGAGAAATAATATCCAATGCGTCTCTAGAAACTTTAAACACCAGATTCTTGTACAAGATTTTTCCCTTATGTCTATGTTCAGCAACAGACAAACTCCTACCAAAAGAACCTTGTATCTCAGTGAACTGACCTACCAAACTTTTGTGGATCGATTCCCATAACCTAACAAAATCATTCAAACAGTTTGTCAAGTATTTTTTCAATCTACCATGTGCAGACTCAACTATATTGGTTGTAGTATTGCCAAAATGCATAATGCGGTTAGTCCACGCTGGCACAAACTTATGTTTATCACTGTTTAAAACACTTCTTTCCAAATACCTCACAAATCTTGGCCACCTCTTACACGCAATCTTAAACTCTTCAAGATTCTCAGCATATTCCTCTTCAGTTTCTGAAAACATAATAGCCTCATAAGAGCGCTCAATATTGTCCCACACAGCTTGCTGCTTCTGTTTATCCCCATCTTTAATGAAGCAAGTTATCTTCATCTTAGCTTTCACATTTCTTCTAACATGAACAGAACAAACAAACAGTTTTGCTTCCGGAAATACCGTCTTAACCGCATTCATCAGTCCATCCTGCCTATCTGTCACAATGACCTTCGGAAAGATATCTTTGTTACTTAGAAGACCACGACAAGCTTGAAGGGCCCAAGTGTAGTTTTCCTCTTTTTCATTTTTTAGCAAAACAAAACCAACACAAAATGTCATTTTAGTCGATGTCATACCGACTATTTCAAAAAGTGGCATTTTATACCGGTTGGTTTTGTATGTGCAGTCCATTATCAAAACATCCGGAAATGAGTTGAACAAGCTTATGGACTTAGGGTGTGAAAAGAAGATATCTTGCACAGTTGTAGACTCACCAACCGTCCTTGTCTTGCAAACATAGTTGTTATCCCCCAGACATTTAAAGAGTTGTTGCATTTCAGTCATTGAACCCCTGACTACAACCTTCTCCCTACAAACCACGTTGTAAACTTGTTTGACGACGGTGGAATTTTGCGGGTTTCTCTCTTTCAATGTATTCATGATATTTCTAGGAGGGATTAAATTCCTTGTCAACTCAACAACCAATTGTTTCTCTTCGGGCTTCAAACGCCCCGCAACCAAATGAGCTTCTAAAGCACGGTCCATAATAAGATTTTGTTTCCCCGAGACAACGGTGAGATTCCATTCTTGAGATGCATGAAAATAACCCCGGAGCCTAAATTTACAACCACATTTCCTGGTTCCAACCGATTCAAATTTTGGCTTCTTATTTGTCGGTCTGTATAAACCTCCCCTCTCGCAACCCAACACTAAGGATTGCTTTCTTCTATCGGAATCAAAGTCGGACTTAACAATGACAACAGAAAAATGCAACTTTGCCGCTTCACCTCGAACCCAAGCAATCAATTCATCTCTATGTTTGAATTTTTTTTCGGTATAAAAATGAGCACTTGTATCGATTTCTACCTCTTCCTCGGGTTGAGGGCGATTAGAACTCGAATCAACTTGAGGCTCAATTTCTACCACCACATCTTGTTGAGGCTCAACTTGAGGAACATTTGAATTTTTTTCACCATCACCATCTACAACAACCGCCTCAATTTCAACCGTTTCCTCCGGTGCATCAACCATAACTACAATACATTAAAACGAATATCAAAAAATCAACACAAATTCAATATTTGTAATCAACTAATCATAAGCCTTAACTAACTTATATTTAAGCAATCATAATCAACTACTTATATATTTAAACAATCATAATTTTCAATCATAGTCAACATATATTAAGCAATCATAAAAGACTTATATTTAAGCAATCATAGTCAACATATATTAAAACAACCATTTTCAATCATATTTAAACAACCAACAAACCAAACAAATTATATTCAAAAATAGTTTCAAACAATTTTTATCTTATAAGTGTAAATAATAATTTCAGAACTAGAAGCACAATTTATATTAGGAATTGAACGTTTTTAATATTATTTTACCTTGATTTTCTTTAATAAACAAAATAAAACTCTTATTAAAAAATACAATCAAATATGAAAAACAATTTTTGCGCCACGCAGAATCCGAACTTGTTCGGATTATTTATTCCGAACCAGCGCGAGCCTCAGTTCGGGAAATATTTCCCGAACCTGCGCAATCTCATATATTCAGAACGGCAGAGGAACACAAAAACCAGCAAAAAAACAAATTAATCGGTTCAAGTGAGAGATTACCTTATGTTGACGCTCTAAAGTGTGTGCAAATCGCTCCCCAACACTTCAATCTTGAGTTTGAATGTTAAACCTAACACAATGAAAAGGTTCAGAGAAGTTTGTTTTAGATTGTTTGTGAAATAAGTTGGAGAAAGTGAGGTCTGCTATGCTTAAGAAGTAGGGGTTCGGATTATTTTCCCCGAATTATTTAAAGTAATGCCGTTCGGATAAAATTGTCCGAACGTTTCCAATTGGTTCGGAGTATATTTTCCGAACTGAGCTGACGCTGGTGTGAGGGCAGAATCGTCAGTTAGGGGGGGAAAAGAGTATCATGAGGGATGCGCAGAGTAATTTTCTATTACTACATGTTTGAGCTTAAAGCCCAGTCTCAATGAAAAATCAAGGGAAATTTTTTTTCGCCCCCGAAATTCCTAAAATACACCGTTTGTGTTTACAGTATCTTTTAGGATGTGAACACCTTCAATATATGAAATTTTAGGACTTTACACGTCTATCCTTTCGAACGTGAACAATGTTCACTGTACCGGCCTGACCCCTTTTGGCCTGTTTAACATCTGATGTGTTATTCATATATCGTGTCCGGCCTACTCTCTCCACTAACTCACCTATTCTCTTCACTAATTCTCCCACGATCTCCACAATCTCCTCCTATGACTCTCCTATATATTAGTTATCATGAATATAAAAAAGAAAATTACTTCTTCATCTTCATATCACAACTTTAAAATTGAACTATGTAGCTCTGATTCCCTGATCACTAAGGAATATGTAGGACTAGAGACCCTCCTTGTCGAGCCATAACACAAACAACCCAGCGTTAGTCTCACGACCGACCTAATCAACCTAAGTTCTACACAGAAACATTTACCTTTGAGGCCGCGAACACCACCTTTCATTAAATTTTAAGATTTTACACATTCGACTTCTAGAAGATGAAACATGTTTTTATTAAAACCATTTCATATTTTTAAGTTGTTTACGCTTTTTCTATATTTATGCTCCTCGAGACTCTCAAGCTGATGTAAAATCAAACATTACACCTAAAATTGTGGGTATTCGCAATGATTGGATTGATGCAAGGTCCGATTGAATTAGGTCTTATAGACTTTTCAAAATGATCCAATAAGACACTTTTGATAACAAACATTAATTAAAAAAATGTGATTTTGTCAAACATTGTTGAGGCATTTAAACATGGAAATGACTAAATTTAAACAAAATATGCAAATAAGTAAATTGATACTAAAAAAATTAAGTTAAAGTGTTGTCCTTATGCAATTTTGACTTGCTTTATATTACAAGCTGTAACACTCGATTAATTAATTATGTATAAACGGATTAATTAGAATTTGTTGTTGTAGTGAAACAACACAGCTTCACACAAATTTCAATTATAGGCATTGAATCTTTATTGGATGGTACTACTTTAACTTTATCAAACTCATCCAATAGTCCAAATAAAAACTGAGTTAATGTTTACAACACTGAATCCATTCCATGTATGAACTCATAAGATTTTAGATTTGCATGTTCCTTACTCAAACAGACAACCAATTAGTGTAGCTAGAAATTAGGCAAAATAAAAAGCCAATTTGAGACAAGCTTTTATAGTAAGAACTAAGAAAGAAATATAGAAATTTAGGAGTTCCATTCCATTCCATCGCATGATGAAAAGGCTCTACTGACTACTTACATATACACATATTTACCTAGTTAGATTAGATTCATCACCTATAGTACTACCCCTTACAAGTTCTTATTTAAACTGATGAAGCATGAACTATATAACACGACCCTCTATATATACATCACACACTCATTGAGTACAGACATACGTAGAAAGTGATGACCATGTGTGGAATTGCTCATTTATCACACATCGAAAGGAGAAGAAGGGCTTGGTCTGTTTTGGCCTGTCTTGCCCTTCTCATACGCATCTGTCGTTGACCTTCTTCGAAATCGAAAGGGTTCTCTAGCTCCTATACACATCATACATACAATACAACACATCAGGCATATTGATATTGCATATATACATACATTATTCACTATTGTCATGTTTCAACATATTTCATTTGTATATATACACACTTTCCTTCAAATTAAAGGAATGTTGATTATCAAAAAATTCTAAATGAGAACAAGTTTAGTAAACCAATATGTTAGTATATATACTTAATTATTGTTAGTTTGGTGTCACGAGTAAATCATATCAACCAAATCACCAGTCACCAGATCAATGAGAGTTTTAACTTTTATTTCTAACTTGCGGGCAATAAGGTGACGTTTGTATGTGTGGAGACTTTAGTCAAACTTTGTTTCCACATAGTGCATTACAGGCGTACAGTTTGTTATCCCAATCTAAATCATTCATTTTTTTTTGAAGAAGCTAAATTAACCCACTTAAATTGTCACCGGATAAAATTGAACATGAGACATCGAGAACTAATGAATCATTGATTAAAAGTTAATTCCAATAACTCTTTATTTTTATCATATGGTCCCCCACCATGTGACATAGTATTTCTTTCACTTTCACATTCACACTCATTCAACCTATTTTAAAAGTAATTAAATAAATATTCATTCAAAAAAAGTAATAATTAATTAAATATACTATACGACAAAACTCTAGATCATATTTCAACCAAAAAAAGGAAACTCTAGACCATATGGAAGTTATCCCAACAAATAAACCTAAGTAATATGGAAGACTTCATCAAAAAAAAAAAATGTACTAACTCCCTAAATATATATAAGATCATATTTGACTACCGTCGTACACTGATGCATAATATTGATCACTAATATCTTTAATTATCTAGCAATACAAATTTAATATTTTGAAAATACTCATCAAGACAAATCAAACAAGATCTTATATGTTAATTGAGTTAAAAAAAAAATCTTATATACTAATATTTATATATATTTATTATTAAAAAAATACAGTCAAAATATAATAGAGGAATGTACTAAAAAAAATATGATAGATGAATAGGTAGTATAATTTAGTCAATAACGAGACTACGGATGTAGTAATATGAAGGCCAAAGGATAAATTTACCCCTATATAAAATTACCACTGTTGGTGATCATATATATTTCTTCTCTTACTCACTCTGGACGTACTCACAGACACAGTCACAGTCTAGCGATATATATGTATAATGAAAGTACCTTACCGGAAAAGGGAGAGAGCGGAGGAGTAGAACCGGCAGGAGAAGCAGGAGCTGATTCACTCTGACTCTGGTATCCACCACCTGCAGCTGGTTTCATGATCATTATACTACGTGTTACTTTCATCCCATCTTGATCTGGTGAATCACCACCGTATGTTCTCACATTTCCACCACCCCCTGCTACTTCTAATCCATACATATATAACAAAACAAAACCACTATAAATACTTGCAACTAAAATATACTACATAATAGTGTGTTCGACTGAAAAGTTGCATTGATAGTTGGAAATTATTGCATATATACCTTTGTCGGAGATAGATGGAGAAGGGTAGGTAGGATGCTTTCGGAGCTTGCCAAGACCGTTCTCCGGCCTAGGTCCGGCGACGGTGTCATCCCACAAATGATCAAGCAGGCTCATGAGAATGAATGAATGATGTTGTTGCCTTGTTGGGGAAATGGGAAACGCAGCACAGATATTTATCAAAGGAAAAAGGTTTAATCAAAACTAACTAGTATATCTGGACCGTTGATTTGAATCGAAAAGCTACTATGTGGACGAAGGATCTGGATTCTCCCAGAGATAAGGTTTAGAGTACAGATGGGTCCTAAGAATTTGGGGATTAGTACGGGATGGTCATGTGACACGTGTCTTTGCTTGTGTGTGACAGAATGGACTATCACGTGATATTTCGTTTTCTTGCTTTGGAGTGTTGAGAGAGAGTTCCAAAAATACCCATCAAAGATGATCAAACTGTTAATCCAAATCGGGAAGGTACCATTAGCTTTATTTTGAACCTAGTCATTCCTTTGTCTTTTGTCATTCAAGCTATTTTTTTTTTATACAAATAATTCAAGTATTAAGGTTGACCTGTATATCTTTGCTATCGCGATGAATTAAGATATACGTGGAATGCATGACTTATATAAGTTGAACTTGTGCATGTTAAATTTAGCCTTGAAATGTTACCATAATACTCCGATTAAGATATGGGACGACTTGACTAAAAACAAATAGTATTAGATTTAACCTATATCTAGAATTATATGTTCTATGATGAAGTTGAGGAACGAACCTATCTTAAAGTTCCGTATTTGGACTATTTTATAATCTAAATACATCCCTCGAATTTCGTATTTTCCTTCCTTCCTTTCCTTCAAACCAAACGGAGCCTAAGATCTATATATCTAGTGGCTTCTATATCAGATACACTAATTCATTCATTTAATTTAAAAACTCAAATATTTCTTATAAAGTACAAAATTGGAGGTAATACAATTGTTCATTTTGTCTAAACTACTATCTTTGTTCTTTGATATAAGAAACATTGTCATATTGTATAGGAGATATTTAGTATGTTTAGATATATTGAATATCAGTTGCTCAATAAGTTTAAAAATGTTACAGTAAATATCTTCTATGTAAGACCGGATGTAGTACTTTTAAAAAAAAACTCGATATTCAGCCCCCGACTAATTCAAGGAGACCAATCTCACCGCTCACTTGCAGAAGTCTCATTTAAAGAGCCAGAGTTTTTGCTCTGTATAGACTAACCTGTCGAAATTAATACCAGTGGGAATCGAACCTGAGACCTTGTGAGAAGCACACTCCAAAGATCCAAGTCAACACCACTAAGCCAACCCAAGTGGGTTGAGTAGAGGTAGTACTTAATTTTAACTAACAGGTAGTACTTAATTTTAACTAAGGCTTTGTTTGCGAGTTTGGAGGGGAGGGAATGGTTTTGAAAAAAAGGAAGAAACA
The DNA here is from genome assembly GCA_951804385.1 of Trifolium dubium. Taxonomy (NCBI): domain Eukaryota; kingdom Viridiplantae; phylum Streptophyta; class Magnoliopsida; order Fabales; family Fabaceae; genus Trifolium; species Trifolium dubium. The sequence continues at coordinate 48,287,338 of OX638064.1, read as the reverse complement.
AGTGGAAAGAATAGAGAAGTTTGGGAGGGGAGGAGTTTGGAGGATTATTTTTTCTTCATAACACAAAAACACCCCAATTTGGTGGAACTCAAAAATTGTGTTGGATGGGGGTTTGGAGGGTTTATATGAATTCTTCAAATTTAATTAATGTTGTTATAATATTCTTAAATTCATAATATATTAATCATAAGTATTTATTTGTCATTCTCTATAAAAAATACTTTCTCAAAAAATGTTAAAGATTTCTCTATTTTTCTCTCTATTTCCCTCTCTCCAAAGCCCTCCCCTCCCTTCCCCTCCAAACTCGCAAACAAAGCCTAACAGGTATTTTTCACAAGGGTATATATACATCAACAGAATTTTAACTAACAATTGAATAGTAATAGTTTTATTTATGTTTTAAACTCACAGGTATTTGTCCATATTAAATCTGATTTCTAGCATGTATAATTGGATACATAAATGTTGTTTGCTTGAAATTTCTCTGGAACTAGGCAGTAGAAACATGTTATGTGCACATATGCTGATACCTCATACCTCCCCTAGTTTTCTGTATACAAAACCTAACATAACATGATGCACAAATATAAGTCTATTCTCATCCCTGCTTCCTTGGAACAACGGACTAAACACTTCATAACTCGAGTTCGAAACAATGCAAAAACAAATGAGCTGGGGAGTTCGTATTTGAAATGAAAGTGAAAATAATACAAGATTCAAGGAAAAAGTTAACACAAAAGATTTGCATCTAAGGCAGTACTTAATTGTATAACAGGTGAACTCTATTTCATTCAAACAAAAGTGGCACAAAAACTCTTAATTGAAGCAAATTGCTAAATTGCAATTACTGCAACCAAAGCAACATGTCTTGAGCAATACTTATCCAAAATAGAAGCTAACATTAAAAAAGGGTTTACCACGGTTCTAAAATTAATAAGCTCAACACAGTTAATCTTCTTCCTCTCCTTCATTCTCAGCAATGTTGAAGTACCTCAGTTCATAAACATTTCTGTCTTTGTTAGAAGCAATCACTCTAAGCCAGTCCCGTACATTGTGTTTCTTCAAATACTTTTTGGTCAAGTACTTGAGATACCTGGAACAGTGAGTTGTTAAAAAGACATGTATGCACCTTCAAATCACAAACAAATAGTCTACAAAGCACTAAGACTGGTGCAAAATCAAAATCAGATTGCATCAACACCGCATCTGAATACCAACAATTGCAATCAGCCAAATCCTTTTGAAGCAGGGGATAAAAAACTTGGAAAATATAGACGTTTACGACTTTCAATTTTCAATAGAATCCATCATTACAATTCAGACCAAAAAACCCACAAAATGTTCTTACATTTTAAAGGTTCTGCTTGCTCTCTCTGTCTCTCTAATACAAATACCAGGAGATTATATATTCAATGATTCAAAACTTAACATAACATTGCATATCAAATTAAAAGCAACAATCAGGGAAAACTCATATAGTGATGATGCTAAAAGGTTACAATTACTAAACGCCTCGTTGAAATATCATCCAAACAAGATTATATAATCAATTCTGATCACCAATATCCATTCTTCTAAACTCATTTTTAACATCAATTCTCTCAAAAATACATTCTACCAACATTTAAAATGCAAAGTTGCATCTACCCGTAGGCATAACTCAGATAGTAGGGATATTGCAGATGCAATATGCAGGACTGGGAGTTCGAACTCAGGATTCCTCACTTATTTACTGAAATCCTGGACACTACTACTTGACCAAAATCTAAAATGCAAATTTTGCAACCTGCGAAGCACTGCCATACACACCAACACATCGACACAGATAAAATTTTGAAAATAATTATATAATTCAATGTAATTGTAAGTGTTGACACACGCCTAATCCGAGGAGTGTCGGGAGTTTGCAACTAACTTCAAGTCCAACTTAAAAAAAAAAAAAACAAAGGAACAAATCAACTTTTCTGAATTCCTATCTAAGAAATTACAAATTTCTCCAATAATAATCAAATGAAAGAACAAACTCACAACAAATCAAAATAAGAAGATAAAAAAAAATTAACCAACCGTTTGGAGAAGTTACTATCAGAAGTAACAGTGATCTTGCTCTTGTCACGTGAAACAGTGACAGCATCACCAAGAGCACCAGGTTTACCACCAACCTTAATCCTCTCTTGAAGAAACTTTTCGAGAGATGCAATGTCCATGATCTTGTCTTCAACGGGCTTGGCGCAATCAATAGTGAATGTTATTGTTCCCTTCTTCTTCCCCTTGGCACCAGCTGCATCTACACGGCCCATTTTTCACAGCGAGGACAGAGCAATGGACGGCGGTGGCGGAGGTTAGGGTTTAGATTTGGCTCCAATTTATACACTCGCATAAAACGCGCGTTTCATTTTATTCTATTTCCTCAAAACAAAACAAAAATATTTATTTATTTATTTATTTTGGTTATTTTTTTGGTCGAGATCAAGATATTCACTGTCGAACGCAGACATTATTCCTCTCATTAGATCGAAGACATTTCAAAGAGTTAGGTAGTTGAATCAGAGATTTATTTTGGTTATGACATAAGTATTTATTTTATTCTTTGTCAAAAAAGAAAAACAAATATTTTATGTTTAGAAGTCCTAGCTTAAGTAGTAAAAAATATTGAAATTATTAAGTCGAATGTTTATTACCGAGGCTCAAACTTCAGTCTTTTTATTTTATGTGTACGAGTTTTCAATAATTTACCATTTTATATAGTAAAAAAAAGTTATTGCAATAGGTTAACTTTGTTATATTTTATCTGAATAGGCTTTTCTTATACTTCTAGTACTTCTGTTGCAAGAATATTTGTAGGAATTTTTACATTTTTTGAGATTATATTTATACAAGCACGTATGATTGAAGTAAACTGTTTTACTAATGGTTATTATCAAGTTCAGCACCTCTTCGTCAAAAAAAAAAAAAAAGTTCAGCATCTCAACGATCGATAATAAACAAAACTTTATCAAGTTTGTAGATAATAAAAACCATGCTAGGTCTTTATATAACATTTGAATTTGATATGAAAACTTTTTTTTTTTTGACTAAATTGATATGGAAACTTATAAGTTAATAAATCTTTTTTTTTTTTTACATATAGGCTTAATTATATTTTTGGTCCTCTAACTATTTTCAAGGTTCACTTTGATCCTCTAATTATTTTTCATTCTGAATTGATCCTTTAACTTTTCTTCCGTTAATCAAGTTGGTCCTAACCGTTAAAAAAATTCCAAAAATGTTAAGTTATTTCACTGTTCACTTTCTTCTCCACCGCCCCTCACCAATTCTCCCCTACTCCATCGCCGGCCACCATCCATAAAACCACCAATTCACTCAAATCAAACGATTAACACAATTTTTCGAAGCTAAGACCTCCGTTGATCAATAATCCAACCTCAAAAACGCCAAAAACGACATCGAAATCTCTAGATCTGAACTTGATAACCGCGAGAAACAAGAAGATCCGGTTGTAAACATTTTTGTACGTTTTCGTCACTGATTTTGCATGACTTGTAATCGTATACACGTATATTGACTAGTTATTTGTTCGTTTGTATCTTTTTTTGCCGGAAACGCGTTTTAACGTTTTTTGCTCCAACTGATTTTTCGTTCATTCACGTTTATACAAGTTTTGTTTGCTGATTTTTATGTTAGATCTAGACTCTACATGAAAAAACGAGTGGAATAGTGTGGTCGGTTGTGTGTTTCCGTTCTCTGTAAGTGTGGTGACGGCGGCGGCGCTGCGTCCTCCGATTTAAACTCAAGGAAGAAGACGCAGGTGCACCGTATGCACCTTCTCTAGTTAGAACTTAACGTTTTGAAATTTTTTAACGGTTAGGACCAACTTGATTAACGGAAGAAAAATTAAAGGACCAACTTGGAACGAAAAATAATTAGAGAACTAAAGTAAAACCTTGAAAATAGTTAAAGAACCAAAAATGTAATTAAGCCTTACAGATATTTTGTATAAATCCTAGTTATAGTTGTGACCAAAAAAAATAAAAAATCCTAGTTTATAATTAAGAGGGGTTATTCAATTAGGATTTCGATGAATTTTAAAAGATTTTGATAAAAAAGTCTTGTGTTATTCAATCAAGACTTTTTAAAAAAGTAAGTAAATCTTGTGTTATTCAATCAAGTCTTTTATAAAAAATAAGCAAAAGTTTTTTAAACAAGTCTCTCAAAATCTCACAAAATCAATATAATCCCACAAAGTCTTTTAAAATCTTCAAGACTTTTTTATCAAAAAAAAATCTTTTAAAATCCATTGAAATCCCAATTGAATAACCCCCTAAGTGATTGGATTCAAATCATTAATAAACTCCTTTTTGAAATGAATCATTTGATGAATTTCAGAGAACAATTATTGATCATTGTTATTAGCGGCGGTGATTAATCTAAGGAAACATGCGGGATATACAAGATATATTTTTTCCATCTAACTGGATTATTTCATATGTAAAAATAAAACTCATGAATACATTGAAAGACCAAAATTCGTACCACTTGAATCAATTCATACTTGACAAGAGAACATTCTCTTAAAAATATAAGGATTTACACAAAATAAAATAATTTTGAAGGTCCCCCCTAGATCAATTTCAACAATACCACATTAACAAAGGTTAATTTTTACTTTGATTTGCCAAAATTCTATCAAGTTTTGTAGATACTAAAAACCATATTGCAAGATCATCTATAATATATATATATATATATATATATATATATATATATATATATTTGAGACCCTTCTCATAAGAAAAATAGTATATGTGTACTATTATCATTAATGATTATGACGTGGCTTTTTATATAATATTATTAACGTTTTGATTTTCTGTGTATGACGTTTCAATTTTATATTTATGATTTATTATTATTCTGTCAGTTACAAAAGAATTAAATTAAAGTAGATAAACGTTACGATATCAATTTTATGTCTCATAAACATATTTGTCAGTTACATAAAAATCATAACTATTTAAAATAAAACAGTAAATATTATATCAAATATAATAAATTAAATTTATTTTTGTGTTTCTCAAACTCACTATAAATATATTGCATATTTTCACAACAACTTTACAATTTCATTTCATATCCAACTATATTTTTGTGTGTTATCATTTTTGTGTTTCTCATTTGTTTAAGTCAGTACAAAATGACTCCAAAAATTAATCAAAACTATCTAAAATCAACGCAAGTAGTGAGACTTTGAATGATGTTGTTTCGTATAATTCAGTTGTGGTTTGTTTGAGATTTGGCTAGCAACAACCAAACATTTTCATTAGACATGATACTACTTGATTCAAAGAATGATTATATAAATTTTACATTATTATTTTTGTTGACAATATAAATTTTAATTCTTATAATTACTAATATTAGTGTTTTTATCATGTATTATGTTAAAAAAAATTAATTGTGTTGTACAGGGAAACAAAATTCATGACACAATGCGTCACACTTTAATTTATAAATTTGAAAAAGAAGTTATAGAAGGTAGTGTCTACTCAAGTCCAATAGCTCCACGAATTGTCAAGATTAAAGTTTTTTTTTTTACTAAGATTATAGAAGTTATTTTATTGGATCGTGTTCATATCTTCTGTTAAGAAGAGACTGTTTCAAAAAGAAGAGATGCTTAAATTTTTTATGCAAATTTTAAGCAACCCAAAACGATTATCAAAAGAGGATATGTTTGATATATCTGATGCAAATCTACAAACACATTTTTACCCATGCTTAGCACCAAGGCAGCCTCTATTCATTTTAATTAATAAAATTATTATAAGAAATTAAAAAAAAACTTTAATCATATTTAATTTCTAATAACTAATTATTTTGTTTAGTTATATATTTGTATGAGGTATGAAGAAAAATGATAATATGAAAAATTAATGAAATAAGAAATCATTGTGAAGTTGAAATGTAATCAATAGCCCATATGAGCTAGCCCATATTATAAATGGATTTTTTAAGTTTGAATATGAGTAATCCTAATTATATTTGAACTAGAATTTTATAGTCTAAGCCTTATATTGTTGTCAATTTTATGCATATGTGTCTAATCAAATCACATCATTATTATTATTATTATTATTATTATTATTATTATTATTGTTATTATTATTATTATTATTATTATTATTATTATTTTGTATCATTTTTATTACATAAATAATATATACAAATTAAATATATAATTCAGATGAAACTTATACGGTGCATGGCGCGAAGTCTACATTAATTTATAACTAAAGATGAAGGGGGTAAGAAAATTATTGAACTTATAATCATGTTGATGTGAGGAACTAATAATGATTGTATTTTGGTCATTCTAAATTCTAAAAATAGGCGTTATGGTTACATTCATTAATTATATAAGTACTAATAACACACCATCTCACACTCCTCGAACAAATCAAAATATTTGAATTCACTCACAAAGAAAGAATGTAGATAGCCATCGATGTCAAAGAAATGGCCGCATAATGTCCTTCTCCCCCAATCAGACACCTTTGCCAACGTCCAAATTCTTCATAAAGGAAAACAAGATGGTTTAGATGCCGACCTCTTGGACTCTCACAAACTGCTATAGCAGCTTATGATGCCAATGTCACCAAAACGTTGGAATCAATGAGTGTACTTAGAGTTCTCAGAGGGGGGAATGGAATCTTTGAGAAATTCAAAGAAAAATATTTGAAGATGAAAATCAAGTTGGAGCAGGAACAGAAAAGACGTTTTGCAAGAGTTGTAAAGATCATCGGTTATTTTGCGGCATCATCGTCGACCAATGGTGGAACCAATGACAGATCCAAAAATGTTATTTCGCGGGGGCAAACTATCGAGCCCTCATATATCTATGTGGCAAGTTATGAGACTATCTCCATAACAAACTAAGTCTTCCTTAATGTATCACTCTTCAATTCTCATTCATGACACTTTTGTCAATTATGAGACATTTTATTTTAGTTTTTTATAGTTACCACTCTTCGATTCTCACCCATGACACATTTTTAATTATAAGATATTTTATTTTATTTTTTAGAAATAATTTTTAAACACATTTTTTTTATATCTCTGATTAATGAGCCACTTTTAGACAATACCAAACAAAACTTTTGGACAGAAACAAATAAATCAAACAAATTTCTAACAAACAACAATAATTTTTTAAGATTAATATTTTTAATGAAAACTTTTTTTAATAACTTTTTCATAACTAATTGTATATAATTTTTTTTTGACTTTTTTTTGACGGAACTAATTATATATAATAAAGATAAAGATTATAGTTAAAATTTAGTTGATTCAAATGTTGAAATATTTATACACATATTTTAAAACATAACCCTAATTTTTTTTTTTTGTAATTTCTACAAGGATGGGAAAGAAAACACTATACTGTTAAAAACGGAGATATCACTCTCCACCATGTTCTATCCTTTTAAAATCTCCAAAAATATAATTATTATTTATATTTAAATAATATAAATATAAAATTAATTTCAGAAGTAATTGAAAAAATAAAAATTACATGGCAAAAAAAATACATTAACAAAAAATAAGATTCAAAAAATTAAAATTAAATTTTTAAAAATTAATATCTCAACTAATCTACTTTAATTTTAACTACATACTAGTATGTTAGCCCGTGCCGTGCACGGGATTATTTTCTTTTTTAATATTATTTTTTAATTTATTTTTAATTATTATTTGATTACTTCATTTTATTATTCAATAATAATTTGAGATATTATATCTTATGAGTTGTTTAAAAATAAATTGTTGGTGTGAATATATTTTTTTTACAGATATTTTTTTAAATCACAAAACTCTCACATTTTTTCCCAAAAAAAAACTCACATTCAGCAAATTTTAATGTTTATTATAGATTTATTCAACTTAATTTCATCAAACTACATTTTTTTTAAATACAATATAAAATAAAATATATTTTTTCATCATCTTTTCACCTTGTTTCGTAGTAATTATATATAAATTAAAAAAAATACATAGAAATAGACAACTGAATCTCATCAAACTACATGTTTTTATAAATATAGTGTAAATTAAGATATATTTTCCCATCAATCTCTCACTTTGTTTCAACTTAATTAGTATTAATCTAGATGTAAATTTTTAGAACAAAAAATTCAAATAAATAGACAACCTTGCATATCACACAACTCACACATTTTTTTCGTTTCTAGTCCTAATTGAAATTACAAAAATGATAGTGTCGTGTATTAATATATGGGTATAAATATTGATCATCGTGTAAATTATAAAATCAAAAGACACTCATATTAATAGGAGTGTTAATATAAGTCATATTATAAAAAATAGGTTTTCCGTATTAATATGTGTATAAATATTTAAGTTCCTATTAAAAAAATTCTTTCGTTTCGTATTAATAAATTTTTTATTAAACATTCGTAGAAATATAATTTCGTAAAAACTATAAAAAAAACCCCGTACATGAGTATAAATATAGCTCCTGTAGAAATTACAAAAAAAAATAATCCTCTTATTAATATATGTGTAGAAATATAACTCCTCATAGAAATATACGTTCTCATAAAGTTACAAAAAAAAATCTCTAGAGAGTGATCTCCCACATTCTCGTATTAATATATGGTTTTTAATTTTAAATTACGTAGACGTTCATTTTATATTGATTTTATTTAAATATGAAAAATAATACTCTAGAGAGTGATCTCTCACTTTCCGTTCTCAACAATATGATATTTTCTCTCCCGTCATCGTAGAAATTATTAAAAGAAATATAAACCTTGTATGATATATTTTTTTGGTTAGAAACCTTGTATGATATATGAATATAAATATAAATCACGTGTAAATTAAAAAAAAATAGACACTTGTGTTATTATATTAGTATAAATATTTATCCCGTGTAAATTACAAAAAAAAAAAATTATATTAATATAAGTGTAAATATTTTTCATAAGCAATAAAATAAAATATCATAAAATTGCTTCAAAAAAAATCATAAAAATATAGTTTTAGTTGTTGGTAGAATCGAACTGTGTATCTCATACTAAATTTTGTTCGTGAGAGAGACATAGATGACACACATAAACTTTGATTCATTATAGATTGTTTCGTGAAATTTCGTTCATGACAGAGACCTCTGTAAAAATAAATCATAGATGACACCCAACATTCTTTCATCTTGTTTCAACATATTTTGCAGAAATTCACATGTAAATTTGAAGAACAAAAAAAAATACAAAGAAATAGAAATTCATGCTTATTACAGAACTTCCACATTTTATTGTAAAAAAAAACTCTCACATTCAATCATCTTCCTTCATTTATTGTAGATTTGTTCAACTAAATCTCATTAAACTACATTTTTTTTTAAAAAATATAGTGTAAATTAAGATGTATTCTCACACTATTATTCCATCTTGTTTCATAGTAATCCACATGTAAATTTAAAAAAAAAATACAAATATATAGACAACCTTGCATATCACAAAATTCCCAAATTTTTTTCTTCGGAAAATAACTCCTTCAGATTCAGTGATCTTCCTACATTTATTGTAGATTTATACCAATTGAGACGGGAAAACGGATTCTAGGGACGAACCGATAAAATCCAAGTCTCAGAGTATGGATTCTAATGATCTAGAATAGAATCCGATACAAATGAGATATTATGAAACATAATTTTGAGAGAGTTTGAGAGAAGAAGATATTTGATAAATGTTTGATTGATTCCCAAAGATGAGGCAAAAGCCTTCTTAAATACATCTAAAAGGGCTAAAATAGTAAAATGGCGTAAAGTAAACTATTATCTAAAAAAATATATTAATCCTAATACTTATTTCCTATAACATAATCCAATCAAACTATATTTTTTTAAATACAATGTAAATTAAGATATTTTTTTCATCGTTATCTCACCTTCTTTTTTCAACTTGTTTCGTAATAATCTACATATAAGTTTCAAGAAAAAAATACAAATAAATAGACAACTTTGCATATCACAAAACTCCCACATTTTTTTGTCAAATAAAAAATTCACATTTAGTTATCTTCCTACATTTATTATAGATTTATTCATCTGAATATAATCAAACTACTTTTTTTGTTAAATTTAAGATATCTCTTTTCTCATCATTCTCTCACCTTGTTTCAACTTGTTTCATAATAATCCACATATATATTTCCAAAACAAAATAATAAAATAAAAAAATAGACAACCTTGAATAGTACAAAACAATTTTTTTTGTCAAAAAAAAACTTTCATATTCAATAATATTCATATGTAGTTTGATAAGTTTGGTGTATCACTTGTATTTCAATAAACTAATTCGCCAATGTTTTTTTTTATTAGAATTAAGTGTCAAAAATCGTTCCTTGATATTGTATAACTATTTCATATAATCTTTTTTTGTGATTTAGAACAATTTTCTTTAATAGAGTGTTTATGTTAAAGTTTTAGAATTGAACAACCTTTATAATAGATTTTTTAAAAAAACATTTATTCTAGATTTATTCAACTAAATCTCATCAAACTATATATTTTTTTTATAAATTTTATTGTAGATTTATTCAACTAAATCTCATCAAACTACATATTTTCTTTTAAATACAGTATATACTTAAATAGATTTCTCCATCGTTCTCTCACCTTTCTCAATTCAACCTTTTCGTACTAATCTATATGTAAATTTCAAATAACAAAACAAAAGTACAATTCCTTGATAACATTGCATATCACAAAATCCTCACTATTTTTTTTTTGTTATAAATTAAATGTTTAAACAGTCTCTTAATATTTTAGAAAATTTTGATATGAAAAAAATTTGTGATTTAAAATAATACTAACTTTTTGTTACAGATTAAAAAATAAGTGATTTTGACATTAAATAATTTAAAGATTATCTTTTAGAGATTTTACAAAAAATATAGAATCTATTTTGTGTTTGTTTACCTTTATAAAAATTGCTTTTTATATATAAAAAAAAAAAATCTTTAACTTGTTTGAATGCAACCATATAAAAGTGATTTTGTATGACAAAATTATCATAAAGAACATCCAAATATAATATATCATATAAAATAAATATATCCCAACAAATTTCTAAATTCTTTTTACATCTGATTAGTTTTTATAGCTAATAATACCACCTTCAGATTTTTAGCAATTTTTAAATTTTTTTTACATCTGATTAGTTTTTATAGCTATAACAAACATATATATACCAAAAAAAAAACAAACATATGTTATTTTATAAAAAGTTATATTTTTTTAAAAATAAGTAAGAATTTTTTTAAAAAAACTATAACAAACGGTCACTATATGTCTCTTAATCCTTACAAAAAAAATATGTCTCTTAATTGATATTCCCTCCGTTCCTTTTTATTTATCATTTTAGAAAAAAAGAAAAAAGATCAAATTAGAAAGGTGTATTTTTGCACCTTATTGTCCTATTATACCCTTCTTTTTAGAATATATATCCTAATTTTAATCCCCCAAAAAATTTCTATTTTTTTTTTGCACACGCACTTTCTCTTTCCTTTTTTTTAGTACATCGGAAAATACACACTTCTCTTTCAAAAAAACTAAAACCACCAAATAAAAAATTGTAACAAACTTTTATTTTTTGGTGCAAAATTTATAACAAACTTTATGTAAAAAAAAAAAAACAAACTTTGTTACAAAAAATTAGAATGAAAGGTATAATAGGTAAAATATAACCTAAATTGTCAAAACGACAAATAATTAGAAACAAATATTTTTTAGAAAACGACAAATAAAAAGGAATGGAGAGAGTATTAAAGCACATTTGAAAATAATCAAAATGTATTACCAAAAACAATATATGTCACCAAACAAATTTATGATTAATTCTATCAATGTGAGTAATAATGCATAATAATCAATGAGTGAAAACATCGGTATATTAAACTAAATGACAAAATTGAATAAAACTGTCAATAAAAAAGTGCATAATAATACATTAAAATTAAACAATGAAAATCTGTTGTTTGACGATCATAAATTTGTCTAATATTTCTTAATTTTTACATTGATCTTCATATATTTGGTTGTGGATAAATCAACTTCATTAGGGTAAGCTCTCTTAACTGATATACCATCAACTTGTCTACGACATCTAAAGCAGTTCTATCTTTGACATTCTCCTCTACTGTTTCATCAAACTTTGTTATATGATCTTGTGAATCGTACTGATAAAATATTAGAACATATAAAGTATGAATTGCACAGATAAAAATTAGAAAAATATAAAGCATGAATTGCAATGATAAAAAAAATTAGAAATATAGAGTATGAAATTTATTAGTACACAAAATTATTGATAGTATCATAGTAATAAGTCAAGAAGAAAAAGTTAATCTATAGATTTAATAAGTTAAGATGAAATAGTTAATCTATGAAAATTGATTTTTTAAATGAAAATTTTAGGTGCTTACCGTGGAACTACTTTTGATGTATGTCTTTGACTCTACTTGCATTAGTACTATGTGCCATGATCTTCTTATATATTATGTTTTTGACACGACTGATATCACCAAACATCATCATCAATATATTTGATTTCAACCATGATTATAAACATTGATTCATACAATTTATTCATAGTGATATTTGTCAAAGTGTTTTAGTAAAAGAAATAATAATAATAATAATAATAATAATAACAACAACAACAATAATAATAATTATAAAATACTCATAAATTGTAAAAGAAAATTGTCTTACTTGTTGACATTCTAGAAGTGTCTCAATATTTTTCATAGGTGTGATTTTAAGTAGATCGTGATGGAAAACTTTGGAGATGAACTGAAACTTGTATAAGAGAATCATTCTTTTCATAAGTTCTAAAAAATATTGAAAGGAAAAATTAATAAACAATTACATATATGCATAACTGAAAATTTCTTAAATGTAATTTATAATTGATATAATAATAGAATCATACATCAATTTTAACATCGCAGCTTCGGTAAATCTGGATTAAACATGAGCCACGAACAGTCTAAACTGGTGTTTAAATTCTTTGACCATGACTGTCATGTGTTTCTCACGATGGATGTGTTTTCTATATATAGTTAAATTATATTCGGACTTGTTATGCTAGAGTGGAAACAAATTAAGTTGTTATTCGTAAAATATTATTTTTTGTTGTTATCCATAATTTTTATTTTTTATTTTTGGTATGGATCCATAATTTTTATTTTAATTGTTTAAGTTAATTAAAAAAATCTTTACAAAAAAGAAAATAGTGAAACTCTAATTGAATACTAACACCTAAGCAAATTTTTTTAAGAATGTAACCAAATTATGCTAAAAAAAAGATCTAAAAAAAATATTAAAAAAAAAATCTTAGAGAAGTTCTAATTGAATGCCACGTAAGCAAATTTTCCTGAGAATGCACGAGAGAGCTCCGTGAACCTATCGTAATGTATATAATAGAGATATTAGTGTATAATTTTAAATTTTATCCTGGGTATTTGCACAAGTTAGTTATACAGTAGTATGTGTACATGTGTGTATATATATATATATTGTCATTGTTAAAAAAAATGACAATTTATCACTAAGTAAAACATTAGAGACTCAGACTACATAAACTATGTCATTTTATATCAAAAAAATTGAAAACATATATTTAAACATCACTAAATTATTTAAGAATTTTTCATGGGGTCTATACTTAATTTTTAATGGGAACAAAATATAATTATTCAATATTTACAACAAACTAAATAAGGTTGTGGAGAAAATTGTCCCCAATTAGTGCAACCTAGATCCGTGCCTGGCCAGAGCCAAGGGTGGCATGGTTGGGCCATGACACACCCCACAATTTTTTTTATTAATATGCTTTAAGTGTTTCAAAAGAAAAAAAAATTAGTTGTATTTGTTTAGATATTTTTCGTATAGTTTTTAACATAATTTATTTTTTGTAGTTATAACAAATTTTAAAAAAAATCATAAATTTAAAGAAATTATAGTTTGTTAAATTAAAAATCATACAAAAAATACCTAAAAAAATACACATAGATTTTGTGCAAAAGGCTTCATACATGTGTTTCGTGCCATATAAGTTTCTATTCAAATTGCTCAACAATTGCATTTCAAGAAGACCCTCCATTTGTTCAACTGCTGCTAGAAACAAAAATATATCACAATTTAAATGACATCACTTGCACAATATATGAAATTAGTTGGAGGAATAAATATACCACATGCTGATGGCTCAAATTGTGAATTTATTCATACTTTATTTAAATATTAAATTAAATTACATTACATATGTGAGAGTCATCATATATGTAGTACATATAGTAGTATACTGTATGAGCTTACTAGCATGACCTCTAAAAACAATTATGCACAAAATATAGCACCGCCTAATTTATTCTCAAGCAAAAGATATAGTTTAATAGTTTAAAACCAAAACAATTGAACAATTCAGAATATAAGAAAGCCAGAATGTAAGACTTGCCCAATGCAAATAAATGCTAGATTTTAAGATAAAAAGAATTCTAAGACTTTTCAAATATGGCAGTAAGTATAGCTAGTTAATAATAATAACACAAGTTAGTAGTATAATTTTACAAAGCATACTATAAGGTTTCCATGATTGTTTCATCCTTTCCTTCTTGTCAAATACTCAATTTGGTTTTAAGTCCTAACTAGATCGTATGCCCGTGCGAAGCACGGGTTATATATATATATAAATGATATGATATTATGCTATAACAAAATACTAATTAAAAAAGCGAAATGCTAACCGGTTAGCATTAAAAAAAATTACGTACAAAATAATAACTAAATTGAAAACATATAATTATATGAGAGAAAGGAAATTTTGGAATAATTTTTCTTTTTTTTCAAAGGACTCAATTCTATATATTAATGATATTGATACTACACAATACACACCCACACTACACGTATGACAATACTTGACTGATCTTTCGTGCATATATAGATAATAGATGTTGAATATTTAGTGGTGAGAGTTGAGACAACATGTTAGTATAATTTAATGCACTGCAACATTACAACAATAATTCATGTTGTAAAACCCATGAATTAACTCTTCACGGTACACGAATTAACTCTTTTTGTTTTTTGAAGTATGCATTATTAATTATTATATTTGTTTAGCTCAATGAGTTCTTGCGGTTCAATCTACATGAATTAACTCTTTTTGTTTTGAAGTCTGCATTTAATTTATTGTTCGGCTCAACGAATTCTTGCAGTCCAATTCACACGAATTAACTCTTTTTGTTTTGAAGTCCGCAATTATTTTATTGTTTAGCTCAATGAATTCTTACAGTTCAATCTACACAAATTAGCTCTTCAAAGAACATAGTGTCTTGTGAAAAATAGATCAACACAAATTAGCTCATGATATAGGCTCACATAATTGGTTCTACCTTGGAAACTATAACATGCATCATAACAATGATGTACTTAATTTATTTACCTCGAGCCTTTGTTGTGATGGAATTGGCTTTCATGCAAAGTTTACAAGATTTATCAAGACCAAACTAATAAAAATTGTTTTCTAGGATTTAATCAATGAAAAAAAAATATCTGAGAAATTTGCTATCGAGTTTGACAACTTTGTTGGTATTTTTGAAATATGAAATAATAAAGATGTCAAATCAATTTGTTAGTATTATTTAAGATCAATCTTGATTATTAATATAGTACTAATATCTTGTACATATATCATATACAACAAATCCACCATGAAATTATGCGGAGAATGATGAACAAAAATAACAAACACTTAAGTATAATCAAGACATATATAAGTCACATAATTAAGCTTTCAAATCATATCATATTAATTATAAAGGTAATGAAAATATCAAAGGTCAAATAATATACCAGATTGATTAAACCATAGAAAAAACATAATAACGATAAATATTCAATTCTAACTCAAAAAAAAGTTCAACACACACCAAACTAATTAAACCATAGAAAATACTTCAAGATGATAAAGAACATTAGAGAATGTTCTTCTTCAAAAAAAAACAGCAGAGAATGTTGAGATAGAGAATATATTGATTCAACAAAAAAAAGTAGAGAGAATATTAGATTGAAAGTAAGTTGGTAACAAATGACAATAGATTCTCTTCAAAAATATACAAACCCTATTTGAGGCTAATTGTAAAGCAATTCGTGTGTCATTTGGATTGTATGTCATGGGCAGAGAACAATTGTGTAGACCAACTTAAATAACATGTATATAAAACTACATATATATACTGTGTAAATGAAACCAAAGAATATAAATGCAATACATAAATATTGAAGAGAGACACAACATTTAATTGATGTGTGTAATACCCATGTATACACACATATCTAGCTAGTTCCAAAGAATAGCTGTCAAAAAAATAAAATCGAGTTCCAAAGTAGTAATAAAGATTACTTAACCCATATCTAAACCAACTCATACTATACCAACATAGGTTGGCGCCTAATTGTTACAATTTAGCATAATAATTAAGGTTAACCCATTGTAAACCAATATTGGTTAATTAATTAACTCATTGTAAACCAACATGGGTTAGCGCCCAAATTGTCCCAATTAAACATAATTAGGGTTTGCAAAGTGGTTGCAAACTTTACTTGGATTTGATATATAAAGATAAAGATAATAAGTTAGAGTTCACACCATGCCCGTGAAAATAAAGAACTTGTATTGTTAACAAACATGACAAAGATAAAAAAAAATCAATTATCCATTAATAAATAAACAATTTATAACATTACATCAACACAAGTAACAAATCATATATTGATTTTATCAGCAACAATTGAGAAATATTAGTTTTCCCTTTAAACTGAACACAAATGATATTGTACTAAAGAAAATCAAATGCAATCTGCAACAAGAAATATATTCTCCCTACCAAGTAATGAAAATTCCATCGCAGTATTTTATTTGATGCATTGATGGACTACAAAAAAATTATATCGCAAAATCTGCAGTCACTGTAATTCTACTATGTCAAGCAGAAGTGATATGTCAGATACAAAGATCAGCTAGAATAAAGAATTTCGGGAACTCTAACAGTGTCGAATTCACTGCCTAGAATCCCTTGCGGCCTTTTCTCCAACCTTATGATCATAATATTCTACCAATGCAGCTCCGGATAATGCTGCCAGTGTAAGAGCCTGAGCATGCAACCTGAAACAAAATAGCTCAAAAAGATTAGCACAGAGTGTAAGTTTGAAATTGCGCAGGGTGTCGCAGACCAATCTCAAAGAAAAAAAAATCACCACAAGAAAAAATTACAACTTAATCACAACATATATCAAATAAAACTACACAAGTTCAACGACCAGCACGCAAACACCTGTCTACTATTAATAGCACAAGTTAGGAAGCCAAACCCATATCCTTAAGGGTTTCAAATATGATACCATGTTTTCTACTAGACTACTACATTATCAGTTTTTTGTGTTGAATTATCAGTATCGGAGCAACAAGACAGAGAAGAAGATAAAAAATGGATAGAATAATCGCCAAGTACTTGATCAATATTTTCATATAAAAGGGAGTCAAGAACCACAAGAAAAAGAAAACAGAAACCATAACATTAATCACCAAGCACTTAACCATTATTAGGTTTTTATGTTGGACTTAATGTGTCCTCACAAAACCGCCTAGTAAGGTGAGAGATGCCAACTTTTCCCCAATAAGCAATACTTTAAAGCAACAAAAATTTCAATCAACACATGCACTAAACCAAGAAACCATTTACTTATTCCCATTGCCAGTTTGCCACCAAAGGGATAGAAATAAAAGGGATCCTATTTGATGTTTCAATTCTCCTAGCTGATTTTTATTATAAACTTCAAGAGAAAAGTTGAACTACCACCATGGCAAAACGAAAAAGGGAGAAGCGAGAATCGATATACATAATGTGGCACAAATAAATCAAGGAAACACTGTTTACTAACTGATGATATATAAAAAGTACAACCTGATCCAAAGTGCAATCTAACCACAAAAATAGATTCTAACTTGAAACTAAGATTTAGTATTTAAGGCTATGTTTGAATTGATGGAATGGAATGGATTAGTGTTCTATTGTTTGGATTGTACAATTAATAGTGGAATGAAATGGCTGTTTCAAAAAAAAAAATAGTGGAATGAAATGGAATAGGATGGAATGAATTTCATCCAATACCACCACTTATCTTCAATTTTGTCCCCCTCCAATTTGGGAGGTAAGGGATGGAATAAAAACATATCCAAACAATGGAATGGTAGATTTACTCCATTCCACTTTCCTCTCCACTCCTTTCCATTATATTCCATCAATCCAAACATACCCTAAAAGAATGAGTTTTGCAATCCAAAAAGGATAGCTGCACAACTCGTTGCTTGTTTACCTACTATTCATATGTAATTAAATTATATAAGTAATATTATCTCTATCTCTATCAAAAAAAAAAAATGAAGAGAAATCAACTCTAACCTCAAATTAATTGTTCAATTCACTTTTATCTAAATGTATACAAACATTAATTATTGTGTTCAACCCAAATTTAACCAAAATCAACTCTAAAAAAATTACAAATTACAAAATCAATATTTTGAATCAAACATGCAAAAATGAAAGGTACAACAAAAGGCACCAACACATCAACCCAATCACAATAGAGCATATAATATTAATAATAATAAATATTATTATAAAACTCAACTATTCATGCTACAAAAAATATTAAACACCCTGAAATTCATTCATCAAATATGAATTGCACAATTTCGATAACAAATGAAGATAATTTGCTGCATTTGAATTGAAAACAATATATGAGGAATGATAAGAAACAAACCTTGCGTGAATGATCTTAACACTTGTTTTCATGTTAGGACGAGACCAATTATACGCAATTGAACCTGTAATTCCACTAAGCCACAAACAACCTGATCCAATAAAACAAAACCTAAATCAATTTTTGTACTAAATTACAAGAAAAGATGAAAGGAAATGATTGAGAAATTTACCAACAGTTCGGAGTTTGTGTTCAATGACCCATTTCCTGAGAGATTCGATTTGGGTTTTAGCGTCCGACATTATTATAGCGTTATTGGAGATGATTTGAAGAAGATTAGTTGATTGGAGAAAGTGTTTTGGGGTTTATATATGGTATGAAAAATTGGGGAAGAAGAAAAGGAGAAGTGGAAATTGAAAACGTGATTGATGACGCGGCGTATTTAGAGAGAGAGAGAGAGAGAGAGAGAGATGTTCGTTTTTGTGGGTGGGGTGCTATATTTGTTGCACATTGTATTACGGAACGAAAATGATATTGTGACACATATTTCTTCACAACATTCACACACATACGTAACTGTTCATTAATACCCCAATTTATATTTATTTTTAATTTGCAAAATTAAAACCCACACATGTGATTTCTCTCTCTCTCTCTCTCTCTCACTCTCTGTATTCTCCTTTTCCCGTTCCTACTCCACCGCCAAACATCACCACCGCAAATCATCAAACCATCGCCGCCGTCTACTCTCCCCTTCTATTTCTCTGTTCTTGTAACTTCATCTTTGTTCATCACTCAACTCACTTTATCTCTAAAATAACTCACTCACTAAAATGGGTAAAACCCTAACTCTTCAATGTTGCACTCTAAATTCCTAAATCCTTAAAGCATTCTCTCCAATTGTAATCATTCTTGTCAAGGTCTTCATCTTCAAATCGCAGTGTCCTTCGTGAAATCGCTGTCTTCATCTTTAAATTGATGTCTTCCAATCACACTTTGTAGGTATTGTTTTCCCCTTCCTTTTCTCACTGTTTACTGTGTATTGTTGCTTTTGTGTCCTGCTTGCTTGCTTGAGTTTCTTTACATTTTGGTTAGGAAAATCACAGATTGTTGCTTGAGTTTGTCTAAATTTTGTTTACTGCGTTTCGCCTTCATTTTCTCCTCAATTTTAAAATAAATAAATTCTAAATAAACAAGGGGCTCAAAACATAATCAAATTGATACTTAGTGTAGGATTGTGATTATGATTATGATATGCAGTAACTTCATCACTCTTTCATCTCTTGTTCCCTCCACTAATTTGTTTTCGCCAAAATCTCTCTATTTATTTTATGTTGTAGAGGTAGTAAAGCATGAGAACAATTGTTTTGTTTCTCTTACAAATTCCGAAACTTTATAAAACAAACATATGCCCCCTGTGAAATCATTTTTGGTTAGATTGATAAAAATATTGTTTTATGTAAATTATATGTTACATTCAAGATGAATTACAATTTACAAATAAGTATTGTTTTATGATATCTTGCTGCTAAAATACCTATAACTTGCTAAAGTAAACTTCTGTTATATGTAAACTCTATGTTTCAAATAACTACACTTTCTATAACAAACAAATGAATAGGGGATTGGAATGGTCACATACAAGCTTCAATTTGAACAACGAATGATATGCAAGAGAAACTTTCATTTAGTTTGAGCAGCATGGAGCTTGATCTTACTAGCTAATTACCAAACTTGTTTAAGCTTTTTTTTTAATGATTCAAATCAAATGAGAGCTTCACAAACTACCGGATCTCTAACTGCTCCTCATAGAAGCTTGTTATTTCTGCTTATGAAGTGACTCATGGTGATGGCATAACTCGCGGTAGAATACACACTTGATGTTCTGTTTTCAATATTCTTTCACAAATTAGGGTAGGTTTTGTAGTTTTTCATCATATTTGTATGATTTATGGTTTCTTGAACCCATCCGTGTTAGTATTAGGTATTTTTAATTTTAAGTTTCTATTTAATCTTTCCCATATGACACATTTCCTTTTTTTAGGCCTAACATATTTCTTTTTATTGAAGTTAGTATAATAGATACATATGAAACACATATTCTCGTCGGATTAGGCGTGCTTGGGTGTCAGACTTTTAAGGTACAAAACATTATCATTGGATTGCTTGTAAAATCATACTTTTCTCGTGTTGTTTATATTACAACCCATGGCGCTGCAATTACTATTGCACTCCAACAACTTAAAGGTCTTCTTGGCATAAATCAATTTATTATAAACATGGCCTTAGGAATCTAGCTAGTTGTGGTTAATGGCGACTTCACATTAGAATTAAGACTTGATAAAGTGGTACTTGAGATTGTATCTTTGTTCATTTTTTTCTTTCTCTTTGTGAAGTACACAATACATTTGTATCAAAACCAAATCTTATAATTATTGAAGGTTTCGTGTGTAATGTGGTTACAATTTACAATTATACTCTTGACTTCTTTCGGTCTATACTAGCTACTTTTATGAGAAACTATTAGATGATTTGTTTATCGGTTATGTTCATGTACGTATGAGTTCTTCAATTGTGATAGCAAGATATAAAGGAACTAGTTTTGTATCTCATTTTGTATATAAATTAACCAATAACCAATTTGTGAATGAATTAACCACATATTTTTCAATCTATTAATTATTTTTACGAAACAACGTTCATTTTTACAAGTTCACCGAATTGTTGCGTTAACTAAATTCTTCAATTTATTCTTGTGAATGTTTATGTCAAGTCTATATGTAACTTGGTTTTATTTATATATATTTTTCCTTCTCGTGACTTTTACATTATGCCTTGAGATGGTGTCTAATTTTTGAATGATCATTGGATTCTTTACTAGTGACTTTTACCAATGTTGGGGGTCCTTTGAAAAAATGTGGTTAATGGAAGAATAAATTTGGTTAATTCTTGTGCACTATAACTAACATAGATAAAACTTTCAGTTTTAACTCTAATAGATTAACAAAATCTTGGGCGGTAGCCCTCTTTTAATACCAAAAAAAAAAGATTAACAAAATCGTACTTAAAATATTTTTGAAAACAATCTTGAGAGATCCTTTGTAAAAATGTGGTTTGTCGAAGAATAAATTTGGTTAATTTACACTATGTCTAACATAGATAAAACCTTCAATTGTAACTCTATTAGCTTAACAAAATCATAAGTGTAGCTCATCGATTATGTTATCATGGGTGTAAATAGTGAGATACTTTTGAATTTTGTTGAAAAACAATTTTGGGGGATCTTTTGTAAAAAAGCGGTTCAAAGAAGATCAAATTTGGTTAATTATCATGTAATATGTCCATAACATAGATAAAACATTCAATAGTGCTATTCTCTGACAATCAACACTGCCACGACGTTGACATCGATCGGACATGTCTCTCAATGCATTTGTGAAGAAATTTAATCACAAATGTTTAAAATAAATTTTTTTAAAAAAATAAATAATTTCCGTCTCAATATAAATTTAAAAATATTTTTGTAAAAAAAATAGTTAATCAATTTTTGGTGAAAATCCAAATTTGACGCCAACTAATAAATAATCCAAATAATTCCAACAATAATATGACATGGAATATTTTTTTAGAATTCATTAATGTCATCTAAATGTCACATCATTAATAATGATGCATTGACACCATATCATTAGAATTGGTGGGCACCAAAAAATTTAGTTGATTTTTAAAATAGGGGACAAAAATAAAGTTTTAAAATAGAAGGATCAAAAATTTTAAAAATTGTAAATAGGGGATCAAAAGTGTATTTAAACTTAAAATATTAACACTCCACAAAAAAAATATATATATTACAACCCAAGGGTGTGGTTGAGCGGTTGGGGCTCATCCTCCCTTAACCAAGTGTCGAGGGTTCAATCATAACCTTGGGTATGGAGCAGCTTTAAATCCTTGGGTCAGCTATCCCACCCATCGAGGTGTCTCCAATCTAGCGAGGGATTAGTCAGTGCGTTCGGCGGTGGATATCCCGGTCAAGACCAAAAAAAAATATACATTACGATAGTTCCACGGAGCTCTCTCGTGCATTTTTAAGAAAATTTGCTTATGTGTCATTCAATTAGAGTTTCTCTTAGTTTTTTTTTATATTTTTTTTAGATATTTTTTGTAGCGTAATTCAGTTGCATTCTTGGCATATTTTTTGATATATTTTTAATTTTTATTCTTCATAATAGTCAATATTCAATTATTTTATTGAAAAATGTTAAAAATATTAGTGTAATCATTATAACTCCGACGACTCTTTTCTCGAAAAAATATTAGTGTAGTCATTTTTTTCTTGAAATCGAAAAAACTCCGACGACTCTTTTCTCGAAATTGAAAAATATGCCGAAAACTTTTTCCCTCAAAATCGAAAAAACCTTTGACGTCTTTTTTCTCGAAATCAATTCTCTATATAAAATTGGTAGAAAAATCTAAAATTGAACCGAAACTCCAAAATCGATTATAAACCCGACCTCAATCTCAAAATCGGTCAAAAAACTAAATACAACCGTAAATCCGACGTAAAAACGTAGAATCGGACAAAAATCTTAAAATCCACCAAAAATCCATAAATTAACTATAAACCAGACCGAAAATTCTAAAATTGGTCAAAAACCCCGAAATCGGCCATAAACCCAAAAATCGGCCAAAAACCGTAAAATCGGACAAAAATCTTAAAATTGACCAAAAATCCTAAGCAAATTTTAAAATCGGTCAAAAACCCCGAAATCGGCCATAAACGCAAAAATCGGCCGAAAACCGTAAATCGGGCAAAAATCCTAAAATCGACCTATAATCCTAAAATCAACTATAAATCAAACCTAAACCCTAAAATCGGTCAAAAAACCAAAAATCGGCCGAAAATCCTAAAATCGGTCAAAAATACTA
Organism: Trifolium dubium; assembly: GCA_951804385.1. Lineage (NCBI taxonomy): Eukaryota > Viridiplantae > Streptophyta > Magnoliopsida > Fabales > Fabaceae > Trifolium > Trifolium dubium. The sequence continues at coordinate 48,263,559 of OX638064.1, read as the reverse complement.
AAATAGGCTATAAACCCTAAAATCGGCCATAAACCCTAAAATCAACCATAAACTCGACCAAAACCCTTAAATCGGCTATAAACTCTAAAATCGGCCGAAACCCCTAATATGAGGACTTTTTCTCGAAATATAAAAAAAACTCGAGATTTTTTCTCGAAATCGAAAAAAAAATCGAGAATTTTTTTTGAAATAATCGAGATTTTATTCATGATATTTCACTTATAAGTTGCTTGAAATTTCAAAGTTTTGACATAATTTGACACATTAACCAAATATTTGAAGGAATTATACACTTTTTAACAAAGAATCCACTATCTTATTTTTCTCTAATTAAATATCAATTGCGGTCAGTTTCTCATCTCATATTAGTACGAGAATCATAAAAGGGGCACATTCATGATATTTCACTTATAAGTTGTTTGAAATTTCAAAGTTTTGACATAATTTGACACATTAACCAAATATTTGAAGGAATTATACACTTTTTAACAAAGAATCTACCATCTTATTTTTCTCTAATTAAATATCAATTGCGGCCAGTTTCTCATCTCATATTAGTTCGAGAATCATAAAAGGGGCACATTCATGATATTTCACTTATAAGTTGCTTGAAATTTCAAAGTTTTGACATAATTTGACACATTAACCAAATATTTGAAGGAATTATACACTTTTTAACAAAGAATCCACCATCTTATTTTTCTCTAATTAAATATCAATTGTTGGGAGTTATGTATAAAATATTGGGTAATTTATGCATAAATTTGGTTAATTTTGATATAGACTGTCAAACATACAAAAATCATTTGCTTCTAATTTTATTTTATTTTTTGACAAATGCTTCTAATTTTATTTTAACTCTATTAGTTGTAAAAATTTCGAAACGTGTCCATATATTCTCTTAGCATATGTGAAAATGGTGAGATGTCTTTAAAATTTGAAGGTAAAATATTTGTGGGGAGTCATCATCATGTAACTCCTTATTTTGCCACATCCAAATGCTATGACACATTATCGCCCAAAAGTCCTCCCATCTAATATATTAATCAGCCTAATATCACCCCTTAAATTCATAATCAGCCACTGTCGAGTATCGGCACCAAATGCACATGATACCAGTTTCTAGTCCTCTTGAAGCACAACTTGCATGGCAAAAACATCACTATACGATCAAAACGCTGAACAAGACACACTTCCAACCATGCTAGCCAAACAACGTTGATGATGCAAGTTTCTCAATTGAAACCTGCAAAAAGAAGCATATATAGTCTGCACAAAATAATCCAACACCAAATCAAATTATGCAATTCATAATCCAAATAACTGGCCACAACAACGGCTTCTCAACAACATGTGTCCTCTCACCGAGATCTAAATCCAATTTTACAAATTGAGATAGAATCAAGGTAACACTCCATAACAGAAACAATGAGTACAATACTAAAAGAGGAACAAAATAGTGCACCGTATGATAATAACTTTTAGCAATTATTGGAATTTCTCTTTAGCCTCTTGTATGAACACAAGTAATGAAAACACAAATAATACACAAAGTTAAAACTAAAGCTCATGCAAGTTAAGAACATTGCAAGACTGTTATAGTGTTATGTGATAGTTTATGCAATTGCAATCATGCTTGTATCTTTCAAATGAGACATTAACCAGAAGTGAAATACAACAAAATGAACAACTTTTAAACATGACATCTCCAATGTGGTGCATTCAAATTTCCATCTTTTAAATGCGGCATCAACTAAATGATAAAATTTCAACAAGTACATAAAATTCTTTATTAACCAACTATGTAGCACCAAGTTCTTCACTGTAAAATAAAATTGGTGAACCAAATTAACGGAATCAATAAATCCCAATTAAATAGGCATAAAAATCAAAGGAAAGTAGTATTTGAGAGTAACAAGCAATTCAAAAGACCACGACAGGCGACAGCATGACTTGAAACACAAGCACAGGATACCGACTTGTGGTATCATATGATTGTCAGACAAGTCATTACATGTTTGGACTTTGGACACTCAAAGAAATGCCGCTTCTACGTAGCATTAAGTGAATCTTGCAAACGACAACAACGACTAGGAAGCCTAATCTTAAACTCACCCGGAGAAAGCTCTCTCAGTTCCCTTTTTCCAAGTAACATAAAATTGTTCATCTGATGGCCTCTTCTTCGATTCTAAATCACATAAAGACTTATGGTCAACCGTATTAGATCCTGCAAAGGACAACAAGATATCACATTAAGCGCACGCACACACACACATAATATATAGTTATCTGAGTATCAAAATACAAACACTATGGGTCTGTTTGGCAACACCATTTTTTGAGCTTATAGCTTATAAATTTCCATTTTTTATCTCCATCTCTCCTACTTTTTATCTTCCAAATTTCCACACAATTAAAAACTACTTAACAAAATCCAAAAGAAGCTATATTTGACATTAAAATTTTAACATCCAAAAATCATTTCTATAATTTTAGTGAGAGCAATAAACCACTCGGAACAAGTTCTATTGTATCATATAAATCCAAACAATAATGAATACTATAAATTCTCTTACCACAATTAACCCCCTTGTTTCAAAATATATATAGCTTTTAGTTTCTAAACTAAATTGAATTTAGGAATACCTGAGTCAGTCAAATTATGTGGTGTTTGGCTGGTTGGATTGGGAAGAAGCTGAAGACCCCATTGCTCTGATTGAGGAAGAAAGTGTTTTTGTGGGTTTAGTGTGAGGATGTGAAAGACACCGCAAAATTTTGGAATCGGAAACACAATGAAGCTTCTGGAATAGGCTGTTGGGACGAATTTGTGTTGCTGAAAGGGTCAAACTATGCGATGCCATTTTAGGGTTTAGAGGAAAAGAAATAGGCGATGTAGTTTGGTGGTGGAGGGAGGAAGAAAGAGGAAAAGAAATATGCAGGCAGTCAGGGAAGAGAGAGAATACAAGCGAAGAGAGAGAAATATGTAGGTTGGTTTCTCTCACGTGTGGGTTTTATTTTTCAAATTAAAAACAAATATAAATTGATGTATTAGTAAACAGTACCGTATGTGTGTGAAGGTGTTGTGAATACAAGCGTGTTCCAATATCACACCTCATTACGGAAACCGCCTTTAGTTTTAGTAGTTGTGGACTTGGGGTAGGAAAAAGGAATCAACCAAGATAGAAAAATAGAACAATATCACGGTATTACCCTCAAGAAAATCATTTTATAGGAACGGCATATTTGAAGAACCACAAGACTTTCAACAACTTTCAAAGTTTTTTTAATTAAATATATTAATTGGTTCAGTATTAATTGACGTTAAATTTAATAAGAATGACTATTATTCGATTCTTTCGATTGTTCTTGAAATGATATATAATCACTTGATACAAAACTAACCACTTTATATCATAAATCACTTCAAACGGTATTTGGTCGACCAAACAGGCAGGATATTGGTGGTGAATAATATTTGTAAATACTACACTTGTTTTTTTTTTTTATACAAAATTAAAGTGCAAAGACATTACATAATAGACATGACATCTCAACTATGTTGACACTCTACAACTATCACATATCATTTGCATCACTCTAATAATTAACATTTTCCTTAAATAAATAGAGATAAAGATGTTTGGGCGGACTAGACCAAAATCAAGGAAACAACATGATGAACAACATATGCTTCATTAAAAACCTTACCAAAAAAACTTAATAGGATAAAACCTGGTGAATGAGAAAGGAGTGTAGAGTAAAATAATAAGGGAAAACAACACTAATATCAGAATACACAAAGAGAATAATATCAAAAATGGTACTAACAAAAACGAAAAAAGGGAAGATCATTCTTGTTACGCGCAAAATCGTCAGAGATGAAATTAGAGATGGAATCCCACCACAACACACATGTGACTTGAAAATCATGGTTAGCCAATTTATCTGCACAACTATTTCCTTCGCGAAAAATATGAGAAAGTCGAAAACGAAATCCTCTAATTAAATTAAGATAATTAAACTAACAATTTTGAAGCCTCCAAGAAATCAAAACAGAATTAATGAAAGTTTTAATAGTCAAAGAAAATCGCATTCGTGCCAAAAAATTATTCAACCTTTACTATTAACAAACTCAATAGCACATATAACACCTTAAATTCAGCTTGAAAAGCATCAAAAGTTTCCAATTGTATTCTATTTTATACTTTAAACTAAATTTAATTTTGTTAAACTTTCCGATAATTTTTAGTTTATTAACATACATAAATTTTTAGAATGTAATACTAGGTGTCTATGGATCTGTTAGTTTAAATATACTTTCAAAGTATAGATTAATAAATCTTATCAAATTTTTGAAAATGTCAATTTTGAGTCTAAAAACAAACTTTTGGGCAACCTAAACTTGAATATTTTGATCTAATCAAATTTTGCTCTTATAAAATTTAATTCGATTTATTCTCATTCCAGTGATTTTAGTTTAATTTGTTGAGACATTATATATTTTTTTTGAACAACGAGACATTGCATGTTAAATGTAGAGATTATAGTTTGAATTTGGTACACCCACGTTTAAAGAGAGAAATTTTAAGTATTAGGTTACCAATCATACCAGACAAAAAATTATTCGAATCGACCTATTCTTACGGGTCCGTTTGACTTACAACATAAAAGTAATAGACAGAATAGTACAAGACAGAACAACATTGGACAAACATTTAAGGTATTAAATAAATTTTGTTTTGTACGATGTTTGGTGGAGAAAATGTTATTTTAGTGATTTAAACTACTCGTGTTGAGGACAAAATGTTATTCCGTAGTTTAGTGGGGGACAAAAATATTTGTTTTTGTCCAATTCATCTACTCTCAGTTTGTTCAGATTGTCAATTTCCACTCACAGTTTTAAAATCAAACACACTACAACTAATAGTCTTGTTCAATCTTTTATTTTTTAGCAGATCAAACACACTCTAATTTTTTATACGAATTTTTGTACTGAGAGTTCAAATCCCTCTCTTTCCTTTTATTGATTATTTGCTATTTTTTTAGTTTGTTTTTCTTTTTGTTTGTTAATTTTTTTTTTATTTGACCAGTTAAGCTGAGCAACATGAATAAAATTGAAGAAACTTTAATTTTAACATTTTTTTAAACATAAATTTAATTTTATTGTCATGACTATTTCATTTTTAAACATAACTTTAATTTTAATACTAGGTGTTTTTTTTTGAGGTACTCGTACTACAAATTTTTAAGAGTGGACACATGTAGGATGGATGCTTGAAAACCACGAACGGCTAAGATGCAATCTTTATTATGACCACTGACCGTGCACGTGTCAACACTAGATTTTACCTTTTCTTTCTTTTCTTCTTTTTCTGCGTTTGCTTATATTTTCCCTCGAATTCGATCAATCCTCAAATTGCTGGTAGAAACATCGTCTTCGATTCTTCTTTTCATCTCTCTGCATTCTCTCGTCTCAGGTATCTATAATCTTCACTTTTCTTATTGCATGATGATTTTTTCGATCACAATTTTGTATTTTTTTCTTTGAATTTTCACTTAATTTTCCTCTAGTAGTTCCTAATAGATTGTAGAATTTTGATTTTAATTCCAACTTCATAACATTGATAATGTAACATTGATTATTGATATTTGAACTCTAGAATATCATAATTGATATACATCATTTTTCTATTGATGATGACTTTTGATCACTATTGTTTTTTTGAACGGCAAATATATTATTAATAAAAGTCATAACCGATAAAAGAGGAACTACAAAACAAGGACGCCTTATATAAGCAGAACACTAATGAGAATACCATAACATACACCACCTAGTTGATGACTATTGATTCATGTTCTGATAGATAATTCTCCAAAACAGAAAATGCTAAGAAGAATAATAAATCATAGTAGAATTGTTAAAACAATGGAAGTTAAAAGGTATCCCTAAAGAATTGAAAATTGAAGAAGCACAATCATGTATATTTTGGTTATGTTTTAGCTGACTTATTTTATTAATTTGAATAAAGTATGAATTTTTTTTTAAGGGAGAGTATGAGAATTTATTACTGGACAATACATAAATCATAGATGTGTAATTTCAACTGTGCATTATGTGATTTAGGGAAAAAATGAGTGGCCGCTCAAGTCGCACATTATATGTTGGAAATCTTCCTGGCGATATTCGCATGAGAGAAGTAGAGGATCTTTTCTACAAGGTACTTATATCTTATACATTTGTTGTATGCATTGGACTCTAGTGCTATTAAGTTTTAACTTCAATGCTGAAAGATATACATTTGATTAATTGAGTTATCATCCTGTTTATTTTTTCTATCAAGTATCGTGAACCATTTACTCCCGTTATTTGCTTTTGCGGTAAATATGTCTGGATTTCTATTTAACCAATTGTTTTCTTCACCGTCTAAATACAGTATGGTCCTATCGTTGACATTGATTTGAAGATCCCTCCAAAACCACCTGGTTTTGCTTTTGTTGAGGTATGCCTAGATTTCACTTTGTAAGGACGCCAAGGGGGTATTTATCATACCTTTTTTAGTTCTCTTGTTTTGTCTTATCTTATGTATATTAAACATTATATTGCAGTTTGAGGATGCTCGTGATGCTCAAGATGCTATTTACTACAGAGATGGTTATGATTTTGATGGTTATCGATTACGGGTTAGAATATTTTCATTTTCTTCTCTTTTTTCCTTTCTTCCTTAATGGGACACACTATTGAATTTTATCATATGATTGTTTGGTCAATATTTGTTACTGTAGGTTGAACTTGCACACGGTGGACGGGGAAGTTCATCATCAGTAGACCGATACAGTAGGCACAGCGGTAGCCGTGGAGTTTCCCGGCGATCTGACTATCGTGGTATATATTGTTTCCTAATATAATTATATTTATAAATATATATATTTTTAGCTTCATACTCGATTTATTCCTTTTTAAGTGTCACTTTTGTAGTGAAAAAAGTGTTCCATTTATATGCCGTTTTAATGCAACAATAACTATTGTTTTTCAATGATACGCCTTAACTATTTATGACAGAGAGGGAAACTGGTGGAATGAGATAATAAATAGTTAAAACTCTTGTAGGAAAAGACAAGTTAATTCTATCAAAAGGAACCAAATTTATTAGTTTTATTAGTATGTGCAGAACTGCAGATAACCTTAAAACGACAATTAAAAAGGAACACACGGAGTATCATTGTACAGTAGTTTTCTCTCATTTCTTTTTGTCTTGCATCCTATTTGTACCTAAAAAGAGAATGTTCTGGTTGACCCTATTTATTGTCTTTGCAGTTCTGGTGACCGGATTACCTCCTTCTGCTTCATGGCAAGACCTGAAAGTATGGACTGGTTGATTATTCCTGTGACATTGAAATCAATGTATTGGTTGGAAATTATTGAATAATATTCGCTGATTCTGGGTTCTAAATGATTAGGATCACATGCGTAAAGCTGGTGATGTGTGTTTTTCTCAAGTGTTCCGTGAGCGTGGAGGTAAGTGGATTAGGATGTATTTGCAGCAATCAAATTTTGTTTATAAAACGGTTAATCAGGGGGGGGGGGAGGGGGTCTCCTTAGTGCAGCGGCACTTTTGGTCCTCAGACTTCAGATTAGACGAGAATTGTAAAAATGGTATTGCACCCAAAGTAAGGGGATAAAATAAGTTCTGAGGTGTTTATTTTGGTTGTAATTTTTATCTTTTCTTGTAATCTCAAATGGTGATAATGATCTTCGGGGCATGACTAATTTTTGGATACAATAAGGGTAGGAAACAATGCCATTAAGCCTAGACCTTTGAGCTGATATATTTCTTGAAATTCTCACCACATAATTCTCAGACGGGTATTATTTGTATGCAGGCTTGACTGGGATAGTGGATTATACCAATTATAATGATGTGAAATATGCTGTAAGTAGTCTTAACCTGTATCATCAAATAATTATCAAGTTTAATATTTTACTTGCCGCCTGTCCTTCTTGAGCTGCATTTTTTGTGGCTGCCATTTTGACCAGCATTGTTAGTATGCTTCAATAACTTTGTGATGTCATACAGATCAGGAAACTTGATGACTCTGAATTTCGAAATGCATTTTCTCGGGCATACATACGGGTGAGTCGATATTATATTTGGCTACATTCTGGATTCTATTTATGTACTTGCTCTCTTTAGCATATCTCTCTGGTTGGTCCAGGTGAGGGAATATGATCGTAGTTATTCCAGAAGTCCCAGTCGTGATTCAAGGAGGAGTTATTCTCGAAGCCGCAGCCCATATGTATCACGAAGTCGAAGCCGCAGTCTAAGCCGTAGCTACAGTGGCAGGAGCAGAAGGTTCACTTTGGTTGCATTGGTCAAGTATGGTTTGGTATGTATTTTGGTAAATTTGAAGAATTGATCAAGTGTTAATTTTTGCAGTTTGTCTCCAAAAGCAAAACGCTCTCGGCGCTCATTATCTCTTTCAAGGTCAGCTTGCTTTTCTCTCAGTTTTTATTCTCATTTATAGTTGTGGTCGTGAACCGTTGATTAGTGTTTGATTACATTTATCTCGTGTAAATAAATCAACCTCTGCAATTGCCTACCTTTTATTCTCATTTATTGTCTGCTTGCTTTGGTTATTATGCCTCTGCATAATGACATACTCCATATCTCCGATTGCTACAAGTAAAATTAGTTTATTACATATGGTCTTCAGTCTCTTGAATATTTTCTTTTGGCCTAGAAGAAATTCAGTGTGGTATAAGTATTAGGTTATCAGTTTAACCCTAGGATAGCTTGTGGTTGATTTCCTTCCTTCCTTCCTTAGAGGATTATTATGGAGTAGTTACAGAGATGAGCTGGCCACTTAAATAATTGTTAGTCGATTTCATATTAGATCGTATACCTTGTTTGGATTCAATCATGTCTCGATTTATTAAATTTTTTATTTGTTTTCAAAACTTTCAGTAGGATCGCAACATTTCTCTTGATTCAGTTGGATTTCTGCTAGTTGAGTTTTCAACTATGTGTATTATTTCCAAATTCCAAATTGGAAAGAATTTGGTTAGAATGTCTTCTGTTGTCATAAAGATATAATATCATCCCTTTACTTAACATTTAACTAAGAAATGCATTCAATATTATTGCCTATGAGATTGTCTGGATCCATATGGCATTGCATTCAGTTTATTTTGAGGACGGGTTGTTCTTTTCTAGATATTATGATATTCTTAAAGCCCTTCTTTTTTGGTGCAAGTTGGAGGGAATATATCATTTTTTAATAATTCAAAATCAATTGTCTGAATCAAATTTGTTCTTATCATAAAGCCTAATGCTATTGAATAGACTTATGAGCATAATTTTTAATATGTGAAAACATGGAGGGGTGTTGATAAAGTGGTTGTCAGCTTGGCTGCTGATTATGAAATGTTCATTAGGGTTGACTCTCTTGTTTTCTAGTTGTAGCCTTTTGTGGCGACCTGGGAACTGCATGTTAGGATCTTGATGGCATGTGGTGCTCAAACGCCTGCAACTTTGTGGTATGAGGTAACAATGTTTTGTTGATGAGCACCTCTGGAACACCTTAATGTTGTAATTGACAATAACACTAATGTTATATTTATTAAAGACATGGTCTGCAATTGATGTTGACTGGATGGCGGTAGAAGGATGGGTTGCAATCTAAAAGCTGGATCAAAGTGAACATAATGCTATTGGTAACAATTAGAAATCAACAGGGTTACAGTTTAATAGCTTCAAATAACCCATGCTCTAACTTGTGGGTTGAGCTTATCCTTCTCTTTAGGATTTCTTTTATTGTCCTTTATTGAATTGGATATATTTTACCTACAATTGTTTGAAGGAATCATGTACTCCTCACAATAGAATTTAAACACTTGCGCATGACATTGAGTTCGATTATTTTCCCCCTGGACTCTGCTCAAGATTTGTAGTAGATGGATTTCTTCCTTTTGGTTACACTAAATTCGACGTGGAATTTTGACTTGTGGAACAAAGTCATCAAACTTTTGTTGGCTCATTCTGGATACTGACTTGAGTTTTGTTCGTTTCATTTTTTTTGCAGATCCCAGTCAAGATCCAGATCTCCAAGTTTCTCTGTAAGTTGCATCTAAATTGAATAGTTTGAAATTATTTAGAAAGGTGAAACATGGAGTGAAAAAATGTAGTTGTATTAAATTTTGCTTTACATTTGCATGATCTTGCCTTTAGATTCTCAGTTCTGCCAAGCTATATTAGAATGAACCTGTAATGTTTTAAATGTAAATGGTAGTTTATGATAACCCAAAACCAATTTTTATTTGATTGTTTTGTGTACAATGCAGCCTCGACGTTACCAGAGTCGCAGTCACAGCCAAAGTTCAAGGAGCCCGTAACAATGCCGATTGGCTTAAGTATGTTAATTCCTCAAACTCCTAATCATTCTCGTTTGTAGTTGATTATAAATTTCCTATCTATATTTTAATTTGAAGTTTCTTAAAGGTCTATCTGATTGACAGGTGCGATCTGAATGCAGTTAATGTGTGTAATCTGGGGAGACCACTGCTGAGCATGCATTTTCATTCGGTGGTACATCTAAGGTCCAATATAGCTCAGTCTAGTTTGGTATTTTAATTTAAATTTGATAGGTGAAACTGTGAAACAAACCTTTTGTGCATTTAAATTTGAAGCGGAATTAGAACAAAGTGAAGCGATATGATTTTGTATTATTAACTTTATGACTAGGCTATGTTACATTCTATCGCCATTCGCCTGGATGTTTAATAGTTTAAACCTAACATATTGGATTGGCTGGTTATTATCTTCTTGTGGTATTCGCGCTCCATTTTTACCACATGTTTGTGTTGTGTGTCTCTTAGCTTATCTGTTTGAAGTAAGTAATTTAAATAAGTTAAGTGGTTATATACTGCTTAAAAGAAACATCAAGGTTTTCTGTTTTGATAAAGTTCATCAGAAAATGCTACCGAATATATTCTTATAGGAAACATCAAGCTCTAAAAGAGATTCATGTTTTATTATACTTATTTTTAAGGACAGTAATTGGACGAAGTTTTCAATATTGTCTATATGGGGTGTAGCCAGAATTTTGACATTGGGACCAAGATAAAAAAGGATGAATTAGCAAACGAAATTTAAATTTCATATTCCTAACTATCTTTAGAAGGAGCTATTTGGAATGGTTGCTTCATGATTGATCTATTGGTTTAACTTTATCAGCACTTTTAAGTTTTAACATTAATATCTAAATTTGGATTTGATGTATGAGACAAAGATTACGTTTAGATCGAGTTTCTTCATTATCTCTATCTTTTTCTTCAAAGGGGTGGCTAAATTTTCACACGCACTAAGTGTGGAGAATGTGGATATTGTGTGAATCTCCCTGAAATGTTTTATCAGTCGATGGACTTATGAAATAACTATCCTTATTTATTTAAACTGAGTTATGTTTTCTTTGTTAACATCTTTCAACCAAAAAAACAAACCTATGCGAGTAAATAAATTGACTAGAGCAAGTTTCAATTAAATTTAAAGAAATCTTTCTTAAGAAATTCATAATGATAAGTCAAAATTGGAACAAATTACAAGTGGATCAGCTAATCATGTTTGATTTGATCATATGGCTGATCATTTTGAAAATCTAGCAGAAAGCTCAATAAATTATTTAATGAATAATTGATCATTTTGTGAACTTAATTCAGTTGCTAGGACATCAGATTATATATGCAAGAGCCGCGGCTCGAATTTCAAACATTTCACTTATTCACTTTTACGGTGAAATTTTAGTCAGTAAACTATTTTTAAAAAAGGGTTAAAATGACACCACAAAAACGTCCCTAACTACCCACTATATTAGAGGTTTTGTTTTGAGCAGGAAAAGAAAAGATTTCTGTCAGTTACACATCCATCATTTAGTTACATGCCCCAACACAATGTAATTACCAAAACTTTCCAAAATATATATGGATCATATTTTCAAAACCCTATATTCTTCTACACTTTCTCAACCCATGTTCAAATAGCTAGAGTTAGAAATCTTTCATTAATGATGAAGAAAATCACACATCTTTCAATAACCTGTTGTTTTTTTGGTAAAAATCTTTCATTAACCTTTTATTGCATAGAAAGATGAACCTTTTTACTGGATCTTAATTTATTTAGTTATTTGGAATTTGAACATTTTAGGTAAGTTGAGACCAAATATGTGAAATATGTATTCTAATGCATACATAAATTCAATTCATGTAATACCAAAAAAAAAAAAAATCAATTCATGTACCACCTCTTAGTTATGATTTGCGAGTTTTCAAAATTTACGCGATCTCAATTCACAAATGACTCATCTAACTTCACATTTATGCGTATAAGTAAACTGAATTAAAATATATGTACATAATTCACTTAATGCACGTGTACAATAACTTAATTGGTTAAACCAATTTCGGATGCATATGTGAACTAGTTTCACATACCCATACACATGCAAGAAATCTATAATTCAAACGAGGCTCAAACTAAGAAGCTTCAAAAGTGAGAGAAAAAGGAAGAGAAATGTCTTGTTTTTAAAATTTCCAAGCTTAGGGATATTTTTGCAATTTCAATATCTACAAATGCTAACAAGAGGTGTAAGTTGATATTAGAGGAGGTGAAACTAGAAGAAATCTAAAGAAAATAAGGATTTATGCACTTCGACTTGAAACTTATGAAGAAGCTAAAAAAGGCTAGGAAGTTGAAGATTGATTATTAACATAGGATGCAATTGACCTTTATAGAAAATAGAAAGCAAAACAAAATACTAAAATCAATTTGCAAGTTAAATGGCATTAAGTTATCTTTATCTTAATTGAATGAGATGTCCAGTTGAACAATCATGGTTCTGTTCGTATAAATCATGAACAAGTTTGACATCAAGAAATACAAGTTTGTACTGTTTTATTCATGTTGAATGTACTAAATTTAAGTTTGTTATTATAGTTTTTTCTATGATGATGTAATTACTGTTTTCATCCCTGACAAATCTTATCATTAATCTATATCTTGCTTTCATCTCTGACGTGGTTTTCTTATTTTTCATCATGTAGTTTTTTTTCTTCTTTTAGGTACCAACTGAAATCAGAAAACTGATTGTTTGTTAACTAACTTTTTGTTTAAAAATGCAGCCAGTTGGAAAGCTTCCCGAATGTTTTGCCGATGAATTTGGATTAAGTATTGCACCTTATTTAATTCTTCGTGATCCTAGAAATAATAAATCTGTGATATAGTTTGAATTTCTTATTTTTCATGATGCAGTTGTTTCCTGTTTAGTGCCTAAGTACACTAAGCTTGCTGAAATTAAGCCCGGAAAGACTGATTTTGAATTAAGGGTTCGAGTGCTCCGCTGTTGGATAGTGCCTGATCACAATAACTCTAGGGAGGAAGGAAGTATGCATATGCTTTTATTGGATGATGTGGTAAGCATCAATATGTTAGTTAATGAGTATTTTTAGATGTATATAATTAGCTCTTTGATTGGCGGTTTTAAAAATATATGTAGTGCGGAAGAATTCATGCAGCAGTGAGAAAGCACCTAATTCCTCGATTCAAGGATCAAATTGAAGAAGGATCCGCATATGTGTTTAAAAATTTTATGGTTGCTAGCAATGAACCCTTATATAAGGTTACTCAGCATAAGTACAAGCTTAATTTTATGAATTCAACCAAGTTTTCAAAGTAACCGCTCGTGACATACCTCAATATCATTTCGAATTCGTGCCATTCTCTGAGATTTTGACTTCTACTAGGGAAGAAAGGTTACTTGGTAGGTATAGTTGTTTAATATTTAATTGAGAATCATGTGCTATTATTTAACATTGTCTTAATGAATGCATAAATTTGTTTCGAAGTAGATATCATTGGACATATTGTCAAAAAAGATGTTGTCAAAGAAACCAAAAAGAATGGAAGAAGGATTAGGGTTATGGATGTGACGGTTGAGGATTTGGAGTAAGTGAACTACATTTTATTCAAGATTTGTGTCTGCTATGATGTTTAATTTACTATTGATGGGAAATTACGTTGGTGGTGTAGGACAAACCGGATACATTGCACTTTGTGGGATGAGTATGCTGAGAGGATGCAGCAGTTTATTGATAGCCATGACTCGGCCCATCCAGTTGTTATGATCCTCCAGCTCTGCAGGCTCAAGAAATTCTTTGGTTAGTGGGATTATAGATAACTACATAAGATATTTAATGTTTAGTTTGTATGATTAAATTTATTAAAGCTACCATAAGTTTTGGTAATGGCTAATAATGGCTAATAGTTTCTATGGAACTAAAATGATCTTGGACCAAGATGTACCAGACATTGCTCTGATACCATGTCAGGAATTATGGCTTGATGCCTTTCTCATTGTTATTTCTTGTATATATAGAGGTTACAATGATATACAGTACATAATTACATTTAATGAGAGCAAATCACTTTCTGATTTGTTGTCCTTATTCTAGGAATAAACTAATAAATATAATTAAGAGAACAAGTCAACTCCTTATTCACACCACTTTCATTCTGTTTGATAGGGTTGTTTCTCAGTTTTTGGGTAAAAGTGTGCAGGATTTGCTTGCTACTATGAATCCAGTAATTCCATTTTCTTGCAGTCCTTTTGTACTATGTTCTTTTATATCAATCTTTTGGCATTTAAAGCCTATGTTTGGTATCACGGCGGGGTGTCAGAATCACGGTGATCCACTGTAATTTTGTAGAAGCTGCAAGTTGTAGCTTCTGCAAAATCACGGTGAATTACCGTGATTCTGGCACATCCACCATGATACCAAACATGCACAAAGTGGATTTAAGTAACTGGTGCCATTTTTCTTTCGTAGTCCCTGGCTTATCCCCCCGAGCTAGATGCATTAGTGGACAAGCGGATATTGTTTAAGGTGGAAGTGAATGATTCTAATTTGTTTTGCAACTGGCGTGTTTATACTGTTAAAAAATTGACAGCTGATGAGGAGATTATCACACAGTTTCTTACACTTCATGGACTTAATGTATGAATATATATCATGTTTATTTTACCTTTTCATTTTTTGTGAAAGATCCTTTCACCTCCTTATTCCTTTCACGTGTATAATAGGATGAAAATGAGAATGTTGATGCTGGTGTTGATCTTAATCCTATTCCATTGGGGAGTCAAGTTGCTGATAACAATTTAATGGTATGTAGGACACTATTGGTGAGCTTGATTGTGTGCTTACTCCAACGAGCAAGACTTTGGGGAAGCGGCCTGCTGATGGTCTTGGATCTGTTGAAGTTGATGAAGTTGATGGTGCTTCTTCATCTGCTACTAAAGATCAGAAACTTCCATGTGTGGGGATTGAAGACATTAACTGATTGTGTTTGTTCAAGTTGGGGCTGGAAAGTTTACCGTCTTTTGGTTGGAAAGTTTACCGTCTTTTAGTTTCGTTTCTTACGTTGGCGTATTTTACTGTGGTTTGTTGTAGTTTCATGTCATGGAGCTTTTGTTTTCTATTTCAGTGTTTTATGGTGTGCTTAAATGTTAACTTTTTGTAACCAAATTTGATTATCCAATGAAATATGTGTCGAGATTTGGTTAGTTTAATTTCTTTAGCTATGATGCCTTTGGATAATAGAATTCAGCATGGAGACAAAAAAGACTATATAATGTTTCCAAATTATTGGAGTAAAAATATAATATCAGTCATGCTATTTGACATAAAGAAATTACTACATAATATGTCTTATGTTTTTAAAGGAAAAACCAGCATTGAATTCAGTCCTCAACATAAATCACAGGAGGTATAAGTTATAAGGTTTAGGGGACAAGCATCATTTTTCTTTGTCTACACAATTGGATATTAAATTATGATTGGATGATTTGTAATTGTGTTGAATTAGAATTGGGGAACAATAAAATCAGTATACAAACAAATACCATATATAGAAGCTATAAAATAAAGTTGAAAACATGTTCCTATAGACAAAACAGGTTCCATATATCTGTATTGTGGATTCAAATAATTCATCGTTCCATGGTAAGAATTCTATAGATAAAAGGTTCCAAATCTTTGTGAATAGCAAGTGGAACAAAAGCTTTGATGTGTATACATTCTGAATATAAAATACTGTATTTTTTTTTGTTTGTGAAAGGATAAAATACTACACCTACTAAACAATCAAATACTTCAAATTCTGTGTTAATTTGAATTATACTTTGACTACAAACCAAAAACATTACAATTAAGCTAAACCAAACCATGCAAAACAAGTTTTTGTGGGCCAGTTGAGAAGGTCAATTCAAGCCATTCTTTTACTGCAGAACTTGCTCACATTCAATGAAAAATTATGTTCAACAACTTAATGGACCTGAAAGGTGTTGCAAAATGCAAAATATAGTAAAAGGGATTAGGGAATAGTCAATTTTTGACAGAGAGGGCAAAAAATATTTATCATTACATTGATCCTCCCAAATTTTAAAAATAAAATTATACATACTACTATTTTAAAGTACAAAATCCGGGAGCAATATAATTTAATGGACCATCAATTTTTTCCCTTTAATATGCTATCCTATAATGTTGATCTAATGAGCATGCCTATGATAAAACTTGAGAGCAAGCAGATTCTCTAAAGAGATTATGTGTTTATACATTGTCTCTAATGTTTCAAACAAATATACATGGCAAACCAGTCTAATAGGCGTTTCATAAGGGTACCTAACCAACACTACATAATTTCATAAATTGCTTTCAACTCTTAAGTGGTCTTATAACTAATAATAGTTTAAACAGCAAGCAAGGTCATGGTATTAATAAAATTGTTAGAACCAAGAGTAGCTGATGTAGATTTTCAATTATACAATGGTAAGGGCTTGAGTACAAGGCTGTGTTTTTCAATTATGTAATGCTATGCTCAATCATTTACAAGTCCATATGAAATTTCTTTGAAAACAAAATATCGTTTTCAATTTGGTGCTCTCTAGCTATACAGCCATTTTAATATGGATCACGCATGTATAACAATTTAAATTAGAGATGGCGTTTTGTCCCGGTCGCGTGAACGTGTTTTCGGCATGTTACGTAGCAATCTCTGGCCAAAAACCATAAGAAATGGTCCATAATTTCTCCACTGTTATAGAACAGCAAGTGCCAAGATTGAAATAGTATCTCAGAGCAGCACTATACCACATGCAATCTTAGAGTACAAATCAACTTTACATTAACCATCAATGGAAATTAAACTACTGCATTATCATTTCATAAGATTAATATAGTACTGGAATTCCCTTCAATATGAGTTCAAAGTCCAAACTGAGAACAAATATAGCCACTAAAGTCATCTCACACGCTCAAATTCACCAAGCACCAATGGTTGGTTCGTGAAAAAAAAATACTGCTAATTATTGTATATTTTCTCATATAATTGGGTATTCATCCTCTCTTTTTAGCATGATTTCAATTCAATTCCTATTATTTTCTGCTATTAAGCTTTTGCTTCCTATCTATAAGCATGTGACATCCATATTAATTAGAACATAAGACTCAAAATGTCATGAAGAAATAACTGAGTATGCAATTTTGGATATTTAAAAAGTTTAAATGGAAAATAAATGAAACCTCCTCTGTCTACTACCTCTGTCCCAAAATATAAGACCTATTTTGACTAAATGACATTATTCATGTATCTTGTTTTGACCATGTTTCTTTCATGTAAATATTAGCATATAAGATCTTGTTTGATTCGTCTTGATGAGTATTTTCATGATATCAAATTTTTATAATTTTTACTAATGCACAATTAAAGATATTAATGATTAAAATTGTACATTGACAAACGTGCAGTTGTCAAAATATGTCTTATAATTTTGGAAGGAGGTACTAATAAAGTGCACAAATGCAGATGAGGAGAGGGTATTTTTTGCTTGCAAGAGTGTACAATTAGATGTCAGTGAGTTTCTTTCTTTTGAAATCATTGTCCTGCATCATCTTTCTTGGTAATCACCTATACAATCCAAATCTACATTGTTTACACTACGGTGACTACACTCTCTCACAGTACATGCATGATGATGACTAAATTAAGTTAATCATACCCCTACTATGCGTGAAGGGCAGTAGAAGAAGGAGTGTAGCAGTGTGTTAATGAGATGGCTATTAATTAGTGATGTCATATAAAAAAAATCAGAGTATTTCTTGATTGCAGGAATACTCCAATGAAGTGAGAAGGTAATATACTCTCTCCATCCTAAAATGTAAGAGAAAAAATTCAAATTTTTTTGTCTTAAAATATAAGAGAAACACAAATTTTTACATTTCTAAGAAAAGTTCACTCTCTCTCTTACTTTTTCCATAATCAATAACCAATTAAAATTGTTTATACATCTTTTTAAGTAACCTTTTTACTAAAAAACTTACATCCAATCATTACATTTTACTTTTTCTTAATAAATGTGATTTTGAATTTTTTCTCTTACATTTTGGGACGGAGGGAGGGAGTACTTTCACTGCATGTAATCATTACATCAATACTCATCGTAATACTGTCTCAATCCTCTATTCATCTTCCAAATAACCTACCCCTATACTACATATATATCCATTGTAATACTCAACCTGCCCTATTTATAAGCTCTCTTTTTATAACCGAACCGTACTTCACACATCAAACCTTATATCTTTCCAACTCATATAATATAACCAATTCCTAAAATGAGTAGTCATGACAACTTTCACACTGTTCTTGCCCTTCATTCTCTGAAAGGTACGTAGTAGTAGATTATGTGTTTTGTTATTACTGTTTATGTGCTCTCGATCTCTTTATACTAACTCGATCATACTTCACATATCCTACTTTACTTATATCTTTCCAATCTTGCATTATTAATTGTGTGTTTTTGTTGTTAATATATATATATATATATATCATCGATATAGCTCCCTTGGATGCAAATCCCATTACTGATGAAGACAGATATGTTAATGACTTACGAATGAAATATCGCACTTATTATGTTGAATTCAATGTCAATCATATTGTGAGTCTTCTCTTATTTGCTCTTTCTCTCGGCCTCTCACTCAATGTTAGTACGTCTTGATATATATAATTTCATGTTTTAATTATGTTAGGGTGCTGTTAAGTTGCCTCGGATGTTCAGTTGTGATTTTAGAGATGAAATCCCACGATTTGCCACTTTAAATGATATAGAGGATAATCAATTTGAAGTGTTAGTAGAGAAGGTGAATGATCAATTTAGGTTCCATATGAGGGATTTGGTGAGTTGGCCTTAGAAAAGGTGTCTACTGCTATACTAATCATTGATGACTGTGGCAACATATGGGATTGCATATTGGTGTTTAACTCTGTCCCGCATAACCATTTCAAGATCGGCGGCGACTGGAAGCGTTTGGTTGCTGCACGAAGGGTGATGGCATTATCTTGGGTGTTCGTGGTGTTGACGATAATGGTCGCGCTTACTTGGTTTTCGACTGTTAATTAGTATTTTATGTTTATTTTTTTGTTCATGTATCCCCCATCACTTCTCTTGGAATTTATGCTTTATCTATTAGTTAAGATGTTATGTACTCCATATGATAATTTAAGGTGCTTTTAACTAGACAATCTATGGTGGCTCTTTGTCTTTGATCTATTATGACATGTACTTTTTGTACTATTAATGTACTTGCTGTTCTTTGAACTACTTTGTTGCTTAATCAAACATGCTATCAATGTATTATTTTCCTCTTTTAATGTGGTTTTGTTGATCTTATGTTCTCCTAGATCTAATTTTTTTTTTTTTTTATAGGCCCTAGATCTAAATCTTAGTGCAAGTACAATATCCATGACCTTATACAAGCTTCCACGAATTTACTCAAGTTGCTTTTTAATGAGTTCATAATAATGGGTGAATTAAAAAGGACTTAATTCCCTATATAATTGGACATGTCTTCTCATTATTCTACTGAGAAAACATAACTGATTTACAATTAGTGTATCATTTTATATATGGTTAAAAATTTGTTAAAACACAAAGAAGAGGATTCTCCTGTGCTTTCTTGATAAATAAATAAAAACTGGAATTAGATTTTTTTTCTTGGTACAAAGTGAAATTAGTTTCTAATGAGAGCAATGTATTTGACTTGTACCTCACCAAATAAAACTAATTTTTGCCGAAAGATGGGAATGTTTTTAGGAGAATTGATATCCAAAACTGAAATTAGATTCTCCAATGATTTCAAAAGAAACACTTCCATTGATATCCAAATTGACATGTATATCTCAATGCATTTGTGTAATATACTAAGACTATTATTTAGAATTGAAAGTATGAGTTAAACCTTAAACATTAAATACCTTTTAATAAATATGCATGACTTAGACCTTTAAGCACCTTTTAATAGATATATACATAGAGGAACCTTAAACTTGGTGAAATTACAATGACCACAGTATTTTAAATGTAATATGTGGGGACTCATTTGTTCATTATATAAGGTAGATCGAGTTCAATTGAATATAATAGGCTACTAGAAAAGGGAAAAGAGTGACAAGATTTTATTAGACACATTATATAATCTGCATGGACATACATTATATTGACACTGGAGCAACCAACCAACAATATTAGGATATGTGTGTCATATATACTACTATTAGTCACTTTAGCTTGGTTTTATTTGTCTTTAGTAAGTGGTTTTTTGGTCCATATATTTTGTTGATTTCTAAAATAGCTTGCATGTAGTA
Source organism: Trifolium dubium (assembly GCA_951804385.1). Lineage (NCBI taxonomy): Eukaryota > Viridiplantae > Streptophyta > Magnoliopsida > Fabales > Fabaceae > Trifolium > Trifolium dubium. The sequence goes on along the minus strand of OX638064.1, from coordinate 48,242,803 downwards.
TAACTACTAATTGAGGTCTTCTATCTTTTGCATATAAAAGCATTAACTCACCAAATGAGCAGCTATATATTCTTATCAAAGCTAGAGTTTATTACGAATGATGTGCTTGAACTCAGTGAAGCACTATTGCAGAGGACACACAATTTGTTTTCATTTTCTTTTTTTGGAGGAGACTAGAGTTGTGAACAAGGTTGTGTTTGAAATTGTGTAGATACTTTTCATTTTCTTATAACAAATTTTTGGAGGATAGTGTAATTTTTTTACTCCACCAACGGGGAATTAATTCAGTTACCACTTTAGAACTTGCTTTCTTCTTTTGTTTTGATTTGTTGTTTAATCAAAAGTATTATGAGTATACTACTACCTCCGGTCCTAAATATAAGAAAAATTTTGCTTTTTAGATTCATGGAATGATTGATGTATTTGGCTCATAATATAGGCTAGATACATCAATCATTCCATGAACCTAAAAAGTAAAAAGTCTCTTATATTTAGGACCAGAGGGAGTATTATTTTTCTCTTTTATGGTATTAACTTTTCCTATGTTTAAAATATTGTATAGCCTCTAGCAAAGTTGCCAGCGTGTTTGGTGAGAGATTTTGGTAGATAATTAAATGGAAACCAGATTGAGGTCTCTATTGAGAAGAAGATTTAACCTTTTTATTGGATGTGAAACAGACATTATCATGGCGGGGATTTTGCCAGTATGCATTGCCTAATGAGGAGTCTGAATTGACCATGATTGATTGCTCTGGACATATGTGGCGATGCCTTTTCAAATTTGATGACCAAAATGACATGGCATGCAAAATTTCTGGACATGGTCTAATATCTCCAAACCATATCGTTTGATTGAAGGCTCAACTCTAAGATTTGGTGTGACTAAATCATCCAACAATAAAGTGGTTCACTTTAAGGTTTATCCTCTTTTGAGAGTCCGTACAACTTTGCTCGCACCTACAACAACTGCTGCCCACATACCTTTCTATCAAGTTGAACAATAATATATCCATTAGACTCTTCTTATTTTGTATTATGTTTGTCTTTTTTTTAATCTTCTAATTTTGTTCTACTATGTACCTTTGGACTTGGTATTCTTAATATTTGTGTTAAGATTTTGTGTTGTAATATTCTCATTCTATCATCATAACCTAAAAATTTAATCTAAACAACGACCATGATTGGTAGCAACCATGATTGACATGCGCGAACCAGTGCATCGCACAAGTCGGCGTCTAGTTTGTTACATAAAAATAGTTTTGTTTAAGATAACCTCTTCATAAACCATTATTTAAAACCATCCTTAAACTATAATTATTATGAGTTATGGTATTTTCCATGCGGAAAATTCCATACCTTAGCTCAATTTTTGCACAACAGTTTACAAATCACTCTGGCTAGTGTGGTCGAGTTTAAATTACTCGAGTTCGCAACACAAAGCATTTGCATGAGCGTCTTTATCAAACATAAAATAGTTCACTCACAACAAATTCAACCACAATTGATCGCATCACATTCAATTTCAATTGATTTTATCACTTAAAAACACATGCTCCAGCATTTCTTCCAAAAACCTGATTTTCTAAACAAGATACCATCTTATTTTATGCCCTCCGGGACACATAAAATAGTTGAAGCAAATATCCATCACACAGCCACATGGCTGCCGGAAAAATCAGTTCCAAGGCCAGCCAGATTATATAATGTACTGTAACATAACAGACCCAAAAGGCCAATGAGCCAAAGCAATATGTAACATTTCTCAAATCATACATAAGTTCTGATTTTCCATAGTAATGCGAGTTTGCTTCGCAGTGAGTAGGACATAAGTGTATTACCGGTTTTGTGAAGGCATTCTATCTGACCCATGCCTTAACCGAAAGTTGCCAGACCTGTTACTTGGATCTGACCGGTTTGCGGTTTGGTGGTACGGTCTCCAGCCTGAATCTCTATCAGGTTGGCTCAATGACAATGAAGGCAAGTGGTCTCTTTCCCAAGCATGGAAGCGACTTGGTAGATGGTTTTCTTCTGGGAAATTGCGTCCTGATGAACTTGATGGGATAAGGAAGAAGCCACCGCTTTGATCTGGTGATGTGGCCACCTGTGCTAGTTGACTTGAACCACTGTGACTGCTGGCTCTTCGGGCGACAGAAGAAACAGGCGTCCGCATTGTAGTTGAGTTAGGATGTTGCTGCGGTTGATAATATGCCTGAAGTGCCTGGACTCTATCACGGGCTCGAGCATTGCTACCGGGATAAGGAGGGATCATCGAGGAACCAATTGAGCTACCCGCTCTCGCAGCAGAACTGTATGTACATTGAATGTTAGTTGTAACTCAAACAATAAATTATCAAATATCAATCCCATGAGCAGATTCCTACTAGCTAGTACAGATACTGCGACCCATCAATATTTTATCCTATTAGTTTGCATATAACCAAAATTACTTGCAAACTTAACACTATAAGACTGAATATCGGTATATATATATATATATATTATACTATCTCCAGTACTGATTATATACAAGTTTTGGAGATTCTTGTCGTATTTATACAAAAAAGGTTACAACTTTTAACATATATTTATTGTTCAAGTGACTTTCTTACCTTCATTTAAAACGTGTCTTTAATATTAGTAGGCTTATTTAATGTCTCGCAATATTTCTATGCGGGTGTATTTGGAAAATCAATAAAAAAGTTGCAACAATAAATAATGTCATTTTTTCTTGTATTTGGAGTATTCCGGTTTGGTTCACATCAAATTACATGCGAGCAATTCACTCACCTCATGAAAGCAAATTTATTGTATTATATAAGGCAACATCAATTCTAAAGAGCTACCTGTGACCAACAAGAAAGGGAGGCATAAAAGATCCTGATCTCGGTACATCCGAACCACCCCTGACTGGTCGTTGACTAGCAGGTGACACTGAGGGCTGATCAGCAGCAACGAGACGACTGCTTGCAGTAGAAAAGGGAGGGGTATGGTGCTCCCAACTGTGATAATGAAGATCCATGGCAGGAAATGTGTAGGGGGCTGGCATATCAGTAGGCACAGATGAACCGTTCCAATGATTGAAATTAGGCGCTTCTGATACAGCTCCACCTGAATTGGAGGAGGATGGATGTATCGGTCCAAAGTAAGCAACATACGGACAAGGATGACTAGCAGATGATACCGCTGTATGTTCAGCAAATACAGCATGTTGTCCAATTAAATCAGGATCTGCATCTCATGATTTCAGTAAATTAATATTCTGGTGCGGTACAAGTGTCAACTTTAAAAAAACAGAGAGGCTTATTAAAAGTAAAAGGGATATCTTACATGCAGTCGATGAAAAATCGCCTTCCCTGGAAAAATCAGGAACATAAATATAAGTTGAAACTAAAATTTAGGAAACCTTAAAAGATTGAATCATTATTCGTTGATAAACATGTTGAGAAGAGAAAGTTTGGTCAATTTGGTTAGAGCATTCAACATAGTACAAAATATATAGCAATACCATGTTCCTACTCCAGCAAAAGGAGAGGCAAGCCAACCAAAAAGGTTACAACAACCCTTTTTAACATACCTATTTAGAACACATTCTTAAGGATATATTTTTTCATAGCTTAACAAATCAATGTATGATTAACAACCTATTAAATTAAATTCAATAACATATGCAACAACCCTTCATACAAGCTTGACTGCAACGACAAGAAATAAACTGAAATATAGCTAAGAAATAGAATGCAATACAAATTAACTTAAAGAACAAAATATGTACTTTGGCTGGGCCTTCAGTTGCAGATGGTAAAAAGTACTCTGAGGTCTGTTATAGTTATTTAAGACGTTGGTTAGTTAATTATGTTTTGTTAGTTAATTTTCTAGTATGCTCTTTAGAGAGATACTTAGGCCCAATAAGACACGCTGCCTATAAATATAGAGAAGATACAAGAGAGGGGGCATCCTATAAATTGAGTGATTTAGGGCCTTTTGGAATTGGGAGGTGGGCGGACCCTGGAGGATCTGCCATTATTTTGTAATCAAAGGCGATTCTTTTCAATTTTTCTGTAATAATTAATACCAATTGGATATAACAAAAGAAGAAAATGACATGAGGTAGCAGTCAAGAGGTGAGGTACTACAAAGTGAGAAATTACAGATTAGGGTGGCAGCAAAGCAATGAACAAAGTTCATCTAAAGTGAGCTGGTCTGTAAATTGCCAATGCAAAACATTACAGTGTTTGTGTGTTGAGGAGGGGTCGGGCCAGCCAGTCCCTATGATTACCACATTAGTTGAATCTACAAGTTGTATGAGTTAAACTCGAGCAACTTCACTAAAAATTTAGCAGTTTCTACTTTCTACAAAAAATCGACAATTTGATAGTGCTTATGATGATTCCCAAGCAACTAAGCTAGAAGTCCTATTATAAATTACACATTTGGAAATAAAGGTTTTTTTTTAGAATAAATACATAATTGAGCAACTAAGAAACCAACTTTTCAATTTATTGACGCAACTGGCTACAAAATTTTAATGTTCCTCGGCATTTCCATCAGTCTTTCAAACACATTCCTCTTATTTACCAAAAGACTGGTTTTAAAAATTCAACCACAATTGACTTCAATTATCAAAGACAGCACCAATAACATGAAGAATGTCTACGTAACAGCCAAAGACAAAAAATAGTAATATGTATGACAGATAACAAGTTCAACTCTCTGATTCAAACATATATAATCTTGAATTTGTGGAAATTAACTATGCTTACTCGAAAGATGAGGGAAGTCGTGCCAGGTTGCCAAACGGGCACCAATGAACTCCAAAGGACTGCAGAAACCATTTAGAGGGGAAATGTAGTCAAAATGGGCAGAAATGTTTTTGCATATCAAGATAATAGAAGAGAATAATAAATAATTCCAAATAAACAATGTAATGACAACCTTAAACTTCAACCACTTACTCGTAGAAAATTGGATTTCATCTAGATCAGTGTACTATAAATGTCAACGGAGAAAATTAATGTACTGACAGATATTAGGGGTACACTCACACATGATACATATCAAGTACGAGTGTCTTTTTCATGTGAAAATGATAGAAGTGAATCTTTACTATTACATCAAACCATGGAAGGTAAAGATTAAAACATAGTCATTTGATTTTTATAAATAACCATGCGATCATTAAATAACTTCAATTTTAACCATCAATGAATGAAGATTTAGTCTTCTTAAAAGAGGCATTTATGCCGAGTTATTTGGAAAGTATGAAATAAAATTCCAATAAAACATATGTTTAACAGGACTTTACCATTTCAGAGTAGCTAAGATCATATAGATCCTCATCATGCGTCCAGTCCTCCATGCTGAATTCTGGATATGACCGGGAACCATTAGCATAAAGCCATTGACCCTTTTCAATCTTCCGACAATTAGGACATTGCATCGCTCCTTTTATATTGAATGCTGAACCAATGCAATCTACATGACATAAAGAAAGTATAGTAAGCACAAAAATATAATAACAAGTAGGAGCTAATTGGAGCTGTCCAGCTTGATTGAAATAGATTCCAGTAAAAACATGACAGCAAGCAGTATTGCCTAAAAACAAGCAAGCGTAGTTATTATTAATTGCAGATAACAAATGACCCTAAAAATGATATAGCGGGATAGCACATAGCAGAATGACCACTATTCTAATTTTTCTATACAAATTCAGTAATTAATAATACTCGAGAATTACTCAAAATTCTGATACAAGAGTGTTGTTACATTTTTATTCCACTAGACATGGCCCGTTATTCACCAAAAGAAGTATGTGGCAGGCCCATCGTTGGGCTTATAATGTGAAACCCAAACCCTAAAGCTGAAATGTCTTCTTCATCTCAATAAAACATATGCAGCCTCTTCTCTGTTACTACCACAAGCAACCGCCACACTATTACATATCTGCGTCTTACTTCTTCTCCTCTTTCATTCCCTGTATTTTCTTTCTTTTTCCTGTTACTTCGTTTCTTCTCTGCAATTGAAGGTGTTGGCTGGCAAACACCAGTTTCCGGCAGCAAATTCGCCAAAGAGCTGTCGATGAATGGTTCATGAGTAACAAACTAAGAATAACAAGTGGGGCTTTCAAATGATTTTACTATCTAAGCCCTATCGCGTGCGTAACGCCATGACATCGGCCACTAATTGAAAATATGAAACAACCAAATCCAAATAGATAACACTATCCGCATAGTCCCGTGGCGGCTTGATAATGCTACTATCAAGCGCCATTGGTAACTCTGCCCAACATTAAGTGTTTTCCCTATCTGTATGTCCACCAAGGAATACATTAGGTTGTCTGAGTGCAAGGAAATTTAGGTCGAGGTCGTGTGAGATCAAATTATAATGACAACCCTCAATGTACCAAATATAATTGCCAATTTCATTGAATTTCTGCATCTTTGGAGATTCCCGGTTGCGATCTCACCTTCTACCGGCTCTGGCAAATTACTGTCTCGGTCATTATTTGTTATCCCTCCTCACTGGTAAATCTCGGTACAGTTTAAGACACTTACATTTATTTATCGTTACATAAATTGTATACATAATAATTCAAAGCATTTTCGGTGTTGTGTACTCTGCTTCCCTATCCAGGACTGATATTAACTATATTTGATATATCCAACAGAAATCAGTACAAAAGATTAAAACCAATACATCAAAACAAGCGTACATAAAAAAACAAGCTAACAATGATAATATATCAATCAACTCCATAAATCAAACTTCTGCATAAGTTTGACGTTCACTATAATTCTCAAACTGCTTTTTCACATAACACCTTATAGCTATCTTCCAAAATTTAAAGTATACATTATAACCCCCAAATTATATATCCAGTCAATGCATACTTCTAACCACAACTCCACAAGAAAACTACATATGTCAATCAGAAATTCTACAAATTTTACAACAAGTTGGTCAAAATGTCTCTGATTAGAGTGTAATCAATTCAACAAGACCCACATAACAAAGATGAAATCTTATCTTCTATAAATCATGAAAACTGATCTAGATGACCACAATTCGATCATTAAAAGCCAACTTCACCAAAAATGAAACCCGCAACAACATCAAACAACACGCGCAACCGATCAAAATTACAAGCATCCCTTCAAATTCAATAGTTTCCAAAAGAAAGATATACATCAAAATTCAATCATCAATATCGTATCGCGACAACAAAAATCATTTAACAAACAAACAGGATCCAATAAATTATTTAGATTCTATAACCTCCAACACCAATAAACATACAATTAAGAATCAAAATTCATAAAAACAAAAAGTAGATCTCAATTAATCAAGTTCAATTAACATTAATTCCAACGAATTTGCATGCATTAATAAGATAAAAAAAAATAATTTTTTTTACCAAGATGAAATTGATGTCCACAAAGAAGCTTAGCGAAGGATCTATCACCATTATCAGTAACAACCTCAAGACAAATTGAACAAGAAATTGACCCAAAAGACTTGCTTCCTTCATCATCCATAACCTTATGATTATTATTATCATCTTCTTCGTCGTTACCAAGACCCATTTCAAAAACCCTAAAAATTGGGGAAAATAAAAATTGAAAGGAAAAAGCAAAGAAACAACGTTGTTATTGTGAAATTGAATTGATGTATGTGTGTGGATTAAGAAAAAGACAAGGAATTGAAAGGTGTTGTTGTAATATGAGATCTAAAGTGGTCTTCGTTTCGTTTCGTTTCGTTTGGTTTGGTTTGGTTTGTGTTTGGAAGAAAGAAGGAAGAAGAACAACGAAACGATGATACTTTGTCTTTTTTTTTTATGTTGTTGTTTGTTTCTCTTGACCAAACAATTTTTTCAACGGTCACGATTTGTTCTCTTTGACATTTAATTTATCAATTTTTTTATTTTATTACAAATAAAACATAATGGTGTAAAATTTACTCCTTGTAATAACTAGTTGTAAACTTTAAATCTAACTAGCGAAGAGAATAGTCACTGTATTCGATGGTGAATATTCTAATATCGATAAAAAAGTTGTAAGTATTATTAGTAGTATATCAGTTGATCAATAAATCTCATTATTAATGCTTAGTCAAAAAAATGTTTTTTTGTTAAAAAAAATCTTTAAATATGATAATTTTTTGTAGTTGGATATTCATTTAATACTATATTTGAAGAAATTTTTAACAAAATTAATAATCATTCAAAAAAATACTTAAAAAGGTGTGAGCACAGAGGCGTTTATCAAGTCAAAATCAATGGGTTCTCCTTTTCTATTTGGAAATGAATCAAATGAAGTTAAAGGATAAAAATCTATGTTCAAACTTTGAGGACCCAGAGTAAATGAAATAAATGTTGTTGATTGTTGAATTTATAAATTTATCCAAGAGTAATTTAGGAAAAACGATGTCCCGTAAGCTTAACTTATTTGGCTGGATATATTGTACGAAAAATATAGGGATTCAGGTTCGAACACAGATACATCCACTTATTTCACCTTTAAGGAGTGAATTCTAGCCACTAGGCTACATGACAAAATTTTTTTTAGGGAAAACCTATTGCATATAGGGGTAGATCCAAAATTTGTGTTTAATTTATTGAGTTATGTTCAAAATTGAGAAAGGAAAATGTTAAACATTACCTTCAAAGTAATACTTAACGAAACAAAAGTGGTAAAGAAACTCTTGAGATTTGTATATTGAGAAAATACACCAACTTTTAACTTTTAAGTCAAAATTCACCATAAAACAAATTTTTTAAGGAACGAATAAAATGACTTGAACTAATTTATGACAAAAGTGAAAATCGAGAAACACAAAAGTTCAATTTTAAAAGAGGACTATATTTAAATTTCTTTATATATTTCCTCTTCAACTAAGGAGTTTTATTTTTTGAGGTAAGGAATTGTTATACTTAAAATGTAATGTCAGCGCAACTTGCTTTTGAAAACAACCTATTCAAAGTTGAAGCTTGCATACGTGATGCAGAAGAAAACTTTATCCAAGCATTGACAACTAATTTTCGTGGCACACCAATGCAAAGATCAAAGAAGCAAGAAGTGATTGGATTATGATTTATGAAAGACATTCAAATGTATCTCAACATCAACCAGTTAGAGATAGAGTTTGTCTGTCTTTAAGTGGTTCAAACCATAAAGAACAAGGAAAAGCAGCTAAGCAAGTGATAGAATTTAGTATCACCATTTAAGAGTGCATGAGACTTTTAAGTGTTTTTGTTTTATTGTTGAAATATTTTCAAGTGTTTTTAGTAATTATAAGTTCAGTTTTATTTGAAAACAAACTGTAATCGAGCAACCCGTGAGTTAATTTAGACGACTCGTTCTTTGAGTTATGGCACTAAGTGGTTCAAATTCCCTCCTAATAGGATTGAAAATGAGTCGAGTCGAATCTATATGAACTCGGCTCGACTCGATAAGAATTGTTTCATCTCAAAACTCGGTTCGCGAGTTTGATACAAACTCATTTTTTAGCTCGAGTTCGGCTCGTTTTAAATTTACAAACAATTCAATTCGGCTCATTAGGTTCGGTTCGTCTTTAGCTCGAAATTAAAAATAATAACTCAAATGATGACAATAAAAATACATTCAAAACTAAGTGCAATGCACTTTGCTACAATTAGATTTTAAACTATTTTATTTGTGTTATCACCTTCTAGTTCCTAGGGGAGGGGGTCCTAGTAGTCTAGAGTTCAGCCGCGAGTCCGCTAGGTAAGTAAAGTCTATGTTAGTGATTTCCAAAATAGTTAAATTATTTTAGAACCAAAAGTTGTAACTCTTCACCAAGAGTTGTAACTCTTCATATGAATCATTAATATAATCTTTAAGGAGTACTAAATGAACCATAACATTGATTCAAGTCAAAAATCTGATGCATATGATCATAAGTCATAATTTTGGTCAAAGGTGTGTTTTCTCTCATGTGAAGGGTCATATGATGCACTATAAATGTTTGTCATTCGAGCATCAATTGGAATACATTTTTTTGGAGATTAACAGCAAAATTCTCCCTCATTCTCTTACTCTAAATCATCCATCAATTCTCTAATGCATGAGTGAATTATTGGAACCATAAATCTGTAAAATACTATTAGGAGATACGCTTGTTGTGGTTGTGCAATACACATTAAGGAACTCATAGTATCATGAAGGAGATTTGTTGGTCATTCCTATTGCATCCAATATATAATTATTGGTGGGGGCGAATCGAACCTACAAGTTAGTGTGGCAAACGCATACGCTTTGAGTTTTACATGCATAATCATTAAACTTTTTAGATTTCAAGTGCAACAGTCTTTTCCCAACAATCAAGATATATAACAGTCTAGCTCCAAGAAATTGTTCCACTCAGAAATTGAATTTGGATTCTTCCGAAATCTGTCATCTGATGAAGCTCATTAGCCACTTGAGCTCAATAACTTAGTTAAATTTAAACCTACTTTATTTATAAACAATTTGCCTGTCTATATGTATCAAACTCTTCAATGTGGGACTTGTGTTTGAATATTTTCAAACAAATGTTAATTAGTCTTTTTATTATTTTCAATGAATATTTTAGTGACATGTTAACTACATTTTGATGCCAGCAAATACCTATTGTACTGCTTTTTTTTAGTACATCGGAAATTTAAATTATTCCCGTCAGGGATCGAACCTTGGATCTCTCCTTACCCAACTTATATGTTCCCCAACTCTTACCACTTGAGCTATCCTACTACTTTAAAAAACAAATAGATGGATATCAATGATAAAAGAACTTAATTTAAAAAATAGAAAATTAAATTACATTTCTTATTACAAATATAAATGTACAAAATCAAATACATAAATTTAAAAATATTTTTGAAGTATTATATATATATATATATATATATAATCAAATCAACTTTTGAACCAAATAATAAGTCGAACTATATATAGTTTAAGTTTAGTCCAATTAATTAACAAACATAATTTTCAACTCAAGTTCGATTCATTTAGTTCATGAACCAAATTCAATGAATCAATTATCAAATTAAATCTCAAAATTTTCTCAAGTTAATTTGGTTCATTGTCACTCTACCTCCCAGTCCCAACCACAGTTGCAGAGGATAGATCACCACCACCATATCCAATACCAATCACTATAGGACGTTTGGTACAACTCGTTGTTTTACTAGTCACCAATTTTATTTTTTTTGAATCAAATTTGTTTTACTAGTCACCAAATTTATTATTTATCCACTCTCTATGAATAACATTATCTTAAATAAAATACATTAAATTTGTTTTTTTTTTATTTTATAATTTGTTACTATGCTATATCATGATGCGGTATCATTATTTTATGATTTATAAAATATAAATTAAAAAGTCAAAAAATTGTTTAGAAATCCTAATTCAATTGACAAATGTAAAATTTGTTAGTCGAACGTCGTGATCTGAGTTTGAATTTGAGACCTCATAGTTGTGTATCAATTTAATTTTTTATGAATTACCACTTTATCTAAGATAAAAAAAAATTAAATCATGATTGATGGAGTGTACAAAATTTGAATACCCAAATGCTATTTTTGTAGGAATGTTAAAAAATCAACTTAATTTTTTTGTTGAATAAATTGAGCTATTGTTTGATAATTTTTTTTGGGTGATATTCAAGTTAATTATATATAAATAAAAAATAAACCCATGATAATTGTACCACTAGCTATTCATTAATCATTTACAATTATATTTGACTATGTATGTCATACACAATCTCAACCAAAATTTGTTTTTATTTTTACCATTAATATCCAATTCAATGAATCAATGAATCCAATTTAAAAATCAATTTTAATAATAAGTAGTTTCAAACCCCTCTCAAATACAATTATATGAGATCACACTTGACCAAGTATTCAAAATATGCCTTTATTATTATCCCACTTGCAAAACCATATGGTAATCTTATCATATCATCTCATTCTCATCTATGATCTAGCTATAAAAGTAAGAAAAAGAATATATTCCACTAGGTAGAGAAGAATATTCCACGCCGCGGCATACATTCTCAAAATCTCAATAATCACTTTTATTTTGATTGTTTGGGTCATACATGTGCCTAACATTACATATTACATATAATTAACATTTTTTTAATCTTTTTTTTTTTGCACAATCATGGATTTTGAATTTATTTCTAAAATAATTTAAAGGTGAGGCATAAAAGTGGCGAAGTTAGACTCAATTGTTGGAGAAGACAATAAATAAAACATTGAATTGTCTTCTCTCACTAATAATAATAATAATAATAAATGAATAAAAGGCAAAAATGTCACACGCATGAATTGAACTGCCTCCACTTCAATAACAATCCAAGCCTAATACCGTCCAGTCAAATTCATAATCCCTACTCTGCCTTAGAGTACTTATGCCTCTGAGTAGGGATGATTGTAGTTTGATTTCCACATTACGTTTGGAAGGAAATTAAAATCAAATAATGTTAGAACTCGTCTTGAATTTTAAATTAAGACCATGTGCAATGGGTTATTTAATGGTATGTTTAATTACTATGCAGTATGAAAATGCAGGAAAAGGGAAGGAGAGAGAGCGATTCTTGTTGAACAGATTCAGCTCTTGTGAATCTGACACACGGTGCCACGTGGCAGCGCGCCATTCGCCGAAGCAGGGCGCGTGCGCGCCACTCGTGACAGGCGCGCGTGAGTGTCAGACCGCGCGCGGAGAGAGAAACAGTTGAGGATAAGGGCGGACACGTGGCATAATTAGATTGGCTGGGCGGATTTTTAATGCATTCTTATCTTTAAACTCAATTATTTCACAGCAAATTAATTTTTTATTTTTTCATCAAAATTCGTAAAAAAAATTTCTCTATAAATAGAGACTTAGTTCATTTCATTTGGACACAAAAAAAAATCATAATTTTTCACTCTCTTAATCGTTTTATTAGTGTTTATTAGTGTTAATTTTGAAGTTTAAGTGTTTTTTTTAGTAAAATGAATCCCAATAATTATTTCAACACCCAAAATTCCAACCCTTCTCAAAATCCAAACACTTCTCAAAATTTTAACCCTTCTCAAAATCCAAATCAATTTTCTAACCAACATTCTCAAAACATGTTTAATTTGAGTTATCCACCAAATTTCATTAATCCATATGATCCATACTTTTACGGATCTATGATGAGAAATTTATCTCAACCACCACCGTTTTATGGTAATATGTCAACGATGAATGAAAATGTTTCTGGTGGTGGTTCACGTGAATTTCCCGAATATTCAACACATCTGGACAAAGTTTGGAATGATTCATGACTGAAGATGATTTATATCGACTAATTATGTTATTTGTGTGTTGTAGTGCATTTTAAGTTATTTTGCATCGTATTAATTATGTTACTTGTGTGTTGTATTTAATTGAAGTTAATTTGTACCGTACTAATTACGTTATTTGTGTGATGTACTGCATTCGATGTTAAGAAAATAAAAAAAATTATTAAATTTTTTTTGTTAAGTGTTCGTTTATTTTAATTTAATGTTAATCGATAATTGTAATTTTATTTAATCATAAAAACAAAATTTGAAATTTAAATAAGAATGTAAAATAAAAAGTGGTGGGGTAGGGTGTTTAATGAAAAAACTATTGGAGAGAGTAAAAATTGAATGTGTGTTGAATGATGATGTGGACTGTAAAAAGTGATAAAGTGGGTGTTGAATTTTTCTTACCATTGTACATGGTCTAACAGGACTCATTATCTTTAAGAACCAAAGAAAGTGAAAAAAGAAAAAAAAAACATGCCAAAAAGAAAGATAGTCAAAAGCTTTTTGAATAAATTTACAACATTATTTTATTTTTTAATAATTAAGTGCTAAAAATCCATTTTCTCAATGTCAAATTGCATACACCATGATATATTCTTCATTTGTTTTATTACAATGAGTGTCTAAGCCTATAAGAAAAGAAAAACTAAATTTGGATTAGTCTGAAGGATTTCTATTCCTATAAAATCAGTTGCGGGTGATGACTAACTTGCACTAGACATGACTCATATTAACAACGTCTTTCTTCAAAGAGCAACCGATATTAATAAGATTATTTATACAATGATTGACTTCACGATAAGAACGTTTCACCACTGTCACCTCTCAATCCGAATAAACAAACCACAAATTCTCTTAAGGCTTAAACATATATTTGGTCCCTGTATGTACACAAACTTTTCGTTTTAGTCCCTGTATCGAAAATTTTGACAAAATAGTCCCTGTATCGCGCTTTTTTTTTGACGTTGGTCCCTGCCGTTCAATTTGATCCAAGTGGCAAACGTTTTGCCACCTGGACCCTGCCACGTGGCCAAAAAATGTTGCTGACTGGATTAGAGGGACCAAAACCTAAAAATTGAACTGAATGCAGGGACCAAAACCAAAAATTTGAACTAAATGCTAGAGGGACTAAAACCAAAAAATTAAACTAATTGCAAAATGACACATTTAAACTCTAAATCCTTAAATTGAAATTTGTTTCTCTACTCTTCTCTTCTCATCAACCTTTCAACAGAGAGACTCATTGCTAAATATGATTAACCTGATGATTTCCCTTTCAACGATCCCGATCAACAACCGCCCAACCGTGGTGGTTTTCTCAACGCACTTTCTGATCACGTTGTCAACATTCGCAATGCCTCTCATAATTTCATCAAAAAGCTCATCCAAATGGGGCGCAATGATCTACGCAAAATTATTTTTGCCATGAAAGTTAGTTTATGAGAAGAGAAGAGTAGAGAAACAAATTTCAATTTAGGGATTTAGAGTTTAAATGGGTCATTTTACAATTAGTTTAATTTTTTGGTTTTAGTCCCTCTAGCATTCAATTTAATTTTTTGGTTTTGGTCCCTGCATTCAGTTCAATTTTTTGGTTTTGGTCCCTCTGGCATTCCACGTGGCAGGGTCCAGGTGGCAAAACGTTTGCCACTTGGATGAAATTGGACGGCAGGGACCAACGTCAAAAAAAAAAGTGCGATACAAGGACTATTTTGTCAAAATTTTCGATACAAGGACTAAAACCAAAACTTGGTGTACATACAGGGACCAAATGTATGTTTAAACCTTCTCTTAATTAAGGATCTTTCCACCAAATTATCACTACTACTCCCACTAAAGCGAGTCAATATCCTCTTCATTTTTCATCATTTCCTTTTTTCTTGTACTTTTCTACCAAAATTGCATACGTACTTTAAAACTCTTCAAAATTACAGTAAAGAGAATAAAAATAAAGATAATCTTAATTTTACCAAGACAATTTAGCACTACTAACGAATCAACATTCAACGTCCCGAAAAAAAAAGTATATCTAAGATTCAAGATTTGCGTTTCCAAAAAAAAAAAAGGAAAAAATCAATAAGATCTTTCATTATAATTTTTTTAAAGGATAATACCTTTATTATCTGAAAAAAAAAATCTTCATTAGATTAGATAAAGATTAATACTCTATTTCATAAACTTTCATTCATTCATCAATAGATCCTACATTATTTCTCTAAAAACAAATCAGATCTTCTTTATTTTTTTGCACAAAAAAACAAATCAGATCTATATACTTTTAGGGTCTTGTTAATTCTTTAATATGTGCCTTTGGGGCACATTTTAACATTTGCCATACTTTTATAACGAACTAATATTTTTATTGTTTGAGCCATATAACAATCTAGTATTAATATGGCAAAAGATCATGAATTATCTTTTGTAACTAAAAATTCTTTTGTAACAAAAAAAACAAAGTATAAGATATAGAATATTCGAGAAAAATAAGGAACAAATATTTTTGAGCACAATCTAAATCTAAATCTTGTAACAACAAAAAAAACAATAATCATGCTTGAATTCTATATTTTTATTCTATAAATACTCAGCACCACTCTTTAACCGAATCTCACTCAACTTTCCCTAATTAACTCTTTCTATTCTACAATTCTCTTTCTCCGCAACCATGCTTGTCTACCAGGATCTTCTTACAGGTAAACCTTTCATCTTCATCCAATTATGGAATCAATATAATCAATGGTTTTCTTCTATGCACATGTTTTCATAGGGTTTATTTAAACTAATATTTTGTAAGGTTATTAAGATTTTTGTTTCTAGTTCTAGCTTTAGATTTTAGATTATCTATATAATATTATTGTTGTTTTTTTGTCCCAAAAAACAGAGAAGCTTTAAGGTTTTCAAACGAATTTGAAGTGTTCTGTTTTTTTTAACCTTATATTTGAAGTAGGATAGAACTTTGATTATTATAAAAAAATTAATAGAATTTGTTGATCTAATCTTATGTAAATTAATTGTTTTTGTTGTGTTTTTGACAGAGGAATAATTTTCTGATTTAACCATAAATTGCTATACTAGTACTATTATCTAATCTTAAACATGTTTGTTGATTTTAGTTTAACATGGCTAATTAATTGCTAATGTTTAAGATTATTATTGTTTTTGGTTATGGATTGAATGAAATCGTGCTGATAAAAGAAAATCTTCAAATAGTTGAACTTATGAACTTGAATTTGTTGATGAATTTCTAGGTGATGAGCTTCTCTCTGACTCATTCCCCTACAAGGAAATTGAGAATGGAATGCTGTGGGAAGTTGAAGGAAAGGTTAGGAACAAAAACTTCTATAATTTGAAACCTTAATTTTTTTTTCTTCCATGTTTTATTTTTCAAGTTTTCAACCATAAATTAGCATTTCGTCAAAAAAAAAAAAAAAAAAAAACCATAAATTAGCAATAACTTAATTGTGTAATGTGATTTTTCACAGTGGGTTGTTCAAGGAGCAGTGGATGTAGATATTGGTGCTAACCCTTCTGCGGAAGGTGGAGGCGAGGATGAAGGTGTTGATGATCAAGCTGTTAAAGTGGTCGACATTGTTGACACTTTTAGACTTCAGGTAAAACGCGAAATCCATCTCTAAGTGTTAGAAACGTCAAATTCAGTGATTAAATTTTCGTCAAATAATATTTTTTTTCATTGTTTTACAGGAGCAACCAGCTTTTGATAAGAAGCAATTTGTTACTTTTATGAAGAGATATATTAAGTTGCTAACACCTAAATTAGAGGCAGAGAAGCAAGAATTGTTTAAGAAACACATTGAAGGAGCAACTAAGTTTCTTCTCCCAAAACTCAAGGATCTTCAATTGTAAGTACTTCATTATGTTTCAATGTTTCATTTTTTTTTTACTTTGTTTATTTGTTTACCCTTTATTATTTGGTTGATTAATTTATTTGTGGATAAATAAACTTCACTGATTAAGTGATTAATTAATGTTAATGTGACAGTTTTGTTGGTGAGAGCATGCACGATGATGGAAGTCTTGTGTTTGCTTACTACAAGGATGGTGCTACTGATCCAACTTTTATCTATTTTGCCTTCGGATTGAAGGAAATCAAGTGCTGATCAAATGGCTATTTAGTTTAATATGTTTTTTGGATGATTTTTTTGTTTTAATGTTTTTAATTTCTAGTACTCAAACAAGTGATTTTGGATTTTTTGTTTTGAAATACAATTGAGATTTTATGAGTTTAGTATGTTCAAAGTTAACTTTTTATTTTGTTTCTGATATCATTATGACTTGTGAGAACATGTTACTCTCATTATCATTATGTGATTTAGTAGTATAGTAGTATGGTTTTGTCATAAGTTCTATTTGCAAGCTTAATCACTTAGTAATTTAATTTCTTATGTTGAAAATCAGATCAGATGTTTCTGTACACATGCTTCATCAAGCCTATATCAAATTAAATCTATTTACTGTTTGAATGTAAAATATACTAAACTTTTAAACCATTTAAAAGATATATCCTATATTTTGATGAAACTAGTTCAGTTCAATACAACAAGCTACTAAAATTTATTAATTCTCTCAACATTTGTTTTAACTGTAAAACAGAATTCCATTGATAGAAATCAAAGAGACTAGAGATAAACTATATATTTTCATAAAGATTACTTGTACAAATTTCTCTACGTACCTATTCTTGCATGTCTTGAAATAATTAAGAGCCGTATCCTAAACATTGGTACACCAAAAATAGTTACTCATATTTCTTAACGGTTGGCCTGGTGGTATTGGCTTGGAATTTGGGAGTATGCTCCTCCTCGAGGTCTCAGGTTCGATTCTCTCCAGTGACAATTTAAGAGGGTTAGTTTAGCTTCTTCAAAAAAAAAGTTACTCATATTTCTTCAATTCGTGTCACAGCGTTTCAACTTTTCATTTCATGTACACAATTCCACCCCTTTCACACTCCAATATGAAAAACTATTTTCTACTAATTAAACCACAACCAAACTTTGAAATAACTATTGCAAAATTTACCTATATTGCTTAAGGTGGTTATGGAGGCCACATATATTAAAAAGGTGAGGAAATGTTTTATTATGATATAGCATGCAACTATTTGATCTATTTGGAATGCTCGGAATCTTAATGGTCATTTTGAGGCGAATGTTTTAATTGAAGAAATAAAATTGTTGAGTTGAAATTAGAGTAGAGTGAAATTATCGCCTTGTTTATTTTATGAGCGGTTTTAGAACCCCAGGAGTTGTTTGTTGCGTTAAGTCTCTTGGGAACGGTTGTTTGGTGCTCAGTGAGGGGCTGGTGTCTTGGCACTGTGGTTTTGGTCGGGGAAGTATGTTTGTGTGCTTTGCTATTGTGGGATTGTAGCGTTTCTTTTGTTTGGTGCTGCTATTTGTTGTTTTGGCGCCTTGGCCTTGCGACTTGTGGGCTTGTCTTGTTTGTAACCTTTGTTTCTTTGCTTCTCCTTTACATCTTATTTAGGAGTATGCCTTAATAATATTTTTGCCATTCTAAAAAAAAAAACTATTGCAAAATTTTACTTAGCTGCTTCACAACGAATCCAATCAAACAAATTGTCTCCAAGATGTAAATTCCTAATTTCTGGTAAAAATATTCACAAAATCAAGTTCATTTGGCAACGTCCAATTTTAAATCAACTAAGATTCCACACTAAGTAAAAACTAGAAATAAAATTTTTAAAAAGAAAAACTCCGTACAGAATTAGCCAATAAAAACTAACCACAAAAAACAAATTTGCAAGTGGAGCATATATTTGTGAAGATGTTTCAAATGTTTTTATTGTCTTTGGGGGTAAACCTATAAAACATTTTTGTTACTACTTGTTATTTGGTTAACCAATTTTGTACCACTTTGAACAATCATTGACCCGTTCTCAACTCTAAAATTATTAATTTTTACATGAACCAATCGGTCCACACACATTCAACTGGTTTACAAAGCCTAATCACACATTCGCACTAATTAAATATAGCTCGGGCCAGTTTCTATTACTTTGAAATTGATTGTATCACAGGTTTTTTTAAAGACGGGTGACGGTCTTGGCAAGCTATAAAAATAATGTATAGTAAAATGGCACAAAAAAGTAAACAAATGTCGAACATCAAATTTGGCGGCATTCGCTTAGCTAAGATGTTTAAGATTTTTTGAGCGAAGCATAGCTCGTTCGAGATTCTAGCTTAAGCATAATAGTTCAAGCTTGCTTTCTTCTTCGCTTGGACTTGAATTATACCTTCATTGAAGTCCTCATGATTCACCTACATTTTGAACAAAAAAAAAAAGATAAAAAGGATATTCCTACAGGTAAATTATCACTAGCATTGAAAACATATTTCATCATTTTATCAGTGTATAAACAATGCTTAAAGTAATATTCTGGTGAAGTAATATAAATTATGAAATACAATTGATGTACCAAAAAAAATAAATAGGAAATACAATTAAATGTGTCAATGTATAATTATTGAACTTAATTCTTAATCGCTCACAACCAATGGTCAGCTAAAGGCTATGCTTGGATTATAATTATATATTAGTACTTGATAGGATTTTATCGTGCTTATAAGAAATGAAGAAAAATTTCAAACAAAAGTGATATCTTGTTAGACGATACAGGGTATTTAAATTAGTTCCAAATCTGGAAGAAAATATACCTCAGTAGCATCACGGCGTAGAGCCAACATTCCAGCCTCAACACATACAGCCTTCAGTTGTGCTCCATTGAAATCATCTGTGGACCGAGCTAGTTCTTCAAAGTTGACATCGGGGTGAACATTCATCTTCCTTGAATGGATCTGAAATATCAAGTGGAATCAGTCATCAGATATTCTATTCTGAAAAAAAGAAGCAGGAGATGAAGTTTGAAGATACCACACCTGCAGAATTCGAGCTCTTGCCTCTTCAGTTGGGTGTGGAAACTCGATCTTACGGTCCAATCGTCCAGAACGCATGAGAGCGGGATCAAGAATATCAGCACGGTTAGTTGCTGCTATCACCTGCAATTAACAAGAATAAATGAAAATGACATTTTCATCACTTACATCTTAAGTGAACGAAAAACACTAAAGATAATTCTAACTTCCGAAACTAATTACTTATAATCACTATTCTATGTTTATTTTACAATATCACTTTTCAAGTTGTTAATTTGAATTTTAAAAGTAGTCATGAAAGAAAATTTAGATGGTAAAAAATTTAAGGGCGCCATAAACACGGCATTTCAGAACATATAGCTAGTATGCTTAATTAAATAGTGTAGTCATCTATGAAACTTCCCCTTATCACATCATCAGTAGAAAATCTAACCATACAGAATGAAAAAATTAAAGACAAACCTTAATCCGGTCATCACTACTAAAACCATCAAGCTGATTGAGCAACTCTAACATAGTTCTCTGCACCTCCCTGTCCCCACTCACTTCACTGCAATCAGCCACAATATGAGTCATAAGGTTACTGAAATTCTACTCTTGCACCAATAAACACTCCCGATATCTCAAAACAAAAAAAGAAAGAAAATTGGGAAGTTGATCTAAAATCCTGCAAGCTAATAAGTAATACCTATCAAAACGCTTGGTACCAATGGCATCAATTTCATCAATAAATATAATGCAAGGAGACTTCTCTTTTGCAAGTTGAAATGCATCACGAACAAGTTTTGCTCCATCTCCTATGAACATCTGGACAAAATTTCAGGCAACATCATCAAATATTAATCCCAATACAAAGATGCGAATACAATTTACACAAACAACAAAAGGAAGGAGTGCAAATGAAATAGAGGGAATGAGTATGACTATCTAGATGAGTTAGGTAGACAGTAAAACATATTAGAATCAGATACTAGTAACCAAGCATGATTATATTCAGAATAAAGAATATAAGAAATAAATAACAATAAATCCTTGTACAATCAAGGTGGTCATTGATATCAAGGTTGTCAAACTTGAGTTTTTACGTCAACTCATTTTGTATTAAGTGGAATTGACTTGTTTACGTACAATAGTTTACATCGTATTAAAATAATATTAAAATTAATATATACATAACATATATGCTTATATAATACCATAAATCATTAATAGTTAAAAATTTCAACTTATTAATGATTGGTACGCTCTTTAAATTCGTGATACGTTCAAATATATTAATCAGTATGTTATCAATGATGTCTTTATTTAATCAACTTAAAATAATAAAATGTATAAAAAAAACTAAGGCAAAAAATTAACAATAATAATAGTTTGGTAAAAAAATAAAAGCTACCGCTAATATGTTAATATTAATAGGTTATAATGACGTGTATAAAAAAAGGATATAATAATAGTAGTAAAAAACTAGTCTCGCACCCGCATCTAATATTAACAGCCCTAGTAAAGCGAAACTACGCTATTTTGTTTTCGAAGAGTCCCACATCGAGGTGCATGGTAAATTGGTAATTCTCAAATATGTGGTGGGAACCCAACATTTCTTTCCAGTGAAATGATTGTGTTGTCCCTACGATTTTAACCGAGTTCAGTGAGTTAACACTTGACTTCAGCCAAGTTAACACAGTTAAATTTCCAAGTTTATCAAATTCTGAGTCTACTACCGAGTTGCTTAGAATGATATAATGGATCAAAGGAAAAATTAGATTTAGATGATCATACCTGGACCAGCTGAGGACCTGCCAACTTCAAAAAAGTGGCATTTGTCTGTGCAGCACAGGCACGAGCCATTAAAGTTTTTCCAGTCCCTGGTGGTCCATATAAGAGCACTCCCTTGGGTGGACGAATTCCTAATTTCTGGAAGCGCTCCTTGTGGGTCATTGGCAAAACGATGGCTTCAACCAATTCTTGGATCTGTTGAAAGATATGCAATTGTTGATAAGAAGATCCATTATCTTATTGACCACAAATTCATTTAAAAAATGATGTAATCCAATAAATCATGACAAAAATTAAAGCTTACCTGCTTCTCTAATCCACCAATGTCATTGTAGTCCTCTGTCGGCTTTTCATCAACTTCCATAGCCTTGACTCTAGAATCATACTCAGAAGGAAGAGTATCCAAGATTAAGTAACTGTCTTTGTTTACACCAACAAGATCACCAGGTTTTAGCTTGTCAGGATCGACAAGTCCAACAACTGGGAGAAAGATTGTCTGCAGTGCAGTCAAAAGAAAACATTATTTAGTTTATGGTTCCAACAAGTTATATGAAGAAGACCTTCCCTTCAACACCTAACTATGAATATACTATATTGTCAACTAAGGCCCTCAGTGTCGTCGATGGCAGTGAGCCAAAATCCCACAATTACAGCCGTTTTGCGGAGCAACAATAACGGATTATGGCGGGAAAACCCCGCCATATCGACCGATATTTACCATATCGAAGAGGACAAAATCCGCCACTTATATCCGCGATGGCTGATATTCGATAAGATTGAAGGCCACTAAAAACAAAATGCAAATAAATACACATATAAAAAAAAATCTTAATATGGTATACGACAAATAGATATCGAAAAATGAATAAATTGTAATAAAATCATCCACGTCACCTGTCGAGTAGATGTTTTTAGCACAACACATTTTCCCTTTCTTTGTGAGTCAAGATCAATATTGGCACCATCCTCTTCAGCTTCATCTTCGGGATTCATTTCCAATATCTAAATGCAAAGCATATCATGTCATAATCAGAAGAAAAAAAAAACTCGGTTGTTTGTGTCAACGTGTTTAAGCTAAGGGTTAAAGGAGTCAAAGGACCACAGTTCAAATCCGGACAAACGAGGAAAAATACTAACATTAACAACTATTTACCGACTTTAAAAAAATGCGGAAAATTAGAAACATTCATGAAAAAACATCAAAACTGATTGTCATGAATTACAGAAGCTTCATTCATAATTCATAATACAAAAGTCATTGATTTCACAATAAAACCCTAAAATAACATATACAGATTCATTCAGTGAAATCTAAACTCTACTTAACAAAACAAAAACACAAAGCAATTAACACTAACAGTAATCTACCTCAACAATGTTACCAACAAGATAGGGCAATTGTTTATTAAGCTTAATCTTTTCCTGATTCTCCTTAATCTTCTCTTTGTAAGATTCCAATTCCAGATTCGTCCTCTGCAACTCTTCCTAAAATCCATAACATAAACAATTCAATTCAATTCAATTCAATCAAAATCATGAAGATGCAAACCCTAAAAAGAGTAGAAAATTGGAAGAAAAAAATATAGAAAAATAATTGAACCTTGAGGATGCGAATCTCGTTGTCGAGAAGACGAGAAGCTCTGACGATGTCATCGGTGCTCATATTCGCTAACTGATCATCTTCGAAGTTAGCATCTTCAACCATTGCTGTAGCCATAGCGATTGAAAATTGATGAAACTTTTCTTCACAGAAAAAACCTAATAACGTTTAAGTGATCGGTGGAAGTAAGTAAATAGATTTTCGCATAAACAAACTTGTTTTATTTATATCCTTTTGTGTGTTAAGCACGAAAAAGATATCAAAGTTTTGGGCCCATAGTAAGGGCAGAGCCCATTTGTTTTAAAGATATTTCTTCTTTTCATAATTTAAATTTATATAATCTTTTTATTGTATCTATTTTTATTTTGCTAAATTTTTTTGTATAATATTTTTATTATTTTTGTTTTGTTCATATTTTCTTTTTCTTTTTCTTGCAATGTTTATTGAAAATCTTGTTACACAACATTAAGAAACTCAAAATAATTGTAACTTTTAAATTATTTTTTTGTAGTTTTAATTTTTTTGAAAGAAAAAGTGTGTGCAAGAAAATAGGAATTTATTAGTGGATTAAAATTACGGTATAATATATTAAAAAAAAAGAATATAATAGGAAGGTAAGGTGCAATTTTTTTTTAATTTGGTGTTACTATTATGTTCACGTTATATCATACTAACCTAACGGGTCATTGTACCTATCTGTGTGATCAATTTTTGATGAAAATAAAAATGTATTAAAAAGCGTTAATGGGTTCATGAAAATACCAGTATTAATATAAGTATACTTAAAATACCAGTATTTAATTGTCTATATAAATATAAGTATACTTAAAATACCAGTATGAAAATACCGTTAAAAATAGACAATTAAATTAATATATCAGTATAAATATCGATCACGTGTAAATTAAAAATAAAATTAACGAAAACAAATTATATAATAGTAATTTTTTTAAGTATAATAGTCATCATATTAATCATATATTAAATAATGATATAGTCATATTTATATGTATCACGTGACCAATAAAAATGAATCAATTGAAGTTTAACTAATTAAAAATTTGATATATACAATATGTTATGAAAAAATTAAATAAGAAAAGTTTTAATCAAAAATATTTATCTCAAAAAATTATTGTTGTTTTTATGAAATTGATTTGATTTGCTTGTTTTTATTCAAAAGTTTGGTTTCTTTTTGTACAAAAGTTGCTCATTAATCTTAGTTATACAAAAAATGTGTTTCATTGATATGTTTAAAAAATAAAATAAAATATGTCATAATTGAAATAATGACATGGGTGGAAATCGAAGGGTGTGACTTGGTATATCTAAAAAATAAAATAAAATGTTTCATAATAGAAATAATGTCTCAAGTGGGAATCAAATTGTGTGTCTTGTTAATTACTTATGAAATTTACCTTATTTTTAATTTGTTTGAAGAAGACTCTAATAATTTGCCACATAATATATTGGTAAATGAGATAATGTCACTTAGAAAAGTGACCACGAGAGACATTCTTAGACCATCTCCAATAGAGAACTCAATTTTAGAGAACATAATGGGTCCCACTTGTACACATCACTTATTTATAATTTTTTAATAATAGTACCTATTAAGCACTCAATCTCTCCAACCCAACACCTCTTAAAAAGTTCTTAATGGGTCCCACAAATAACTCTACATCATTTAATTTAATAATAAATTGTTCTTCACTATATCATAAAGTATGTGAGAGAAAATAAAATAATATATAAAAATGTGTGGGACCTGTTAAGAATCAAGTGAGAGAAAGTGCTTATTTAAGAATAGTTACTTAATAGGTACCATTTTTTGAATGTGCTCCAATGAGAGTACCTAATAGGTACTGGTTCTTAATAAGTACTAATGCATAAGAACCTACCATTGAAGATGGTCTTAGATACTCCCTCCGTCTCAAAATATAATGAAAAAAAATAATCTTGCTTATTAAGAAAGCATAATCATGAGAATTTAAAATATGGTTTTGTGTGATTTTTCGTGAAATAAGTTGTATAGGAAGATGTAAAACTATTTTTATCGGTTATTGTTTTTTGAGAAATGGAGAGAGGAGGAAAAAAATTCAGTGAATAAGAAAAAATACATTCTTAATTTTTATTTTTTTTCTCTTTTATATTTAGGATTGGAGAGAGTATATATTATAGAGATAGAGAGTATTCAATTATCTCTTTGTCTCCTCCCTAATTTATTTTTCATCACTACTGTTCCTTTATCTTTTTACACATTTTTTTTTATCATTATTATTTTTGTTTATTTTTTTTATTGTGTCACATCATTTTTTTTCTGGGATAACCATATTATTCCTTGCGTTGTTTTCCATAACTGATCAGAAATGAGCATTGGTTGCAATTAGATTATCAATACGTGTGTTAACTTTTTTCTAAAACAAATCTTTGTAAAAAAAAAAACCAATTATCAATTTTTTTTTGAAGCGAAAAACCAATAATCAATTATAAAATTGTAAACACAAACTCATATTATCAAACTAAATTACAGAGTATTCGATTTTTTTTATTTTAAGAAAAAAAGTTATTGGATTTTTGTCCGATTTCGAGAAAATAAGTTCTCGAATTTTTTTCGATTTCAAAATAATAAGTTTTCGGATTTTTTTTTATTTTGAAAAAAAAAATTCAAAAATTTTCCGATTTCCAAAAAAAAAACAACAAACAACATAGTTAGTGGTTATAGAGCTTGAAACATTACATAATAAGAAATTAAATTTTGTCCATTATTATTTACCAACGATGACTTGTTTGTTTTCCATGTATGTTGTGTAGTATATATATTTATAATTTCCTTAAAAAAAAAATTTATAATTGTTTAGGTTTAAATTAACAAAGTGAGTGCAAAATAAGGAACAATTTTAATGAAAGTTACAAAATTAACCTTCAAGTTATAGTTTTAAATAATAAATATGAAGGACAATTTTAGTCCAAATATAAAAGTCGTATATTTAATCGGATAAATTTATACATGTGGTGCTTCCACTATCCAGAATTTCTGGATCCGTCACTAACCGAAATAATTCAAACTTCAGACATTAATGACACTCCAATTTTTGCAAACCATATCCATATGAGTTACAACAATAATTTTGCAGACCAAATCCATATCCATATAAGTTATAACACACACATTTTGATTACATGCAACTCTGCGTGAAGCTAGGTTTGATAAAGGTTATTGAGTTGTGACTATAATAGAGGCATCCATTTAAATCCATGGCAAAAGGAAACCACTCTATCAGAAAAAATGAACACAATGTATAATAATTGAAATTAGATGAATCTCACTGTTGTGTAGTAAGGTCGGTTATATAAAAAATATTGTTGAATCCTAACATCAATCCATTGTCGTCCAGCGGTTAGGATATCTGGCTTTCACCCAGGAGACCCGGGTTCGATTCCCGGCAATGGAATAATTTATTTTTATTAAAACAATAACATAAACATTAATACTTGTGTTTACTCCGGTATATACTCGGTGCACAAGATTTTGGTGATTTTAAGGTAAGAAAATTAATTCAATTTTAATATCTTTTATTTAAGACCCTTTTTAAAATTTCACATGTATTAGTGATTTTTTTTTATAATAAAAATGTTCTTATTTAATTTATCACTGAGAACATGTTGATTTTTTCTCTCTTTCTCTTATGATATCAATAGCAACAAGAATAATTATAAAAAAATCAATAGTAATAAGAATAATTATAAAAAAGTAATAGTTTTTCACAAATTTAATGATACAACTATTTTTCTTAATTCTAAATTGTAAGTTATTCTTAATCTTAAAATGTTTAGTGTACTATTTGGTTCGCCTCTTTGTGAGATGGTTTTTGAAGATAATTGACACTCATTTGTATTATGAGTTTATGATCAGGAATCATCCATTATGAGGAAGATTGTGAGTTCTCAATGTTTCGGTTAATTTATTGACTTAGTATGAAAATATTACTCTCTCTAGTCTCATATATAAGTAACAAATAATGTTTTAGATTTATTCAAAAGGTAATGTATCTAGACTATAATATAGACTAAATATATTACTTTTTCAATAAATCTAAAAGTCAATTTTGCTTATATATGAGATTGGAGGAGTAATTTTTATGATAGAAAATTACGTCCCACAAAAAGCTATAATAGTAGCTTCCCGGTCGCGACTTGTTCACAATCTCAACTGCATTACCAAACATATTGCTAGTGTCTTTTGAAGTTGGAACGAGGTTCAAACAACTTCTTTTGATATAGTTCTTTGGAGTCCATGAAATAGTAGAAATTCTAGGGTTTAAGATGATGCTATTAAATTACCAAGTTAAGTATTTATAAGGAGCAAGTTGATTCTAATTGAATAGCAAAAGTGCTCCCATGATGTGAGTTTGGCCACAGAGAAATGAGACATGTTAGATGGAAGAAGCCTTCAAAAGGTAGACTAAAATATAATACTGATGTGAGTTTGACCATTAAAATGTGCTTATGTGATGATCAAGGGTAATTTGTTTTACCTATAACATAATGGAGATCATAGGTGCTCAAGGGAAGAGGGTGAAACAGGTAGGTTTTTGGTGCTCTAATGTGGATTAGTGATCACGAAATGCGCATAGATTGTGTAGATTTCTAGTTGAACACTTGGACTCTATAAGAGTGGTTGATGATTTTCTTGCTCAAGACATGATGTCTTAAACTTTTGTGTAACGTAAAAATGTGCAGTAAATACTCAGTGGAGAATTAGAGAGCCAAAAATGCATCTAAACTTTTATTTAAAAGGAACAGGGGAGCACTTTTAAGCCTTTATCTAACATTTCAATCATATGTTGTGAATCCTAGAAATTAAAGCAATTTTCATAGCTAATTGCAAAAGTGCGAATGCGATTCTACCGTTTAAATAAAAAAATTAGTATCTGAACCAATGACCGATTAATTTGAGAGATCAATCTCATCGTCTATTAGTGAGAGACACAATTAAAGTTAAAGCAAAACTCAAAGATTGACATCAAGAAGATTCGAACTTACGATCTACTAAAAAGCATACTCTAAAATCTCAATTTTATACCATAAAATCTATCAAGGATTAATACCATTTTAACGTATGGTGAACAAATGTAAATTGTTAGGCAAAGCCGCAAAGGCAAGCCTAATTAAAATTATTGAATAACTAGCCCGTCTCATTAACAAACAATTAATTAAGGGCTTTTAGCTTGGTCCCCCAACTGCATGACCTATAGAAGCTCATCTCTTCAAATATTTTCTGAAAGAAACTAGTACCAAACCTCGATACATCATACATGCTTGCCATGTTTGAAAAATAATTCAAAACAATTTGTGGGGGTCCTAATGTATAATAACCAATGGTTTAACAAAAGTCCACTCTTACCTTTAAAATTTGTTCTACATCAAAATTTAACAACTATTAAACAACAAGCATCTTAATCCTGTAAGAAAGATATAGCGAGTTCAAATTTTAACTAAAAATCCTCTAGTTGAGATTTTTCTATCAAAATAAAAACAGGGAGGAAAGGCGAGATCGACAAAATCAGTGTAAATCACCTAATTTTAGCAAATGCCATACTTTTGTTCACAAAATCATTGCTCAAAATTACATTGCAAAACAAAATTACTCAAAATTGGAGCAATAGCTGTAGCAGCAAGAGTGGACTTTTGAAAACCATTATTGGAAACATAATATGATTATCACCAATTCGCAGAGCATTTAAATCGACTTGATTGTCGAATTTTAGTTGTTCAAAAAATATAACTATTCAATAAACTATTAAGTATATGCTAAAAAGTGTAACCACAAAAACAAACAAACCAAAAAGTTTCGAGTTTGATTCTTAAAGAAACAATTCTTATGACGAACTCCAGACTATCATAATCCTTTTTTTCCGGAGTCGAAGAATTAACACAAAAGCATGATTTTTATTTTTCTACAAAACATGTTAAAATCCAAATAACAGAAGCACTATACTCATCATCAACAATATTTCTCACAACATTGACCAACCAACCAAACAATCAATTTAAAACTCAATTTTCAAAACAACAAAAATTAAAATTTAGCTTCTGCACCTAGTAATGGCACTGCAACCACGGCTATAAGGATTAGCCTGAGCACCTGATCGACAATTGTAATACGAAGCACCACGACGAGAGCATGGAACAGTGTTCCTTTGCATAGCACCGTAGCTGATATACTTAGTGGTAGCTAAAATGCGCCGGTTGATCTCAGAATCAAACTCAAACTCCTCGCCTTCTAGACATTCGGCTATCGAGCCTTTACAGAGTGGCTTCATTATAGGTATCCATCCCATTTCAAAGTTGTGGTCTCCACCGGCAACAGCGGTCGGAGAGAAACTCATTGCTAATAGTATGGTGGTGGTGATGATGACGATGAAGGTTAAGGAAGATGAATTTAGCATTGATGAATGTACCATTGTTTCTCTCTTTGTTTTTCTTTATGTTTTTCAGATGAAATGAATGAATATTTATTATAAGGTATGCTATGTTATGAGTATGAAATTAATTGAGCCAGTTGTGAGGTTTTAAAACTTTAAAATGTGCTGAATAATAGGACATTTGGTTGAGATTTATTTACGTATGTGCCATTTTGATTCTTTGAATGAACAAGCACTTCTTCTCGTTACTCGTTTATTTGAGTTGGGAACATGAAATATTGAAATGAATACACATGGCACTCCCAATAAAATAAGGAATACGCGTTCATAAACAGTAGTTCAATGAATAAACACTCCATTTGATATCTGAATTTGTTCCGAACCAGATTAATCGGTCCAATTAACCGGATACTAACGGTGAAAACAAATATTCTTTTTTACTAATTACTAATTTAATCTTTAGACTAGTATTGAAATCAATTAAAAGATACTTAAATTATTGTTTTATTCAACTATTTAGTCTTTAGACAATAATAATCAACTAAAATATGTCTAAACTTTTTTTAGTTTTCACTCTCTGATTCCTAGGAGAAAGGGTCCCTAGTAGTCCAGTATTCAACAGAGAGATAACTAAAGTCTGACCAAGAAAATGTTTCACCCATAAATCGAACCTAGGTTCTATCAAAATTTGTCATTTGATGAAGCTCAAATAACCACTTGAGCCCAATGACTTGGTTAAAATATGTCTAAACTATTCTTTCACTCAAATAACACTCATATTAAGTTGATCATTAATATTTAATAGTGTTAATTGAGGGACTAAATAGCAAGTTGAAAGAAGAAAAAAAAGACGTGTGAAGCAGAGGGATACATTACAGAGGCAGGGGTGGAAAGGAGGGCACAAAGGAGACGTGTGCAGCATCAAGAATCAAGATATATATAAATTTCTATTTTCCTATAGTTTATGTATCCAATGATAGGAGAGGAGACGATCAAGGCATAACTTTTTTTTGTTGTTTTTCTAAAGCTTATTTCAACCAATTCTATATTCCAATGGAATCAAAATGAAAGAATATATAAATGAGGCGCACGTCACAAACACATAATAACATCAATCTCATTCTAATTACTTATTCATGAAACGGATTCAATGACACATAAACGGTACTCAACAGAAACACAAGCAAGTAATAGTAATCTACCTCAATAATGTTAGCAAGCAAGTAATGGAAATCTACCTCAACAATGTTACCAACGGGATAGGGTAATTGTTTAGTTAATTTTTATTTTAAAAAACTCGGAATTGTCTCAGATTGTTTGAACGAAGCATAGGTTGTTCGAGATTTTAGCTTAAACATAATAGCTCAGGCTTGCTTTCTTCTTTGCTTGGACTTGAGTTATACCTTCATTAAAGTCCTCATGGTTCACCTGCATTTGAGAACAAAAAAAGATACAAGCTAAGTTGGTCTTGAGCTGTGGCACTGAATTGAACCGAAAAAAATGGCAATAATTATGGCAATAGATATATAATTGTGGAAGAAAACAAACCTCCATTGCATCACGACGCAGAGCCAAAATGCCAGCCTCAACACAGACAGCTTTCAATTGTGCTCCGTTGAAATCATCTGTCGATCGAGCTAGTTCTTCAAAGTTAACATCTGGGTGAACATTCATCTTCCTTGAGTGGATCTGAAATATCAATGTGGAAGCAGTCATCAAATATCTGTTCTGGAAAAAAAAGGAACAAAGCAGATGAAGTTTGAAGATACCATACCTGCAGAATTTGAGCTCTTGCCTCTTCAGTTGGGTGTGGAAACTCAATCTTACGGTCCAATCGACCAGAACGCATGAGAGCGGGATCAAGAATATCAGCACGGTTAGTTGCTGCTATCACCTGCAATTAACAAGAAAATGGCACTTTGATCACTTGCATCCCAGTGGGACGAAAAACCAAAAACATTGGTTCCAACTTCTAAAACAAGTTATTCATATTCACTATTCTATGTAATTTTCTTTACAGTATAGCTATTCAAGTTGTTAAATTGACGGGAGTCATGGAAAGAGATTATTAAATAAAATATAACCATACAGATACGAAAAATTAAAGACAGACCTTAATCCCGTCATCACTACCGAAACCATCAAGCTGATTGAGCAACTCTAGCATTGTTCTTTGTACCTCCCTGTCCCCACTCACATCACTGCAATCAGCCACAATATGAACCATAAGGTTGCTTAAATTCAATACCTATTTTTGCAAATTAATACTCTACTCTTGAACTGATAAACACTCCCTCAGTCCCTCTACCACAATGTAAAAAATAAAAATTGGGAAGTTGATCAAAAATACTGCAAGCTGATAAGCAATACCTATCAAAACGCTTTGTACCAATTGCATCAATTTCATCTATAAATATAATGCATGGCGACTTCTTTTTTGCAAATCGAAATGCATCACGGACAAGCTTTGCTCCTTCTCCTATGAGATTCTAACAAAAATTTCAACACTGTCAAATTTAACCCCATGCATATTCCCAATAAAAAGATGTAAAATACAATTTACACAAACAACAAAGGAAAGAGTACTAATGAAATAGATGAAACGAGACTAAACATCAGAATCAGATACTAGTAACCAAGGCTTGTATTCAGAATAAAGAATATAACAAATAGATATAAAAAAAACTACGCACAGCAGGGTCATTGACATGCACCGAAGAAAATATTAGCCAAGAAAAGACTCTACTCAAGATAACGAAAAGTTGAGTTTTATTGTATCATTTTTTATCCATGATTTTTTTTTACACGGCTTTTTATCCATGATTAGAAATATATAATGGATAAAAAGATAAAATTGATTTAGATGGTCATACCCGGATCAGCTGAGGACCTGCTAACTTCAGAAAAGTGGCGTTTGTCTGTGCTGCACAGGCACGGGCCATTAAAGTTTTGCCAGTCCCTGGTGGACCATATAAGAGCACTCCCTTGGGAGGACGAATTCCTAACTTCTGGAAGCGCTCCTTGTGAGTAATCGGCAAAACGACGGCTTCAACTAATTCTTGGATCTGTTGACAAAAACAGTTATTGACGAAGAGATCCAGTTATATTAATGACAACAAAAACACAAGTGCTTCAATAATTTATGACAAAAGTTAAAGCTTACCTGCTTCTCTAATCCACCAATGTCATTGTAGTCCTCTGTCGGTTTTTCATCAACTTCCATAGCCTTAACTCTAGAATCATACTCCGAAGGAAGAGTATCCATGATTAGGAAACTATCTTTGTTTACACAAACCAGATCACCAGGTTTTAACTTGTAGGGGTCAACAAGTCCGACAACTGGAAGAAAGATTGTCTGCAATACAGTCAAAAGAAAAACTTAATGCATAAATGGTTGCAACATGTTATATGAAGAGCTTTCGTTCAATATCTAACAATTGTTGATTAAGGCCCTTAATATAAAAGGTGAAAAATAAAACATAAACAAAACAATGTTAAAATTGTATAGGAACAACGGATATTGAAATATGAAAACATCTATTTCTGCTCCAAACACTAAGAAATGGATTATGTCACCTGTCTAGTAGATGTTTTTAGCACAACACATTTTCCCTTCCTTTGCAAGTCATCACAAGCATTGGCACCATCTTCCTCAGCTTCATCTTCTGGATTCATATCCAATATCTAAATGCATAACATTATCATGTCATAATTGGAAGAAAAAAAACATAAAATTACGAAAGCCTATAAAAACCATCAAAATCTATTGTCATCAATTCTAGAAGATTCATTCATAATACAAAATTATGTGCTTTCCCAACGAAACCCTAAGATAGCATAGGACACTAGACGAATTCACTAACATAAAAACACTACTCAAAACGCAAAACAATTAATAGTAAACTACCTCAACAATGTTACCAGTGAGGTATGGTAATTCTTTACCGAGCTTAATTTTGTCTTTATTCTCTTTAATCCTCTGGTTGTACGATTCCAATTCCAGATACATCCGCGTCAATTGTTTCTACAACCACAACATAAACAACTCGACCAAAATCAGAAACGCAACAAAAAAATGATGCAAACCCTAATACGACTGAGTGAGTAGAACAAGGTAAAGTTACAAATGTAGAAAAAATAAAAAGAGAAAAATAGAAGAGAAAGGGAACCTTGAGGAAACGCATCTCGTTATCGAGATCACAAGAAGCTTTGATGATGTCGTCGGTGCCCATGTTTGCAAATTGGTCATCTTCGAAGTTTGCATCTTCGCCCATTGCGCTCGCCATATCGATTACAATTAGTGTGTATACCCGTGCCCACACGGGGTATATATAGTGCACATCAATGTTTGAGAATTATTTTTTAATACTTTCGTGTAAAAATATCATTTTTTTATTTAAATTAAAAAACATTCACTTTACTATAATATATTTTGTTCAAGAATTTGACAATGGACTTCTCAATTGTGTGAACCGGAATGTGAACTTTCAATAGATCATTTCAAATAAATTGAGACAAATTTTAACCTTTTCTTTTACTGAAGACATAAATTTTAACCAAGTATTAATATACTCCAACAGTTAATAAGTACTAATGCACATTCAATAGATTTCTATGTCAATAGTTAATGAGTATTGATGCACATTCAATGTTGTCAATTATAAAATTAGATAGAAAGCCTAATCGTTGTGGTACTGTGGTGGCAATTCCAATCACTAGTTGTTGTGTTCTGGTTCTGCTGTAGTGTTGCTGGTGCACTGGTTAATCTTCGTGCGCTAGCATGGTTTTGTTTATACTCGGTTTGCTGCAGAACTTGGTTGGTGCAGGTTTTTCTCTTATCTTGGCGGCTTGGTTTAGTTCATCTGGTGTCCACCCTGAGCTAGGGCTGGAGGAGCTTCTGGTTGCTGTGAGGCTTTATTTTTATTCAGAGGAAGAATATTCACCTGTGAGTGTCTAAACTCTAATGAGGCTGTCTTCAATTAATCCAACTATTTTATCCTGCTAAAAATCGGCTAAATACTTGATCTACAGAGCCGCGCTACACAAAATAAGTTTAAGCAAAAAAGTGAAACAGATTGATAGTAGACAAACTTTTTGAATAAAAAAATAAAAATAAAAAAGATAACAAAACAGAAAGCAATTCACAATAACCCGAAGATAACAGAACGTCATAACATTTTGAAGGATAAAAAATATGTTAGATCTTGTGTTACAGGTCTACTGCAAGAAGATGACACATACAAATTCCAAAGCATATGCGGACACACTAAGTTTTAGGTTCGATTCGCCCCCACTAATTTATGCAAACCGAATGCAAATGGGTATAGAGGCAAATCCCCTTCAGGATACTTTAGAATCCTTGACATGAATTGCACATGTTATTACCCATGTTAGGTTCCTTAGCAACATAAAAAAGCAGTCAGCGGCCATCCCAAAGGAAACAACATATTGAAGAGTTAATCTAACTAACCCAAAACAAGGCAAATTTGGAATTATCAAAAGTTTAAAATAAAGTTAGGGTTATTTATATTTTGAAGCACAAAGTGAGCAAAGTAATGAAAGAAGAGACTAACCTTAAAGCAAAGAGCACGGACGAGCCTCTCCAGAGATCTCTATCCCTCTCTCTTAGAAACCCGTGGTCATTCCACCACCTTGTCTCTCTGCCTCTTTTGTAGATGAGAAATTGAAACAAATAGGATTTCCATCAAGTGTATCCACGTGCAACATTTACTCCCACGTGGATCAGGACCGCGTGTAGTTAATTATCAACTGCATGTTGTCCGCAGTCAAAATAAATTTGGTCATTGATAAAGATCAGATGGTCATATTTAACATTTGGATCGTTTGATCCTGATGGGACGACCATATTTGTCCTAACGAGGCAGGACTGCATGCAGATTTAATTGCATTCAATCCAAATCCAATATTTATATATGTTTGAAGTTGAATAAATTTGTGTCTAATAGATATCAAATATAGTGCAAATTTTTAGTCCATAAGTGTTGGCTCAACTAACAATATCAAAATTGCTAGTTTCGACGCCTTCAGCCCTTCACCTGAATTGGAATCTAGGATCTTGCAGTTGTGTGTGAGTTTTCGTGGTACTTGCAACTTAAGAATGCCAATTCTAAAAGAAATGTTCAATTAACAAAGTATGATAAAAACTAGTGTCAAAAAATGTCTCCAATGCAAAAATAAACTTTATTTTCTTCACCGAATGTTTCGCATGTAAACTATTTGCAATGTCTATTTTATGCACAATTTGTAATCTTTTTGATACGTTCTAAATTTTAATATCTTAAGCAATTTATTGTCCTTTAAGCAAAGGATACCAGACAATGCAGGAATAACTAATACTATTGACGATCAATTTTTGCAAAACAAACTCAACTCGTTTTCTTAATGATAATCTCCAATATGAAAAGTAGGCTATAATCAAAACTTGATGACAGGAGAAAAAATTGATGCTCTAACTAAACAATAAGCAACATGATTTGTTTCACTCCGGAGATAAAACTAACCCAATTTTTTTGTAAATGCTAAGCATATACACGCACATATTGATGATATATCTAAATTCATTTGAATAAACAAGGTCTACCACAACAGTGAACACCATTCACTAGTTGGTGCCATTCAAACGCAATTGTTACCAATTTGCAACTTCGCAAGCCACTCTAACGCTTGCCATAAACCCAACCCATTAGTCTCATGACGTATAGGGAGACCATGAAACCAAAACAACAATCCTCAAATATCTAGTTAACACTGTTAAATTGAATCTTAGTGAAATATACTCAACAAGCAACTTAATGGTGTGATGATAAAAAAAAAATGAGCAGCTCCAGTTTAACTAGCATTCTCATTTTCCATCGAAATAATACAAAAGCCTTTGATCTAAAGCCTTTGATCTCTTATTTGCATAAGACAAGGTTCAACAAGGATGATCTCTCTCGGGTACAACAAAACACACAAAAATCATGACTCAAACCAGCTTAACACCAGCTTCCCAAAGAGAATCAATAACCGCTTTTACCTTTCCATGATACCGCTGTTCTCTCTTCAAGAGAACAGAAACAGCACGAATATCCTTAAGCGAAAGGCGTTCTGCAAGTAGCTTACCAATCTTTGCAGCTGCAGCAACATCCCGAGTAGTTTCTAAACTCGATCTCAAGGCTTTCTCCTGTGAGCTTGCAGAAGAGGCAACAGTAGCAGTTGGTGTGTGGATCACTTGAGCAGTCACATACTTATTCGTGAAATGCATCTTCAGAACATAAGGTTTGAGAAAATTTGCAATCCTGGGAGGTCTGACTGGAGGTGGGATAACCATATCTGTTTCGCAATATAACCATAGTTAAAAAATTTCAACTTTCTACCACATTGGAAATCTAGAATCAAATACAAAGTTCAGCATTGTAATGTATCCACAAATTACAAGTTTATTTCATGTTTTAACCACCTAGCATATGCGAATTTCAAACGATCAATTAAATATAAATGTTTCCTGCTTTCGACATTCCTGGACTGGTTAAATGATGCAAAACCACCTAAGATAGTGAAGCTAAAAAAAGATTTAAAAACAAAATAATGAGTTTTTTTTTTTTTTGCCATTGACTACTTTTATCAAACAGTTGGTATGCACTTGACAAAAAATGGAAAAGAAGCTACAAAATCCAAATCCAGTAACAGCAATAACAATAAAATATAGTAAAGAAATGTTTAACGGTGATTTAACAAATAAATGATAGCAGCGATAACAGTGATTGTGCTGAAATGACATTTGTAACAAAAATAGAAGCAGAAGAATCCTGCGAACCTGTTTGTGACGGTGAGAAAGAAACTGGGCGGGTTTGCCGAACTAGACGTGACGGCGGTGGAGAATGCACGAGAGGGTCTGACCAAAAATTTGCTCGTTGTTTAAATGGAACCGGCTCTTTCCAAAAATAGTAGTGGGGATTAAGTGTATGTTTGGTAACACGACGGTGACCTGCTGTGATTTCCAAAAGCTACAAGTTGTAGCTTCTGCAAAATCACGGTAGGTCACCGCAATTCTGACACATCCACCACGATACCAAACATAACCTAAACTGTCATATCTCAATAACTAAAAATTTGTTCTACCAAAAAAGAAAATTGTAACTTGATCAAGGATACATTCATTTCGGATGGTTAATGAGATTCACTAAAAGGATAATTATAAATTTTTTCAATTTTTCGTAATCATCAAAAATAATAATTAACGAACCCGTGCTATTCACGGGTATTATTTTTTTAGTTTTATGTTTGTAATAGATAAATTTTTTAAGTTTTTTAGATAACAATATGTCTTTTAAGTTTCTAATTTATCACATTGTAACCTTCAAGTTATTTTAGGCAATAAAATGCTGAAGTAACTTAGTGAGGTGGTACTGAATGGTGCATTTTAGCTTTCAAATAAGACTATCAATGAATCGAACCAACGCAAA
Source organism: Trifolium dubium (assembly GCA_951804385.1). NCBI lineage: Eukaryota > Viridiplantae > Streptophyta > Magnoliopsida > Fabales > Fabaceae > Trifolium > Trifolium dubium. The sequence goes on along the minus strand of OX638064.1, from coordinate 48,204,305 downwards.
AAAAGTTCGAGGCTCGATTTAATAATTGATTTGTTGAACTTGTTTCATGAACCAAATAAGCTGAACTAAAGCTAAAAATTAAGTTCATTAATTAAATGAACTGAACTTGAACTATATATAGCTTGGCTTGTTTAGTTCACGAGTTGACTCGATTATACGTACTAATTTAATTGACAACTTAATAATTACAATAAAAGAAACATTAAAAAAAATCCAGCATAACTGATTGAAAGAATGAATTATGATATAAGAAGAGTTAATAATCGAGTATAATAGTACTTATATAACATCTTAAGTTTAAGTTTTGAAACTACTAAGTCCCACAAAGTGTATAAAAAAGATGGAGAAGGCGATATAGCTACAAAAGAAGTATGTAACTATTGGTTTCATCATATGAAAAGGAATTAATAAGCAGTTGCTTTGAAATAACTGTTAATTCCTTAGTAGTATTCCTAACCATTGCTTTAAGTGGTTTTAATGTTGGTTAATTTTTTTTGGTGAATCAAAAGTATTCTCCGGCCTCCGTATGCAGCTGTAAAGATTAATCTTTTCGATGTAACTGAGATCCATTTAAGAGGTTGACCTCTTCCAACAAATGTTTCTCCATATACATTGATTGAAGATCGAACCCAAAACTTTTAATGTTGGTTAATAATTATTTTAAGTGGTCTTATTAAGTCGAGCTCAGATAGGTTCAACTTGACTTATTTGCAGCCCTATTTTCGAATAACACAAAATAACTTTTAAATACATATTAACAATTATTTTAGCGCTTTTGTAATTTAGTCCGAAAGGGTAACTATTCGACAGTCTAGATCAAATGAAATTAAGCCTCATATGATTCAACAATAGTCTTGATAAATACAAATTATTGCATGATCAATAACAGGTCTAATGAGGCAAAAGTAAACAACTAAACAATTTGGTTAAAACACTATATAATTTGATAAAAATGTTTTTTTTATACAGTAATTTGATAAACCACTAGCAAAGTGAAATAATTTTTAAATATCAGTATACTGTACATCCGTGCTTATGAAGCAAAGACACTAACACTGATACAGATAATACTTTTGTAAAAATAATGTCGTTGTTAGACATAACCCGTGTCAAACACTAGGACACGTCTAATCTAAAGAGTGTTCATATTAGGAAGAGGCAAACACAACCACAGAACAAAAGACGTACACACCCAGAATTCTTCTATTACTATATTCTACCAACTTTCCATCCATCCATTCATTCAAAGCAAGTTAGCAACAAAGTACTGGAAACAGATTTCCTGATATATTCTAAATCTTTATCTACACCATTACAAAATTCTATCATACCAACCAAATGATTACAAATCACACAATACAACACGCATTAGGATTTTCATCACTAAAATAAACAAACGAATCCGACGGTTGTTGTGATGTCGTATACGTTTCCGTTTCATACGTGTACGGCCTACCTTGACCCTCAATTTCATTTCCAGAATTCACCACATGCGCGTATTGATACGGTTGTGGAGGTGCATAATACGCTGCACCGTAGCTACTTGTGCTAGGATACGCTGTGTGATGACTCACCGTACAAACTGGTGCACCACCATAATTAGAAGGACCACCACCATAGTACTGTGGTGGGTAAAATTGTTGGTTCATGTAATGATTACGTGGCAGACCCTCATTGGCTACATTTGAAACTGGAACTGAACCGTGAAAATTACTTTGACCTTGACGAAAATCTTGACCATAACCTTGACTATGTGACCGGTTACCTGAACCACCGGTACTCATAACATCACCAAAATGTTCAACAAGGTTCTCATTAGCGTTGTTGTTGATAACTTTACTTTTCGCTTTCTTTTTCTTCTTTTTCACTCCGGTGCTATCACCACCGGTGGCACCGGTTTTCTCATTCGTTGAAGCTTCTTCATTACTCTCACAAGGAAATTGCACTGCGACGCTAACTTTTTTCTCGGTTACCGGCTGGGCCGGTAACACCACTGTTTTCATCCTCACTTCAGCTTTTGGTTCATGAACATGTACTACACCGGTTTTCCCGGTTGCGGAACCTTCGTTGCTTTTGTTAACGTTAGCTTCTCCGCTTCCGTTGCCGTTAACTTGAACGTTCTTGGATGTGGATGTGTCAGCGACGACTTTAACTTTACCTGTTTCATTGTCGTTTTCACTGTTTTTGTTGATTTCTGTTTCTTCTTCACTGTTTTCAGCTTCTGGGTCGTTCTGTTTCTCTTTGTTGTTCTCTGGTTTTCTCTGCTTGTTGTTGTTTTTGGAATCTGTTGGTTCTGGCCATAACTCAACATGCTTCCCTGTTTTGGTTGTTAATTTCTTGATCAAAATATCGCTGTTTACATTCCCTGTTACTACAACTTTTTGTTGCCGCAAATCAATGTTTATGTCATCAACACCTAGATTATATTACAGAAGAATATAAAATTAAATTTTGAAAAATAAAATAAAAAATGAGGAAAAAAGATTGATTTTGAAAATGATTAGTAGTTGATTACATACCGTGTATTCTTTGAAGAATTTTGTGTACTTTTCTCTTGCAGCCTTCACAGTGAATGGAGACTTTCAAGACAGTTGTTTGTGAATGTTGTTGAAGAGGATGAGGTTGTGTTGTTTCTGATGAGGCCATTTGAAGTTTGAAGTTGAAAGAGAAAAGCAGAGAGAGGATGTTAGAAAGAAGAGAAGGGAAGAGGGAATATTAGGGGGACGAAAGGGGTAGTTTGAAAGTGATAGGAATGCTTAAAAAGCAGAGAATAAAGGCATCATCGAATAATTTATTTTAGCTTAAATTAAAGGAAAGGAAAGGAAAGGAAAGTAGTATGGTGTAGGCTTTTATGAAAAGAAGGACCTCGAAAAAGAGACAAAAACGTAGGGCCTTCTTTGTTCTTGCTGCAGTGCAGTGCAGCCATACTTTTCTTCTTTTCTTTTTGACGAAGGTATTATACTTAATTAAAATTACTAGTCACTTTTCTTTAATATTTTTAAATTGGAAACAGATTAATGTATAATTTGTTAAAATATAGATACTAATTTGTTAAAAACAATATAGATACTAATTTATTTTCAATACAAAAATATTTAAAATTAATTTTGTGTTTAATTTTGTCAAGGACTAAACAGTAAAATGAGACTTATAATCAAGTGTGAATGGTTGTTGAATGTCTCTTAAACATGCTACTTACGGTATAAACTCTATAAATTAATAGAGTTGGAATTGGAGAAATTTATTAATTTAGAGAGTTATTAATTTATCAATAAATTAATAATTATTAATTTAAAGAGTTTTTAACGACTTATGGCGTTACACGAAAGGAAGCACTTATGACGTCAAACACTTTTCACAATTTTATGATACAATACAAAAATACAACACATGAGCTATTTGATGCAATAAGAAAAGTTAGAGATGAACTCCAAATGGACTTGAACTTTAAAGGAAAACAGACAACTATTGAATCATATTTTAATAGAGTGTAATATATTTTTTTTTAGTTTCTATGAATTATTAATTTATGATTTTCTTGGGACCGAAAATTACAAAGGAATCTCCCGAAAAATTATTATCTTATTATTTTATCGATTTTTTCAATTTTTTACACTGGCCCAAGTCGGGACCAGACAATTTTATTATTTTAGAGAGTTTTTTAATTTACAGAGTATTAATTAAAAGAGATTTTACTGTATATAGAAAATTTTGATCCTACTATCAAGATTAAATGGGAGTTCCCTCCTACAAGTTCACTTAAATTTAGTCTTAATGAAGCTCATAGCAAAAGGAATGTCTTTTCAGTTTGTAGAAGATTGCTTAAAAATGCTCAGGGTAGTTTTTTCCAAGTTTTTATTGCAATCTTAGTCGTAATAATATGTATATGCTAAGATGTGGAGCTTACTTCATGTTATCCGTATTGCTTGTCATCTCCACGTCGTTTGTGTTATTTTTGAAACATATTCTACTCTTATTGCATTTGTTGTCTGTAATTGTTCTACCATCATCTCTTATCTCAAATCGGCCCTCTCTTAAAGAGATTCTTAAATTAGTATGCCACTATTCAACATGACTTTTGAGAGGCCAACTAATGTGTAAATTTTGTTAGCATAAAAAGTATTTGATACACTTTTCCCCTCAATTTCGGTTACTTGATTGTAATTTATTATATACACTTTTAATGTTGCATAGTTTAGTTCACTACACGTACTTATAGAAATTCAAGTTTGAAGTAGACACTTAGTAGTATTAATCAATGTAACATTTGTTGCTGATTCAGTTGTTTTATTTTCTTGATAATAATCAATTCCCCACGTTTTTTTAGTATTTGTTAAGATTGTTAGTTAACTAACTAGATTTAGTTGATAGATTACCAAGTTGGTTAGGAGATTAGAAAGTTAGTTACTCCAAGTAACTATAAATAAATCATTTTATTGTACATTTTACTCATTTGATCTTTTATCAATGTATATTCATTCAATATGAATTTATATGAGTATCTTTCTCATGAATACTTATGCACTCTATATTGCTTATGAATATGATCTTCATCTCTATAATTCCATGATTTTGAACAATATTAACACTCTCATTTATAAGAAAATGGGATCTAATAATTTAGAGTTCAAGCACAAACTAAATAAAATCTGACAAAAAAAATATTTCCAAAGTTTTTAATTAGTTAAGGACCATTGACAATTATGGGACTTAATAGAGAAGATCCTTTTTCATAACATGGTGATGGCAAGTTATATGAAACTAGGTATTGACAAAAAGGGGCAAATGAACAACACTCTATTTGAACTCTAATGTTTACATAAAAGAAAAAAGGATGCAATATCTTTTATCTTTTTTCATTTTCAATTCTCTACTTTTAAATACATTAGTATGCAATTAACATGTCTTATACTATAGACAGTTCAGATCTTACTGTAAAGTGTAAACCATGGAAAGGACGAGCATTAGTGTTGTAAAGCAAGACTCGCAATCTTCTGTGTTAAGTTATTAATTAACTTTCTATATAATGAGTTAATCATCAATAGTATCAATATTGTGAGAACTACATCCATCAGACTGATTCAACCGGTCAAATTGGTTTGAGAAAATAGTTGAACAAGTTAGAAAAGCAAAATAGTTGGTTAAAAAAAAAAGCAAAATAGTCCCACTTTAAAACTTGGGACCAGTATTTAAAATTATCAGAAATTTTAACGACGGTAAAAAATATTTTTAAAAGTAAAAAATCACGACTCTTATCTTCTTTAGTATTTACATCTATAAAATGATATAATTGACGTTGGTTGAATACAATTTACATATATTTTCATTTTTCGGTTGTTAATTTTAATTAAATCCATATAAATTAAATTATTATTTCATTCATAAAAATGAAGATGATCATTAACTTATACTTCTAAACAACAATGTACTGTATTATATATGTAATGGTTGAAATATTAAACATTTTTTAAGTAATTGTCCATGTCATGTAGTACCATTTTGTAACCATCAATATTGATTAAAGCTAGCTTTTAACCCAAAAAATAAGAACAATAAACAATTTATCTAATATAGCCTGTATGGAGTAATGTTATAGTGAATTCTCAATCTAACCCAAATTATAAACTCTTAATGTAATAGGTGCAGCAAAAGCTAGCTACTCAAAAATTGCAAAATTGATATTAAATATTCTTATAATTGAGTAATGAATATAACTCAACTTTATAAAACCGACTTGTAAGGTGAAAATTACTCTCACTTATAAACATATATTCAAATCATCTCGTAACTGATGTGAAACTTCTTAACAAATATAATAATACATAGGGCACAATACAAGAAATATACTTCAAATCACATTCATCGCATATCAATAGGCCTAAATGAATTTGTAGGCCTAAAATTATTAAAATTTGAGAATATTAATTTGTAGGCCTAAAATTCATCGCATATCAATAGGCCTAAAATTAATTTGTAGGAAATGTTTTCCAAATTATTCCGGTTCTTATCTTGTTACCGGAAAATTCATTTTCAAATTCTGGTATATCACTTAATTTTGAAGGAATTTGATTTATAATGACAAACAAAGTTGTCACTAAAAGTGTAAAATCTGTCACTAAATATTAAAAATTAGTAGGTAAAAATCTAGTGGGGTGAACTCCACAAATTTGTAAATGAAGTGTAATTTTCTTTTTGGCAAAAATGATAAAATTAGAATATTTAATAATTTGTAGAGATGAAGGATTAAATGTAGGGGTGGGAGGACAAATTTTCTACATTTTTAAGGCTAAAGCTCTATCTTATGATGATTGGGCCGTGGGATAGCATTGGCTTTTACCACTATGAGTCTATGACTATCAGCACGGCCATAATTGACAATCCACACCCATCTTGTAGTTATTAAGTCATTTTGCCATTAGGAATAATTCGTGAAGGCATCAGTAAAAATCATATTTTTTGTACATAGACGAAAATTCATAAATACATTACAAATAAGAAAGTACTTTTTTTTTTTAAATAAGAAAGTACTTATTTGAACATAAAAATACATACAATACAATGTATGTGTTTATTTCTACATTTCTCTTATTTTTTATCTAGAGCAACTTGTTGCACACATTTTCAAAGACAAAATAGAATAGACAAACAATATTACAAGTATAATAGCTAGAATTTTATCCTTAAAAATGAGTAAGTAAAGTGTTAAAAATTTGAACTCCAACTTTTACATATAAAATATGATTCACTATCAAGTGAACTAAGTTCATTAAAGTATAATTCTTTTTTTTTGGTGAAGTAGACTAGCGGCTAGAAATTCCACTTTTAAAATGGAGAAATGGGATGACCGGGTTTGAACTCTCGCCCCCTACAAATATAATACGATGTCCAACCAATTGAGTTAAGCTTATGGGACAAAATATAACTCATTTTAAAATACATGTAAAAGTTAAATAAGCCATTAAGAAAAAAATTAGTAAGCTAAAAGTCTCCTTCGTACGCAACTGCAGATATTAATCTATTGAAATACTGAAATTCATTTAAGAAGTTGACCTCTTCAAACAAATATTTTTCCATACGTACTGATTAGAGATCGAATCAATGACCAAATAATTAAGAGACTTAAATATCTATCACTTATGTCAAATTATATTGGTTAAACCATTGAAATTTTGGTAACAAAACCATTTGGAAAAAAAGGATGGAAACAAAAACAGCCAGGGATTTCAAGTTTAGGGACAATTACAAAACCCAAGGACAATGAAGTATAGTATTTATTTCTGACATTATATTATTTTGCATAGGATTCTCTTTATTTTTTGTATTCACCCCTTTGCTTCTTGTCCCAAATACTTTGCCAACACATAGACAATATATTCTCTACTGTTGGACCTTAATTATATATCATTTGAAGCTTCACCACATTATGGGCCCTTGTTCCATTTCTAGTGAAGTTTTCCTTTATGTCTTCACTTACAAATTATCACAAGGATTGCAATATTTGATCAAAGCTGTTGTTGTAATGTTATTTCAACTTTTCAACCTTTTCAAGTTTAAGAGTTTGTTTTAATCTTCTACCTAAAGGTTTAATTTATTTCTATTTTAATGGAATGGTCCCATGCATCATGTCAATATTTGTTTTTATGTATTTATGATCACAATTACAGACGAAATTATCATATCAACAATACTTCACCATAATTCTAAAGTAGTAGCACATGCTCATTGGAAAAAAAATCCACAAGTAGCACATATATGAAATTAAAGACAAAACATTGTACCAAACAAAACAAGACAAAAACAAAAAGTACCCATGCTTATAGGAAAAAACCACAAATCACACATAAAAGAGACATTCACTTTATTAATTATTTTAGTAGGAATTAACAAATTAGACCCACCAAAAATTAATATGAATGAGTCATTCACTATTTATCTTTACGTACAAATTCAATAGTCTTGAATATGAAAAAAAAAAATCAAGTTTCGTGTAAAAAAGGCATGAGACCTAAAATAAATTTATAAAGATAAATAGTACATTTTTTTTCACTTTACAACTTGATTTTGTATGCATTTAATATGTCCAATATGAAATCTAATAACGCTCATGAAAAATATTGTGACAATATTATTATTATTATTATTATTATTATTATTATTATTTTATTATTATAAAGATTGCATGACCTTAGACCGAGGGACATTTGATTTGCTTTGTTGAATGCCATAACTACACGAATTAAATGGGAATGCGACACACAGCAGATTTTGCAAGCAGATGACAAGACCAAACCATTCTTCTACTAATGTTAGATTCATTATTTGATCATATATATATATATATGTGAGTGCTGTTTGTTAATTTTATTAAATGGTTATGATTCTAAACCACTTTTGAAAATTAAAATCATCCTTCCAACCAAAATGTGAATGGACAAATAACTTAATGTACCATAAAAAAAATAAGAATACAAAATGAAGACACTTGAGAGTGAATAATCAATTAAAAATAAACATGATAAAGAAGACAAGTACTCTCTTTGGCTTCTCATTATTAAACAATCAACATCTAGCTTTTAGCCTTACATACATGTCTTCTTCACGTGAGATGTTAATGAAAAGTTTCTTGGTAGATTTCGCTTATAATTTAATTAGGTGAATCTAAACATATGTACTACTACATTTTTTGTTGTCTACTAAACCTTACACATAATTTCTTTTTAAATTTCACTACACATGTACCCAATTTTTTTTTATTTGGTGACAGTTTATTTCCGCGTCAAAACACCAAAAGACACGTCTAATACCTCAAATTTATGACAAAATATGACAGTGAGATGCCGTTTTACCGTAATTTTTAAGAGTGGAACCAAACATGCCATTACAATCTTTTTTTTTTGTCGAGATCGAGGTATCCACAGCCGAACACAGTAACTATTCCCTTGCTAGATTGGAGGCACCTCGCTAGAGTGGAACCAAGCATGCCATGCCATTAATATTACAATCTTTAGAATCACTTTTCATTAAAAAAATAATATGACATCTCCCCACAAATATTTTTCTCACACAATAGCTAAAGATCAAATTCTAAATCAAATTACTTTTCACTCCCGGAAAGTAAACATGCAATAAATTCATCAACTAACTAACTAGGGCATAGTAGTATTTAGTTTCTCTATGGTGTGGGGAAATTTGTCCCCACCTTACGAACCATTGATGTTGATTTTTATAAATAAAAGAGGTTGGAGAAATCTTATAGAATCAACGATATGGCGTTAGGCAAGTCCAACCAACAAAACAAGACCCCACAATCCACTTTTACAATCTTCTCATTAAACCATTTTTAACTACTAACAACTTTTATGATCCAACATCAAATATATGTCTCAATTCTCACACACTTATATAACCTTTTTTATTTAATTTGCTATCCAATCAAAAAACCGACTAATCTGAGAAGTTCAAATTATATCTCATCGTTCATTTAAGTGGATTTATTCAGAGTATGTATAAACTAACGATCAAAATTAACATAAGAGAAATCGAATTTAAGATCTTAAAATGAACACACTTCAAAATACCAAAAAAGAAAAGAAGGAGAAAAGTAGTACTGACTCATAATCAAGATTCTGAATGGAAAAAATATTTGTTCCAAAAATGGCCTATTGAGAAGAATTGTCCTCAATAGCAATGACTGTTTTTGATTAATGTGATCATCACGATAGGCGGTCTCAATAGAGGAAAGGAGGATTGAGATAGGCGACGGGGATCATCACGATATCGATGACGATCACATAAATTAGAAACAATCGTTGTTATTGAGGATGAGAATCAACAATTCTTACCACCAGACTATTATTAGAGTCAATATTTCTCCCATTCAGAGTCTTGATTATGAGTCAACACCGTAAGATCAATCAAACTTGATTACTTGTATAACCTTTTTACATAACCTTTTTGAATAATCATTATCAATCAACTTAATACAAAAAAGTTAGTTGGAAGTGTGTTATTATTACACGATGATCATAACAAAAAGAGGGAGAATAAACAATAGTAACACACTAGAAATCTACAACATTTACTTTTCTGACAAACACATAAACATCATAAAAAAGCACACAAGACAAAAGAATTAAGTCAAAGTGTAAAGAAGGAAATATTTTCCAAAACTGTTTTAGCTTATTTATGCATATGCATTAACAGTGTTTCATTGTAAGGTAACAATTGATTAATGTAAGAAAAGATAAGAGTATAGGAACAGAGAAGTAAAGAAGGCCTGGTACAACTACAACTGCCAAAGGTTCAGGGGTTCCTTGGAGTAGCATTAAAGACTTAGTTTCAGATCTTTCTTTTCTTCAACACACATTTCACCAAATGAAAAAAATAAATTCATTTTTTTGATGAAAAAAAACAAAAAGGAAACAAGCTTTTATAAGAGGAAAGTTTGCATTCATATCTTGATATATCCTATATCATATATCATATATATAACTTTTTACCTGAAAAAAAAAAACATGAATTTTTGTTATGAGCTTGTTACTATGATCTTTATCATTATCACAGTTTTGATTACTTTATCATCACAAAGAACTCACATTTTGAGTGTTGGTGGTTTAATCAATGCAGCTGGAAGTTTCCATGTTCATAGTTTACAAGATAGTTATTTCTTGAAGGAGAAGAATGAACAAGAAAATGAAAAACTTCAAGTTGTGAAAATTTCTGGTTTAGATGAGAATGAAGAGAAACATGGTTTTATAGTTGAAAAGTTTAGATCTTTACTTGGTTTAAAGAGTTTCCACAAAAGGGTTCATTCTAAATCCAATGATGATTCTGATTCTGATAAGTTTCTTACACCTTCACCTTCTCCATCACAAAACATTGAAGCTGAAGTTGAATCTTCAGCTCCAGCACCAGCACCAGCACCTTCTAAATTGATCCATTTTCATCCTCATTCTCATCATCAAAATCATCATACTCATTGGAATCATCCACTTAAAAAGCTTCATCATGATGATGATGAAAGAAGCAGAAGGAATAAGAGAATACTAATAGCTGTTCTTGTTTCTGTTGGAGTTTTGTCTTTGGTTAGTGTTTTTGGCTTAATCTTATTCTGCAGGAAAAAGTTCACAAATCATAAAAAGAAGAAACCAAAAAGAACAATGCCTATTTGTAGCAATAATACCAAAGGTAAGATGAGTTTAAATTCAGGGTTAGATCTGTTTTATCTTGATGCATTAGGTGAAGATATTGAACAAAATGGTTGTACATTGAAAAAGACTAGTGACAATGATGTTACTAGTTCTTCTTTTACTAAGGAAATTGTGTCTATTCATGAAGATGTTGAAATGGAACTAGTAAAAAATGATTATGTTGATGAGCAAAATTCTTCTTCTTGTGGTGATAAAATTGTTCATGAAGAATCCGCTCTGAACTGGATTAGTCAGCCTAGTGGGCTGAATACTGGTGGTGAAAACCAAAAAACAATTGTTCGTGAAGATTGTGATTCATCAGAAGATGAAAGTTTTCATTCATTTGTTGATTCACAATCAAATGCAAGGCTTTCTAATGGTTCTATTTGTAGTCTTAGTGATATACAATCTTTGGTGTCACCTCAAAATTCATTTTCATTGTTACCAAACCAAAAATTTCAACCTCAAAACACCAATGATGATTCTCACCAACCACAACTACCAATTAGTCCAAAACATGATGACCAACAAGCTATTGAAAATGAAGAAACTTTTGTTCAATCTCCTAAAACATCTACTTCTTCACCACCAACACCGCCGCCTCCGCCACCGCCAACACCACCATTGAAAATGCCACTTTTTTCATTACATTCACTAACATCTTCATCTAGAGTTTCATCTCATTCACCACTTTCATTGACATCTCATACCTTATCTTCACCTATAAATTCAGAAACTTCTTCAATATCAAATCAAAGTCCTGAAAAAGATTCATTTTCTCCATCTCCATCTAACATAACAAAATCTCCTCTTAGCAACATTCCTCCACCACCATTCCCTCCTCCATTTCCAAAAGGAAGTAGCTACAACAATGCAAAAACACCACCTCCTCCACCTTATCAATTCCCTCAATCACCACTTGGTAAAGATGGTACACCATTGGCTAAACTCAAACCACTTCATTGGGACAAAGTAAGAGCTGCACCAAATCGTACAATGGTTTGGGATAAACTAAGATCAAGCTCATTTGAGTAAGTTCAACTTCTTTACGGTAAATTTGACAGAATCACAATGTCACGTTCTAAAGTTAACTTTTGTTAAAATTAGAGTGGTCTATCGTGATTCTGTCAAATTTATTGTCCATGCTGACGCATCGACTAACTATTTGTCTGAATTTTTTTACATAACTTTATTATTTTTTCATTGTTTAAGCATGTGATGAATTTTAATCAGGTTGGATGAGGAAATGATTGAGTCACTTTTCGGGTATAATTTACAAAGTTCAATTAATAATGATGAAAGTAAGAGCAAAACACCATCTCCAGGAAAACATGTACTAGATCCAAAAAGGTTGCAGAACATAACAATACTCTCAAAAGCTTTGAATGCGACAGCTGAACAAGTATGTGATGCACTAATGCAAGGTAAAAGTACTTATTTATGAACACTTGTCACACACATAAAATTTAAGTTAGTCCATGTGGTAGAATTATTTTTTAACATGGTCCAAATTCCAAAGTGCAATTGTCTTAAATATGCAGCAAATAAAACAATTAGCCCCACACTCATGAATTATGTAATTTTTTGTTTAGTGTTTTCATAACTTGACCAGACCGGTCGATTCAACTGGTTGAAAAGAACTGAATCGTCTGTCGATTGATTCAACTACAATCGTTTTTCAGTCTCTTTAAACTAGATTGAACTGAGTTATACTGTGGTTATTAGTCATTCAGCTCAACCTATTGAACCATGATCGAGTGATTTCACTAGTTCGACATTCGATTTGATTTTGAAAATATTGATGTATTCAAAAGCAATAATGTAACAATAATATTAATGTTATAAAGTAAAATTGAACAATGATTTTGGTTTGTGGCACTATTGAAGCATATGCTTTAAACACCATATTTTGAGGACAATTTAAGGTCAAATTAACAATGTCAAAGATGTTATTAAATTGTTTTGAAAAGCAGGGAAGGGATTGTCTTTGCAACAATTAGAGGCACTAGTGAAAATGGTACCTACCAAGGAAGAAGAGTCTAAACTCTTCAATTATAAAGGCAACATCAATGAATTGGGGTCAGCAGAAAAGTTTGTGAGAGCAGTACTTAGTGTACCATTTGCTTTTCAAAGAGTAGAAACTTTGCTTTACAAAGAGACTTTTGATGATGAAGTTGTTCACCTAAGGAACTCATTTTCAATGCTTGAGGTAATCATGTATCCATATTTTAATTAAGATTTGACCTTATAGTTTTGTCCGATTGTCCTAGTGCAAACAAATATCAACATCAATTTAGTCAACTTCAAAAAATAAATCAATTTGTCTATGAAATTGTAGTTTAAAGATAGGACAATTTGGTTATTGAAATTAACAAAAGTTTAAAATGATTAACGATAATTGAATATCCTTAGTCTATGTAACATTGACACTTTATGTTCGAACCGAAAGCGTCTCTGATGTCAAACACATGTTAATATCATATTACATTTTTCTTTATAAGATAATCTTGAGTTTCCATGATAGAGACTGAACTAGTGATGTATTCATCTTAACATGGACATGCATTACTAAATTTTCAAACATGAGTGAAACTAGCATATACTTAAAATACTGATTGACACACATAGACACCAGACACGATAATGATATTGATACATCGACGACAATCATTTAAAAATATGAAATACTTAAATGTAATTGTATGTGTCTGTGTGTCAGGCACAGACACAGACACATATCAAACATTAAACACACATTCAATTTGAAGTATCAGTGCCTTAAAGGCTTAAACAATCTCACACACAAACATTGTGTTAATGTCCTATATATCAGGAGGCATGCAAGGAGCTAAGATCAAGCAGACTCTTCTTGAAACTTCTAGAAGCGGTACTCAAAACAGGAAACCGAATGAACGTTGGAACAATAAGAGGAGGCGCAAGAGCATTCAAACTCGATGCTCTACTCAAGCTAGCAGATGTCAAAGGAACAGATGGAAAAACAACTTTACTCCATTTTGTTGTTCAAGAGATTATTCGCTCAGAAGGAATACGAGTTTCGGATAGCATAATGGGAAAAATAAGCCAAAAAAGTAACAAAAACAGAACTGAAGAAGAAAAAGAAGAAGATTACAGAAAAATGGGACTAGAATTAGTTTCTGGTTTAAGCACTGAATTATACAATGTTAAAAAGACAGCAACAATTGACTTAGATGTTCTAGCTAGCTCAGTTTCAAATCTATATGATGGAATGGTTAGAATGAAACAACTAGTAGAAAATGAGTTGCATGAAGATGAAATGAGTCATAATTTTGTGATGACTATGAAGTTGTTTTTGCAATATGTTGATGGAAATTTGAAGGAGTTAAGAGGTGAAGAAGATAGAGTTATAGCACGTGTTAAAGAAATAACTGAGTATTTTCATGGTGATGTTAGTAAAGAAGATAATCCATTAAGGATTTTTGTGATTGTGAGAGATTTTATGGGAATGTTGGATCATGTTTGTAAAGAGCTTAGAAAATCTAAGGGTTCACGTACTCCAAATCCTCTTGCTCCTTTCAGATAGATTAGGTTTTTAGATTTAACTTTACACTTTCATGTGTGTGTGTATCATAGGAATTAATTGAAGTTTTCAAACTTGAGTGTAACTTTATTTACATTTTATGGACTTTTGGTGTATGTTGACTTTTGTATTATTAAGACTTAAGAGCTTATTTACTCATTAAGCAATACTAGTAGTAAATAGATATTTTCATTGAGATGTTCAATTCAAATGTATAGTATCTAAATCTAAATAGTTGAAATGTTTGTATTGGTATCCTCTCTCATCACTTATGTGAGCCTAGCTTCATGGATCGTGGCTATAGACTATAGTATATGAATTATTATTGAAATATAAGGATGACAAATTATTGAGGGTATTTTTTTATTTTATTTCTTTATAATGTATTGGAGGTGCTTATTAAGTCATGAAATTGAAAAATACTCCCTGTGTCTCAAAATATAAGAGAAAATTGGTCAATAAAAATTGATGTATGTGGTTAAGAATTTGGTTCAGATATATCAACTTTTTTTGACCAACTTTCTCTTATATTTTAAAACAGAGGGAGTATAAATTAGCAATGCGTACACGCGAGCCTTTATAAGATATTTTTTTGTCAGCATTCCTCATGTAAAGAAAAAGAGTTAACAACGTAACGTGTTAACTCATTTTATTTTTTAAAATAGCAAAATTTATTCAAACATACTCCATAACAAAATTTACAAGAGTAGTAAAAAAAAGGAAATTATGAAGAAAGGGGTACACCCAACCAAACCACAACACCAAAGGCAAGCAACACCCACTAACAAACACCAACTTAGAACAAACACTAACATGTTAACTCATTGATTCACTCGGTGCATATTTTCTTTGTGGACGTGAGCTCAATGAATCCAACACGATTTTTGTTAGAAGTGTTAAATGTGTCGTTTGTTGTTAAGGTAATTAACAACGACACATTTAACACTCCTGACAAAAACCCGTGTTAGATTCATTGAATTCTCGTCCACAAAGAAAACACACATCAAGTGAATCCGCAAGTTGACACGTTACGTTGTTAACATTGATTTGGTGAGGTTTTATGTTTTGTTTTTTAACCGTTGAGATTCAACTTACCAGCTGATTTGGTTGTCTTGAAAAAAAAAATTAATTGCCTTAATTGAGTACCGCAAGATTTATTTACATTTTATAAAAGTCTTAATTGATTACCACAATATTTTTTTATCATAAAAATATTTTAAAATCTTTTGAAATCTTAATAACTAGTTTATGAGCCCGTGCAAGGCACGGGAAAAAAAATATGTTTGAAGATTTATTGACTTTAAAACATACTTTATAAAATTACATACCAACAGGAAACAATGAATTTGTCCAAATTGTAAGAGTGTTAGTCTTCTTAAGCATGTGGTCATGAATTCGATTTTTGGCTCATGCGTATAAATAAAATTCAGTTGGGAGAGGAGAACCTACCTGTGTACTCCACAGATTCTCTGACGAAAATTAGTCGTCGCTAACAGCAGTGGAAATTTTGTATACAAAAATCTTTAAAAATAAAATCTGCAATTTTTTAATAAAAAATAAAATCCTCTTTAAAGTTTTCAGAATGGGAAGAATATAAGCGATTTTTTGGCGGGATTATGAGTTCAGAAATCAGAATCACAGAACAATTGAAGAGTTCATAGTTTCACATCTTATCAGGTACGCATTACTCTCTCATTCATTCTCACAATTCTCTCAAATCAAAATAGGGTTTTTTATTCTTAGGTCTAACACTCGTAGAAAAATAACACATTTTTACCCCCAAATCAAAAGAGGGGTTTTTATTATTGTTCCTAATTTCACGTTTTGAACAATTTTTATCAAGCAATGCGATGAATTCCAACAACAAATCTTCCGATCAAGTCATTTCAGAAATGGTTGAAATGGGTTTTGAGCATTTCAAAATTCTTGAAGCTATTAAAGTAGTGGGTCTATCGATTCCAAGCATTGTGGATTATATCTTCAATGGTAGTATTAGTAGTAGCAGTAATCATGAACCATCCACTACCCACATCTCAAAATCAGTTACTAGTATTGGGAAACCTCTCAAAAAACGATCTTTTTCATCGTCTGTTCAAGTTCCGAAATCGAGAAAAATCAACCATTATTTTCAATCTACTAGTAAAGTCAATGAGAAAAACAAAAATGTTGTTGTTATTGGTGATGATGATAATGTGGATGAGCACAAGGAGGTTTTGCCTCAAATGGGATTTGAATCATTTGATCATGATTCCGGTGTAGCTTGTGATTTGGATATTGCATCTGATTGGGAGGGAAAAGCTAGTGTTATGTTGCAAAAGCATTTTGGTTTTTCATCCTTGAAGAGTTTTCAGAAGGAAGCTCTTTCTGCTTGGATTGCTCGTAGAGATTGTCTTGTCCTTGCTGCAACTGGATCTGGTTTTGTTCTTTATCTTTACATAAATGTTATTTGAACAACAATTTGAGACATCGGAATTTAATAACTTTCTAAGTGGTTAACATAGTTTGTGCAATGTGATTAATGCGGGTCCAGGAGTGGTTAATGGGGTATCAAGATTTGATAACTCGTTAACCATCAACCAAGCTTAATTAGCCACAAAATTGAACATTATTAACCATGATTTCAGGTGTTCCTACTACATGAAAATCACATTTAAATTTGTGGTTTATTGCAGTTCCTAATATATCTATTAATCACTTGTTGAACTGTGTTAACCATTTAAAATATTGTCGAATTTTGTTCTCTCAAATTGTTGTTCAAATATAATTTCTGCTGTCTTTATTTGTTCTTATTTGATGTGTTTTGTTTAACTGCTGTGCATCTATTTATAGTGTTGCTTTTTGGCAGGGAAATCTCTATGCTTTCAGATTCCTGCATTGCTAACTGGGAAAGTGGTGGTTGTGATTTCACCTTTGATAAGTCTAATGCATGATCAATGCTTAAAGCTAACAAAACATGGAATCAGTGTTTGTTTTCTTGGCTCTGGGCAGCCTGATAATACTGTTGAAAAGAAAGCAATGAGAGGCATGTATAGTATAGTGTATGTTTGCCCAGAGACAGTTATAAGGTATGGTTAATGCCTTAGGGGCCTTGAACCTTTCCTTGTGTCTTAGAAGTCTTTGTTTTTTGTCATTTTGTTCTTCTTATGTTTGTTAACTGCAATACAATCCAATGTAGATTGATTCAGCCTCTGCAACAGCTTGCAGAAAGTCATGGTATTGCTTTGTTCGCAATTGACGAGGTACATTGTGTTTCTAAATGGGGACATGATTTTCGTCCAGCTTACAGGTCTGTTACTTTTATCCCTTCTATTTATCCATTGCTTATGTATCAATTAGTGTGCATACAACATCTTCAATTATCATAGCTTGTGGTTCTAACTTCTAAGATAAATTTTCGGTTGATTTTTTGACTATCAAGCATATCACTTTTATCTATTTTGCATAGTTCCTGATTTCTTAAGTCTATTTAATCTACTGTTGCTATTGTAAGTCTGATATGTTTTTAAATGTCTTCTATTGTTTCAGCCGACTGTCCGTGTTGAGGGAAAATTTCACTACTGGCAAGCTAAAATCCTTGAAATTTGATATACCAGTAATGGCGTTGACTGCTACAGCTACAAAGAGAGTTCGGGAAGACATTTTAAAATCGTTGCGCATGTCAAAAGATACAAGTGTTGTTCTCACATCATTTTTTCGACCTAATCTACGCTTCATGGTGAGTTTGTTAATGACAATTCATATACTTATATTTCTTGTTACTCCGTAACACTTCAAATTAACTTAACTGTGCTTCATTCAGGTAAAGAATAGTAAAACATCATGGGCGTCTTATGAGAGAGATTTTCATGAATTGATTAAAGTATACGGTGGAAATAAAAAAGCTTTCACCTCAGATGATGCAGATGATGCTTCCATTAGCTCTGGTGCTTCTGATACAGACAGTGTTTCTTCTTATAATATGGACGACAACCAAGATGACTATGATGATAGAGATAT
Organism: Trifolium dubium; assembly: GCA_951804385.1. Taxonomy (NCBI): domain Eukaryota; kingdom Viridiplantae; phylum Streptophyta; class Magnoliopsida; order Fabales; family Fabaceae; genus Trifolium; species Trifolium dubium. The sequence continues at coordinate 48,185,561 of OX638064.1, read as the reverse complement.
TAGCGTCATGCACTCAGGAAACACCGGCAACCATAATAAAAGAAGAAAATTGACAACTGACTTCCTGGAAAATGATGTTGATGTCTTTCAAAGTGCGGATGACTTGGATGGTACTGATCACTTCTCTCAGTTCATTACAAATAATTGGTCATATTTAGTTTAGAAACCAAAAGCAGTTTCAGTGCTAGTAGTAACATCTAAGATTCCTAATTTTATGTGTTGGTACCTTTTAGTTACATGCGGTGAATTTTGTGTACAACCTCCTCCGAAGCAATGTGAGTTATCTGAGACAATTGATCCACCTGCAAAACCAGAAAAAAGACTCAAAATGCTTAAACAGCCTTTGGAACGAGGACCAACAATTATATATGTACCCACCAGAAAAGATACAGTGAGAATTGCAAAGTATCTATGCAAGTCTGGTGTGAAAGCTGCTGCTTACAATGCCGGGGTATGCATTATAATTATGTTCAAGCTTGTGTATATTTTTAATGAAGATCGTGTCTTGACAAGAGAATCTTCAATTGTAAGACACCATATGAAGTACTACTAGGAAGAAGAATAATTTAAAACTTGTTATTTTTCTTTCTATTTTTTTTAAAACTATTCTGGCATACTCTACTGTCAATTACTAGATTTCATTGAACCAAGCTCGATAGTTACTTTTGCATTATGAGATATAAGAAATGTTTCCTGCACATTGTCCTGCCGCTGTTTGATTTATAGCATTGTGAGGTTTGAAACCAACTTATGAGTTCAATTTCTTTCTCCAGCTGCCCAAGTTGCATCTAAGAAGGACTCATAAAGAGTTTCATGAAAATACCTTAGAGGTATGGATATGATATTTTTTAATATGAATTGACATGGTCAGATATAACTTATAAGTTTTTGTATATCACCATATAATACTAAAATTGAATTGCTGGATTCAGAAATTTTGGTTACACGTTTCATGCTTGTGTTTTATCATTTCAGGTTGTTGTTGCAACAATAGCATTTGGAATGGGAATTGACAAATCGAACGTTAGAAGAATCATCCACTATGGTTGGCCGCAGGTCTTTTTTTCAAATACATTTTTCCTTACATTATCACTTATAGTCGAAGTTTTTATCTCTATGCATTCCATGTTTCATACTCTCGCTTCCTGAGTTGTCATATATATGTACTTTTATTAGAGTTTGGAAGCCTACTATCAAGAAGCCGGACGGGCTGGTCGAGATGGGAAGTTAGCAGATTGCAGTAAGTTTAACTATACATTTTACTTCACAATGCCTTTTTCCTTTCTTCTTCTCTTCATTCTCTTTTGAATTTTGAACTCGTAATGCTCTTTCAATATAGGTTGGCTATTGTTTTATCTTTTGCTGTATCTATATCTTGTATTTGTCCCCCCTTTTTCAACAGTTCTATATGCAAACCTAGCAAGGAAGCCATCACTTTTGCCGAGTCGTAGAAGTGAAGAAATGACTAAACAAGCATATATCATGTTGTCTGATTGTTTCAGGTTCGTTATGATGAATATATCTTCTTCATCTTCTTTTCTGATTTTATGTTAATGCCAAATATTATTATATATTTGCAGATATGGAATGAATACTTCATGTTGTCGAGCAAAAACACTTGTAGAATACTTCGGAGAGGATTTCAGCCATCAGAAATGCCTCTTGTACGTGAAGCTTGGTCTCAATACCTTACTGTTTTATTATGTTAGGAGTCCCACATTCAGTAGATAAAGGGGTTAAATGTGATACTTAAGTCACGAGGCTCTTCTCTACCGAACGGACTAGTCTTTTGGGTTGAGTTTTATTCATGTACTCAAGTCCTAACAATTGGTGCTATCGTTGAGAGTTGTTGGGTCACGAAAATTGGCTACCTGTAGGCTAGATTAAGGTGCTTCACTGAGCGAATACCATTGTGTCATTGTCGATAGAGCGAAAGCCACCGTGGATGTCGGCTCTTAAAAGGCGTGCCAATTTTAGCAGTCCCACATTGAGTATATAAGAGTGCTCAATGTGGTACTTAAGCCATGAGAAATTCTCCCACCTAATAGACTAGTCTTTTGGGTTGGGCTCTCATCATATGCTTAAGTCCTAACACATGAAGAGAGTCCATCCCAAAAGTCTAGTCGATTAGGTGGGAGAGCCCCATAACTAAAGTACCACATTGAGCACTTTTGCATTAGCTTATCTGCTTTCTTTTGTAATCGAAGGATTATCTTATGGCTGTATTTACTTGTAGTGTGTTAATTCTCGAGTTATTTATAAATTCTTGTTAGCCTTTACATGGTTATTTTCATGATGGACCTCCTTTCATGCAGATGTGATGTGTGCACTAATGGACCACCTCAAAGACAGAATCTAAAAGAGGAGGCCTGTATTTTACTGCAAACTATAGGGGCCCATAATGTATGTCTAATATTTCATATTTATATTATACCAACTACACTTGCAATTATCTTATATGTGACTTTATACCCAAAATATTGACCCTTGGACTTTCACAGCATACTTTTCAAACATATGTACTTCATCCTACTTGTGTGTTTTGTATTTCTATTTATCTAGGTATAGTTTCAAAATGATAAATTGGTTAAACAAATGCTTTGTTTCACAGAGTTCTGGATCTAAATTTTTTGCTTTTAAGAGCTAAAGTTTTGTGGAATGAAATTGACATGGTTAAATGATTGCATTTTCTGTATTGCATAAGAGGAAAGAAACTGATGTGACATCGGATGCTAATTTTCAGGCACGTAGATATTCCGTGGATTCCTCATATAATGATGATATCCATTTCGATTCCAAGGATAGAAGACTAGGAGAGAGGCCAAGTCTTATGACCTTAGTTAGAAGTATAAGGGAACAGGTAAACCTACATATAATTATCAGCTTGCACCGAGTTGTTGTTATGGTGGATGTGGATGTCTATGTTGCTACTAATTCATGTAAAAGTTTTTAATTGATTCCATTTATGATGGCCATATGCAGTTTCAAAAGTTTTTAACCACTGATATATTGTGGTGGAGAGGCCTTAGTCGAATTTTGGAAGCTAAAGGATATATCAGGGAAGGAGATGATAAGGTATACTTGCTTTGATAAAATATAACATGTCCTTATATATTGATATTAAAATAGCCTTTTTGTAATTTTAATTGTTGAAAGTCTTGGATTTAATATCACTGAAACTTTTAAGTAATTATATAAACATTTGTGCAGTGATTCTACAAGGAGGTAATTTAACATGATGATCTTTATCTGCGCATATCCAGCCTTGTTTCATGCGCGTTGGTAATTCAACTGCAATTTGACCTCAAGTTTTCCACTGTACAATTGCAGATCAATGTTCAGATAAAATACCCCGAACTAACAGAACTAGGTTTGGAATTTGTGAAGTCCGTGACTGAAGAAACTTTCTATGTTTACCCTGAGGCAGATATGTTGCTTGAAACAAAAATCGACAAACCATTTTCCTCATTCTCAGAATGGGGAAAAGGTTGGGCTGATCCTGAGATTCGTCGCCAGCGCCTAGAAAGTTTTCAACACGATAGAAGTCCAAAGAAGCGGAATAGCCCCAGAAAACAAAGAAAGAGGAGAGGTAAAAAAATGAAACCTGATTTGAAGACTTCTCGAGGCAGACTAACAGCAAAACTCTCAAAACTTAAGTGACATGCAAACATTTTTCTATTCTTTTTATTTATTTATTTGTGTTCCCACCTTGGTTTCAAATTAATCAAAGCACTTTATTGCGCTCTCTTTGAAGCGATGGTTTGTGTTTTTATTCTGTGAATATGTAATTTACATGGAATGACATTGCATCTTAATCGAGACAATGATACTTGATGATAAAAAAGAAAACATCGTATGACAGCTAGATTTTGCTTCTTTGTTGAGTTTGCATTTTAAATTTTGAATTTCTACTCTTGCAGAAGTAAAATAATGCATCACTATACAAAATAATAACAAAAAAACATAAATTTGTGTATACATTTTATGCAGGCAATTCTGTTATTACATTTTCATTGAAAATAAATAAAGCTGATAAACTTTAACAAGGCCAAATATTCTCAAGAATACTTGTTTGTTCAATACTTACCATGCAAAATTGGTGATAACGGATTAAAGTTGGCAGAAAGTGATCACTTAGATATGTATAAAAAAAGGACAGATAATTAATTCAAGTTGAAGAAATGTAGTAACCTCAAACCAAAGCAAAGTATAAAGGTCTGCTTTGTGTTACTCATATATGTCTCCATGAAAGCATAAACATAATGTCATGGACATTGGCAATATCGTCTTCGCCATAATAGGCTTCTCCGCATCGTTCATTTTTTGTGTGCCAAACCTCAAGAGATGGCATAGGAAACAACTGATTTTGGAAAAACTGAGAATCATTAAGGAGGCTTTGGAAGAAGCAGAAGATAGAGTAGTGAGATTCCAAGAAAGACATGATAGAATATTAAATCATATAAGCGCGTCTTACTTGACCAATACAGAGGTTGTTGATGCATTAGCGGGTGCTCGGCGAAACATGAACCAAGCTTTGGATTTTGCTGTTGAATTGAGGTCAATTCAGTTTAAAACCATTAGCTCTTTCCCAGATGCAATTCATATGGTTTATGGTACAACCAATACACAGAGGATCGGCATTGGCTCCACAAGAGGTGCTTGAATTGCTATTGATTTTTCAATGTTTGATTTAGATCATTCGGATTGTAATATTCATGAGATTTTTCTTGTTTCTTAATTTTTAACATTTTCATGACATATCACGTAAAGAATAAAGATACGTATCCATTAAGCTCCTACTGCAAACTATACTTCCCAATTCTTCTGTCTATTTTCTATCATTTGTGATTATTTGAGACGAATTGTAAAATAATTGATTGATTTTTATTTTATCCACCAATTAGTAATAGTATGTGAAAGAGGCTAAAATTGTCTTCAAAGGTGAGATAAATTCTTAGAGTTAATAGGATGTCTACTTGTAAACAAGTTTTAGAGAAAAGGTTCACGTTAAAGGATGAGTTTCGCAGAGCTGTTTTTTAGACAAAGATCCTTTAACTCACCTTTGAAGAATTTTTCAAAAATCATTTCACAGCTGTTTTTCGAAATTTTTTTATCAAAACGTTTGAGAGCTATTGCAGACAATGAAAACTAACAGAGGTGTCTCTGAAGTCCTTTATAGCCAACCTTCAACACTCAGTGGGTGGTATTGTCGGTTTTTAGAGTAACATTATGGTCCTCCTCATTCGAAATTTAATACAGGCTATGACAACAATCAATGAGTAAAGACCCAGTGTAAGCAAAATCCTAGAACATTTCCGAAAATAGTTAGCATAACACAACCAGCATTCCTGACACTATTATTTTCAGAGAGTTAATCCGGACCCAATAATTTTAATCACAACACCAAGCTCAAATATATACACGGCAACAGAAACGATTGGATGACATTAATGGCTTTGAATATATTCTATTTACAACTTAGCATTATTATAATTAAGGCGGTAAATAGAAATTCAAATAGTATTCACAGCAAGTGTCAACGAAGATATACACAGAAGAGAGCTTCTATTTAGTACGAAAATTTTTATCAATGAAACACGCGAAAGTTGATTTGGTGTATTGATAGGAAATGCCACTTCAAGGTTTGGCGGAGTACACCCAGTGTTGGTAAACAGTGGAGATAATGGCCACATACTTCGCTAACTTTAACCTCGTACCAATAAGGATTTCTCTATACAGAATGATGCACTCATACTAGAATGTCTCTTCTGGCTTTAGGAAATTGTAATATTCAAGTTGTGTCATCTCCCCACCGGTTGCGGAATCAAATTGACATCGATAGAAGCTGCATTAACAATTCAATAAACAATTGCATCATATGTTTTAATTCACGGGAAAAAGTAACAAGTTATAGACTGCGATGATAAATCAATATGGTAACAAATACTCCCTCCAATTATTAATATAAGAGAACTTTGGCTTTTTAGATTCATTGAGTGATTGATGTATTTGGTCTATAATATGGACTAATACATCAATCATATTCAATGAATTTAAAAAATAAAAGATCTCTATTATATTAAGGACTATAGGAGAGTGACAATTAACCATCTAAATAAACAATTGCATCAGATGTTTACCCCCCCTCCCTCACTAAATGAGCTTTTTTTTTTGCCGGGGACAAATGAGTCTATAAGTGTCTAAACTTATTGTTTATTGATCAGGGACAGGAGTAATGTTTAAAAGTTGGTATTCTTTAATAAATTGAATTACAAAATATAATTGTACATATATAATCATGCAACTGGTTGTTTGGTGTTGGTATTGAAGAAGCATTGTTAAAACCTAAAAGAAAGAAGAAGCATAATTCATTATATTCACAATGACTCTAGCAATTAATGCAATTAATCTGATTTCTCTGTTAAGATAAGACTACCATTGGCACAAACTGTAATGATGCCATCAGCCTCTGCCAATTTTAGAGGATAATGTACAGGTAGAGAAATAAAATTTAAAAGTTCTGTTTTGAAATCATATTTTCACCATTATAGTCGCCTTGTCCTATCTGAATAGTCCTAATATCTATAAGCAACACATGAAAAAGAAAGAAAGAATGAAATGGCTAAAAATTGATATGATCCATTACTGAAATACCTGCCATCCATGCCAAGTATTACAATTGTATTTTTCTGATGACCAAAGGCAACATGATATTGTAAACCTTCTTGCAAGCGAAATTGAGCCACGGACCACTCTGAGCTAAAATACTTCGGTAAGACACCTACACAAAACAAGCAGAATTAAGACATTTGCATTCAACACCAACAAAAGTTATTCTGGTTGTTCTATAATTACTAAACAAAAATGAATATCTCAGTGTGTAAATACACAAACCTCTAAAAAATGAAAGAGGCATAGCCGCTGTTGGGCTAGTAGGAGTAGTAGACTCAGATGTAGTATGTGATCTGTCGTGTCCCAACAATCCCGAATCAACCTTCAAGTTGAAGACATGAACGGTTCCCTTGTCACTAGAAACGGCTAACCACTGAGCAGTAGCAGAAAAGGCAAGGCTATATATCTCAGCTCGGTCAGCACCTCTCCGTACCTGAAATCATCATTCCCATTCAAACTTCCAAAACAATCCAACCTATCACACACACACACACACAAACAAACACAGAACCTAACCAACAAAACAATCAGCACCAGCCGAACCTCGACCTAAATTTCTAACAGTATTTCAAATCCTAGCAACATAACTGAGAAACAAATTCTGAAATAAACTAATAAATCATATAGCAGAAAAATTTGAAAATGCAAAAATTCAAAATCAACCTCTTGAAGCAAAGAACCATCCAATGTATTGAAAATCCTAACAAGAGTCCCTTTTGAGCTTGCAGTAGCAAGCAAACGTCCATCTTGAGTTATAGCAAAACACGCGATTCTAGAATCATGCGCCATGATGAACTTGGTTCTCTTAGAAGCATAATGTTCAACTCTAATCTGACCCTTCTGCAACCCAGGACAAGCCAACACCATAGAACCCGAAACATGCGAAACCTCACATAACCCTTTAGGATTCGCAATAGTTTCAATTTGATGAAGAACCTTAAGATCAACAAAATTATAAACAAATATCTTATGCCCCAAAACAACCACAATTCGATCCCGTCGAAGACGAACACCTTTCACCTCCGATCGAAACGACAACTCTCCAATACACCTTGACTGATGATCATCCCAAATCATCACCTTATTGACCGGATACCTAGGGTCTGATCCACCGCCAACAAAAGCAAGAATATTGCATCGGAATAGCATATGAACCAAACCAATTCCACCGCCAGGACCAAAATCACGGCGGAAAATTTCCCTAAAGGGGTCGCAATTGTAGATTCGGAAGCCTTGATCGGTGCCGACGGCGAAACAACCGGAGTCTTGATTGAAGGAGAGGTGGAGGACGGTGGAGGTGGAATTTGGGGGTGGATTTGGGGAAGATGGAATTGGGGTTGACGAAGGGGGTTCGTCGGAATCGAGAGGCATTAGGGTTTGAGAAGTGTGAGACATTTAGAGAGGAAATTGAAGATTAGGGTTAGGGTTTGAAATGGGAATAATATTGGGGGAGAAGAGAATAGAGAGAGAGTTTATGAATGTTAATCTATCTATCTATCTTTTCCCAGGTAGGTTGGGTTGGATTGGGTTGCTTTTACTTCTTCTTCAAGGGACATACATGTCATGTTTTTTTATTTATTATTATGGGACATAGTTGACAACTACTTTAGCTATGTTTCAAACTTTCAACAAAACAAGAAGAAAAAAAATTACTTTAGCTTATGTCAATAAATACAATTTCTTTTTGAGTAAAAAAAAACAAATATGTTTTTTATGTTGTACATAAAAAATATAAATTACACCGTCCAAAAATTATTTTTTGGGAATAAATAAAGTGACAAAGTTATCATAAACTCACATAAATAAAATGGAATGACCAGGGAATGAATTTCGGTTATAGATGTCCGATCTAACAATTTCAGTATTTTCTGCAGTTAAGCTAAGACTTCTGGAATGAATCGGCAGTTTTAACTACATGTTTTGTTTTTAGTGAAAGAAATATATGTGTTGATCAAATATTAATTTAACCGTCAATTTTTTTTTATGTTTATGTTATAAATATTCCTCTTCATAGCTTAAATATCTCCCTTTTTGATGATACATTGGAGGTTGCATGATTAGGAGATTTGCTTAATTTTGCATTTCTTTCTCTCTGCGGGTATGCTTAAATTTTGGAGAGTGGTTATGGTGCATAAGTTTTTTTCTTATGCACCGTGCATAAATAATAAAAATTGCTTAGTGCACCATTCAAATTTCTAACGCACCCCCCAAGTGCATCCCCTAAATTTTTAATACACATTCTAATTTAGGAGGTGCACTAGAAATTTGGGGGTGCACTAAGCAATCTGGTTGGGGGTGTACTAGAAATTAAGGAGGTGCATAAGCAATATGGGGTATTTATGTACGGTGCATAAACATAACTTATGCACCATAACTTTGCTCTAATGGGAAGTGGGAGTGGTTATGGTGCATAAGCTTTTTTCTTATGCATCGTGTATAAGTAATAAAAATTGCTTATTGTATCCTAAATTACTTAGTACACCTCTCAGATTATTTAGCGCACCCCTTAAATTTCTAGCACACCCCCTAAAAATTTGAGGGGTGCGCTAAACAATTTGGGGGGTGCGCTAGAAATTTGAGAGGTGCGCTAGAAATTTGGGAGGTGCACTAAACAATCTAAGGTATTTATGCACGGTGCATAAATATATGACTTATGCACCATAACTTGTGTCATGGGAAGTCAAACATTGTACTTAAAGCCGCCATAGATATTACTCCATCAAACTTATTAAAAACTAATATTGTCAAAAAATATTATTAAAAAAAAAACAAAAACTAGTCAAAAAGCACGTATCTAAACAGGGAAAATATATTGGGGTGGGAAGGATCCATCGCTTTTTAAAGGTCAAATATATCTAGAGATCTTTTAAATTTTATTTTAAATTTTAGGTTTGTATCATATATGTTATTTAAGTTTTTTTCGTAATAAATACGTCTTTTAAGCGTTTAAAGTATTGCACTGTTGACCTTTCTATTAAATATTTAAAGGAGTTATGTTTGCATTAATATTAACTAGTATCCGGACCCGTGCTTGCACGGGAAAAAATCCGTCTACAAAATAATTACATTTTATTAAAGTTTTTATAATTATCAAATAAAAAAATGATATAAAATAAAAAATGAATATACTTATTGAGTCATTGACTATTCACCAATAATAAATTGGTCAAAATAGTAAAAGTTTTGAGTTTCTTATGCATGTGTTGAGGGGTTCGATACCTAACCCATGTTTATACCAAAATAATTTATTTGAGGGGAAAGAACCCACATGTGAAAGTTTTCCGATGAAAATTAATTATCTTTTTCTTCTAAAGGATGAGAAAAAATTTATTTTTATGATAAATACGGAGGTCATATTATATTTCATATTTTTTTGAATTACAAAAACAACTTAACATGTTTTCTCCAACATAAAATAACATATGAACTTTTTTCCATATCCCTAAATATAAGAAAATACAATAGTATAGTTTTTTTTATAGACAGTATTAGTTGTTAGTATATTAATGTATAATGTTAGTTTTTTCTTTTGTCAGGACTTGAACTTTAGACCTCTTACTCCTTAGTACAATGATAATATAGTTAATGCATCTATTTTAGATGTAGATTAGCAAAACTAATCTTGATTATTTTTATGGTAGGTAGATTATTTTTAGGTGTAGATGTCTTGGGTAAAATTTTGGCTGAATTGGTAAGCATCATTTACCAAAGTGCTTAGTCATATATTTATTTTTTCCTTTTAGGTGTAGATTATTATTTTGTATTGTCAAATGACTGTTTGTAAAGACATGGAGTATAATTTCATAATTCTTTTTCTTCGATTTTAACTTAGATAAAATTATTATTTCAAAATAGACATATATGTGGATTTTTAAGTTAGATAAAATTATTATTTCAATATGAGTATATTATTAATCATATTGCATTTAAAATAGACATATATGTGGATTTTTCTTCAAAAGCTAAGATTCTAGCAGCAAACTCACATTAAGTTTCACATATGAATTATCTCATGTCAATTTATGTGTTGAGTCAATTTATACATAATTTTGATTTTACTTGAATTAAATCTTCTACTATTGGACGGTAGAATTAATTCCTAAATAAATTGTTTATAGTAGTATAAATATAGAACATAGGTGCTTGCTTTCTCCTAGAAATAATAAGAAGAGATGGTAGACACATATGAATCCTAACTTTCTCTCTATAAATCAATCTTCATTTGAATCTCTCAACATCACAACATCATTCTACGCCAAATTAGCAAAAAAGAACCATAAAATAATTCTATTATTTGTAGAACTATAAAGAATATAATATTACGTACTGTCTCAAAAAATGTAGTATTAATTAAAAAAAAATTAAAAAAATCAGAGAGATAAAAATCAACAAAAACACAAATATAATAATTCATTTGTACCTTAGAAAAGAACAAAGATAACAAAGTACCAACATATGATTTTCATTCACAAATAAATATATGAACTTGAACTTTCCTTTTACTTTGTGAAAAAAAAAAGTATTTTTATCTTTGCAATAAGCTGGAATATTTATAAAAGATGATAAATTATTGAAATAATAAATATATTGGTATCAATTATTTCAATTCCAGTGACAAATTTCTACTAAAAATATAATAAGAGTAGCAAATTAAAATATTATTTTCTTCTAGTTTGTAAATCACAGTCTTCGATCCGAACCGTTGCATAGATGCAACCCCCCTAAAAATATTATATAAAATGAAAATGTTAAAATAGTATTCTATTATATATTTCAAAAATTAATAATTAAAAAAAAGAGAGTACATTATCATAAATCAAAAAAAAAAAAGGAAGAAAAAAAGTAGAAATAGCAACCGTACAACTTTTACAAATCGGCATGCCTTTATATAGTGTGGGAATATGATAGATTTGTTATAAATGACAATAACTTTACTGGTAATCAATATCAATAAATATTTATAATTGTAATTTAATAGCAATTCTATTTGCAATTCATTGACCAATATAATTAGGAATGAAAAAAAATTAAAACTTATATTCAAAATTCAAGATATAATTATGGTAAGTCTTGGTCTATATTATATTCAAAATTCAAATTTAAAATAAAATTCAAAAAACATTATCGGTCAAAAAAACAAATGAAAAAAAAATTATTTGTCAAAAACTTTTTTTTGTACATCTGAAATATAAATTACTCTCGGCAAGGATTGATCCATGAACCTTCATTGATCCATGAACCTTCCCTCTACTTAACTCATATGTCTCTCTACTCTTACCACTTTAGCTATCTTTCAGGGACAATTGTTTTCAAAAAGTTCAAGATTGCTATTTTTATTTTTTTTTATCTATTTTTATTATTTTAAATTTTTAAATAAAAGAACAAAATAAAACATGTGATTATTATTTTTTTAAATCCAACAATATAATTTTTCTTAAAATAATATATTTTTTAATATTAAAAATATATTTTGAAAATTTACATTTAAAAAGTTATGGTAATTTGCATAAAAATATATGATTGTTTTTGACAAAAAAAACACTATATATTTTTTTTTTGATAAAAAAAACTATATAATTTGAAAAACATTCATATAAATGCATTAAATGACAACTGCTTTTGAGGAAATGAAGTTATAAATATTAGGGCTGTGCATCGGTCGGTTACGGCCGGGTTCGGGCCAAAAAATTCAAAACCGATGATAACCATTGAAGAGAAAAGCTCACCCATCACCGACCAATATCTTGCACGGTTTAGTCGGGTGTCGGACAGACCGGGTGCTGGGTAGATCGGACGGATCTAATCGGGTAACACTAGCTCTCACTGTTTCAGAGAGATGATGAACGAAGAAACATAAGAAGGTTATGATGAGGAAGAGTGAGTTCGGGCTTCCGGGATGCAAAATCGATGAACATATATAGAAAGGATTGTAACTTAGTTGCAGTGTGCAATAGATTTCACAATTTAAACAAAAAAAAAGGTGGAACCTCATACGGCAGTGGTGGTGGTGGTGGTGATCTAGTAACCCTGTTGTTGTTATTGTTGGGAGAAGGTCTCTGGCGTGACTTTAGAAGAAGAAAGAAAGTCATGAAATTTTTTTTTACTAACAATAAAAGAAACAAAAAGTACTTGATTATTATAAATTATAATACTCCGTAATTAACTTTGTCTCAAAAAAAAATTCTAATTAATAATTAATGTACTATGACTATCTTGGAAATGTGTCAAAGAGATAAAACGTGTCTTGAAATAAACATTGAGTCAGTGAGTGGTTTTATGAGAAGTTGGTTTTGTTGCATGCTTCAAGAGAGAGACATGAAGAAGTACATGTAGGTAGGTGTAGTAGGTTGCAGTATCTTTTAAAAACTGATTGGACAAGTTATAGTAAAGCACTAGCAATATTGAATTAAGTTGGTCGGTCGGGCTTGGGTACCGAGAGATAAAACTTTGAAAATCCGCACCCGACCACAGGAATCCGCGCAAAACCGTAAAATGCAAACCGACAACCCGTGACCCGTGTAAGTCCGCCCGCTTCAGTACTTTTTTAAGCGGGTTGTTCGGTTTTCGGGCAGGTCCACCTTTCATGCACAGCCCTAATAAATATAACATTGCCATGTGGCAGAGATAGAGAGAACATTAGAAAAAGTTGGCAAATTATATTATTAAAGATAAGTGGCTTTCATATATACCACATTTTTCTTCTGTAATTTTTGTTGATTTTGCCGTCTTAGTGGGACATTGTGTTGTTCGTTGCGGCATTGTATTGTTGTCGTCTTGTGCAGCGTTATTTGATTTCCCGTATTGTTGCGATGTTCGTTTGATTAGTTTTGGAAGATCGGCTTCAGTCAATTGCAGATTCAACCAATAATTTGTGCATCAACATTGTAGATCCGAAGACATGGATATTTCGGTAACTTTAATGGATGAATTTCTAGCCGCTAAGCTACCTGACAAAAAAAATATATGCCTTAAATAGTCTTCATGAGCCTAGCTCAATTGATAAAGAACATTGCATATTTATGCAGGGACGAGATTCAAATTTAATATGTCCATTTATTCACCTTTAAATATGTAAATTTTTAACCGTTAAAATACTTAACCAAAAAAAGAATATGCTTTTAATATATATAATGGCATTCTGCGATAATATAATGATGACTATTGCATATTTCAAATAGAGAGGCAAATTTTGCTATAAAAAATAATAAAGTAGCAAATTTAAAATATAAGACAACACAAAGATTAGATGCAAAGTATATATTACCCTCTTTAATTTTTTTCTTCTAATTTGTAAAATATAATATAAAATATAACATAAAATAAAAATGTTAGAATAGTATTCTATCATATATTTCAAAGATTAATAATTCAAAAATTCAAATTCAAAATTCAAAATAAAGAAGAAAAAAGTTAAATTATCAAAAATAAGAAGAAAAAAAAGTAGAAATAATCATCAACTTCGTACAATTTTTACTAACTGATATGCCTTTATATAGTATGGAGAATATGTAAATGTTGAAATACTGATTAGAAATCTTTTGAATTAAATAGTGGTAATCAATTTCAATAAGTATTTATAGTAGCAATTTAATAGCAATTCCATTAATTCGTTAATGATAATCAATATTGTACCAAAACAAAAAAGGAACGATAATCAATTAATACTTTTAATATCAATTATGCCGTAATGTTTTTTTTGATATAATTACACACTAAGTTTCGGTCTATACTCTACTACTACTACTATTTATAATTCAAATTCAAATATAAAATAACATTCAAAAAACGTTATGGGTCAAAAAATCAAATGAGAAAAACATTTTTTGTCAAAAAGTTTAAAATTGCTATTTTTATTATTTCATTTAGTTTATATATTTTTATCATTTGAAATATTATGAATAAAAGAACAAAATAAAACATATGATTTTTTTAATCCAACAATGTGATAATTTTTTAAAATAATATCTTTTATAATATTTAAAATATATTGTCAAATTATATTAAAAATATTATGGTAATTTGCATAAAAATATAATTTGATTTTTGTTAATGAAAGAAAAATATAATAACAATTTGAAAACATGGATAATTGCATTAAATGACAATTTACAAAAGCTTGAGAAGAAATTGAATTACAACACTGCCACATGCAGAGAAATAGAGAAGATTAGAAAAGGTTGGCAAATTATATTATTAAAGATAAAGATTAAAGATTAAAGATACTTTTTTAAAACTAATTCCATGAAAAGTAACTTGAGAAGCAGGAAAATTGGATCATTGAAAATGATTGGAGTAAACAATTAATAAGCAAACAGAAAAGGAAAGCAAGTAATAAGATGACATTTTCAATGTAGAGTACATTTACATTTCACAAACTCAAACCCCTCAAAAATAAAAACAACAATGCTTGAACGATGATAAGTTTCTGTTGCATAAACTTGTATAATCATAATCATAATGTACATTCTGGCAACAAACCTCATTAAAAAAATATAAACCTCTTGTAAAAAAAAACTCATAAATTTGATAAACTTCTACTCATAAATTTATGCTTTCTTCCATTTGTAAGCAGCTTCGATGATCTTGAGATTGCTTGTTTGAGTTTCCTCAGGGAATAGATAGTCAATAAATTCCTCAATTTTATAGAAGAACCATCTTCCGTACTAACTCGCCGTCTCTTCTTGAGCTTCTTAGGCAACTCAGAGTGAACTAAACTAACATCACCTAGCTGCCCAAATGAAGCTTCAAAGTTTAGCCACTTCTCTAATAATTTTGCCCTTTCTTCTCTTAAATCTGGAGCTGATGATCTGAAGTAGTTCAGAGCTTCCTCATACACGCTTTTGACGCGCTGAATGCATTGCTTCTTTTGTTGTTCTTCTAAACTCTCTTTAGCAATAGTAGTTGCTTCAAATTCTGCATAGCTTATCCATACATTCAAATGCTTTGTTCGATCAAGAAGTCTTCCGTACAACTCTCTTACTCTATCGAATTCACACTCAACAATTTCAAAATCAATATATGCCTTCCACAACAACTCAGGCAAGTCCAAAGTTGATCGAGCAATTGCAAGCTCAAATATAGCTCTAGCTCGTTCGGTCTCACCTAAAGATCTCTCGAATTCTGCATACTTGCTCCACGCATAACAACTTTCTGGTGACCACTCCAAATATTTTTCGTACAATTTTCTACACTGGTCTATGTTACAAAGTTTCAATTCAAACTCTATATACTTCTTAAATATCTTATTTGTAGAAGCTTTTCCTATAGCATTACCTAATATTTGACGCACACCTTTGAGATTGAGTTGACGAATTTCAAATTCAGCCGCTAGTAACCATATTTTTGAAAATGTGATGAGGTATCCGGTTGAGACAGTCCTTATACACATCTCTTGTTCGTGTCATATCTTCGGCAACAATCTCTTCAAAGAGTGCATAATTAATCCACAAATAAATATACCGTTGCCAATATCGCTTCTCCTGAGCCGGAGGAACATTAGTTACAGCCCTTTTATAAACCTCTCTAATTCTTTCCTTGTTCCCCACGCTTTCTTCCAATCTTATATAATCAAACCAAGAATCATAATTCAAAGGATTTCTTCTCACTTCATCTTCATACTGAAACATTCTCTTACTATACAAATCTTCATACTGAAATTGAAAAATTATCTTGCTATACTGAAACCTTTTTCCTGTAGAACGATACTCACTAAGCTGTGTTGGTTTTGTGATTTTCTTCTTTGGAGGACGGACCTCGGCCTCGTAGATTTCCCTCGCCTCGCGAATGATATGTTCGGCTGTGATTTGAATGGCAGCGGGGTTTTTGTTCTTCACTCTCGATCGAGGAAGCTTCGCCTCTGTTTTCGACAAAGACATAAACATTGCTGCACTCAAAGGATTGCAATACACAAAGTAAAGGAGAGAAAACGATTTCAATAACTTTTTTCAATCAGCAAAAACGATTTCAAGAACTTTGATTGATGTTTCCTTGTGACTGATGATACGTCCTTTTATAGGGATAACTGACTTGTTATGCACGTATCTTTTTGTTACAATCAAATCTTCTTTAAATTGTTTGTTTGTAAAGTTTCTTTTTTGGTACATTTGTTTGTTAAGATTTAACTGATCAATCTTTTTTTTACTAACATTTTACTCAATTTTGTTTCAATAAACAAAAGATTTTTCTCACCAATTAAAATATTTTAGGGTTGTATTATCGTAGTGTCTGTTTTATTTAAATCACAATGTTTTTTTTTAGAAAAAATTGCAAAATCTATGGGTGTGTTTGTTTGGGATTAAAATAAAATAGATTTTTTTAAAAAAAATCTATTTTGAAAAAATTGATTTATTTTGTAGAGATTTTGGAAAAAATCTAAAGTTGTTTTGTGTTTGTTTACAATTATAAAAATCATTTTTGAGAACAAACACATGGTTCATGTTT
Organism: Trifolium dubium; assembly: GCA_951804385.1. Classification (NCBI taxonomy): domain Eukaryota; kingdom Viridiplantae; phylum Streptophyta; class Magnoliopsida; order Fabales; family Fabaceae; genus Trifolium; species Trifolium dubium. The sequence goes on along the minus strand of OX638064.1, from coordinate 48,168,449 downwards.
TTAAAAAAATAATTTTGAGAGAATCAATTGGAAATAGTTTTTCATTTTGGACTCAAAAATGATTTTTTTAACAAAATGATTTTTATGGAAATCTGAAACAAACACATCAAAAATAAAAAAAGTGATTTTTTTAACAAAAAAATAGATTTTTTTGAGAAAAAATCTCAAACAAACGGGCCCTATATCTTGTTTGTTAAGGTTTTTCTTAAGCTTGTTTCAAAATACAAAAGAGTTTTCTCAAAAGAAAAAACTTTTAAACAAAATTTTAAGTAAAATTATTTTTAATTAAAAAATTATTCCAAATTCATATTTTAATAAATACTTAAAATATAATTTTTTTTGTCAGATAACTTAGCGGGTTGAATTCACTAATTAAACTAAATTCATGAGAACCGTAAAATATAATTTTAAATTTAACAAATTCGACCTTCAATCCAAAATAATTTATTAAGTTAATATCAAAAAAAAAAAAGTTTAGAAGATTACATACAACTCCAAATGAGTTTAATATATATTTTTTGGTTATAAATGAGGGCCGAAACTTTATATATGAGATGAGACTGGAGGGAGTATATTGTCATTTTATTTTGTCTAATATTATTGTTAATTAGTTAATCACTCTCTCTTTTCCCTTACCAAAAAAAATTACTCCCTCTGTTTCTCATTCTGAAATAATATAACTAAATTTAAAAAATAAATTTTTGCTACTTTTTTTCTTTTTATTATACCTTTATTTTAATCCACTAATAATTTTTTTTTCTCACACATTCCCTTTCTAATAAATTTATATGTTAGAATCTATCAATTTTTTATTTATTATAACATCAAACAAATTGTGGTTTTTAGATCTAAAGCCGCCGCCGCCGTTCTTTATGGGTCTCTCTTCCGTCATCGGTGATCCTCTCCGACGTAATGAAGGTTGTCTCCTCCCTTGTGGAAGTTCTTTTCTCATTTTTATGAGTTTTTCTTCCTTTTCTACCATTCCTTCCACTTTCTTTGTTCCACCTCCACCACCACCAACATTCATCACGATTTGTGTTCGTTCATCCAATATCCACCCAACTCTTATTGCACAAATTAAACTTGCTGTGGTCTCAGACCTGAAGCCAACTTCACAAAACTGTTCAGAGATTTTGAGCCATGAAAAACGACCTCCTCCGGAGCCACCGCCGCTGGTAAAGTTGGTAAGTGTTGTGTGTTGTTCTTAAACTTAGTTTATTTTATGTTGGTCTTCATTGTGTTTGATAAAAAGCCTCATAGATGTTTGACTGATGGGGAAATTGTTTTGAGTAAGGATCTAATTTGAATTGTTGCAAACCACTTTTTCTTCTCCACACAACAAATGCTTCCTCCACATTGGGTGAGTGTAAACATTCTTGAGAACCCGCCGGATAGTCGATATGTGCGTACACAAGCCAAAGAAATAATCCGTAATTGGATAGATCGAAAGACTTTAGTTCCTTAATCTACTTATCATGTGTGGATGATTTTTGTTGGGTTGCTGGTTTTGAACTATTGGTTTTGTAATGCTCTCTTAGTTTCTAAACACTCAAAGGTTATTGATGTTCAACTCTTAATTGACTTAGTTAGTTGTGTTGTCTGTAAAATGTGGATGGGAAATGCCCAAACACTGTATGTCTCTATATGTTTGTACTTGTTTTATCTCATCTAATGAAAATATGTTGTTTACTGTAAAAAAAAATCAAACAAATTGTGTGTTAAAAAAATTGATTAAGAAATTTTTTTGTTTTTCAAATATATGCGGCCAAAATAATATTTTATGAAAAAAGATAAAAGTAATTGAATACGTTTAAAATACAAAAGTGATAATTAAATAGAACGCTAAATCTGTCGTTTTACGACACTTAAAAAGAAACGAAGGGAATAATATTTAAAATAATATATTTGGGTTTTTGCCCCTCTTTTTTTTGGTTATGTCATTGCCTCTCTTTTGTAATTTGTTACTAGAAATAAAATAATGCATTTCAAAATCAAATATCTATAAGTTTTTTTTGTTAAAACTAGAAAAATATCCGTGCATTCTTACCGGATACTCGATTGTGTGAATAATTTATTTTAGTTTATAATAAAATTTGTTTTTGAATGTTTTCAAAATAAAAAATAGGAAAATTAGGTAATGTGGTCGAGACTTATTTTCCACTAGGATCAATGTTCAATTTTCACTTAAGTGCCTGTTTGGCCTGACTTATTTTTTACTTATTTTCTTCTCCTTAAAAATAGTAAAGAAAGAAAAAAATGTGTTTGACTCCACTTCTCTTTATTTTATATTTTTTTACTTTATTTCTCTAATACTTTTAAAGAGAAATATGATTAAATTCAATTTTATACTTCTCTACTTCATTTAAGCTAAATAAAAAAACTGAAAATAAGCCGGGTCAAACGGGGCTTAAGTATGAAGAAGTTTTAATACATGAGTCGGCTATCTCACCCTTTAAAATAATTCTAATATAACGATGAATTAGTCACTCTTCGACGGTGGATACTTCATCATGGAACAAAAAAAAATAGAAAATAGTAAGGTTTAAAAGTTGGGCCAAGGTTTTTTTTCTGGCCCAAATGAAATGAAGAAGCAACACTGACCTAACAAGTAACAACTACTACATCATCTTCTTCTTTGCTCCGCGATACCTCTGCGCGCCACACCAAAACGACGGCGTATTTCCATTTCGCCGATAAACCCTAAACCTATAAACACTCATCTTCTCAACACCGCAAGCATCACCAATGGCAACCGGAACAACCGAAAACGTTTCAAAAGAAACCGTACCGGAAAACGTTTCAGAAGAAAGTGAAGACAAAAGCTTCGAAGAATTAGGGTTAGACGCACGTCTAGTTCGTGCTTTACTGAAGAAAGGAATCGAGAAACCTACTCCAATTCAACACGAAGCTATTCCATTGATTCTTCAAGGTAAAGACGTTGTTGCTCGAGCAAAAACAGGGTCTGGGAAAACACTTGCGTATCTTCTTCCATTGCTTCAGAAATTGTTTACCAGTAATGCTGATAGGAAGAAGTTAGCACCTAGTGTTTTTATTCTTGTTCCGTCTCGTGAACTTTGTCAACAGGTGAATTCATGTTGTATTTTCATTCAATTCAATTTGTATGTTTAATTCTATTCTATATGAATTTTTATATGTTTCATGTTTTTTAATGTTTGATTTCAGATACATGGGGAAGTGAAATCACTACTTGACTTATGCAGAGTTCAGCTGAAAGTTGAGCAGTTGAATAGCAATATGCTTGCTACTAACTTGGTTGGTTATGCTCTCTATGATTTTTGTTGTTGAAAAGGTTTCTAGGGATGGAGGTAGGATTTTTAATGGTGGTAGAGGTTATGATGAGAGCACCATTTTGGATTAGAATGACCCCGTGAGCTTAGCTCGATTGGTAGGGACATTGCATTTTATATGCAGGGGCGTAGTTCGAATTCTGGATACCCCACTTATTCACCTTAATGGCGGAATTTCTAGCCACTAGGCTACTTGAAAAGAAAAAAAAACTAGTAGTGAATGAATACAATAATGTTGAAAAGTTCTATGGAGCATAAATAGATAGAAAATGAGACAAATTTACCATGGGAAGATTATATTCTAGATATAGTAGTTAATATGGTTAGTCCTTAAAATCTTAAATGTAGATAAAGTCTCGAAAAAATATTCTAAAAATGGTCTCACATGTAAAAGTCATAAAGACCCAATTGGTATTTGGCATATCTTAGTGATCAAATAAATAAGTCTTTGTATTTTTTATGAAGGATCAATTTGAGTATTTACTCTATCACTAATAAATGTTAACAAACATGAGAAAAAAATGAAATGCACTTAATTACTTGTTCCCTCGTTTTCCTTGCAGTACACAAGATCTTTTTTTGAGTAACCTCGCATGTCATATATATTAGTTTGTTATTTTGTTAAGCTTCTGTTAGGATTCAATTGCAAGGTATGGGACTTGAGTCCCACATTGGAAGTATGGGATTCCATTGTGGGGTTTATAAGGCTTTGGGCTCTCCCACTACAATAGCTAGCTTTTGTGGTGTGGTTCTCCCAAGGTTCTTATCAGCTTCATGGTTGTGAGAACTTCCTTCAATTTCATTTTCTTTCCCTTTATAGTTCATTGTAATAGATTATTTGGTAAAGCCAGGATAGATAAAGTGGTATGTGAAACCTGCGTAAATATTTGATTTAGAGGTGTAAAAAACATATCATAGAAAGTTTGATAGGGCTAGGGCCCTTGTAGGTACACAAGTGTCTCCACTCTTGAGTAGGTTTATATATTCATTTGATGCTACTATGTATTTTATTTGTTTTACAATATGGTTTGATGATTGATGTAAGGGTATAAAATTTGGTTTTGCAGCAAGTAGCTCTGGTTGGACCTCCTGATATTTTGATCTCCACTCCTGCTTGCATTGCTAAGTGTTTGTCCAACTCAGTACTTGATACGGCATCCATTAATGGCTCCCTTGAAACTCTAGTTCTTGATGAGGTAAAATCAGATACAGGCTATTGCTTGTTTTTTAGTATCTTTGTTTATATTCTTAGCATTTGTTTGGTATGAGCAATGAACATTGTTATTTCTTTTCATTAATGGTTACTCAACTTGGTATCCAAATTATTGTTGGTTTTAATTTAATTTTTTATAGCTTTTCAATTTCAAAATGTTGGTTATTTCCTAATTTTTTAGTTTTGGCTGAACTATAATTTGTTTTGGTTTCTCTAGCTTTAACCAAGTGAGATTTTGATGACTCACATTTTTTTTAATTAACCAACCCATATTATTTGTTAATTTTTTCTATCCAAAATATTTGAGAGTTTATTATGGGATTTTAGATCAAAATAAGGCCAAAAGTTTTTAACTTAAGAAATGTAATGAAAATTGATTTGATAAAAAATAACCCATTTTTAGATTATTTTTTTTCCTTCTTCATTTTGAGTGCAATTTCATATTTCGGCTAATAAGTTTTGGATGTAAGAAGGTTTAAAAATGTTTTAAGAGGTTAACTTGACTGAAATTATTTGGGGTACCTGAATCTCGCAATAGCTATAAAATAGGAGTAAAACTGTAATTAACTCCTTAATTTATTAATTGCATTGGCAATATAAGTAGACGTTGAACAACTGTTTACTGTTCCAATTGTTTTATATCCCGTGACATGATCAATATCCAAAATAATCCTTTTCAGGCAGATCTTCTATTATCATATGGGTATGAAAATGACATAAAAGCTTTAACACCTCACATACCCAGAAGTTGCCAGTGTCTTCTTATGTCTGCAACATCAAGGTGTGTCATTTATTTGTGTTTTACCCTCCTATCATATTTTCATTTCTTTCTGCTCAAATGCTTGCTGCATATCTCATTCTTCATTTCAATTAATTTTTTCTTTACTTGTTCTAGCCCCTCATTTCTTTATAGTTGATATTATGAAACAGAAACGGGCACAATGATATTCCTTGCACTTATGAACATTATGTTACATACTATTGGAGAAGTGTTTATCTCTGTAAAACTGTATTGTCTTAGTGTTTTGCTGTGTATGAAAGACCATTGTTCATTAGGTGGTTTTATTATAGGATATGTCTTCCATAGAATCTTGTCTGTTTGCAATTGTTTCTAATCTATAATGTTTTCTTCTGCAGTGCCGATGTTGACAAACTAAAAAAGTTGATTTTACACAACCCCTATATTTTGACTTTGCCTGAAGTGGGAAACCATAAGGATGAGATCATTCCTAAAAATGTTCAGCAGTTCTGGGTAAGAAAAGACATTCTATAAATTTTTCTACTTGTCTTCTTGATATTCTAATGTTAATTGCGGCCAAATTAATTCTTCATTGTATACACAAAAATATTGTATCATTTCTTTCTTAAGATAAAGGAGACCACCTTCTTTTCTATATGTGGGATCTGTCTTGTAACACACCAAGAGGAAAAGAACCATAGGTTTTGGCAAGGAAAGGTTTAGTTAAGATGGATTAGAGCTTTAGAATTATATTATATTATTATTTTCTATTACGCCTTTTGATTTCTGATTCAACATTTTTTTTCTGTTGAGCTGATAAGCTTTTAACCACTTTTATATATTTTTTATATCAGATCTCTTGTCCTGCAAATGATAAGTTGCTCTACATCCTTGCTATGCTGAAGCTGGAGTTAGTCCAAAAGAAAGTTTTGATATTCACTAATAACATAGATACGAGTTTCAGATTGAAACTATTCTTAGAAAAGGTATGTGTTAGACATAAAATCTTTGATAAGTTTTGACTTAACAAGTTTTTGCACTTGGGATAGTTGGCCAATTGCATATATTAAAGATTATATGATCAAGTGGTCAAGAATGTGAACCTGGTCATGCCTATTTTTCGTAATAAAAATTGAGTTTTAGTACATGGTATAGTGCGCCTATGACTTTGTTCACGCTTAAAGCTCAAATAGTTCTTATTTGAGACTTTAAATATAAAACGATTCACGAACCTATATTTAACAGCTTGAGATTTCGGTATAGATGATTCTCGAAAGCATGTGCAACTTTTTGTGTTCATCAATTAAATTTAATTTATCCGATATTACATGTTATATCATACTACATGTCATACATTGATGTTGGCATGTTTTTTAGTTACAATTTGCATTGATTGTCAAATTGCATCAGTTTAATGGGTAATAATCAATAAACCCATTTTCTGTAATCTGATTTTTTTGTTGCCTTAAATATGGCTACTCAATTTGTTGTGGAGTTTTGATCAACTCTGGAAAATCATGTTTATTAGTTACAATTATTTCCTCAACAACACTGCTTTCACCAATCTAAATATTTATAGTTTTGTACCTGGGGTTATTTTGTTTTCATCATTTCTTCCTCTCATTTTTATTTTATTTTTTCCCATCCTTCTAGTTTGGGATCAAGTCGGCTGTTTTAAATGCTGAATTGCCTCAGAATTCTCGTCTCCATATTCTCGAGGTATGTAATTTTATCCGCTTCTATCTTTCTTTTGGTATGATATTGATAGCTGCTAAGGTTTTTTGACTTAACCCGCTGCTATGGTGTGTTCCTATTAGTGAAGCATTAGGAGAAGTTTATGGTTAATTTGGTTTGGAAAAGCATTTTCTATTTTTCATTTTTACTTTTAATTACCAAAATGTCCTTATGTTTCCTATTTTCAAAGTTGTGCAAAATATTTTAATTTTTGTTTCCATAAAAAACTATGAACAAAATTAATATAAAATTAGGTGGCATTTTTGTAAATTAAAACTGTAAAACATAATTTTTTTCATCAAACCAAACTCTTGTGTTTTCTTAAAAATGGATTTGTTGCTTATTCATTTATTTATTTATAGTTCTATGTTTTACATTTTATTACATGATTTTGATGAGCTTATTTTCATCAGGAATTCAATGCAGGCCTATTTGATTATCTAATTGCAACAGATATCAGCCAGTCAACAGATAAGGATGAAGCACCTAAAGAAAATATTGATGGGTCACGAAAGTCTAGAAAGTACAAGAAGCTAAAATTAGATTCAGAATTCGGAGTTGTAAGGGGAATCGACTTTAAAAATGTATACACGGTATGCATCTCATCTCTCACATCCCTTTCTGACATGTTTTTGTCTGTTGCGTGTGTTTGAAATCATAAATTTGCATGTCGTTATAGAAAGAGACCAAGAGTTGTATGCTATGGTCGATTTCATCTTCTGGTTTATATCTTTGTTTCATAGGGAGATTGCCATGTTCACTGAAATAATTTACCTAATGGCTGTCTCTTGCTGATTAACAGGTTATAAACTTTGAAATGCCTCGCAGTGTGGCTGGATATGTACACCGAATTGGACGTACCGGAAGAGCATACAGTTCCGGTGCTTCTATCTCCTTGGTGAGTAAAGATCCTCTTTTCCACTGAGTAAATTTTACAAAGTATTGTTACTTGTTAGATTGTTTTTTTACTCTGGAGTCTGTGTTGTTCTTTTGGGTAATACTATTGAGATCCAAGCCACATAATCCTGGCCATTTAGATATTCTTTGTTTCTTCATAGGTTTCTTCAGATGAAATGGAGACCTTCGAAGAAGTACAATCTTTTGTTGGAGACGATGAAAACAATGGCTCAAACACAATTTCCGAGTTTCCCTTACTCACCAAGAATGCTGTTGAATCTTTACGTTATAGGGCTGAGGTGAGTTATCGTTTCCCATACTCAACATAAATATCAGTCTTTCATAGATGCATTGCCCAATTAGGTCTTTTTTGAATGAATTAGTATGTCTCTTCTTCATTATACATTTCTGATTATGAATCCTTTAGTTTAAAAAAGAAATTATCTCATCTTATATTATGTTTCAATATTTTTAGGCCTCATATAGTTTCCACTTTCCATGATAGTATGTAGATAAGAGTAGGAAAGGGTATGAACTTAATATGATCTTATCCTATTCCAATCTAATGCACGCAAGATAATCCACAATTAGTATTATGCCGTTATCCCATCTTGTGTTTGTGGTGGACTAGATAATGATGTGATAAAATTATATCTAAATGACCAAATCAACAGGATAAGAATGCTTACAATACACCAAAATGGTGGGACCCCTTCCCGGACCCTGCATATACAGGAGCTTTAGTTCACCGGACTGCCCAAAAAGAAAATGAAAATATATAGAGGATATTGTGGCACTCTCTCCGCACTTTTGCAATGCACACTTAAGTATATTGGAGTAACCAGCTGCTTTTGTAAACCGTATTGATGTTGATGATTGGCATTGTCTTGTAGGATGTTGCAAAGAGTGTAACTAAAATTGCTGTCCGCGAATCACGAGCCCAGGATTTGAGAAATGAAATTTTGAATTCTGAAAAGTGAGTCCCTGGTATCAATTTTGTTATGCTCAAGATTTGTAACTCTAGTGTTAAATTTTATTCCTTTACTAATCTGTTCCGGCACACCTTTGTTTTTCTGTTTTAGGCTGAAGGCCCACTTTGAAACAAATCCAAAAGACCTAGGTAAAGTTATTGTTACTGTGTATTGTTGGCATTTATTTTTGCATTCTTTATGTTTGAAGGTGTTAAATATTGTTCTTTGAAATTGTGTTTGAGCAGATCTATTGAAACACGACAAAGTTTTGAGCAAGAATGCCCCTCCTACACACCTTCGGGATGTCCCAGATTATCTAATAGACAAAACAACAAAAGAGGCAAGAGAAATGGTTAAGCTTACAAGAGATGCAATGGGTAATAATAATCGCCGCCGGGGATCAAAGCGAAAATCAAGAAAAGGTGGTGGTGACCCTCTGATGGCCATCTCTAATGGGGTATGATCCTCTATGAAACTTTGTTGCCTGCTTGGTCGTTTGTATAGATGAAAACTACATTTGATTGGAGCCATTAGATTTTATATATTAATTTGATGATTAAAACTTGTATCCGAAATCCCGGAAGAACGTCTTATGCTGTTACTTTGTATTTTGTTTCTGTATATAACTGACGAATTCCAATTTTCTTCAGGCATCAAAAAGACCACAAAAAGGTTTTAAAAAGGATGGTGCAAGCAATGGCAAAAGCAGTGATAGACAAAAACACAAAAAGTCAAAGGCAATTTGATAGGTTTAGTTTTTTGCTACAGAGCCTTATAAGTTATAACAGGCTCCACAGTTTTGTTGTAATGTTATTTCCAAGCATTGTACATCAAAATTTTGAGCTTGCTTTGTTCAAGTTGTGCTCCCTCAGATACTTATCCTAATTGTAGTTGTTGTTTGGCTGGAGTTGTTAGATACTATGTGACATGGTGAAAATTAAGGCAAAATTCTAATAGGATACTTGTCAAACACACATGACACTCTTATTGACTATAGTCCAGTTTGCTTTCATAACAATATTCGAGTTATGTAAAAAAATCATGTTCAACTGTTCCAATGACCTATCAATATCTGATGCTTACCCTTTGGAAAGATATTCCATATAAACATCTCTCTCATAACTTCCTCTTGGCGAATCTCTTTGTATGTGTTGTCTGGAAAGAGGAGGACTCAATAATTATTTGTTCGCTGGAACCAAAAGTAAATTTTTTGATAGATAGAGATCCCATAGAAACTTCTTTCGAGCAATGTGCAAAACCTGGTCATTCCTCGAGAACACACACTGATAAGTTAAAATAAAATAAAGTATTAAATTTTAAATATTGTTGCAATGAAATGATGCAATATTGCTTACTATCTTTTCAACAAGTGCACATGACGATTCAAATGTATATTCTTCAAATTCTAATTACATCACTTATCACACGTGCTATCTTTCATATCATAGTACTAGACATAAGTTAGTATATAAAAGAAAGAATAAGAAAAATAGTTCCACTCCTCATCATGAGTTGTCATGCTCTCATAAATTGTTACGAGAGCTGATGATAAGCTTGGATGAGGGGATACAATTGATAATTATAAGTTAGTATACAAAAGAAAGAATAAAATAAAGGGTCTCACTCCTCATCACGAGCTGTCACCCGCTCTCATAAGCTGTCATCAGCTCTCATAAACTTATAAACTTGGAGGAGGGGATACAATTGATAGGCATAAGTTAGTATACAAAAGAAAGAATAAGAAAAATGGTCCCACTCCTCATCATGAGCTGTCATCAGTTCTCATAAGTTGTCACCAGAATTGTCACCAGTTCTCCTAAACTGTCACCAGCTCTCATAAACTTGGAGGAGGGGATACAATTGATAGTCATAAGTTATTATACAAAAGAAAGAATAAAAAAAAGTGTCACACTACTCATCATGAGCTGTCACCAGTTCTCATAAACTTAGAGGAGGGGATACAATTGATAGACATAAGTTAGTATACAAAAGAAAGAATAAGAAAAAGGGTCCCATTCCTCATCATGAGCTGTCACCAGTTCTCATAAGCTGTCACCAGCTCTCATAAACTTGGAGGAGGGGATACACATGGGACATGTGTCCTCTTGTGAGTGGATGGGTGAGTCTATATAAGTCATAGTGATGGTATGAATGTTATCATGCAGAAGTTGAGCTAGCTCTAGCAATTGAGAGAGACTTGACCTCTCGAAGAGCCATTTTTAGTCTGCATAATCACTTTTTTGTTTCAGCTTAAGTGTTTTTATCTTGTAATTCATCCTTAATTTAGACCTGTTTGATCTCTAAATCAGCTATCATCTATAATATACTTTTATTACTTTTTTACTGTCCTATTGATATTGATATTGGATCCTATCACATAATTAATGGTGCTGCCTGACTAATTGGAGAAGCTACATCATCACTTACCACACGTTCTATCATGTGCAATATTTTAAAGCCGATTTTGTGTAAAACCAAAAGTAAAATGGCCGTTTGATGTAAAAATGCTACTGTGTTCACGTTTTAACGCAATTATCATTTAATAAAAAAGTACATGTAAAATCTAATCGGATAAAAAAGATTTACTCTAAGAATTCATACAAAATTAAATCCCTCAAAATATTTATTACGGTAGTGTTGCCAATACAAATTTCTTTATAGTTTATAGAAAAATAATAATAATAGTTGTGTTTAATCATCGTAGTAACAGTAGTTGCCAATACAAATTTATTTTTAAAATATAAAAATAAAACCATTAAGAATTATCCATTCTAAATTTGTGTTTAATCATTTAGATTTTACTATTCTTTAACTAAAATAAATTAGAAAATACTGCAGGCGCAAGAATGGTGATCCTTTCTCTTACAGCAAGCTTTATTAACTTTCTGCACTTCATCACTAAAACGACGTCGCTTCTTCTTCTTCATAAAATTTCCCCAATTTTCACACCCTAACACATACTAATAACTAACCACACCTTCGTTCCTTCACTCTACTCCAAACAAAAAACAATTCCAATTTTCCAAACACACACGATAGTTTAATTTTCTCTCTACTTCGCATTAGGGTTTCCCTTTCTCTCTCTATCGTGCTTCATTCATGGTAACAATTAGGGTTTAGTTCATTCACTTAATCAACTCAATTTTCTCAATTCGCAACACACACGAGTTGAATTTCGTTATTCTGAATTCAATTGTGCGAATCCCTTGTTATGGATCAATCTAGATCGAACAACATCGATGAGAATGTTCCAGGAATACCAGACGATTTACGTTGCAAGAGATCAGACGGTAAACAATGGCGATGTACAGCTTTATCAATGCCTGATAAAACTGTATGCGAAAAGCATTACATTCAAGCTAAGAAAAGAGCTGCCAATTCCGCTATGAGAGCTAATCTTAAGAAATCTAAACCTGATTCTGATCTTTATTTAGATACTAAGAGTGATGATTTCGACGCTGCTGCTCCGGTTTCGACTACTGTTAATAATCAACAACGTTCTAATTCTTCTTCTGGGAAGAAGTTGTTTGATCAAGTTTCTAAGAATCAGTTTCGTTATACTCCGGAGGGACTTGACTTGACACGCGGTGGTTCTGCTTCCTCTGCTCGTAATACTTCCGAGCTTGCTGGTGGTGGTGGTGGTGGTGGTGATGGGGATGATTCTCCTGACGGTGTTGATGATGAGGATGGTGTTTTGTTTGAAGAGAATTGGGTTTCTGGGTCTGGTGATGATTCAGCTGAGAAAATGCCGCGCTTGAGCGTTGATGCCAATGTTGCAATTGTAAGTTTTGTATGGTTGGGTTGGGTTGGGTAGCTAGTTTGTGAATTGTGATGGAATGGAAGGTTTTGTTATGATGTTGAATTGAAAGTTTGGTTTTTTTGTAACAATTGCTTTGTAGGAATGTTCTGATGGAAACTCGGATTCTTCTCAACAGAATGGCGGGCAGATGTGTCATCAGTGTAGGAAGAGTGTTAGAGGTAGAGTTACTTGGTGTCTTAAGTGTGATAGGAGAGGATATTGTGATAGTTGTATATCAACATGGTGAGTATAGGATTTTAGTGATGAAGATACCTTCTTTTGGTTGAATTTTTTGGCACGGCTTGATTCAGATGGTGACTGGGTGTTTTGGTTTACTTCTTTGCAGGTATTCTGAAATTTCGTTGGATGAGATTCAGAAGACATGTCCTGCATGCCGTGGTATATGCAATTGTAAAATTTGCTTACGTAGTGATAATTCAATTAAGGTATTTTAAGTGTTACTAACATTTTGTTTGATTATGTACACTTTCAAAGTTTTGCATATGCTGTGCGTGTTTGTTTTCCAGTTAGTAAAATTTCTGGTTTTGCTGATATTAAGGTTCGGATACGGGAGATACCTGTATTGGATAAGTTACAGTATCTTCACTTGTTGCTCTCGTCGGTGCTTCCTGTGGTAAAGCAGATCCACCACGAACAATGTTTTGAAGTCGAACTTGAAAAGAAGTTGCGAGGTGAGATGCATTTTAAAGTTTTATTGGGTTTGCTTGCAGCCTTGAATTGCTATTGGTATCTGATTGTATTTCACTTTTTTTCTCGAGTGCACTAGTATTTGACAATGTGGAAATATTGATTTCCTTCTCAGGTGCTGAAATAGATCTTCCGAGGACAAAATTGAATGCAGATGAGCAGATGTGCTGGTACATCTATGACACTTTTATTGTGAAGATGTTCCTTATTCGTTTGTAGTATATGGCTAATTATTTATGTTGATTTTTTTTCCTGCAGCAATTTTTGTAGGATACCTATCACTGATTATCATCGACGCTGTCCAAGTTGTTCATATGATTTGTGCCTTATTTGTTGTCGAGATCTTAGGGAAGCTAATGTACATCAGAGTACAGAACCCGAAACAGAGTGTGCAAAAGCTACTGAGCAAAACCTATTAAGCAAGTTCCCTCATTGGAGATCAAATGACGATGGAAGTGTTCCATGCCCCCCTAAGGAGTATGGTGGTTGTGGTTACTCATCATTAAATTTAAGTCGGATTTTCAAGATGAATTGGGTAGCAAAATTGGCGAAAAATGTAGAGGAAATGGTTAGTGGATGCAGAATGAGTGATGTTGATGGTCCGCCAGAAACCAGATTGAATGCTCTCAGACTTTGCCAATATTCTCAAAGAGAGGCTAGCAATGATAATTATCTTTATTGTCCAACATCTGAAAATCTCAAAACTGATGGGATTGGCATGTTTAGAATGCACTGGAAAACTGGTGAGCCCATTATTGTTAAGCAAGTATTTGATAGGTCATCCATTTCAAGCTGGGACCCATTAGTCATATGGAGAGGGATTCTAGAGACGACAACAGCCGAGAATACGAAAGATGATAACAAAATAGTTAAGGCCATAGATTGCTTAGATGGATCGGAGGTACACATATCTGCAGTTCTCCTTCTTTGGCAGTTGAAACTTATCGATTTTCTATTACTCTCTGTTTATTAGTTAATCATTTTTTAAATTACTCTAATGTATAGCTGAATTTACTCTTTTTGTATCGACAGATTGATATCGAGCTTGGTCAGTTCATGAAAGGATATTCTGAGGGGCGTATTCTTGAAAATGGTTGGCCACAAATATTGAAGCTGAAGAATTGGCCTTCACCTAGTGCATCTGAAGAATTTCTTTTGTATCAAAGACCTGAATTTATCAGCAAACTGCCTTTACTTCAGTATATTCACTCCAAGTGGGGCCTTCTTAATGTTGCAGCTAAGTTGCCTCATTACTCCTTGCAGAATGATGTAGGACCCAAGATCTATATATCCTATGGGATTAGCGATGAACTTGGCAGAGGTGATTCTGTGACAAAACTCCACTTCAATATGCGTGACATGGTATACTTCTCTATCCTCATTGACCTAAGATATGAAACCATTTTATCTTTTGAAAATTTGAGTATAAGTTGACACGAATTATTTTACAAGCTGAAACTTCATTATAATTTTGGGTTAAATTTCGAGTGTATTAATTTGATATTTCGTTCTTAATTTATGCTTAGTTATGCATTTGTTGTCCTCTAAATTTTCTGTTTAATGTATTGTATGGTGGTTGCTTATATTAATATATTTGTAATTAAACATTTGCAGTTTTCGATTATAAGTGCTTTGTGACAATTTATACTGTGCCTGTGTTTAAATTCAAATGCCCAAAAATTTGGATTGTTTACCCAAACTCAGTTAAGCACTAATTTATATTTTTGTCTGCCCGTCTCTTTTTCCTGCTATATTTTCTAGAGTGAAATGTTGAAGAAAGAAAAGGAAAGTAGTAGGCTATATGAGTAAAGTAACAAATGACAAATGTACTGGTTTTTTGGACACTAAATATACTGGTTTTCAACAGGTGTACCTTTTGGTCCATACAAATGAAGTGAAGCTGAAGGACTGGCAGAGAACTAAAGTTGAAATGATGCAGAAAACTTATAACGAATCCGAGGCAAAAGAATCTCATGGGGACCCAAATATATGTTCAATAGGGACTTCACCTGATCCATCCCTTTGTACAAAAATTAATGGACTGGATTTGGAATCAGACCAGAAAGATTCAACTATGGATCAAGGGTTTGAAGTTTATTCTAGTGCTGGAGAGAATGTGGTCAATTCTGAAATTCCATCAAGACAAAATGGAGACGTTTCTGAGATAACACATCCTGGAGTTCTTTGGGATGTCTTTCGTCGGCAGGATGTTCCAAAGGTGAATGAATATTTGAAAATGCATTGGAAGGAATTCGGGAAGTCAGATGATATAGTAAGTGAATTTGCAAGTCTTACAAAACATATAGTGTCACATTTCTTCCCAATTATTATATTTTATTGACGACGATAATTGTACTCCTGTGCATTCAAGGTTGCATGGCCTCTCTATGGTGGAGCTATTTTTCTGGATAGACACCATAAAAGAAAGTTGAAGGAAGAATTTGGTAAGATATTATTTTATTTTTTTTATGAATTGTTAAGAGCTAGATAGAGAAGTGGTAGGTTAGGTCAACACAGGTGAAGCTGCACAGTGCCGTCCTTACACTGGCTAGCTTACCACAGAACCTTTACACTGGGCAGCACGCAGCAGTGACAGTTTCCTGTCCTCAAAAATCTTTCCAAAGCTTTAGGTCACTTTCCCGCTCCCTTACTCCTCTCCAGTCAAAATGCTCAATACTCTTACATTAGTCTTTTTATTTTGAATGGAGTATAATGTGGGTGGTATTATTGTTTGACTTCAACCTGTTACATTGCTGCTCATAAAAAACCCTTATGCCTCCCCTCATTAATCATCCAACACGACCCGGTCAGCCTCCCATTTCATCCTCACTTTCCATTCATCCTTACATCACCATTCATCACATGCTTGGTAATTTTCTGCACATAAGCTTTGATTTTATTTACTTTATATTTTATTAATATTCAATGAAATGTTGGTTGGACCCCTATCAGTTTCATTTTTTCCTCTCTTGAATGCCCTCAATTGTTTTTGGGGTTTATTTTCTGCTTGAAAGTTATCTCTGTTTCTATTATGCTCTTCAATGTTTGGTCAGTAAAATAATGGAAAAATACATTTGCTGGCAAAAAGAAATTATATGAGGTCTGATTGAGGTATCTTAGAGCAATTTGCACATGTGTATTGTTTGTCATGAAAAGCTTGGTACTAATGTGCCCCATTGTGGGGTAGACTAGAATTTCGGAAGATAATTGTTTTTTTATCTTCTTCCTTTATAATTTGATTACTGTCTTCCTATATAGGAGTGGAGCCTTGGTCATTTGAACAGAATTTGGGGGAAGCTATATTTGTTCCTGCTGGTTGCCCTTTCCAAGCAAGAAATGTTCAGGTGAGTTCATTTTCCTTTATATAATTTAATTGGTGGCCTTCATAGATTTATATCTGTTACTTGAACTACTTCCAAAGGATGGAATTTTAATCTGATTAGTGTCTATCATTGTTACTATTTTCTCTTCAGTTATTATGAAATGTTTCTGAAAGTGTTATGATTTATGAATTCTCTCGTGTTGAACTTGTCATAGTATTTTGATCATCTCTATATTTTGAAAATTTCAGTCCACTGTTCAGTTGGGTCTTGATTTCTTATCTCCTGAAAGCCTGGGGGAGGCTGTAAGATTGGCAGAGGAAGTTCGCCGTTTACCTAATGAACATGAAGCAAAGACTCAGGTTTTGGAGGTCAGCAAAGATAGGAGTTAAATAATTATCAAACTCTCGTTTTGTTCATTACTAATTGCCTATGATTTTTGTCTCTTTTAAATACTGCTTGTCAATTATATTTTATTGACACTTACGATCTTTTGAACTTATTTTTCGACATTTATGCAGGTTGGGAAAATATCTCTTTATGCAGCAAGTTCAGCAATCAAAGAAGTTCAGAAACTTGTACTCGACCCAAAGTATGTAAATTTTCAGATTTGACTTGTTTATTGCAATCTCTCTCTCCCCATTTGTCTCATATATCTAACTCCTTATGTTTTTTTACAATATGTTGTTTTACCAGACTTGGCGGAGAGATCGGATATGGAGACCCTAATTTGACTGCAATGGTTTCTGAGAACTACGAGAAGATGTCTAAGCGGAAGCAGATCACTTGTGCTTGAACATTTACATTTAGCGTGGTATAGAACAAGTAAAGCGGTTATGTACAGTAATTGTATTTTAGCAGTATTTTACAGGTTGGTATGTTTCGGTGTAGTAGAGCAAATACGTAGATGATTGTTGAATGTGCATAATAGTTATTGATGATAGAGATAGAGAGTCATTCTGTAACGAGAGCTTTCAGATCTGTATTTTATTTCAAATAGTGGAATAGAAACATGTAATTTAGTAATATATATGAAGCCACAAATTTATTTTTCTATTGACTTTTTAGTTTAATTCAGAAATGTTTGGGGTTCAGAATTGGCAGTAGATCACACACACAACTGAAACTGCATTAGATTTTGGGTTCTTCTGTAGCCAAGCAAATCAAAACCTTAGCTTATTAAACAGCTAAAGAAGTTACAAGCTAGATGTAAAGTATTTACTTTGTACTCATGGCCTCAGTATTCAGTCTCAACTACTTGTATTTTCTACAAAAGTTTCAATTTGAATCACATAGTTGTGAGATTGAACGAATCAGCAATTGTATAGAAATCTGACTTCAATCCTGGCCATGCTGATTCAGGTGCCTGAGCATTTAACGTAAAGAGCCTACCGCCACGGGCACAGCAGACACAAACATTATGTCGCCGAAACGAGGGACTCTCAACTTTGAATTCCAGCTCATAGTATTTAGCATTTCTATTGGCATCCTCTCTCAAATTTGAGTTTACCAATGTTCCCTTCAAGTCTGGCCGCTGTCCAGATCCTGTTACAGTCCGAATAACAGCTTCCCCCACCTCCTCCGGGCTTCCAAATGCTTCAATCCTTGAAAGAAAGTTAAAAACACACTTTCAGCAATCCTTAAGCTAAAATTTTTCAATAACGTGAAAAATTATAAAAGTGAAATGACATTGGCAAAAGAAATGAAGTGAATGAGTGAAACTTACGAGAAGTCTTGAGCAACGGGAGAAACAATAACACTAACATTGAGTTCACCATTAGAACCCGGGGGACCAAATGCGACAACTGGTTCTGTTACATTAGAACGTGGCCGTGAATTCAGCGGAGGAGGATCCAATGATAGTTCCATTTCTCTTTTTTTAGCAGCTCGATACAACAGTGTCTGATCTCCAACCCAATTCACCGGGTATATAAACTCTAATCATTCATTTAATATGCAAAAAACATAACAATTAATAAACAATTGTAATACTATGCATTTTAACATAAAATAACCGTGAACTTATATCAGTTGGTAGAGACATAACATTGAGTCGGAGTTTGAATCCCATACACTAACTTATTCATCTTTAATGATGAAATTCTAGCTACTTACCGAATCCCTCTCTTGTGTCAATGTAACGGGTGTAGCCACCAATAGGATAAAGCACATCAAGCTTCAACTTACGACCATTCTGCGGCGACAAACCAAGTAAAAAACTAGTGATGCCACCAAAATTTGCACCCAAAGCTACAACTGAAGCTGACCCTATACCCAAAAGAAGCCTCCGCTCAAATTTCTTTGCCAATTCCTCTGCAGGAGACCATTGTTCTGCCTCTTTCACTTTCACTTTTTCTTCTCTATCACTCGAACATCGTGCTATGCCCATGCCATTTCTGTTCCATGCCCCAAACCTTGCTTGAAGTCGCAGTTGCACTGCCATCTGTCAAGTTTCAACCCTTTATGTCATAAATAACAGTACAGTACTTTGCCACAATTATATATATGCTGATTTCATTTATGTAACACATAAATCCTCTACATTCAAGTAACTTCTTCCTTTGGAAAAAACAAAAATTTGTATGCAGTTATAAGAAAATAAATAATAGAGTGGTGGATTTTTATTGGTTGGGATATCATAGCCCTTATCTAGTTTTTGTGGCTCTCAATAACTCTAGTTCTCAAAAGCCATTTACGTATGCTACATTTATTTTTCAACTAGTAGACCAGTAACTAGACTCGCACATTGCATTTTAAATGTAAAATTCGAAATCTTGAATTCGAACTTTGACTGCTGAAAATATCAACGTCTCAGCATCTACCAATTGAGTTGTACTTATGGGACTACGTTTACTACATTTTGATTTGTGCATTTAATTTATTTGCCAATATATGTACGTTTTATAGTATATGTAATGAATGAAAATTTAAGCGAGCATATTGAACAGGGAATTCTTAATTAATGATTTGGCACAGTAACATCTGAACATCAAATTTATGGGACCAAAAGAGAGAGTCTACAGTACTCTACACATTCATTCATTAAACTTACACTGGCTAGCTTGTCATGAATACAAAATGGACCATTTAATATCAATGATTTGATGTGTCATGGTTGAAAGAAGGAAGCTGTGGGGCAGTGAAATAATAAATAGACAAGAAAAGCAACCCACTAATTCAAAAAAAATTAAAAAGATGATGAATAATATCAATAATTATTTCTTGACTTAATCCTTCAAATGTTGCTTGTTGCTGAAAAAGATTCAAATCCTCCATTCTTTGTTGACCAATTTCTCCAAACTTCATCAGCTGCTGCAGCAGCACTTTCTGCTTGTTGCTGTTGTGTGCCTCCTCCTCCATAGAAATTACCATGTGCACCTCCCCCTCCTATTCCTAATAAATCCAATGTCATTACATCTTCACCACTTCCCTTACTTCCACCAATGTTCATAACAACATTATTATTACTTATTGCACCTCCTCCTCCTCCACCTCCACCAACACCGTTGATACTGCTTTGAGTTTGATTATTCTGTTCTATAATCTTGGATAAAGCCTTACTTTGATCCAATATAGCATTAAACATATCAACTCCATTCATTGATCCATTAACAACTCCTCCATTTATTATCCCATTTGCATTGAAGTTATTATTAGTATTATTATACTGAGCCTGTTGCTGCTGCTGCTGCATGTAGTGATTCATGAAAGCATGTCCTTGTTGTTGCGTCACACCGAATAGCGGCGGCGCCATCATGTTCGCAGCTACTGCTTTTTCCGGCATACTCATACATGCGTTATTATGACTGACTGTTGCACCCATTTGAGCAGCTTTTTGAAGCAATGCAGTAGCTGACATGTGAGGTGAAGTTGCAGCATGGAGTGAACCATTTTCTTCCAAGATATTGTTGAGTGAGTTATTTGAACTAAGTTGAAGTGAAGGTGATGAAGTTGATGAAGAAAGACTTCTAGTGAATATGTTATTGTTGAAGGGTTTTGAAGGTACTGACATGAGATCATGAGGTGATGATGATAATGGATGTTTTTGATCATTGTTGAATATTTCTGATGAAGTTCCACCAATTTGTGAAGGGTTTAATGGTAATAATGGTGAAACTAGATTTGGAATTTGTTGGTGTTGCATGCTTGATAATTGTATTGTTCCTTCGTTTGCTTTGTTGTTTTCTTCTGCTAATGCATCACAGAAAGCTCTGTGGGTTATGAAACTGTCTCTTCTGCATATAATAAAATAATTATTAATAAAGATCAAAATGCAATTAAATATTAATATGTAGTATTTGCTTATGTAGACCGTGCATGTAATTAATAAGATATAAGACTACTGTTTTTTATACACACGTAGGAATCTTTGACTGAGCCAAATATATTTATATATCTAGTGACTTATACTTGCACTCAAGTAACACTTTCTTCATCAGTTTCCTTGTTCCGAGTGGAATTGAACTCGAATCTTTTAAATAAGATGTTGTATTTCAGTTTAGTGAAATAAAAAATGTGATTGAAAATGGAGATTTTAGTAAAAGTATAGTCATTCAGATTTACTAACAAAGATTAATAATCGACAAAATTAATACTAATAATGTGATTAAAAAAGTAACAATTTTTTTATCCATATTAATATAAATGATCATATTCTAATCGATTTGTTATTGTTGATGACTATTATAATGGCCATGTATATCAATGTTACGGGTTAGTTTTGTTTGAGCGTGGTAAAATATTAATCGTAAAGTTTGAACTCTAAACCTCGTGAATATAACTTTTTCCATACAAATATATAGATGCTTAGACGCTCTTAATTTATCTAAAAAAATATATTAATATATAGAGAATTTTTTTCATAAAATCTAAAACCTAAACTAGAAAAAGTTAATTTATTTTTTGTCGAATTTTCAGATGAAATTTTTTCCATAGGGTGTGTGGTCAAAGAACACTACAGTATATCTTAATCTTAGCTGCCAAAACGGCACGCACACACTTTATTATCTAAAAGACAGCTACATACTGCATGAAAGTTCAACTGGTGCAAGAAACTATGAAAGAAATAAAACACTATTCAAAAGTCAAATTAATCAACAACTTATTATATTCACATTTCATACACACACACACACACATACCTTGAAAATATTGTTCCACAGTCACATTTGTATTCCCTTGTACCACAGATTTTGGAATGAGCTTTCCAATCAGATTGAACAGCATATTTCTTAGAACATTTATCACATTTCCACTTCTTCTCACCGTGCTTTCTACAAAAGTGCTTTTTAATACCAGTAAGATCACCAAGTGCTCTTGCAGGGTTATGATGAACACATGAAGGTTCTGGACAAACATAAACTCTCTTTATGATTTCATTACTTGTTCTTTGTTTAAGCTTCCATGGTAAATTGTGTCCTCTTCGGTGCAATTGAAGGTTTTGGTCTCTTTGAAAACCTTTGTTGCATATTTCACATACAAATCTGTTTGTTGCCATTAGTGTTGTTGGTGATAGTGCTATTACTTCAGCACTTGGATCTGCATATACAAACACATTAATTAATTAAATTAGATTAATTAAGTTAATAACAATTTTACAATTGTCTTTGACAAGATTTAAACTCGGCACTCTGAGGTTACAGTATTACACTCTTACCACAAAACTAGCACCTCAAGACGTGTGTGTGTGTGTGTGAAAGAAAGAAAAAAGAAAAGAGAAAATATGAGTCAATAAAAGTCAACAGTGAACAGCAATGATTGTTTGTGAACCACAACAAAGCAATAATTGAGTTTCATTTCTTCATTTTCTTACACACACCAATAATTCATCATTTATTTTATTAGCTATATTTATTATATTCTGACTTAATTAAAAACATAGATCTTTGTCTTCTATACCAGATCAAGCCTTATCCTATAATTTCATGGTGCCTACAAATGCTTAAGTAAATACACTCTAACAAATTAATCAAACAAAAAATTTATATTATTGGCCTTTTGTGAGATATAATTTTTGAAAGAAAAAAAAAACATTTTGAGCATATTTTAGTAGCAATGATAAGGTTGAAGAAATGAAAATATACAATAATTCTAGCTAGGAATTGGTATATGTGCAGGCCATATGAATAACAGTTTTTTATATATTGATTGCTTCAACTTTCAATATTTGATTATCAATTTATCATATTTAAATAAATAAAATCTTACAAAACTAATTAATAATCAGAACTTGTTACATAAAACCAATAATCAATATGCAAAAATTAAAAGAGTACTCAAGTTATTATATAAACTGAGATTATTGTTCTTAATTACCTGGATTTCCTGGTAAGTTCCTTTTCCTCTTAAGAGGTGGTTGCAAATTAGTGTTGGAACCATTGCTGTTATTATTTGTAGTTGTTGTTGAAGTATGAGAATGTGGACTATGAAATTGAGCAAGTATTTCTGTTTGTTGTAGGTGTTTAACAGCATCTTCTTCTCTGTTATTCTCTGTAGAGAAGCTTCCACTATCACAACTTGTTATGTTTGACATAGCCAAGTGAGTAGAGGGAGTGAGTGAGTGAGTGTTTGTTTTGTTGAGAAAGAAGAAAGACAAAAAGAAGGAAGGTAATAAAAATGAAACAGAAAAGATGGGATTTGTGGAAGTAGAGGAAGACAAAAACCAGGAAACTCTCCTCCTTTTATGGTGTGTTGAGATGAGAGTGCTTGCTTGTTGGCATAACAATACAACAAACAAACAGGCTTTGGATTTGCATTATAATTTAATTATATATTGTGTTGTATGTATTCTTGCTTGCAGGCACTGTTTTAAGTAACTGTAGATATGCCCTTGGAATTGTTTCATATTATCAAAATGCCCCTCATTTTTTAAAAATGAGTTTATAAATCAAGTAATCAACATTAATAATCATTTTACAAATCAGTTTTGTTTAGTTGGGAGAAGAAAATTCATTTTATATACCTTACAAATTCCGAAATAGAGATTAATCACAGACATTACTAACGACGATAAAAACTTTGTACTTATATTATGTACTTATATCATAATAATTCAAAAAGAAGTTATATTCAACTTAAAATTTTAAAATAATATCAAAATTATTCAAGATTTATTAGACCACTTACTATTAGGTCAGCACCATCAAATTACTTGAAACACACACTAGATATCTAATATTTGACTTGAGACGGTATATTAAGTGCATTGACAGAGTCACACTACAGTCTACAGTTAAGGGGTTCAATGAACCCCGTGAACAAATAAACTACATATATCCTAATATATTTTGCATTTTAAAACTCCTGATTACATTTTGTTTGCACCTAACTATATATATCATCTATTTTTAGATTGATTCGTGATTTATGTTGAGAGATTTTTTTTTGACTAAATTTATGTTGAGAGATGAGATCGATAACATTCAAAATAATTTGATTATTTAACGATTTTGAAATTTAAAACTAAATAGAGGACAATTGTATAATATATAGGTAACTTTTTGATTATATTATTTATATATTATTATAAATCTTAACTCAGAGTCATGACAATTCTACATTAAAAGAAATAAAATCTATTAGATGAATTTGTAAGTGTAAATTTACAAAGCAATTTTATAAGATTATATTTTCCTTTTATTTATTTTTATGATTTTTATTTTGTATTGTTGAAATGGTTAGTGGAATTAACTCATACTAAAAATATGTGTTTACAAATATTTCTTCTTATTATTATGAGATTTGAGGAAGGGTATTATGGGTAGCTTAATTTACTAGTCTTTTTAAATGTTAATTTAAAAGTTTAATCTATAGTTTATTTGACGTAGCTAGAGGACGAAGGATTCAAGTTGGAAAATTTGTCTGTATCTGGGGATATTTTAAACAGAGCTACATTATTCCTAAATTACCCTTGTCCTCACATGAAAATAACAAAGCTGCCACTATAAACAAGGTGAATCAGCCGCCTAGAGTGCGTAATTACCAGTTTAACCTTACCTTGTCACGGGTGGACTCTGATCGAATCATTCTCGAAAATGACCCCACAATAATACAAAAATTCTTCTGTTCACGTGTGTTTGGGGTAATTTCCTATGGGTCATTACCCGGGGTAATTAGGACATTAAAATTAATTTAAATATAATATAGGGATAATTAGGAAGTATCATGAAACATAGGTTACTATTTGATTATAGATTTGGGACAAACACTTATTTTCATTAATTATTATTAAAATTATTATTATATCTTTGTTTTTTCTTAGACAAGGTTGTTGTTATTCAATAAGTATTAGTATATGAAACATGCAAGAGTGATTCACAAATGGAGCATATGAGTTTCAAAAATCTTCCTATTATATAGTGACATTTTTTTAATAGAAATTATGTAGTGATGACTTTTATTCAAAAGTATATATATTTTTGTTTGATCTTTCAATTCCTCTTTGGTTGGCAATTATTTTCCATTATTTAGTCTATTTATAAAATTTAAGTATTGTCATTGTCATCTCAAAAAAGTAAGGGTGAAGAAATTTCGTTTCTATGTAATTTACGTACATATTTTTTAAAGAAGGAATATATAATTTATCTTTTTGTTAGAAAATAAAAGATATTGGAATATATTTTTCATTTTTTGTAAATAATAGAATTGTTTAGGAAAGAAAAAATAGTGTCGTATTGATGGGACTTTGGAACCACAGATAAAGCTATGTATGGTATGTTATGAACTTATTTATCACGTATATATTCCTTTTTAGTATGGTACATAACATGATCGATGATGAACAATATTGAACCACTTATTGGCTCAAGCTTTTGTATCTATCTTGGTTTCTCTTTATGAAAATGACAATTTTCAGGTTATTATTTACAAATTGAACTCATTCAACAAATTATTATTAATTAGATTAAAACTTTGTAATAACGAAAGAAAGTGACAATTCCATGTTAATGCGCTGTCATATGGCCACCGTCCTTTACGTTCTTTTCTCCTCTGCGTGCCCCGCGAGTACAAATTCATCATCATTCTTATTTGAAAATTATGTTTTTAGTTTTAGCCAATAGCAAAAAATTGCCTAACAAATAAGAATGTTGCACGGATACATTAGTGTATACACATGCATTAAATGATAATTTTATAAACTTGTAACAAAAAACAACATAATAATTTAATAATGCACGTGAAAAAAAAATTACGCTACTATTTTATACTTCCTCTGTCCCTTTTTATAAGATCTCATTTGACAAAATTGCACTATTCACTTATCATGTTTTGATAATATATAGATGTAAATGTTAGCATATAAGATCTTGTTTGATTTGTTTTGATGAGTACTTTCATAATATCAAATTTTTATAATTTTTACTACTAAATAATTAAAGATATTTGTGATCAAAATTATACATTGGTGTACGTGCAGTGGTCAAACGAAGTCTTATATTTAAGGACGGAGGAAGTACAAAATAAATCATGATAGAAATAAATCACGAAGAGCTAGAGAATCTTTAATCTTTAATACTATAATTTGTGAATAATTTCTAAGCATTTTCCTACTCTTGCCACGTGTAAATGTAATTCTTACAGTCTTGCTCTCCTCTCCTCAATTTTATCTTAAATGCTTTTATTAGCATTTCATACAAGAAAAAAGGCAAGCATTTCTTTTAATGCTATTATTCTTTTCATTTAATACAAATTTCAATTAATTAAAAAAATTCAAATTTAAACATGGGAATGGTTAAGGACATTTAATATAAGATATATTTTTTCTTATACTTTTTTTATACATATAATTTGTTCAATTTTTCTTACTCCTTCAATGTTTTATTGCTTTTTTTTATATTATTTTGTGATTTGTTTTCACTTATTTTTCATCTGCAGTTTATAGGTGCATATTGTTATCAATTACGCTAAGTATGATTTTTAAGAACAAAAAGAGATAACACGTGCATGTCCACTAAGATGCAAATAAAATAATATGAATATGATGTGTCTTTGAGTTAGATAGAATTATATATAAAAAAATTTCAACAAAAAATATAATTATATATAAAAAATGCTTATTTCTAAAATATTTTAAATATATAGTCAACATGAAACAAAAATTAGAACATAATTTAAGTTTTTTACAGAAGAAAATAAATTACATTCTTATGAGTTCTTGGCCTAGAAAAACAATTTATAAAATCATGCATGAAGTATACCTTCATTTTAATATTTGATTTTATGGTCAAACAAATTTTTTGGCAAAAGAAAATAATTTAAGCATCATTTAATAATTTTACGAAAAAGGTTAAACATATTTTTTTTCAGCAAGAAAAATAATTACCTTCATATGAGATTTTTTGGCTTTCTAAAATATTAATCATATACATTTTTTAGTAAAACAATTTATAAAATAATGCATGAATTATACCCTAAATTTTTTTGACGGAAGTATACAAATATTACCATGACTGAAATTTTTTATATTTTGAAGGATAATTTTTTTTGTATTCTTAAATTTTTTCTAAGTTAAAGTATACAAAAATAGTTCATCTATTATCCAAATAAAATATATAAAAACAGTTTTTAAGTTGAGGTCATAAAAAAGTATCAAAGTATATGAAATTTCTAATAATCCCACCTAAAAAAGGCATATCTCATACTTATTTGTGATTAATATTTGATTTGAAAAATAAGGAATACATCCGTTTTAAAAAAAATAATATGTGCTTATTTTTAGCCACCTCTTAATATGGGCAAATATATATGGTAAGTCTTAATTCGATTCCTACCAACAATTAAACTATATTTTTTGATGTTTTTTTAAAAGCAATTTTATAATATTTTATTGTTATTCTATATGGAAAATATTATAAGTATTTGTTTTTTTAAATTTACACGGGATCAATATTTATACTAATATATTAATACAAAGTGCCTAATTTTTTTTTTTTTGACTAAGCAAAGTGCCTAAATTTGTTTTGTATTTTACATGAGATTTATATTATATCAATACAAGTCTATATTTTTTTTTTATAACTTATACGTTGACGGGAGAGAAAATATCATATTGTTGAGAATGAAAAGTGGGAGATCACTCTCTAAAGTATTTTATCCTTTTAAAATAAATTTTTATTATTTTTTATATTTGAATGAAATCAATATAAAGTGAACATCTACGTTATATAAAAATAAAAATCATATACTAATATAAAGACTTTTTTTTTTTGTAATTTTATGAGTCCCTATATTTGTACACGTAAATTAATACGGGGACCATTTTATTATAATTTCTATAGTACCTATATTTATACTCATATACAGGGTTTATTTTTTTTTGTAATTTTTACGGAATTATATTTCTACGAATGTTTTAATACGGAGTTTATTAATATGAGACAAAAGGTTTTTTCTATGGGAACTTAAATATTTATGCACATATTAATACGGGAAATAACCTATTTTTTTTTACTATGAATTATATTTACACTCATTAATACGAGTGTCTTCTGATTTTATAATTTACACGGGATTAATATTTATATTCATATATTAATACATGATCCTATCTTTTTTGCGATTTCTACGGGACCTGACAGGAAATACCATATTGTTGAAATTGGGAGCGGGAGATCACTCTCCACCCTATTTTATCCCTTTAAAATCCCTATATATATATATATATTATTTTTCATATTTAAATATAAAATCAATTTCACAAATAATTGAAAAAATAAAAAATTACTTGACAAAAAAATTTTATTCATTAAAAATAAGATTCTAAAAATTAAAATTAAATTAAAAAAACTAATATCTCAACTAATCCTGATATGTATTCGGTTGAATAATAAAAAACACAAACTTTATAAATATATGATAATAGGGAACTATTTTACACTGAATTTTTCGATTGTTCATTTGAGTTTTTATTGGTTATTCGGGATATCAAATGGAGCATACAAAATATTAAAGGTTTATATCCAAAAATAAATTATTAAAGAATATATTTAGTAAATTATGTGGTGCCAATTCTATTTTCATTATTATTTTTATTGAAATCGATGCTATAATTATAATATTACTGTAAAAAAATATAATTATATTATTATATTATTAAAAGATTTGACAAACTCTTTGATATTATTAATAATTTATATATATATATATATATATATATATATATATATATATATATATATATATATATATATATATATATATATATATATATATATATTAATAATTTTGAATAGATATTAATAATTTTTATCAAAGAGTGTATTTTTTTTTATTTTTTTTCAAAGAGTGTATTTTTAATTATTTAAATTATATAAGATTGTAAATATTTGTTTCGTTACATAAATCATTTTCTAAAAGAAATAAAAAATTTAAGTTATCATAAGTTAATAAATCTACAAACCTATTTTTATCCGTGCTTGGCACGGGTCTGGAAACTAGAGAATAGATATAAAGATGAAAACTTTGTATTCAACTCTTCAATTTGGATCACTATACACCATAAAAGGATGTTGTACCTTTTTTCTTGGCTAGAATTTTTTCCATCAAGTTTTTATTAGTAATGTTTGAATGAAAGACATCCTTGATGGATATCTATGAGGGGTTAAGAATAAAATACCTTTAGTGAATGTCTATCACATCCTTTCCATTTTCCACTACAATTCCTGTTGAGAAAAACAAGTGTGACTAGTGTGGGGAAGTCCCACATTGGTTGGATATGTGGAGAATTGAACATTTATAAGTGAGAGGACTAATAAACTCATTGTCTTAAGGTTTTGGGTAAGAGTGTAGTGTCTAACTCACTTGTAACAATGCTCATAATCATCATGTGAATGATCCCCGAGTTGCACCTTCGTGCTCTAACAGTGGTATCACGAGCCTGGTTCAAGTGAAAGGACCGGCTTAGTAATGACCCGTTGAGTAAAGTAAAGTATCAACGGTGCCGTTGAGAAAACTAAAATATCAATGGTGGTATGAACTTCCGCTTGAGGGGGAGCATTGTGGTAGACTCACACTTGAGAGGGAGTGTTGAGAAAAACAAGTGTGAGTAGTGTGGGGAAGTCCCACATTGGTTGAAAATGTGGAGACTTTTTTTTTTTTTTTTTTTTTTTTTGAACAGCAAATATATTATTATTAATAAAACAAGTCTCCGCACAAGATGAACAGAGATTGTAAAGCGGACTACAAAACAAAGGTGCCGTATATAAGCGGAACACCAATGAAAATACCAAAACATATACTACCTAATAGAGGTCTACTTCTAATCCCATACTTAGAAAGACACTCTACAACTTCTAGACCACCAGATACATCATCAATCCGATCCAAAAAGATGCAACTAGACGCTAACTTCCGATCTCGAATCAAAAGTGACGGGCCCATCAGAATCTAAAAAGCAGCTTCATGAGTCAAAAATGATAGGCATCGGTAGAAAGAAAACCAAGGCAGACACATCTCAGCTCGCAGTCCGCCTCCAAACAGTCAACACCAACGCAGTAGAGGTCAACAAGATACCAAGAAGCCTGCAAATCTCAACAGATTTGGAAACCAACAAAAATTCAAAAAGAATCTTGCAAATCTCAACAGATTTGGAAGCGGTCAGTGAAACAAGTATCATAGAAAACCAATTCCGCACGGCATTAACTATATACCGGTAGCGTCAAAAATGAACACCACCACAAAAGCACCATATCACCGCAACAACTCAGAAAATATGGAGACTTGAATATTTATAAGTGAGATGACCCATAAACTCATTACTTTAAGGTTTTGGGTAAGAGTGTGATGTATAGTGATTCAATTGAAGAGTTGAATACAACATTCCCGCCTTCTCTATATCTCTATTCTCTAGCTCTATTAATTTATTTCTAACAGATCTAAGATTTTTAAGGAGTCTTTTTTTTTTATATTATTAAATATTTTATTTATTAGCTATAATTACTAATTAACATAGATTTCTTACAATAATGTTATGTTTGATGGTAAATCATGGAATGAAATGGAGTGATAAGTAAATAAGTTTCATTGTTTAGAATTTAAATTTATAAAAAAAAAATGAAGGGAATGGAATAGACTATGAAACTCATTCCACCATACATTCAATTTCACCCTATCTTTCTATTTTTTATTCCCTTCAATCTGGGATGTGTATATATACAATGGAATTACTTCATAATAAAAAATACCCAAATAATAAAGTAGAATCTCTATTCTATTTCACTATGTTCACTTCATTCCATTTTATTTCAATTATTTCCTCCGTTTTATTTTATTCATCAATCCTAACATAACATAAGAGAGATGTTGACTAAGAAATGAGAATTCATGCGAGTGTAATAAGAGGAATTATGAGAAATGCTATGATCACACTCTCTAACATACTCATCTAACACACTCCAATTAAAATTAACCTCATGCATCACCCATTTTTCTTATTCATTTATCTATTAATAATAAAATAAATAGAAAAGTGGAGTGATGAGGCTATTTTTAATTGAAGTGTGTTAGAGGAGTGTGTTAGAGATTGTGACTATAATATTTCTTGAGGAATTATACAAGTTACAAATATTCACTTTAATTTTAAATATAAACAAATTAAAGTAGTTGATAAAAAAATTAATATATTTAGCTCAAATTATAATTTAAATATATTCTTTAATCAATTTCTATTTGTATTTGAAATCGGAGTATTACGTATAATACTAAGAAAAACAAAAACAAAATAAAGTTCATTTACTCATTTTTTGGACAAGAAACAAACTTTATTCAATAAGTAAACTAAGGTTAATCTTAACTTTTCACCCCTAATGAACTATGCTTTTACTCCATCTTATAATAGGCGTCTAAAGTCTACACTCGATATCTTAATTAAATGCTTATTAATTAAACATTGCGTAAAAAAAACTTCTAATTAAACACTGTCTCTAAAACCATGATTACACCTTTTTGCTCGTACTACTAGTAATATATTATGATTTATGCATATGCACTATATTCACTATTTTGCAATATTTTAAAATTATGTTTGGATTGATTGTATATGATTGAATGGAACGAAATGAGATGAAATATATTAGTGTTTTATTGTTTAGATTTTGAAAATGACATTGAAATGAAATATGATGGAATAGATTTCATTACATATCACTTATTTTCTTTAATTTTGTTCCCTCTAATTTAGGAGGTCAGAGATTCTATTATATTCTACTCCGTTCTATTCCATTATATTCCATCAATCTAAACAAAGTCTAAATTACCATATAATTCCATTTACAATCCATGGACTCCTATCTACTTTGATTATTTATTTCTTTTATTTAACTTCTTCAAAAAATAAATAATTTTAGGTAAGAACTAGTTGATGAATAATTTCTAAAATTCAGTTTTTTATACAATGTTTCTAAATAATATTATCAATATAAATGTATATTACTGTGTCTAACTTTAACTTTTCACATCCAAAGATGAATTAATATAAGTGGGTATATAATATAAGTTGGAATTTTTTTTGAACGATATATTACTAATAAAATTATATATCTCTGCTAAAAATAAACATATAATAATACATATAATAATTTATATTGAGGCTTTATTTAGAGACAATTTTCTTTTCAAATAATATTGTTTATAGAGGGCGACTATTCCCTCAATCAATAAATAAAGTTGAAAGAATATTTTGATCACCTGCTTTTCTTTTCAATGAAATATATGTTGACAAAATGAAGCCATTTAACTATTCAAAGCACTTGTTCAATAAATTATTTTAATTTTTTTAGTAACTGAATTAGTGAATGATTGTTATAATATCTGCAGTATAGCTATCAACTTAGGCGATCTAGTCTTGTGTAATCGGTCACTAATTTGGCCTATAAATAAATTTACAGACGATTTAAAAATCAATTTGCTAAATACTATTAAATCACAAATCGCTAATGTTAACTATTAATTTAGTGATCGATTTGACATTTCTATAAATCGGTCATCATAAGATAATTTTTCGAATAATAAGATCCATCATGTATAAAATGATTCACACCATTGAGGTGAGGGCACCATCAAAACCCAACTTTCCATTAGTAATATATAGACCACACATCATATGAAAAAAAGGGCACGGAAACCAAGAAATAAAATGATAAATGAAGGTGGTTGGTGACGCCGAAGAACATATTGAATACACAAAATGAGTTCTCCATTCTATCTATAAATTCGACATTTATAAGTGCGTATAAAATCAAGCATATAATCCAACTTCTTTAGAATATGATATGATGAAGTAACAACTTTATTATTTTTGTTAACCCAACATTATTAGACTCTTTGGTATTTAGTAGACACTTAATAAAACTATCTTAACATCTTAAACCATTTTAACCTTCTAAGAGAATAGTCATTTAGTTCAGTGTCACATCCATTATTGAGTCTAAATAAATTTGTATAGGTAGAAAAGAGATATAATTTATTTCCATAAAAATAAAAATTGAGACATTTTATTCCATAAATGGATGATTTGCTGTAAGTCTTGAGCCATGGTATGACTCATTAGCCCCACTACTTTTTGATAAACATACAGCATTAGGCCCCATTGATTAAGATTGAAAACTTTTTAATGTCGTCCACTAGCAACAATAATACTTAATTATATATGCATGTAGCCGATGTTATTGTCGTTTGCACAAACCACATTTCATACAATACTAAAATAAACTATTGTTAATTAGAGTGATGTACAAATTAATTATTATGAAATAAAATAAACAAAAAAGGAAACAAGTAACGGCATTTTTGTAGTTTCGTTGCTTGCATAGTTTGTCATCATTTCCAAATCATGAACTTTGTTATCATCGATGATTATTGCATATATGATCGAAGCATACATAGAATAAAACAATGAATATACACATACAAACAATAATACAAATTCTAAGAATAATCAAACGAAACTTCCGATTCATATATATAATGATACAACAAAAAAAAGGACATTCTTTGTGTAAAGAAAGAATAAACCATCCCATTTGTTTTTCTCTTCGCTCTTTCTTTCTTTTTTCTTGTTGCCGTGTGAGGGGATTCAAGTGTTTTATTTGCTTGTATTTACTATACTATTACTAGCTAGTTGCATTTTTGATTATTTTCAAATTTTTTTTAATTGTTAGGCATAAGATTTTGTCCACATACAAATGGGATTAGGTCAAGTTTAAGTGATTATATCTCACTAACTTTTGGCAAACTAAAGTTCCAATAGTGATCTATCAAATTTTGGCATAAATTAAATGAATGTATTAGAGTTCAAATATCATCGACGACGCTATACTAACCGAGACACATATATAATATATATATATATATACTATTTTTTTGAGTAATGTTCTAAAAATGATTTTAGACTCTCTTCCAATGAGAACTCACCGTCTTGTCCTATATGAGAAAAAAAAAATCACCGTCATCTTATCATATACTCCCTTCATCTTAAAATGGAGTATAGTATAAGATATTTTTGTACTTTTAATTAATTTGTCCCTTTTTTTTTTTATAAGCTTTAATTTATCCCTTAATGTAAGATCTTTAAAATTTCACATGGATTAATGACTTCTTTACACAAATGTCTCAATTTATTTTATCATTATTTATTAAAAAATTATTAGCGCATTAATTTTCTTAATCTTTAATGGTGACAACTTGTGTACTCCCACAAGATTTGGGGGTATATACCCCCAACCACTATAAAAAGTTTTAAGCAATATAATTTTTTATAAAATACACCGTTGGATTGAAAGTTTATATCATATAGATCATTTGGGTAAAATTTCAGACAAATCTAAAATCATTTGATATGTTATTGAGACACATAAAGATTAACGGTGTTTAAGAAATCACAGAAACTGTTAATTTTGACGTGTCTCAATAACATATCAAATGATTTTAGATTTCTCTGAAATTTTACACAAATGATCTATATGATATAAACTTTTAATCCAACGGTGTATTTTATAAAAATTTATATCGGTTAATTTTTTTTTAAGTGTTTGGGGGTAAATACCCCTAAATCTTGTGGGGGTAGACAAGAAAATACCATCTTTAATACTATAATTTGTGAATAATTTCTAAGCATTCTCTTATTCTTGCCACGTGTACACGTAATTCTTAAAGTCTTGCTCTTCTCTCCTCAATTTTATCTTAAATGCTTTTATTACTATTTCATTCAAGAAAAAAAGGCAAGCATTTCTTTTAATGCTATTATTCTTTTCATTTAATACAAATTCTAATTAATTAGAAAAATTCAAATTTAAACATGAGAATGGTTAAGGACATTTAATATAGTATATACTACCTCCGTCCCAAAATATAAGAATTCGTTGACCACTACACGTTTGCCAATACATGATTTTGATTGCGAATATCTTTAATTGTCTATTAGTAAAAATTATAGAAATTTGATATTTTGAAAATACATATCGAAACAAATCAAACAAGATCTTATATGATAATATTTACATTTATATATTCTTAGAAAAATACGGTCAAAATAAAAATATGAATAGTGCATTTAGTCAAACTGGGTCTTATAAAATGGGATGGAGGTAGTATATCATGGTCTTTAAGATATATTTTTTCTCATACTTTTTTTATACAATACAATTTGTTTTTTCTTCTATTTGCTTTGTTCAATTTTTCTTACTCCCTGTTTTATTGTTTTTATTATATTATTTTGTAATTTGTTTTCACTTATTTTTCATATGCAGTTTAGGTGCATATTATTATCAATTAAGCTAAGTATGATTT
The DNA here is from genome assembly GCA_951804385.1 of Trifolium dubium. Lineage (NCBI taxonomy): Eukaryota > Viridiplantae > Streptophyta > Magnoliopsida > Fabales > Fabaceae > Trifolium > Trifolium dubium. The sequence continues at coordinate 48,132,980 of OX638064.1, read as the reverse complement.
TCAAGAACAAAAAAGAGATAATATGTGCATGTCCATCAAAATGCAGATAAAATAATATGAACATGATGTGTCTATGAGTTAGATAGAATTATATATAAAAATTTTTTAACAAAAAATATAATTATATATAAAAAAAATGCTTATTTCTAGAATATATTAAATATATAGTCAACATAAAACAAAAATTAGAACATAATATTATTTTCTTACAGAAGAAAATAAATTACGTTCTTATGAGTTTTTAGCTTACAAAAACAATTTATAAAATCATGTATGAAGTATACCTTCATTTTAATATTTTATTTTATGGTCAAACAAATTTTTTGGCAAAATAATTTTTTACGAAAAGGTTAAACATATTTTTTTCAGCAAGAAGGTAATTATTTTTTTGTAAAATATTAATCATACATTTTTTAGTAAAACAATTTATAAAATAATGCATAAATTAATTATACCCTAATTTAATATTTGATTTTATGGTCAAACAAAGTTATTGGAAAAAGTAAGTAATTTTGTTTTTATCAAATAACTTAATGGTTAGAAAATTCACCTTTAAGATAAATATGGGAGTATCTTAAAATGTTATGTCTCTGCCATTCTATCAAATGAGTTAAGCTCGAAAGGACAACGTTAAAAAAAAAATAATTTTATGTACATTTAATTCATTTATGATGCAACAATACTTTTTTGGCTAAGATGTAGCAGTACTTATTAATTACTACTCCCACCGTCTCAAGTATTTATATCGGTTAAAAAATCACACTTATTTTTTTTTACTAAAAAAAATGATATTCATTCATTCATTCAAATTGAAAGAGTACATCAATCAAAATCATTACATATTCAATTTCGCTAAAAACTAAAAAGGATAAATTGTGAAAAGCTCACAACATCCGAGTTAATAGCATAAAACGGCTTAATGTCTACAAATGTGACGAAGGCTACAATTGATATAATAAAATTCAAATGTCAGGAATAGTCATCTTCATGCCTCTGGAACTTCATCGTTGAAGGTGCTAAAGTTATTGAATCTGCACTGGATCTAGATCGAAGCAAATCTCCAAATTTGAACAAAATAAACACCTTACCGAGACGGAAAATCAAAACAGCACCGCACTAAGACGGGAAATCAAAACACCGCACTATGACGGGAAATCCAATTAACTTCGTACTAAGACGAGAGTGAAAGTATGAAACAACAACGAAGAAAAAAACCACCAAAGAAAAACTAAAATTATGTGAAAAAATCACTTCTTAGAATAAAAGGGAATAAAAAAGAAATGAAGAGGGGGTGATTATGGGTCAAAATGAACCTAAATCACCCCTTTTTAGTGGATCAACAAGAAAAAAGCTATGGAATAAATTAGGGTTGGTGTAGGGGGTGGCGGCAACTAAGACAAAAAAAAAATCACACTTATTAAAAAAAATAAAATATGAGAATTTGAATTATATTTTTTGGGTTTTCTTTGGAACAAGTTGCTTAGGAAGATGTAAAATCAATTTTTATTAGCTGTTGTTTATTGAGAAAATGAGATAGAAAGAAAATTAAATGCAATTTGTATTTAATTTTATGAGAATAAATAAAAAAAAATCTTTAAAATTAAAATAGTTGTTTCTCTTATAATTTGGGACAAAAAAATGTGAATTTTTTCTTTAATAAAAGCAACCTTACAAGATATGTCTCATTTTAATCCAACTTTCACCTCAAGTTTATATTAACCGGTGTTTGTGTTTTTCTCAAGTGAGAGAGAGAGAGAGAGGTAAAATTTTATTGAAAAGGATAAAGGTTTATTTTTTTCTCAATATTTTGGGACAAATAAATGCGTATTTTCTCTTATGTTTTGCGACAGAGAGAGTATATTTTTATTTACATTGATATTTTTTTGTAGCTTATTAAACATGCTCATTTATGTTTTAAGTCACTACAAAATGGTGGCCTTCTAAATTTAATCCTTACTTAATTTTTATTAAATTTTAGTCCCTAGAAAATAATCACGCACTGAGTTTTAGTCCATTCTATTATATTTAAATATATTTTTGAATGATTTTTAGAACATAATAAAAAGTCCCTCCAAAAACATTGAACTAAAATTTTAATTTCTAGATCACGATTTTTATTACTTTTATCTCGAACTTTTGCTATCTAAAAAATTCATATTTAATTTATATCATGTTAAAAAATTCGAAATTTTAATACATAAGTTTATTTTATATGATATTTTCAACATACATATAAAAAGTTAATTCAAAAATTTAGGAGATTAATGATAAATAAGCAAATATAATTTTATTAAGGGCTTAAAATGTGCAAGACAATGCACCAAAAATAAATTGCAAGACAAAATTTATAAGGACTAAAAATATAATTAAATTTAAGTAAGGATCAAACTTAAAATCTCCATTTTAAAAGGATCTAAAATATATTTAATCTTATTTATAATTTATAAATTTTTCAATCTTTTTATTTGTTAATTGAAAGAACTTATAAGAAGAACTTTAATACTCCCTCCGGTCCTTATTACATTAGATTCCCAATGTATCTAAAAAGTAAAAATCCTCTTATATTAAGGACCGGAAGAGATATTTAAATGCTATTTTTTATAGTCATATATTTACCCGTGCATAGCACGGGTTCAGATACTAGTAGTAGTAAATTTAGTTAAATTGTCTTATAATAATAAGGACAAAGAGAGTATATGTTTATTACATATCGTGTCTTTTGAAAATAACCTTAAAAAAATGAAAGTTTGTTTGAAACAATTTTGAGAAAAATAAAAAATATATTGTTTTTAAAATGAGAAAAATAAAACTCTTTGAATTTAGTTTTACATTTTTAATTTAAAAAATTGTTCAACAAAAAATATTTTTTAAAAACACTTTTATAAAATTAAATTAGCAAACAAGTTTTTATTAGTCCTATTTGAAAATAAATCAGCTAACAAGTAACAAACGAATTGAATTGCCTACTACGTAGAATCAATAAATAGTAAAAAATTTGAGACCCTAAAATTTGGAGGTTTGGTTCTTTAGGGTTTGAAGTATTTGCTCAAGGCTGACTCTATATATGTTGTTCCGACAAGGAACTCATGTTCACAACAGCACGTCGGATTGGTGGAGAATGATTCTTCGGACCTTCTTCGCCTCTTCGGACCTTCTCTGGATCCTCCCTTTTTTTCTCATGTCTTTCATTTATCTTTCTTCTAAATTAATTTTTTTTTACTTAATAAGTTTAGCTCTTAGATGAGAAAAATGATAGTAGAAGAGTGAATCAAAAGAGCATATATAAGAGGATCCAAATTGATGGTTTTGGATAAATAATCACGTAGATCGAGGGTGCTATAGGGATAAATAATGCGCTTATCCTGTGTGTGTCCAGTCCAGTGTAAGGTCCGTAAACTCTGTAAAGGCAATAATAATAATAGTGTGTGTTGTTACTGTTTTAGATGAAAGATACTAATCAATCATTTTAATCTAAAGTTTTCATGCACGATTTAAATAAGAGAACGAACTTGCAGATCACACATGTGGGACATTAATTAATTCATCACCTTCTTCTATCAATTGGCTGGCTACATTTCAGATATATAGAGTATAACTTGTGGATAATTTTTTTTAATTTATAGAGTAAATATTTTTTAAAAACATTTAATTTTTATGTGTTGAAAGAAAATTCGTATCATATTGCACTCATATTTAGTAGGTACGTATTTGGTCTTCATAATGTTGACTGACTCATAAAACAAAGTTGTTAATAAAAAGCTAACATAAATCTTCAAATCCTAAATAAGGAACATATATTTTAGGGAATTTTCATACGGAAATGGATTCAATGCAGTAAAGTTGTAGTTGATAGATCTGAGTCGTTTGATTAAAATTAGACGATTACAATTTTGATTTTAAAATATGAACTGTCCGATTTAATTAAATGATCATGATTTTACTGACTCCATGCAATTACGGATGCTGACGGCACCAAATTCAGTCAAATCCATTCTGATGTGTTAGAAGTCCTACATATTGAATAGATAAAAATGTTAATTATATTCGTAACTGCGTTGTATTTTGATAAATTCATGTACATAATTATACTCACTAAATAGAGATTGTAAATTGCAATGGGAGGGGAGGGCTATGATTTTTATACATTGATACCCATATATGGGACCAACGACGTTGTTTCAAATGACATGAACTTGCCCATATACTTTTGCTCCTTGTCATGTGCAAATGCCTATATGTCTTTGTCTATAACTGCTAAAAGTAACATTTTCCACCAAAGCAAAACCTTTTCCTTTTTACATATTTGATAATCATTCTCTTTCCTTGTCTTTTGGTACATTGAGGTGGGGAAAAGTGGTGGTAAAAATTTCTTTTTTCTTTTGCAAAAATATAATAATTAAACTTAAAATGGTAAGGTGAGATCCCAAAGAGATTGCAAATATTTGTAAGTTCTTTTTGTTGGTGTTTCGTAAATAATGATAAAAAGAAACACCATTGAGATCCATCGGTTGAGTTGGAAGTGCAATGATTGTTACTATATAGCTTTCAAACCTTTTACACTCTTTCTCTTTTATCCTTTTTATTTCAAAAAAATTTAAAAGAAAAAAAAATCTTTACTGTCCTCCATTGATACTTCAATGATAAAAGTGGTAATAAAAATGAATGATTAAGTAAATAAAGGGGATATACTTTTTAAACAGAAGATTGGATTATACTGTCTCCTTAATATATGATTTGGGACACTCGATTGGCTTTAAAAGGTATACGCATTTTAAACCATTAACTCTTGTATCTTGATTTTTTCTATATGTTGACATAAATATTGTTATATGAAAGATTTTAGGTTCAAACATGAAACACATTGATATTTGACCAAATAATTTTGACATTTGTTAGTTGAACTAAAACATACAGATAATATTACGTACACAGTTTTTTTTTTGTTGCTATAACATGATATACATATGAAATTTCCATCACTTTTGACGATAATTAATCTCTATTAGAGAATCTGTCGGACATGGTGGTTCTTTTCTCCCCCTTCCATCTGAATTTATGAGCTAAAAATTAAACCCCTAATCATCTACTTAAGAGACCCAATTTTTTTTTACTATTTGAACCAATTTATTGTTGACAATAATATTAGAGTTTTAACAAAGCAAGTGTAAATCATTTTTCCCTCTTTCCTTTTATCAAAATAAGTGACTTTCATATATATTACGTTTTTTTTGTGATTGATTTCGTCGTCTTATAATGCGACATTGTGTTGTTTGTCGTCTTATAATTCTTTATATGCATTTTACTATTGTATCCTATTAACTTGAAGACTGTGAGTTTGTCCATAGATTCGTCATTTTTAGCAATATTAGAATTTATCCTATGGGATGAATTCTACGATTTTGATTGATTAAATTTTGCTTATAGTAAAAACATAAATACAAAAAAGAAAGTTACCATAAAGTCTTAATAAACCATTTAAACAATTTATTTTCCTGTGGATCACTAACACAAAAAGTTCTCATCTCTCCCCCTACATTCTCTTTCCTCCCTAACTACCGTTTTTGCTTTTAGATATGAATGTAGGGGGAGAGATGAGAACTTTTTTAAGACCCCTAATCATCTACTTTGCAAAATATTATTCCTAACAATTTATTTTCCTGTGGATCACTAATACAAAAAGTTTATATGGAGTTTTGGGGGTACAGGCAAGATTTTAGGTTCGGGATCTAGATCTCAAAATTAAATTCGGACTCTACGTCCAAATAGAAGGATAATTTGGAATTTTAAGAGAAATTAAAGAAGTGTGGGGAGGGGGAGGGAGAAGAGAAATTTTCCATAGATAGAAAATCAAAATAGTAATCCACTAATGGCCCGGTCCGATTATCTGGCTAGGTAATTTGATTTATAAGGTCCAAAATTTTAGATGTCTTTACTTATTAAAATTTTCTTTTGCCTTTGTCAATTTATTTAACCTATTTTTGTCTGTTGTAGCTTATAGGATTTTGTGGCTTTATCTTTGAAGGACATACATACAGGGTGCATTTTCAAATTCAGTGGATGTTTTAATTAATTTCAACAAAGATGTCAATGAATGTTGATTCAATATAGTTAAGGAAGTTGACTTATTTCCTATGAACTAGTGCATGAATTCAACTTTGGCTATGTCGGTGACTCAGTGTAAGGATATTTATGTGGACAATCGGTAAATACTAAATAGTAAACACATATTCTATTAGTATGTGGACTGTGGTTAAGTGTGACCGGTAAACAACTTCACATAATTTATTATTTTTTTGCACAATTAAAATAAGAAGTTATTAAAAACTCATATATGTAAAATCAACAGAGATCGAGATACAAATTCGGATCTTTGACCTAATAATTTTACTATTTTGTGTCACTTGAGATATATATGGGGCCACGGGCGGATACACCATATGGGTAACTAGGGCATTAGCCCGGGTTCGGTCGAAATTTTTTGGATTAATTTAGGGAAAAATTGAAATTCTTTTGTTCAAAATTGATATTTATTATTGCAAATTTTTTTTTTTTGGTGTTTTAGAGTTTAGTTTTAAGTAAAACTGAGATTCTTAAATATTAATTTATGGCAAAACAGAGATTTTTTATTCAAAACCGAAGATTTTCATTGTAAAATTTGAAATTTTTATTTAAGTTTGAGATTTCACCTGAACTTTACAAATTTCTTGGCTACGCCCCTGCATGGGGCCGAAGGACATTGTCATGTGGAGCCTACAATGGTGATGCATGTTCTTCATCACTTCACTCCGCACTTCAAATTGAGAGAAAGGGGAGGAAATTTGGAGAGGCTATTTCGTGCCTAATTTTTTTGCCTATATGTGTGCAAGAAAAATCCTTGAAAGGTTTGAGTTTGTTATTTCTATATAAGATTTATTTTAGCTTGATAAAAAATATAGTTGTTTCTTTCTAAAATGAAAAAAAGAAGATAACTGTCTTGTAATTAAAAGAAAATATGGCCCAAATAATCATTTAGTCCCTGTAAGTTCGCATGTTTATGGTTTTTGTCCCTTTACGTTTTTCTTTTAAAATTAATCTATAGATGTTAAATTCATTTTGATTTTAGTCCTTAAAACTAAAATCCACAGGAAAATTCAAAAAACACTCGAATTTACAGGGACTAAATGATTGTTTAAGCAAAAAAATATTGATAAATGACTTCCACATATACTTTTCTGATCATTGATCTATTATAAAAAAATCCACAAATTGTCCATTTTGTTTGGGCCACAGATCCATAATCTTCTTCATTTTCTTTGGGCCATAACTCAATCTCAAAAGATTTGTTTTATACTTCCATACCCTACCCAGTCCTCCCACCCCCGCAGCTTCAGAAGAAGAATAAAACTCGTTTAATTCTTTTTAATTTTAACTATTTTTTTATTCCCAAGTTTTTTAGAAGTTTTGGAAAAATATGTCAGGTGTTGGAATTTTTCAATTTATCTTCTAGATGAGTCGATGTCTAAAATTGTGGATGATTGCTCAACCGTACTAAAATGTGGTATTTTATTAGAATCACGTTTTCAATTTGAGTTGTGATAATGTATTTTAGCAGAAAATATTCGACCGCGAAACTTCTTTGTTTATGTATTTCCGGAATATGAGTGTTACCGAAAACAAACTTTTGATAGTATGTTGGAATCAAAATTGTGACGTGAAATTTCAATCTTATTCCTTGATCCCATGGCTTCTAACATGCGCACGCCCATATTGTTGAAGCTCAAGAAGTGTCAAGTGTGAGTAGTATGGAGAGTAAGTCCCACATTGCTTAGAAAAGTGGAGGTTGAACACTTTATAAGTAGAAAGACCCATAAATCCAATGCCTTAAGGTTTTGGGTAAAAGTGTGGTGTCCGACACTTATATCGATGTTCTTAGACCCAATGTAGATGATCCCCTGGCTGGCCCCTCGTGTCCCAACAGTGGTATCAGAGTCTCGGTTCAGAGAAAGGGACCGGCTAAGTAATGTGAGTAGTATGGGGAGTAAGTATCACATTGCTTAGAAAAGTGGAGGTTGAACACTTTATAAGTAGAAAGACCCATAAATCCAATGTCTTAAGGTTTTGGGTAAGAGTGTGGTGTCCGACACTTATATCGATGTTCTTAGACCCAATCTAGATGATCCCCGGCTGGCCCCTCATGTCCCAACACATATATGAATTTTATTTATAAAAATTTATTTCATTTAGAAAGTATGTACATACTTAATTTTTCTTGGGAAGCAAGAAAAAAAGTACGTATTTTTTTTACTAAAAATATGTCACGTATTATTTTTACCTAAAAGTACATACTTAATTTCTACTTATAGGAGACTCTTTTCTCAAATTTAGGCTAAGACCTCATGAAATGTTAGGAACAGGGTTGATAGGATTGATCATTTAATAGGTCACGATTGATTGATGAGGGTATGATCGATTAAAAGTCAATATAATGAATTGAAGATATGATCGATTGAAGTAGATAAATTTTGAGAATTTAGAGGTTCTTATTTGAAGTTAATTGTAAAGAGATTATAAAAAAATTTCATCGATACGAATCACATAACAGAGATCATTTGTCTGTATAAGGTTTTTGGCCTATACTCATGGTTTTAGACCTTTAGATGTAGAATTTCGTAGTCACTATATATATGTCAAATTGTTTGTAGTGTGGTCTAGTCCTCTCAAATTTTTTTCTCTCTATTGCAATTTTTAATAATATTTTACTTTGAAATATTGTTTGTGGTGGTATTGGTATAATAGGAAGAGTTGCCAACCAATAACTTGGATGTCTTCTCTCTATCTTTTGGACCTCCTTGATTTTTTTTAAAAAAAAAAATAGGAATATAGATGACTACTTTTCATTAAAGTTGTTCTTATAAAAATGTTAATTATTTTTTGATAGGCTTCAATTTTATTATTTCCATCAAATAACTTTCATTTTACATCTTATATAATTGTCATTATTTCATATAATTATTTCTTAACTTAAAATAAATTTTAAATCTGTTTTATAAGCTAAAAGAGTATTGAAAATAAAGTAAAACAAACCGAGAAAATAGACCCTCCATTAAAGCACACATGATGGTATATATGGTAGGGTGGATAAGACATATACTTATGTGAGATTATAACATAAAATTTATTGACCAATCTTATTAATGTGATTATAAGATACTAAAGAAATTTTCTCAAATACAACATGATTGGTGTAAAGGAATAGAAGAGAAGCTTTATGGCAGCCTCATTTTCCTTGGTAGACGTTGAGGTTCACAACATGGGTGCACCGGCACGTGCCCTTTTTCACATGGAGGTAGGTTGCATATTTCATTTCTTTCGCAACAAGTTATTATTATACCTTGTACAACATTGCCAACTAGAGCTCCTCCAATAGCAACAAGAAATAACACAAACTTCAAAAACATCTTCAACATTCTTTTATAATCAAATTTTGTTTTCAAAGAAAATTAAAGTAAAGACTAAAGAAGATATATATCTTATTGTGATGAGTGCTATGTTAGAGCAATGCAAACTTATTTATAGGAAAAATGAGAAACCTCAAAAATATCATAATTTAAAAATGAGAAACCAAGAATGCGTAACTCACTCAAGAACACCATCTTTCAGTTTCACATGATTTGGAATGTTTTTGGGGTAAAAGATATCACACATGTTGTACTCAAAGAAATGAAGATATTACACATAATTTTTTTTCTTCTTTTACTTATGTTCAAAACAAGTTTCTAACGCCATTCAACACCCTTTTTGATATTTTATAGGACTTATGTTAAATTTTAAGAAAGGACCTCCTTGCATATCATGACAATTTATTTTATAATTTTTTTTAACGGCCAAAGTAGAATATATTAAAAGATTGAAAGAAAATACAAGTGATATTCAACCTATCAAAAGACAATTAAATACTTGTTTTTGAATTTTAGATTTTACATCTTAATATTATGTTTTGCTAATGAAATGTTGGGCTGTGAAAATGAAAATGCTGGACTGGAATGTGAAAAATAAATTCTGATGAGTTGTAAAAGAAAATGTGAAGGGTTGTTGGACTGGGAAGTCTTAATTATAAATGTTTGATTCATCTTTATGATTTTTGCTATATACACTCCCTGTAAACACAAGTATTGCTATATCCAATCCTCAACATAATTTTTTTTGGCCTTTATTGATATTAGATGACCATCGCACTCCGAATATATTCTCTTATGAGATTCTCTCTCTTTATATATATATATATATATATATATATATATATATATATATATATATATATATATATATATATATATTAGATGACCGATTATCTCAAAAGTTTAAACTGTTAGGAAAAATCACATCAATGAATTTATATTATTTTTAACACGTCCCCTCACGTAAGAGCCCATTAGGCTTGAAGCGTGAATAATACATAGGTGTCCACCTACCATATACTTAAAATTTCACTTTTTAATTAGAAAATAAGGGGAGCGAGAATGCAACTCTAGATCACTTAGACCATGTACAATGGCCTCTATCTTCCACATCCAAATTTTCTACTTTTTACACTCCACATCATCTTCTCTCTCTTTCATCTAAAAATTCAACACTTATTCAATTTTTAACCTCTCCAATAGTTTTTCAATTCAACACCTTACCCACCACTTTTTGTTCAACCCTCTACACTACCAATTTTTATTTCATATTCTTATTTAAATTTTTATTTTTAAGATTACATAAAATTCTAATTATCGATTAAATTAAATTAAAATAATTAACGCTTAATAATTTATTTATTTTGTTTTTTTGTAAATAAGAACAAAATTTATTTAAATAATTTATACGATACAAATCATTAACATAATTTAAAATACAACACACAAGTAACATAATTAGTACGATACAAAAACTTTAAAATTCAATACAACACACAAGAAATGTAATTAGTACGATACAAATTATTTAAATGTAATAAAACACACAAACATCGTAATTAGTAAGATGCAAATCATCATCAATCACGTCACATTCCAAAGTTTGTCCATATGTGCTGCTGAGTTTAGAGTGACTTTATTATTAGCAATTGTCATTTATGTTGAAAATCCGGGAAATTCAGGTACACCGCCAGTAGAAAAATTTTCATTCACCAAAGGCATATAACCATTAAACGGTGGTGTTTGAAATAGATTTTCATTCATAGATCCACAATATAATATGGATTAAAGTATGGAGCATAGGATGAATGATTGAAATTTTGTGCAAAACCAAAATTAGATATGTTTTGAGAATGTTGGTTGGAAAATTGATTTGAATTTTGAGAAGTGTTGAAATTTAGGTAGAAAAATCTATTAGAAAATTTTTGAGTGTTGAAATGTTTATTGGGATCCATTTCACTATAAAAAAAAATTTAAACTTCAAAATTAACACTAATAAACACTAATAATATGATTAAGATAGTGAAAAAATCATTTTTTTTCTGTGTCCAAATCAAATGAACTATGTCTCTATTTATAGAGAAAAAAATTACAAATTTTGGTAAAAAAATAAAAAAATAATTTGCAATGAAATAATTGAGTTTAAATATTGATAGAATAAAAATCTCAATAGCCAATAAACCATCACCACGTGTCCCACTCTGTTCTTCCTCTCTCCTCGCGCTGACACAAACGCGCTCTGTCGCGCGAATTGTGATCAGCCATGCGTCCCCCTTTGGCTGTGCTTTGCAGGTTTCAACAGGTTTAAGTTTTTCATCTTCTCTTTCCTACACCTCCTTTTCCACTCAAGTCAACAACCTCACTACACTACTTTTAAATTTTTCAACAGATTTTCAACAACTTCATTGTACATGATCTTAGTCATAGAGGCTCTGATACCATGTCAGACGACCGATTATTCTGAAAATTTAAGTTATAATGAAATGTCACCTCAATAATTTTATATTATTTCTATATATATATATGTGATCAGTTGTTTAATATTGGGGCGAAAACTCTCTACCTTGAATCAATTGTTGTTGTTATTCATGGTATAACTTTTTTTTTTGAACACGCCAAAATGAAATTCATGGTATAACTTTACTTTAATAAAAGAATGAAAAAGAGTATGACTAACTAAATATTTTTATATTAATAATGTTGAGAATCTAAGCATCAATTCTAGAGTTCGACAAAGAATTTAGACCTAACGAATTCGAATTTATATATATTGTCAAACCATAGTCTATTATTTAATTTCAATCAAAAAGAGTCAAGGATAAAACATTATGGCATGTAAAGACTTCTTTTCAGGTACATTTAGGTCTGATCTGTCCCAAAATATGAAAACACACGAATGTGCTCCACTTATTTACTTAGTATTTTTTAGTGTAAACTATGTGCTCCACTTATGTGGATAGTACGAATATATGGATTATATATATTTATTTATTCTTCATTTGGTAATATTAATGTACGATATGTAATAATATGGATATAATATGGAATTATGGATATAAGTGGAATGGCACAGTAGGCCAGGTCCAAGTGCCTCAACAATACCTTTGACTCTAAAAGTGAAATTTAATCAAATTGAGATCTTAGTGTCATGTGTGTCTCAATAAATTTTTAGGGATACCATCTTCAACTTTGTGATTGATATATATAATAGCATGTATTGTGTATCATAAGATGATGTAGTATGAATAATATGTGTACGGGTTTATATTTATATAGATTAGTGAAATATGTGCATAGCATACGGTTTAGGGTACTATTCAGGTAGTTTGAATGTTTTTTTTTTACAGCGAAAAAACTTTATTTAATATAATGGAAGGAAAAAGTACAAAAGTTACTTTACCGACACTCGTAGGAAAATTAGAGATAGTATTCTACCCACACGAAACAACAAGAGAAAAACACGATCAATAAACTATCTAAGAATACAATTCAAAGGCGCTACATATTATTCGTAAAATAAACAATGCGAGTTTGTCTTATTTGATAACAACCACTTCCAAGATGTATACTTGATCAATTCCATGATGTTATCCACCTCAAGCACCTTGTCTTTAAAAATCTTTTCATTCCTAGCACGGCACAATGTCCACGCGACCGCATGACAAATCAATAAGATGTCCTTTTCAACCACTTTTCCCTTTTCGCAATGGAAAAAAGAAAGATCTCAAACAAAGAGGGCAAAAACCCCAGAATAGTCGTGCTCACGTCAAACCATAAATGGACCTTACTCCAAACCGCCCACGCAATTGGACAAGAACAAAAAAGATGATTCTCCGTCTCCAAATCGGCATCACACCAAACACACTGCCCCGCCTCACCACTTTGGATTATCCCTTTATATGCGCTAGATTGGATCTAGTCGGAACCCGACCTGCCCAAGGAGAGCTTGCCAAGAGAGACAATCACCTTCGACGGCACCAAATTCCGCCAAACTTTAGCAACCACCCCCGGAATTACCGTGCCAAAAGAAGAAAAATGGGAAAACTTCGAATAAAAGAACAAATACATAGCACTAACCAAGAAAGAATCTCCAAGAGTAAAAAGCCAAGAATCCTCCTCCTTAGATATAGTAGCCTCCTCTATCGCTTCAACTAGCTTCCTATACCACTCCTCTTCCCACACGAAAAAAGTCTTCCTTCAACTTAACCGTCATTCCCACCTCTCACCTATCCAAATGCCCATTTCTTGAATATTACATTCCGGTTGATTTGAGATTTTGAATATTCTAGGAAAAATGTTGCATAAAGGAGCCTCTCCCACCCAAATGTCGCGCCAAAAACTTGTCGATCCACCACAACCCACCTTCTTGACAAAGACTTCACATGACCAATCACCCTGCACCCCTCTTTCAACCCCCAAAGTCATTAAGTCCTTCCACCATAAGGAGACATTATTACTCCTTTCGGTAGAGAAAAAGGGCACCCCACACCCCTTCATATATAGCCTCCAAAACCCTTTTCAATACTGACCTATGCTCCACAAGCAACCTCCACACCGAGACCCCTCTCACTTTTTGGCCTACATACATCCCTCCAACTTACCCAAGGAATTTTGCTCTTGTCCCCCAACGCACCTCCCCACAAAAAGTTTCTTTGAAGCCGAATAATGTCCGTCCTCACCTTTGTCGGAATCTTGATAAAGGAGAGGTAGAAAACCAGAATTGCGGATAACACGAAATTTAGGAGAACCACCCTCCCACCCAAACTAACATAACGATTTCGCCACGATCGTAATCTTCTTTCAATAGTCTTGATGACGGGATTCCAGTGGACACACGCCTAGGATTTACACCCACTGGAAGGCCCAAATAAATAAAAGGAAGAGAACTAATCTTACAATGTAAAAAAGAGGCGGCTTCCTCCATGAAAATAGCGTTCACATTCACTCCAAACAACCTACTCTTAAAAAAAATTCACCTTAAGACCCGACACTAACTCGAACCACCAAAGAATAGCCTTCATAGCCCAAAGATTTTCTACACAAACCTCCTCAATATATATATATATATATATATATATATATATATATATATATATATATATAATTGAATTGCGTTTCTTTAAACATGGGTTAGTAATGGCGGAGCTTGATTGATTTTATTGAAGAGATGCATGAAAACATATACACGTGTGTGTTTGCGGGTAGTGGCGTATGTAGTCAGAACTCTGGTCTAGACGACTTATACGGTTTTTAATTGTAGGGAAGATATTGCTCATTATATGGGTGAAGAAGACCTAATAGTTTTGAGTTCGACAGTGAGGTAAGTTAGTCTGGTTAAAAAATTGTTTCACCTAAGAATCGAACTCAAATTCTTTTAAAATCCGACCTTTTGGTCATTAATCACTTGAGCAGTTACGCTATATCATTGTTATCTCAATATGTAATTGTAGATACTAATCTTTTGAGTATTATAAATTGGTAGCAAACTCTCAATCAAAATTTTAACGTTGTTGCATTGCCCAAATCTAAAATCAAATCTATAACTTTGATTGAAGTTTTTTTTTTTAAACTGCAAATATATTATTATTAAAAATCATATTTCTGCATAAGACCAACAAAGAGATGTTACAACTTGGATCAAAGTAAAAGAGATACGAGTGATTTCATCTAAATGCTTAAAGTTAATTATCAATAACATTTGTTTACTACTTTTATATATTTTCTTTCATTTGAGTTCTATATATGAAGAATGATAATTAATAACTTTAAAAGAGCTAAAATCATCAATTTTCACATGTGATGTGACATTTTTATCGTGTTTCACAAAACATTACATGATTCACTTACGCATGATGTTTAGTAAAATCAGACAATCTATTTAAAGCAAGTCTGTCCACAAGAAGAAAAAAAACACAAACAAGGGTTTCATTTAGAAAACAAGTACACAACACAACTAATGAACGGTGGTGATGGAGACAAAACATTGCCAATAGCAAATGTGAGCAGAATAATGAAACAAAATCTTCCTCAAAATGCAAAGATCTCAAAAGAAAGCAAACAATTGATGCAAGAATGTGCGACAGAGTTCATAAGTTTTGTGACAGGTGAAGCATCTGACAAGTGTCACAAGGAGAATCGAAAGACTGTTAGTGGAGATGATATCTGTTGGGCTTTGTGTTCATTAGGGTTTGATAACTATGCTGAAGCCATTGGAAGGTACTTGTATAAATACAGACAAGCTGAACTTGTTAAATTGAATCAGAACAAACTTGAGACAGCTAAAGACAAATTTGTTTGATTCAACAAGATTCAACAAATCTACATCAAGTACTAGGGTTTCTTTCCTTTTCTGAAGATCATTCAACATTTCTAATTTTGTTGAGTTTTGTGAGGTAATTAATTAACTTGCAAATTATATATATCTTGTCAAATTATATATAAGGGGCTTAATTCCCTTTGTGCTAGCTATATATCTTGAATATATATAATTGTACCACTTTTTTTTTGTTTTATGTTTTTAAGTAATTGTATTACTGTATTGAGCTTCTTATGGTGTAAACTATAAAGAATGAAGTAATTGGCTGGTTAATCAGTACAATATATAGTTGTTGACAGACAAGTAGAGTACATTATTAATGTAAACAAATAGATCTTTGATGTTTTATCTGTTCTGATTTTATGTTGATCATCAAGTTTAAGACATAGTTGTGCTACTGCTAGTGCAAAGGCAATTTTTGAAGAAGGTATGTTTACTTATTTACATCCAAAAAACAACTTGTTTATTTTTTTTTTCACCACCAGTTTAATCTGGTTCGATTAGGAGTACATTTAGTTTCAGCTTTCTCCCGAACGCAGTTGCAGGGGATCAAACGTGGTCTTCCCTAGCTACCAGTCCAGCGCAATCAATACTGGACTAATGTTTGGTTCCAAAAGATTTTTCTGAAGATTAATGATTGTCATTAATTAGCACAATATGATTATCTTGTTAGAAAATTTTAGTAATAAGGGTTAGCAAGTAGTAAAATAGTAATGTTGATCATGAAAATGCAAATTGAGTTTTGTGTGGCCTCTCTCGACAGTCATCATGTCATCTTTTTGTAACTTGTGTGGTTTCTCACTGTAAGTGTGGTATAACTATAAGGTCTTCAATTTTTCTTTTAACGGTAAATATATTATTAATTCGACCAGGTCTCTGTACAAGACAAACAGAGACCGGCAAAAAATGAGCTACAAAAGAAAGGCGCCGTGTATAAGCGGAACTTCTCCATTTTTGTAAAGATGCTCTTCGGCTTTACCTCAACCCGATCCGAAAAGATGTCACTAGACCTAACTCCCAATCTCAAATAAAAGATGATCGGCCTATAAGAATCCAAATCACAACTCCTAAGTTAAAAGTCTTCAACTTGTTTGAATGGAAGATGGTTATGCAGCGTCTAACTTGTTATATGTTTATTATTATCAATTCTGCTCTTTTTAGAGATGTTGTTCCAAGCTTAGAAATTGTTAGCCTGTGGTTTGAAATTTTGTGGTTGGATTGATCTGTTGCGGAATGAAGTTATTTTTTCATATAAGGTTGTGAATGTTGAGCAATTGGTAGATGTACCTGGCCTCTCTCTGCCTAGGTAGATATATAGTCTTTTGGTTGATTGGTTTCTATTTAGTCTTGTACTTTTCTTTTGGCTTTGCATCTTTTCGTCATTTTTTTTTAACGGATTCGAGTATCCCTTATACTCTTTCATTAGCATATCATATTGGTCATTCAAATTAAAGAAATATAACATCCAAATTTTTTCAGGTTATGAAATCAGTATATAATAAAACACTACTAGAAAGAAAATTTTGCTTTCTCTAATTAACTTGTAAGAAAATATATAGTGATGAATTTAGAAAAGAATATTATGTTTTCCATCTTTAAATTTGTTGAGATTTTCCACATTGGATGAAAAAGTTGAGGTTAAGCAACATACGTAAGAGTACCCATTAAATGCAATATCAGGAAGGTTTTGAGTGAAGATGTAGTGTTAATTAAAGTCACTTATATGAGGGGAAGTTTCACTAGGTTGGATTAACACATTAGATTAAAAAACAACCACACACAAGTGACTTGTATGAGGGCAAAATATTATTAATAAAATATTATTAATAAGATCATGTCTTTACATAAGACGAGCAGAGACCGGTAAAGGAAGAACTACAAAATAAAGATTCCGTATATAAGCAGAACACCGATAAAAATACTAAAACCTACACTGCCTATAAGAGGTCTACTTCTAATCCCATTATTAGAAATACACTTCTCGGCTTCCAAACCACCAGAGAGATCTCAACGCTAGCCAAAAGTGATCGACCCATCAGAATCTAAAGAACAGCTCCTTGTGTCAAAAGTTGAAGGGAGTAACGGTAGAATGGGAGCTGAGATAGACAAGTCTCAACTTGCAGATCTCCTCCAAAACACCAAACACAAGTGACTTCATTGAGTTTGATCAACATATTAGCTTATATTACTGTTGTTTAGTTCAGCACTCAACAGTTGTTGAAGTGTCCTTAAAAACATACACGAACCTCGTTTTATAAGCAAGTTTATTAAAGTACGAGGATACTTCCATCTAATAAATATCAAGCTTGAGATACTGCAAACATCCCAAAGTAATAGAACACCCTAAATAATGAAAAGCAAAGTGCATTGATACGTTCAATTATGCTTGTGATCTTTCACAACTTAGCTAATAATTACACACCATGCTGATATAGTCCTTGCCTCAGTGACGAGGATTAATTTGTCTGCAGATAATTAAGCATAGTTTATAATCAAAATATACTATACAATGAAAAGTTGTATTAATAAAATAGCGTACATGTACGAATTTTGGTTTCATAACCCTAAAAACCGGGGACCACTATCTCGTTTTCTTTAATTTGCATAATTAGCCGTGAAAATCCAATCAAATTTCAAGCATGCTTTCATTCAAATCAATTATTAGTGTATGTTTGGTTTCAATTTTAGAGAGGTTAGAATTGATTTTGTATAATTGATTATGGTATGTTTGGTTTTCTCGAAGTAAAATTGATTCCATCTTGTTCGAGACTTTCCTTGTTTCTTGTAGAAAAGGGAAGAACGGTCGAAAAGGAGTTGTCATGATTTGAGATACGGTTATTTGGATGTTATGGAAAGTTAGGAATGAAGCCATTTTTTAAGTAAGGTTGTTAGAGGTGGCTAGCATTTTTGAAAGGGTTGTGTTCCTTTTTTTATTTTATGAATGATGCACTAATCATATGGATTGTATTCTTAGATAGTTTTTTTTTGTTGTGGGGGTGTATCGCGGTGTCCCTTGTTTGGTTTTAGTTGGATCACTAGTCCTGATAGATATTTTGGGTAGAATACTCTTTGTACTTTTCTTACTCTGTGGGTAGAGTATCTCATGTACTTTTCTCCAATTCAATATATATAATTTCAGTTTGCTGTTCAAAAAACAAAGAATTGATTCTGCCTCCAAAATTAATTTTACTTGAAGCTAGAAGTTGTAGCTTCTTTCCTTGTAGGAAGGGGAAGCGTGGTGGGAAAGGGGTGTTGATGGTTTGGCATGTGGTAATTTGGTCGTTGTGGAGGGCTAGGAATGAGACTATTTTTCAAGCCAAGCTTTTAGAGGTAGATGATATTTTTTATAGAATTATGTATGTTTCTTGGAATTGGTTGTTGGCTAGGAAGAGTATTGTCCTTTGCTTATTCTATGAATGGAGTAGGAATCTTATGGATTGTATTCTTAAGTATTTTGTTTGGGTTCTCTTGAGTAGAGTATTATATGTACTTATCTCCGTAAGTGGAGTACCTCTTGTACTTTGTTCCATTTCCTCGTTTATAATTTATATACATTCTTTTTGCTGTTCAAAAAAAAAGAAGTAGTAGCTTCTGTCTCTAAAATTGATTTTTACATTGAAATGTAACTTTCAACTAACTTTTAGTTTAATGTATTCAATCATAAATCATTTTAACTTTAACTAATACATTAAAGGTATCATAATGAGCAACCTAATAAAGGTAAAAAAATTTTACCCTTATTACATTTTAGTTCAAATCAACTTTACAAAATTAACTCATTCAAAATCAATTTTTTCACTATAGAACTAACTATACACCAGTCACCAAAAAAATAAAGAACTAAAACTATACACTTAGAATGTGTTTGGTTTCAATTTTAGAAGGTCAAAAGTGATTTTAGAGGTTATAGAATTGATTTTAATATGTTTAGCCTTAACTTCATTGCTAAATTCACTTTTACTTATACATATTCAAACATAAATCATTTTACATTCAACTCACTTTTATCTGGAATCAATTCTACAAAATAAATTCAGTCAAAATTAATTTTCGTCGCCGCATAAACAAATAATACACTTACACTGTGTTTGGTATCACGGTAGATGTACTAGAATTGCGGTGACCCACCGTGATTTTGCAGAAGCTACAACTTGTAGCTTCTAGAAATCACGGTAGATCACCGTGATTCTGACACATCCACCGTATTACCAAACAAACATACATTTATACGTTAAAAGCAAAGTTATTCTCAGTTTAAATTCTGTCAGATCAATTAGGGTTTCAGCATCCACCGAGGTAAATTCCACAAGCTAGCAAGAGATTGAGAATTTGGGACCACTTCTCAACTATATATTATGCCTTATATATACTCTCTATATGTCCTCTCTGACAAGCTAGTAGCTACACACCCACACATGCATACATTTGGTGAAGATATGAGTTATGTTTGGTTCAGAACTAGCTTTATCGATCTACCACTAAAGATCAAAACTTAATTTAGAGGAGATATGTAGTTATTATAATTAAAAACCTCAAAACCGAAACGATTTTATAGTATTATTTTTAAACTTGAAAATTAGTTGAGGTATCGTCTAATAGCTTAGCTTTCAACTGTGATTATTTTTTCTTCAAGCGATTACACTGAGAAATAAATTATGTGTCTCAGCTATGAATTGTTTTGTTTTTAAACAAACACAATCAACTTATTTCATTCAAAATAATGAGTTCAATACAACGAGGTATATCATGTTTAACTAAGAAATACAACGAGCTATGAATTGTTTAAATACTCCATAGAGTGTTAAATATGGTGTTTGAGCTAGGCTCCTAAACTAAGAAATACATCAAAATGAAAAATAAAGGCTGGCAATAAAGAGACAAAAAATGCATAAAATAAGCTTGTTTGATTGATTGTGTGCTGAAAAAACAACGTGACATAGAATATAATTACATTGTTTGACTAATTTCGTGGGTATGGTGCGTGAGTTTTTCTTGATTTTGAATAAAAGTAATTGAATGTGTTATTTTAATAGAGTTTCTCTTCCATTTAATGTCATTGAGAATGGTTAAGATTAATTTTTACCACTCATTGAAATTCTAATAACCAAACAACTTATTAAAAAAATAAAAATGAGTATTAATATATTGATAAAAAAAAGTAATTAATTTGGTTGTAAATTTAAATAGAACCTACGTACCAATTTTTTTTAAAAATAGAACCTTATAGAAATTAAAGTGACACGTCATCATAAGCCTAGCTCAATTGCTAAAAAATATTGTATAAGGATTAGTATGACCACTTATTCATCTTTAATTGATAAATTTTTAGCCGCCAGGCGACGTGACAAAATAAATTAAATCTCTCAAATTAAGGTAGGGGGAGTAATTAGAAACTGTGGGGGATGATTGATTTCAAAAGTTGTTTCACACCATGAAATTGCGGTATATCGAGATCCATACCTACTTACCTATACCTTCATAGTTCATAGTTCATAGCATTCATTCCTTTTGAGGAAACCCGAATGCCAATGATTTAATCAACCAATAATATGTCCAACCTCTTTTTCAGTCATATAGATTGATCCGATCCCCAATAGCAACCGGAAAGGTTTTAAATTACAGTCCGTGAACTATAATTGCAGCCGTAATATTGTTGATACAGTAGTCTTCACAACTGCATTGCACTGCAATTTTAATTACAAGTCTGGTTCATAACACACGGTCCCGCGCTCGAAGTTGCATTTTAACTTTTTTATTTTGCTGTTCAAAAAAAAAAATACAAGTCCGGCTGCAACGTAACCACATCAGGAGCCACATCAGATCATTTCGAACATGTTCGTTAAAATTTTCTCACCCAAAATTAAAATTTTAAAAGTTACTCGTTTACTACACACTAAATCTTATCTCTACGTACACTCTTGACGTGTGCAAGGCTATGAAGCTCCGACACTACTTATATTAGGCGTGCTGGTGTCGGACACGTGTCGTGTCTGACACCGACACGATACCAACACTTATAATTACATTGAATTATATCACTTTTTCAAAAAATTATTTGTGTCGATGTATCAGTGTCCGTGTCGTGTCCGGTGTCTGTGTTAGTGTCTGTGCTTCATAGGTGCAAGGTTATTAAAGAAGATGAAAAATTGATGATCAAGATTCACATGATTTTGTTCCTACTCCGCCACAGCACAGAATTCGTAACACAAATGATGTGCATCTGCTCTTTGAGTCTTTGATCTGTGAGTTAAATTTTTTTGGTCCAAATTCAATATGGTTGAAAAACTGGTTAGTATGTGGAGCCTTTAAAAATAGACAACCATAGTGCTATTGGAAATTAAGTGAGAAATTAATTGGTAAAGGTGTGGTTTGTGTTTTGAGCTATGAAGCACAGACATGTATAACACAAACAATGACACATTGATACGGATACAAATTTAAGAAAATGATATTACTCGATGTAATTCTAAATGTCGGTGTCGGAGTCGGACACGCCTAATTTAAAGAGTGTCTGTACTACATAGATTGTGAGTAAAAGGAGATAATGTATTAAACGAACACATACACATGATTAATTACTTCAACAAAGTTAAGTACATAGACATCCAACAAAATTAACAAGGTAGCGAACAGTGTACATAAAATAAATACATTAACAACATCTCTTCATGTTAGTAAAGCTTTATTTTATGATACAATACATGTAACCTTCTCATTCTTTCATTTCATGATATTATACTGAAAGTGAACGATAGGATCATATTTATTGAAAACAAGAAAACAGCAAGAGTACGTACGTAAACACACCACACACATGAACTGCTTCACCGTCGATCTTGATTAGTCTTGCTGGAACACAACAGGGACGGCAGCACCACCATCAAGGGCCAACAGAAACTTGCCATTCTCAGAAATAACACCAACAGTCCCACAAATAAAGTGGCAACTCGGGCATACCTCTTTAGGACACCATTGAATGTTATAGATACCAGCAGTTTGGGTATGCACAATCCTAAAGAAGTTACCAAATGACCCAATTGTACGATCATCTACACCGGTGACAATCAACCTCCTTCCACTAGAGTCTCTCTCACCCAATTTCCAGTCAGTTGACTGTCCACAAATTGAGGAAGCTATAAATTGGATTCTCAAGTCTCTGTTAACCCTCACATGGTCATCATCATGATGACCAACAAAAGGTATGAATACAACACTCAACCCTTCTGGTAATTCAGGGTTCTCCAAACCAACATTCAAAGGACATGATCCATTTTTGTTGACCAAAGTGAAACGTCCTCCGTTACCTGAGAGAGGAGGCCTGATAAAGTATTCGTCACCAACCTCAACGGCTTCGCCATTTGTGTCTATGACAAACTGAGCTATTGATGTTGAGATCATCATAAAGAGACACATATGAACAAGGATTAGTACTGTGAGGGAACTTGTTGCCATGGTTGTTAATGAATTATAGATTATTTCAAAGCTTTAATGGTTTTGTGCTTTTGCTATTCCTTATGAGGCAAGGTACATATTTATAGGATTGATCATGTTACTATGCATGCATGCAATGTATAGACTATAGAATGATCAATGAATAAACAAAACTAAAGTCCAATTAGGACAAATTAACTAATCAATTTAATCTTAATTTTGCTGGAATGGATGAATAAAATTGTAAGCATTATATTAATATATTACTTAGTTTTGATCGCACGATTTTGATAGGGTGGAAATGGTGAGTTTTTACCTAGTTTGAATCGTTGTGTACAAAGATCAAAATCCACCAGCATGCTAAAACACTTTTAATTTGTCTGTTTCATTCATCTTTTGTTGGTTACTTTGTCTCTTTCATTTGTTCATTCTGTGTGTAAATTAATAAATAATTATTAAAAAAAATGTTGCATAGGTATTGTATCCTTCAAAGTATGATAATACCACCAAATGTTAGTTGGTCAAATGGTGATTGGCACTGGACAAGGATCACGGTCCGATCCCCCGCAATTGTGCTTGGGAGGGGACTGCAACCACTTGATACCAGAAACTCGTCTTGAACCGGATTAGTCGACCCACACAAGCATTTTATTTAGTGCAATCGAAATAGAACTAAAGCTAAGACACAACTCATATCGTCTAGTTTCAAATAGAAATCCAATTTTTTAGTCGGGGTGAACCACTGTAATTTTGCAATAGCTTATTTTTCAAAATCTTGCTGGCTCATTGTGACACTAAATATACACTAAATTTTCAATAAGGTTAACTACTCAAGTTGTGTCTAGTTGGCAAAATGTTTTTGCTAGCCTCCACAGGAAATTTTTGACACAGTTTGGATTGGCGATAGGCCATATATTTTCCTTCACAGTAAAATCAATGAAAACTAGTGATCTGTTCAATTGTTTTTTTTTATCAGTTTCTATGAGCTCACATTCTTTAGCATTTTACTGAAGGAAATGGATCAGGCAAAAGGCTTTGAAGTAAATGGATCATCCAATTTCCCATGAGAGCTGTTACTTATAGATGAAGTAAACTCAGTTAACTGTTCTTTAGTGACAGGTCACAGGTCACGTTCATGGCAGTTATTTTTGTTGATTTAGCTGACATACATTAGTTTATTGTTGTTGTAGTCCTTGACCATCCTCATGTTGTCGACGTTCAAATATTTTTGTTGAAGTATTTTGGACTTTATATCAGACTTTTATGCTCAAGTCTTCTTTTTTTTTTTTGGCATGTTTGTGCTCAAGTCTTTGCGGTCACTTGTTTAAATTCACGGTCGACTAACCCATAAAATTCTCCAATAACAATATGCAATCTTAGATTTGATTTAGTCCTAAATCTTAGGATTATTATATATGAATGTAGGAATATCATTTAAGTTCTGACATCAAAGGATAAAATGTACAAAACACGACTCCTAATAAGGTGTTGCGCACGTTGGTGATCGGCTATGACAATGTTCACATAAACAACTAAAGTACTAAACATCACTCAAGCTCGATTATGACAATGTAAACATAAACAACGAAAGTACTAAACAATAGTAGTGAATAGATCATTGTAAATAAACAGCAAAACTATTCGAGATTCGAGAATATGAAGATTTGACAATCAAGTCCTTTTGTTCAATTTCTTCCCTTGCTAGAAATGACCTAACTCCACAAACTAGAAATTTATAACACCTTCTACAAACAAGTCCTTTTGTTGAGCATCAAAAAGCATGTTCCAAAATTGTCCACAGTGGCTAGAAAATGGGGGATAAGGTGGCGGTCCAAACATCTCTAACTTCTCTTATCTAAAAATTGATGCGTTGATTTTTGTATCGGGTGGTCGGAGGCTGTTGGAAATTAAGTGAGAGATTAGATTGTAATGCTGGTTTGTGTTTTGAGTGAAAGGAGATACAATTTATTAAACGAACACATGATTAATTATCTCAACTCAGTTAAGTACGTATATACAACAAAATTAACAAGGTAGCGAAAAATGTACATAAATTAAATAAATACATTAACAACATCTCTTCATGTTAGTAAAGGTTTATTTTATGACAGAAGAATACATGCAACTTTCTCATTCTTTCATGATATTCTTTCATGTTTATTTGTAAACAAGAAAACAACAAGAGTGTGTAAACACACAACACATATGAACTACTTCACCATCGACGCTGATTACTCTTTTTGGAACACAACAGGGATGGCACCACCATCAAGGGCTAACAGAAATTTGTTATTCTCGGAAATGATACCAACAGTCCCACAATCAAACTCGCAACTCGGGCATACCTCTTTAGGACACCATTGGATGTTATAGATACCAAAAGTTTCGGTCTGCACAATCCTAAAGAAGTTACCGAATGATCCAATTGTACCATCATCTACACCGGTGATAATCAACCTCCTTCCACTCGTAGCGTCCCTCTCACCCACTTTCCATTCAGTTGGCTGCCCACAAATTGAGGAAGCTATAAATTGGACTCTCAAGTCACTGTTAAGCCTCACATCGTCTTCATCATGATGAGAAACAAAAGGTACGATTACAACAGCTAACCCTTTTGGTAATTCAAGGTTCTCCAAACCAACATTCAAAGGACATGATCCATTTTTGCTTACCAGAGTGAGTCGTCCTCCGTTACCTGTGATAGCAGGCCTGATGAAATATTCTTCGTCACCAGCCTCAACAGGTTCGCCATTTGTGTCTACGACAAATTCAGCTATTGATGTTGAGATCATCATAAAGAGACACATGTGAGCAAGGATTAATATTGTGAGGGATCTTGTTGCCATGGTTGTTAATGAATTATAGATTATCTGAAAGCTTTAATGGTTTTGCATGTGATTTTGCTATTCGTTGTGAGGCAAGGTATTTATAGGATTGATCATGCTACCAAGCATGCATGCAATGTATATAGAATGATTGATGAATAAACAAAATCAAAGTCCAACTAGGACAAATTAACTAAGCAATCTTAATTTAGCTGGACTGGATGAATAACATTGTAAGCACTAAGCATTATATTAAATGTTACTACTTAGTTTTGATCACACCAAATGGTGAATTTTTTCCTAGTTGGAATCGTTGCATGGTAAAACACTTTTGTCTGTTTCATTCATTTTTTGTTGGTTTCTTTGTCTCTTTCATTTGTTCTTTCTGTCCATAAATTAATAGTTTTAAGAAAAATATGTTGCATAGGTATTCTATGCAGGCATTTAATTTTATGCAACCAAAATAGAAGTAAAGCTAAGACAGCTCATATCGTCTCGTGATTCCGTTCCTACTCTCTGCCACAGTATGACAATTGACAAACAAAGCACATATATAATTCATAACATTGATCATCTGATCTGCATCAGGGACCCCCAATAACGAGATATAACTACTTTAGTGCAAAAATTTACATTCCATTTATAAGAATCTGTTTCATGTAGAAATCTTGTCAATGACTTGAGGAAATGCTGACAGCTTCCTCTTCCTTTGATGAATAATAATGTTAATGATAACAAATAAGCAGTATATGTAATAAGCAGATTTAAAATAAGATGTCCATCATCATGCATCAACTTCTTTAACTTCTAATATCTAAAGATTTGATGAGTTTTGAGCTTTCGCCCCGTGTACTTACAAAAATAAAATAAAAAATTTGACGAGTTTTGAAGATGATCAAATAAAGCAAACAAAATTGATGCATTGATTTTTGTATGGGGTGGCCGGAGGAAGTTGGAAAGTAAGTGAGAAATTGGTTGGTAACGGTGGTTTGTGTTTTCGGTGGAAGGAAAATGCGACTAATTTTGATTGACCTACCTCACTTCAGTTAAGAACGTGTACCCAACAAAACTAACAAGATAGCCAAGAATGTTGATCGAAATTAAATACATTAACAAAACATTCGCCTTAGTAAAGATATAAAACAATATAATGCAACATAATCAAATCACATCATATTTTATGACATGATACATTTAACCTTTTCGTTCTTTCATAATATTATAGTGAAAATGAACAATAGGACCATATTTATTGGTAAACAAGAAAATACCAAAGAGTGTGTAAACACACCACACATAAGAACTACTTCACCATCCATCCAGATTAGTCTTTCTGGAATATAACAGGGATGGCGCCACCATCAAGGACCAAGACCAACAGAATCTTGCCATTCTCATGAATAATATCAACGGTGCCACATTCAAGCATACAAGTGGGGCATACCTCTCTAGGACACCATTGGATGTAATAGATACCAGGAATTTCGGTCGCCTGCACAATCCTAAAGAAGTTACCAAATGATCCAACTGTACCATCATCTGTTCCGGTGATAATGAGCCTCCTTCCGCTCGTAGCGTCCCTCTCCCCTAATTTCCAGTCTGTTGATTGTCCACAATTTGAGGTAGCTATGAATTGGACTCTCAAATCTCTGTTAAGTCTCACATCGTCTTCATCATGATGGGAAACAAAAGGTATGAATACAACACTCAAACCATGTGCTACACCAGAGTTCTCAAGACCAACATTCAAAGGACATGATCCATTTCTAGTTACCAATGTAAAAGTTCCTCCATTGCCTGTGATAGCAGGCTTGATGAAGTATTCATCTCCTTCTTCAACGGATTCGCCATTAGTGTCTATGATAAACTGAGCTATTGATGTTGAGATCATCATAAAGAGGCACACATTAGCAGAGATGAATATGGTGAGGGATCTTGTTGCCATGGTTGTTAATGAATTGTTGATTATTTGACAGCTTTAGTGGTTTTGTATGTTTTTAGTATTCCTTGTGAGGCAAGGTATTTATAGAATTGATCATGTTACCATGCATTCAATATTTGTATAGAATGATTGGTGGATAAAATTGGATGAATAAAATTGTAAGCATTATATTAAATGGTACATAGTTTTGATCACTATTTTGATAGGGTGGAACTGGAAATGGTGAATATTTTCCTAGTTTGAATCGTTGCATACAGAGACCAAAATCCACCAGCATGCTAAATGCTTTTGTCTGTTTCATTCATTTTTTGTTGGTTACTTTGTCTCTTTCATTTGTCATTCTGTCCATAAATTAATAAATTATTATTATAAAAATGTTGTTTTTCTTGCATAGGTATTGTATCCTTAAAAATATGATCATATCATGTATTGTAGGCATTTAATTTAATGCAAAGTAGAAGTAAATTAAAGAACTTGAAAGATTAAAATTTGCAGAAAGTTAAAGGAATTAAATACATAAAAGGCATATTTAAGTTCTATAAAGCTTAAATTTGTTTCCAGTTTAGGAATAAGATTCATATATGAAGTATCTGACCCTTGTTTACTTTGAGAACTTTTTATTTTACTTTTACTACAAATCTGATCTCATTAGCTTGAAAGAATATTATTACAGTAAGAGCAGTAAACTTGTTCAGGAAGCGAACAAATCCGGTCTCTGTTACCAACCGTTTTGGCTACAGCATGGGCTACAATATATTTTTACCCTTCTAATAATTATAATTCTAGAATTTTCTAAGCAATTGAGCAAATCAATACAATTCAATATTAACAGAATCTATTTCAGCTATCTTAGTAGTTCGCTACATTTTCAGCATCACATTCAAATAACAGCCTCGACATATGCTTTTCCTATGCCCAAAGTAAGCACCATCCAAGTCCCAAAGCCTCATCCAAGAATGGGAGAGTTCAATCTGTTTCAGTTGTGGCAGCAGCCTGCAGAACTCTTACATAATCTCTGCTAACTAGCGTTCTGTTCCATTGTTTTGTATCAGTATCTAAGGGCTCACATACCTTAGCATTTTCCTCAAGGGCATGGATTGGACTGGAGACTTTGAAATTATGTTGTTCCGGCATCCAACTGTCATTCCAGATTTGAACCTGCTAGCCATCTCCTATTACCATCTTTCTCCGAGAACTGTTATTTATAGATGAAGTACACTAAGTAACTGACCATTAGTGATAGACCATGTTTGTGACAGTTACATTTGCTAAACGCTTGAGCATTAACACGCTACAAGCTGACACACATTTAGTTTGTTGTCACCGGCATTGACTTGTTGAACTTGTATAGTTTGTCGATTTTCTCTTCCTTTTGACCATCTTCGTGCTGTCGACGATCAAATGCTTTTGTTGAAGTGTGGGACTTTATCTTGACTTTTGCGCTCAAGTCTTTGTCATCACCTTGTTTAAGCTCATGGTTGACTAACCCCCGTAAAATTCTCCAATATCAGCATGCAATCTTAGATTTGATTTAGTCCTAAAATCTTAGGATTATTATATATGAATGTAGGACTATCATATAAGTTCTGACATGAAGTAGATAAAATGGGACAAAACATGACTCCTAATAAGGTATTGGTGATCTATTGGTGCCACACTCAAGCTTGATTTTGACAGTGTAAATTTAAACAAGAGTAGTGAATAGATTGTGTTCCGACTCAGACACAGCATCAAAAATAAAGCACATAATTTATAACACTGATCATCTCTGCACCTGCTCTTTGAGCTGGTAACAATTGTGTATTGGTGATGTCTTTCAAAAACAATCTGATTAGTTTGTTACCTACAGGCTACATCTATAATAAATTTAGCAAAATCAACTCTTGTTCAAAACATACAGGATCAAGTTATTTGATCAATAACAGCTTCCACAAATCCCTAATGCTATAATAACAAGAAATAAGCAGTGTATGTAAAGTAAGCAGATTTAAAATAAGATGTCCATCATCATCAACTTCTTTAACTTCTCAGATCTAAAAATTTGATGAGTTTTGAGCTTTGGCCCGAGTACTTAAAAAAAATTGACGGGTTTTAAAGATGATCAAATAAAGCAAAGAAAACTGATGCATTGATTTTTGTATGTGGTGGCCGGAGGAAGTTGGAAAATAAGTGAGAAATTGATTGGTAACGGTGGTTTGTGATTTCGGTGGAAGGAGATACATTGTATTAAACGAACATGCGACTAATTTTTATTGACCCCCTCACTTCAGTTAAGTATGAGTACCCAACAAAATTAACAAGGTAGCGAAGAATGTTGGTCAAAATTAAATACATTAACAAATAACAACATCTTCACCTTAATACTTAGTAAAGATATAAAATAATATAATACAAAATAATCAAAATACAGCGTATTTTATGACATGAAACATTTAACCTTCTCGTTCTTTCATAATGTTACAGTGAAAATGAATGATAGGACCATATTTATTGGTAAACAAGAAAACAACAAGAGTGTGTAAAACACACTACATATATGAACTACTTCACCATCAACCCTGATTAGTCTTTCTGGAACACAACAGGGATGGCACCACCATCAAGGGCCAAAAGAATCTTACCATTCTCACGAATAATATCAATGGTCCCGCATTCAAGCATACAATCGGGGCATACCTCTGTAGGACACCATTGGATGTAATAGATACCAGGAATTGCAGTCGCCGGCACAATCCTAAAGAAGTTACCAAATGATCCAACTGTACCATCATCTACACCAGTGATAATGAGCCTCCTTCCGCTTGTAGCGTCCCTCTCACCTAATCTCCAATCTGTTGATTGTCCACAATTTGAGGTAGCTATGAATTGGACTCTCAAATCTCTGTTATGCCTCACATCGTCTTCATCATGATGGGAAACAAAAGGTATGAATACAACAGATAAACCATGTGGTACACTAGAGTTCTCAACACCAACATTCAAAGGACATGATCCATTTCTTGTGACCAAAGTGAAACTTCCTCCAATGTTCGTGTCAGCTGGCCTGATGAAGTATTCATCTCCTTCTTCAACAGATTCGCCATTTGTGTCTATGATAAACTGAGCTGTTGATGTTGAGATCATCATAAAGAGGCACACATTAGCAAAGATCAATATCGCAAGGGATCTTGTTGTCATGGTTGCTAATGGATTGTTAATTATTTGAAGGATTTAGTGGTTTTATATGTTTAGTACTTATTACTTGTGAGGCAAGGTATTTATAGGATTGATCATGTTACCATGCATGCAATATTGTATAGAATGATTGGTGAATAAACAAAAGTCTAATTAATTAATATATATATACACATAAATTTTCTATTTGCTAACTAATCAATCTTCCATGGGAATGGATAAATAAAATTGTAAGCATTATATTAAATGTTACTTAGTATTGATCGCACATAATGGTGAATTTTCCTAGTTTGAATCGTTGCACACAGAGACCAAAATCTACCAGCATGCTAAAAGACTTTTGTCTGTTTCATTCATTTTTTGTTGGTTACTTTGTCTGTTTCATTCATTTTTTGTTGGTTACTTTGTCTGTTTCATTTGTTCATTCTGTCAGTAAATTAATAAATAATTATTAAAAATGTTGATTTTCTTGTATAGGTATTGTATCCTTAAAAATGTAATAATATCATGTAGGCATTTAATTTAATGCAAAGTAGAAGTAAAGCTAAGGCACAGCTCATGTCTTCTCATTTCAAACAGAAATCCAATTTTTTAATTTTAAATCTACATATGAAGATAGTTAGATACTCACTAGAGATACATATAAAACAAATCTGATCTCATTAGCTTGAAAGAAGATGATTATTACAGTAAGAGAAGTAAACTTGTTCAGGAACCGAACAAATCCGGTCTCTGTTACCGACCGTTTTGGATATACACCAACCAACTACAGCATGAGCTACAATTTTTTTTTCTCCTTATAATAATTCTAGAATTTTCTAAACAATTGAGCAAATCAATACAATTCAATATAACAGAATCTATTTCAGCTATCTTAATAGTTCACTACATTTTCAGCATCACATTCAATTAAAACAGCCTGGATATATGCTTTTCCTGTGCCCACCATGCATAAGCACCATCCAAGTACCAAAGCCATGAGTGGGAGAAACTTCAATCTGCTTCAATTGTGGCAGCAGCCTGCACAACTCCTACGTAATCTCTGCTAACTAGTGCTCTGTTCCATTATCAGTATCTATATGGGCTCACATACCTTCGCATTTTCCGTTGTCATCACTTGCTTAAGCTCATGGTCGACTGACACCATAAAACTCTCCAGTATCAGCATGCGATCTTAGATTTGATTTAGTCTAAAAATCTTGGGATTATTATATATGAATGTAGGATCATCATATAAGTTCAGACATCAAGTAGATGAAATGGACAAAACATGCCTCCTAATAATGTATTGGTGATCTGCTGCTGCCACGCTCAAGCTCGATTTTGACAATGTAAATGTATACAAAAGTAGTGAATAGATCACTGTAACTAAAGAGCAAGACTATTAAGGAATGTGAAGATTGAATGATCAAGATACATGTGATTCTGTTCTGACACAGCCACAGGATGACAAATAAAGCACATAATTCATTAACACTGATCACCTCTGCACCTGCTCTTTGAGTTGGTAACAATTGTGTATCAGTGATATTTTTCAAACACTCAACAATAATATGCTAATTCAAAACAATAACCCAATGGATAACTTTTGCGCAACATTGAAGATATCGATTACAAACCCCAGAAATCAATCAAAACCAAATCAAAGACAAATATCTAGAGTTTCGTTCGGTGAATGAAATATATTTGACCTGAATTCCCTACGGTTGAAAAACTGATTTATCAATAACTGTTTCAGTAATAGATATGTGACATGTCTTCCCAGTAGACGTTTATACATGATAATCTCAATTTTTCCAACAAAAACAATCTGGTTAGTTTGTGGAGCCTTTGAGAAACATAAGCTTACCAAGAGCCACATTGCTACCTACATCTATGATAAATTGAGAAAAATCAACTCTTGTCCAAAACATACAGGATCAAGTTATTTGATCAATAACAGCTTCCACAAATCCCCACCCATCATCAGCATCAGGACCCACCCAATAACCAGATATAACTACTTTAGTGCAACAATTTACATTCCATTTATAAGAGTATGATTCATGTAGAAATCTTGCCAATGACATGAACCAATGCTGACAGCTTCCTCTCCCTTCGATGGATAATGTGTGTTTATTTGAGCTGCAAGATCCTACAATATTTTGAGCTGAAATATAATTTATATTTTCAGATTAAAAGGCCAAGGACAACCACGATGCAAATATTCAAATATCAAAACACTCGCACAAAACTCGCCATCCAAAATTTGCCTATGTCTGAATCTTGAAGTTGAATCTAGCACAAAAATACTTATTTGTATGTAGTGTTGCCAACAATTCCAATCATGATAAAACCATTAAGTTTTCATTTTTGCTTTACAATTTCTCATATTCACCACAGAATCTCGCCATGCTTGACATACATATCATTTCCAATCTAGCATATAGCTTAGTTCGTTGTAGTAATATTATTGTATATTTGACAAAATTTAAGATTACTAGTTATGAAAAATGAGATAGGTAAAGGTTCACCTTTTTTCACAAAATTTAACTTTTCTTTTTTATCATCCTCTTATTTAATTCAATTTCTTCCCCAAATATAAACTCACTCCATAAACTATAAATTTATAACAACTTGTACAAAAAGTCCTTTTTTGTTAGATTATTGATCCTGTGTCCCCGTAGGATAACTCAGATGGTATGAACTGAGGGACGTATGGTTGGATAGGGGGAGGTACAGGACCAATTTCTGATAGACCTAAAAAAAAGATTATTTATCTGGTAGCATTAATTAATTAATGTGTCAAACTTAATTAATGTGTTAAAATTAATTAAGTAGTTAATGAGGGAGAGGGTTGAAAAGAAAACCTGTAGTAATAGTTGATTTAGTTGAAAGGTGGTTAGTGAGAGTGAGAGTGAGAGCATAATGTTCCTGGTGGAAGGAAAGTGATGAAAAGTTATTACGCAACGCAAGCATAAACTAAACTAAAGGGAAAGTTCGTAATAATGTTACGTTACCTTCATAATGTTTATGCGTAAAGGAACGGTGAAGTTGGTGGAGGAGAGTAAACACGCCATTTTGGAACCACCTGACCTGCTTCACAATGGAGAAAGAAACCACCAAGCCAAGGGGTTAAGGACCCGATCTTATTTGGGCGGGTTCACCCGTATTCACCCCTAAATATTTTTTGAGAAAAAACAAAAACATCAAACTTTTCTCTATGTTAAATACATATTAAAAATTTATATACCAAAAAAAAAAAATACATATTAAAAATTTCAATCTTCTAAATACATATTAAAATTTACTGCGATCGGGAGGGACTAAATTACTCGATGTCAAAATTGACCTCCGAATCAGATTAAATTGGTGGTAAAAAAAATACATATTAAAATTTGAGTTACTCACATATATATACTTCAATTTCATAATGTTGGAAAAGAGTGATTGAAGTAGTTTTATTATTTTGGTTAAATTTTTTGTTTTCAAGAGAAAAGAGTCTTCCCAAATGACTCGTTTGGAGTATTTGTATATTTTTAGAAACATCGTAACTCATAAGGAATATGAACAGTAATATAAAAAACCATATTCTTTGTTGATCACTATTCACTGATGCTCTTGCACCTAGAAGAGAGATTATAATGAAAGGAGTGTGTAAATTTAATTTACTATCGTCGCTTTGCTTAAAAAAAATTACTTTGTCACCCTTATTACATAATATCACATTACATAAAATAAATATTGAAGTCCAAATTTTAAACAAATGTTTTCTCTCCTTCAAATTCTCACTTAAGAAAGGGAGTTAAAATTAGCTCAAGATACATTTTGCTCATCTCCAAAACAACTAAAAAACAAAATCTTCAACACATCGAGTAAGGATCCTCTCCATTTCACAAAAGAAATGAAAAATACTAGTATTTAAAGAGAGATATAGAAACAATAAGTAGAGGTAGTGAATTCCACCACCAAGTAGGTCTCACTATTATTAAATATTTTTTAAAATAATTCGAACATGTTTGTGTCTATATCTCTCCAAATGGTGTTTTCCATTTCTTGTGAGAAATGGATAGGATCCTAACTTCCAACACATCGCCCTTCATATTCAATAGAAACCCAAAAAAAAAACTCCCTTCCAAAATTCAGAACACTAGCATAGCAAATCGCAATTAAACATAATAAAAAAACTAGAGAAGAGACTAAGCATTTTGTGCTTCGTTTGAGCTCTTTCTGGACTTGTGCTTTGATTTCTTCTCCCTCTTCTTTCCCCTAGAAGGAAATCCAAAAATTATATATTAATAAGAAAATCTCTCAAACAATTTTCAAAACTAGAGAAAAGTCTAAGCATTTTGTGTATGTGTGGCGTGTGAGTGTGTGCGCACGGGGGGATGTGAAGGACCAGCAGGCAATTCTACATAAAAGGGTAAAGGAATTACTCGTCATGAGAGCTATGACCCCAACAGGACTTGAGTTTCCGGTTGATATGCTTCAATTCCTTCTCTGAAGGACTTTTGTATTTGCTAACCTGCATACATAGCCAAGATCACATTGGTCCGTGTAAACAGAACCACAATACCAAGCTAATACAAAATGGAAAGAAATTTGGAGCTACGCATCAATAATTCAGTTTAACGACAACAACTAGAATGAGAAACAATTACCCAAGAATCAATTGCATCCAATGATTCAAGAAGCTCAGTCATTGTGTGAGTAGAGTTCTGATGGGAAAAAGTTCTGCTCAGAAAACTGCAATTATGTGCCAGCGTAGGAGTAAATGTCTCGGTAGATACATTAATTTGGGTCAAATAATATGCTAAAAATCAAACTCCAGGCAGGTCATTTTGTCGTTAGATGATTATGGAACAACAGCTAACAGAAATGGGTTTTAGGGAGCTGGAGGTGATTATCACAGAAACATGTGAAAGAAGTACCTATCAAAGTCAACAACTTTATGGAGAGCATTTGAGGTACGTAGTGCAGCCAGGGCCAACTGCATCAGGAAAATTTATTGTCACAAAAACTACTAAACGTGACAATGGAGTTACAAACTTTACATACTATTCTTAGAATACCTGCCCAGGAGGAAATAAGAGTGGTGCATCTGTAAGCATCATTTTATCGACTTCCAGGCTTGCTGTATTTTGTAAAGCCTATACAGCAGGAAAAAAAATTATCATGAAACAAGTAGCTATTTCTTTATAATCAGAGGAAAACAAGAGATGGACAGATATAAAATATGGGTCTTGTTAACTAGTGCCCTAAGGTCAATAGTTAAGGTTACTAAAAAAAGAAATAGTTACATTGGAAATCGTACTTATTGTTTTAGAAAAGTAAAAAACACAAATTTCGAGAGAATATTTACTATTTTAGTTTTCTTAACCATTGCCCTAAGGGCAATGTTTATCATTTTCCATAAAATATTTATCCATAAGAGAAGGGAATAATAGAAGAAACAAGTATAAATAAAATCCTCAGCCAAAACAATTTCATCCATCAATGACCACAACAATGTGCTCAGGCTGATGATTATGCTGGACAAAAAGACTAGTACCTTGAGCATTTGATCCTCACCGGCATTGCAAAATTCCTGTCAATGACATAGTCACAATTTCCAGTTTAACGTAAAATAATTTTAAAAAAATGTAATGTTAATGGTAGACAAGCCATAGAATTATTAACCCAAAAAAAATTAGAGAAAGCAGGAGATTTCTTTGAAATGCAAAAAACTAAAGACATTTAAAAACAATTCCACACTAATAATAAGACAAACCTCCATATAATCTGTAAAACCTTCAACTGAGCGATATGGAGCATAAACAATAAGATCAAATTCCAGACTCTGCATAACCAGGGTTTCTTGTCATATATGGATTAAAAATAAAATTAAAAAACTAGAACAATTTGATATTTGAGGCCTATCCATGCCTGATAAACTATCATCTCATTATTGAGAATCATTTGATGATCCTGTGAAATCCCCTTACCAAGCTCCTCAGCCGAAACATGATTTTCTTCTATCTTACAAGCAGCATATATGCATGTCAGCCTGTACAAAGGTTTCCTCTCAGTTACTGAGAAGCTAATGAATAAATAAAACTTTTAACAAATAATAAACAAATCATACAAATTCAACGCCAACTTTGATAAAGTAAATTGAATGTGAAAATTTGTCATATCATTGATAAGAGATTTACAAGAATATACATACAAGAGGTAGAGCAAACACAATCCCATAATATTGGGATCAAATCAAAACAGAATGAGCTATCTAAGGAATCTAGGATCCTAACAAATAAATAAAAGAATAAATACAAAATATATTTACAATCAACAATGGCCAGAAATCTAATCAAACAAATGATATTATGAAAAATCAGTCATCAGTCATCAGTTCAAAGGAATAAAAAGACTAATGAAATGAGAAACTGATAACCAATCCATCTCTCAGCAGTGCATCAAGTGCTATCCCTTACCAATTTCAACATTTTCAAACAATTACTAAGTATGATTCACCATAATGACCAATGAGTCTGAATTCCTACTTCATATTGCAAAAACAAGCGAGTGCAGTACATCATTAGTTAAGACTCAAGAGGTCCACACAAGAACTAAAGCAAATCTTACATTATATTTTTTGGTTGATGTTCCATCACTGACCATTGCAGATAGAACCTTTTAAAAAATATGAGGGCTGTTGCCTGTGTATCATAAACTATTTCAAAAGGTTGATCTTAAAAAAACAGTGTTGCCGTAATTATTTTATCAACACGGACGGCTTCGCAATTAATTTACAATACCCAAAGAAGAGCTTGCATACCTGGATCTTATGAGGGAAGTGGAAATTGTTACACACTTCTTGTAGCTTGTTTTCATAAAATACCTTTATACACTGTTCTTCTTCAATACTAAGAGGTTTTATCCGAGAATGCTTTTCAGCTGACATGAAATAAAACTTTTGTTAACAGTAGAAAATAGAAATAGAAGTTGGCACAAATGACAAACAATGGGAACAAAATAATTTTCAAAGCAAATAAAAACATAAAATATAAAATGTTTTCTATATCTATATAATAAAGGGGTAAAAAACAGAATCAAATTTCAGAAATAACTTCACCATTATTGTTTGCAGTTGCCTGGGGTTCAGGATATGACAAAGACCCATCAGCATCTACTTCCATTAGAGTTGCTCCACACTTTAAAAGAAATTAATAATAATCAGCAACCCGATAGTAAGTTATCAAATGATATCATAACGAAATACTTTTTCTGTAGTGGGGAATGAGAGAAGAAAATAAGTTCCACATAAGGTTACAACATTCAAGAAAATATACGGCAACGAATAAGCAAACGGTTATGATCCTAACTCAGATTAAAATTCTCATCAGTTTATGAAGATGTGTACAACGAAAGTTTGTGTACCTGCTCTAGGGTTTGTCTGGCTCTCTGATTAGCAGCGGTATATTTCTCAACCTAAAACAAAAAGAAATACACGGAAAGTAAAAATAATGAATTGTGCACATAATATAAGAGAAAATTGAATTTCTCATGTGTTCCACTTGAATTAAAAACAGTAAATTTAAACTAGAAATAAATCAAAATTCTCCATCCAACACTGTCTAACTAAAGCAATTTTATGAATCCGTGCAGAAAAAATAGATCAGCATCCTTTGAAAGGTGTTGTGAATTGTGATTGTGATTTTAAATGAATGGCAAAGATAGAAAAGAAACAAGTACCAGTTTTTGAGGAGAGAAAATCCACTTGGATCGGTGGGTAGAGGTCTGAAAATCAGCCATTGCCAAACAGAAACCCTAAAGTAGGCGGTTTTACCCACAAATTAAATGCAGGCAAACACTGCTCGATTCTCCAAGCTGAGAACAAGTGAGGTCAGTATACAGCTCTCTGTGGTTGAAAAAAAGAAAATTTTAGCTAGTACCAGTCTAAGCAAGCACAATAGGAATTAGAAACAACAACTAAAGGAGCTGTAATACAAATTTATGATTATCTATCATAGACTTATGAACCCAATCAATTCATATGACCAGCCTCTGGCAATTCACTCAGCTGTGTCGTGCATAAGGGCCGACCCATCCAACCCACAATTGACGTTGGGCGGGGCACACTGGTTAAAGGGTTGACCCACTAAACAATAATGAATAAATTATTCAAACGGAAATGGAAAATAAAATATAAAAAGTTGGAAGAATCTATGTCCTATTTACTTTGTGGAAAAAAATTC
The DNA here is from genome assembly GCA_951804385.1 of Trifolium dubium. NCBI lineage: Eukaryota > Viridiplantae > Streptophyta > Magnoliopsida > Fabales > Fabaceae > Trifolium > Trifolium dubium. The sequence goes on along the minus strand of OX638064.1, from coordinate 48,093,639 downwards.
TATTTTCATTATAACTTGCTAATAAGAAGATATGGGGCTCTTGAAATGAATCATTATGATGGAGAGAAGATAAAATGCTGGTGAGGGGTGATGCAATTTTGGAAATGCTAAGGAAGGTATTACTAATTAGCTTCAATATTTTGCCACATACTTTCGTGATGCTTTTATGATCCCTTTCTCGCTATATTTATCATTTTCCAATATATATACTATACAATAAAAACCATGAATATGAAGTTTAATTAAGAATGCTATATATTCAAAATGGAAAGAGTTTAGACTATTGTAAAATGGTTATTACTGTATATTCAAAATAATGCTCCACATTCAAAATTGAGTTAAGAATGCTATATGTAGCCCAGAACAGATTCAATAATTCTAAAAAGGTTTAAACATCATTTTAGTCCTTGTATGTACGTGAAATTTTCCTTTTAGTCCCTGTATCGAATTTTGTTCAAAATAAGTCCCTGAATCAACCAAATTTTTTGATTTTAGTACTTAAAGCGAAAATCCGCAAGAAAATTTGTAGGAAAATCTGCAAGAAACTTGCGAATTTTCCTGCAGATTTTCGCTTTAGGGACTAAAATCAAAAAATTTGGTTGATTCATGGACTTATTTTGAACAAAATTCGATACAGGGACTAAAACGAAAATTTCACGTACATACAAGGACTAAAATGATGTTTAAGCCTTCTAAAAAAAATCATATCCATTTGAATCCAAATTACCAGCAGTTTAAGCTTTCAATGCATACAAACTCGAAACAAGACTAATCAAATTCACAACCACAAATGCGAAATACATACAACAATAAATAGCAGACACAGTTTGAATAGAACATAATTAGGTCATAATAATTAGGTCACAATAATCCTAAAAAGAATAAGTAAAGAGTATAGGGCTGCATAGAATCTCACAATGTATGCAGCAGGAATGGCGTATGAAGAGAGGGGATCGTGCTAAAGAAAGAGTTTTGGCGACGGTGAGTTCTTCAAAATTCAGAATGACAGTGGGGTGTGGTGGCAGTGGGCACGGAGAAACAGCGCAACGGAATACAATAGAAAACGATTGAAATTACTTCACCGAGATATATAGTCAGTTTTATGTGTGGCGCAGCACGTTGGAATGGAGACGGGTACACGGTGGCGGCGGAGTAGAGAGGGCGGCGATCGGCGGAGTGTAGCAGGGGAGGGAAGAAGTGGCGTCGCGAGTTTGTTGGAGGTGAGGGGTTATAGTATGAGGATGAGGATGTGTATTGTAAATTTTAACATAATTGGGGGTAATTTAGTCATTTTGCCTATAGCTAAATTTTGAAATTAGTGCCTTTGATGTCTTGAAATTAAAAAAGAATAATTTTTCTTTCAAAAATAAAAAAGAATATTTTTTATTTAGAATTTTCACTTTGATAGAAGTATTAAATTCATTTCTAAAATTTAAAAATTGTCAAATTCTGTCTTAAAATTTGAAATTAGAGAAATACTTTTTGAAATTGTAAAACGTCATTCAAATTACTCCATGTATGTTTACTCTGTCTATTTTGATGACATGATCGTCAACTGCATCCGTGACACTTGTCAACGTGTTGCCACGTCACATGAGAGATGGGTAATTAACTAAAATTTACAAAATAATATAACTAATTGACCAGGATACCGTTAAATTTAACCCCTGATTTTGCAAATTTTAGTAAATTATCTCTCCTGTGACGTGTATCCTAATCCAATACCCCCCTCTAATGTGATGTGACATCACGTTAACAAGTGTCACATATACAGTTAACAACCATGTCATCAAAATTGACAGAATAGAAGATAATTTGATTGATGTTTTACATTAGTTGTGTATAGAAGATATTCAATTTACACTAAAAAAAAATATTCAGAAGAAACTCTCTTCAATTTCAAACTCATATCACTTTGTATCAACATTTTTTTGTGGAAAACAATCTTATAGCATTTCATTATTCAAAAGATGTTCAATACAAGAGGGTATTTCAACCATAATTTGGGGACTATCTATACATGAGGCTGCCTTAGCTAATCTATGAGTCACCTCATTTGCTTGTCGCCGAATAAACTCAACACTGGAGTTATTATAAAGAGTAGTAAAGAGCCTTTTACAATGTGAAATAATATCCCTTAGCTCTGTGTCATCATTATTGTTATAATGAAACTTATCCACCACAACCTTTGAGTCAAGCTCAAAATCTACCGGACCCAAGTTTAAATCATGCACCCAATTAAGTGCGGAAAGTAATCCGAGAGCTTCACCTATCTTTACATCACATAACGGTGCAAATTGTTCATACTTTGCCAATACATAAGCACCATTGTCGTCTCGAATACAAATACCAATGCCAACTCTATTGTAGACCGACAAAAATGCAACATCAACATTGCATTTCACCCGCCCACTCATCGGTTTTTGCCATCGATGTTCCTGCACACTCTGCTGAATAGGGACAGCAGCTTTGGCAGCCTGTGCAGCGCGCCAATCTAGTAACATATTATGTGCACGCGTGAAGACAAAACTCTGCGCGTCTGTGACATTGTTCCACATCAAATTATTACGTTGTTTCCAAACACTGCAGATAACACACGCCATAAGAGAAATATCATTTGCGTTCATGTGTTGTAGCAAATGAAAAACTAGTTCCGAAGCATTTTGAAAGTTCTGCACAGCTGAAGCCATTATAGAATAAAAATTACACATGCTCCAAACATTCTTACTACTTGGACAATCGAAAAACACATGGTAGTTGTCCTCTGTATTGTTACTACAAAGTGCACAGTTAGTTGTGCAATTCAAGCCCTTTTGTTGTAAATTAACTCGAGTTGGAATACAATTGCAACAAATTCTCCATAACAGATTTTTCACACACGGAGGAGCTTGAATCTTCCAAAATAAATTCCACTCACCGTTCATTTTAAGATATGAGGTATCGATCAGTTCCTACACATATAAGCAGTAAGCCCTTCTAACCGAATACATACCATTACTATCTTCCTTCCATATCCATATCCGTTTGTCATCTGTGATAGATTGAAACAATGGAATTGCCAAGATTTTTCCTGCACAGATTGGTTCAAAAATTATTGTTATAAGAGGCACATTCCAACATTTGTCCTCTTGAAAGATAATGTCAACAACTGTCATGCCACCATCAATCAAAACTCTAGTCTGTTGCATATTTATCGATCAACATTTGAATATATATAAACTAAGTTGTACTTACGAGGCGAAATAACTATGGACATTTACATGCATATAAAATAGTCATTCTGGTGGATAAAAACAATATCCCCACCTCATATTTCTATGGATATTTGCTAGACCAATATTTAGCTGATTTTGAGGTATTTGTTGATATTTAGATAGCTCTATTTTTCTTATTAAAAATAACAATTGTTTTTTAAATAAAATTCATCTTGAAACAAAAAAATGTCATGAAACTCTGAAAAACATTATTTCTTTAGAATAAATTAACATAAATTATCAATTAAAGAGGAGATTTTAAATTAGCTTTCCTTAGACAATAACTTGTGAATTAATTAAATTCAAATACTACAAAATATGACCTAAAAACAAATACACTAACATGAGCGACACAATCTGAAATATTTGTTGTAGCTACTTCATGCTGTGTAGGCACTCTTGGCCATATAATTATGATTAGATGACTCTAATTTAACCATTTTCTGTGTTGACACTGTTAAATCCAAATCCAACCCAGACATGTTATTAAGAAAGAAAAATAAGAATAAGAGTAACATTAGTTTTTTGCTGGTACAACAGAGGGCAACAACCCAAAGAAGAAAAAATACCAAGACTAAACACATTCCTACACATACCTCAAAAATATAATCAAATAGAAGACTCAGACTCACTAGGAATCTTCAAAACAAAACAAATTCTAAAAATCCAATGTCAGGCTAAAGTTTACATGCCAATCAAAACCTAGGTTGCCTTCACACCAAGTGTGGACAATCTGGATGAACAAATTTCTATTCAGCAGCACTTGGATACTGCGAACCAATGACAGGGGTGGTCCTATTGATATTGCCTTGTTTTTCAGCAGCTTTTGGGTTTTTAATATATTAAATACTTATTTTTTCATAAAAAATACAAATTATGAAAGGGGCGAGGACTGAGGAGCTCCTATGCAATACGAACAAAATATTTCAGCATCCTATATACAGCTAAATAGCCTAGAGAGAAAAAATTAAGTCTAAGTAGGGATGAGAGCTAAAATCTGGGTCTTAATTCTTCCCATGCACATTTGAATTTCTCTGTAAATAGGAAGGTTTCGAGGATCGGATGGTTGCAGGCTGGTAACGGCAGAATCTAATATCCGAGCCACATCTGCTGGAGGGTATTGTCTTTCAGTACAACTCTGCAAAGTTAAACAATAAAAAATTTAAATATTGGAAAGCGATGTTTATTCAATAATGCATACCAATATATGCTGCATTTTCAAGAAGGGGGAATGGAGAAAAATGTTATGATAAACAATTATTTTCATTATTATCAAGGTTCCACCAGTACACCATTCAAAAACAGATACTAGTCTCCGAAGATCCGCTGTTCAAAAGGAACACATTATTTTATACTTAGATTGGATATTGTGAAATGGGCCGCATTTGAATTCCTAATTACCTGTATCATGGTTAAGGTAGCAACACATGAAGTGATGAGCTCCGACGGTATTTCAATATCAACTTGGTCAGAATCTTTATGAAGTTTTGGACCAGATGTATCATTAAGTAAAGGCTCTGATGCTCTGCAAGTCAACTGATTATGATGATACAAACTGCCATTCACTTGATCTTGCGACCTTATCGCAGGCAACCTGTACTTGGAGGACAACTGCTGATAATCAATAGAATCCAATGCCTGCCCAATCTTCGTAATAGCATCTTTACCTTCCTTTGTAGCTTGAGACCATGCCTAAATTATAGCATCAAAAAATGTCAAGTTCTTTAGCTTGAACCCATAATTAAACGATGTTCAAGGTGTAATGTGTCCCACTACAGCCTAGAGCTTTATGCATACTGTGATCATTCTAAGATTTGCAACTAAACAAACAAACATCAGTGCTAATATTAAATGCTGAATCATGAACAATGATAACAATTTGCTAGGATAAAAGAACAGAAAAATGCTATCAGGTCACCAAAATGGGGAGGAAACAAAAAGTAAAGCAACCATCTATATATACTAGTTCATAATGACTGCAAAAGCAGAAGGCGTATAAGATCCACAGACCTGAAATGCAGCATCCAGCATTGCATGTGCCCGTAGCCTAGATCCTTTAATGATTTCAATGACATTTGACCTAGACTCTTGTGACATAGAACTATCCAACACACTAGGAAGGTCATCATGAACTTCGCAGTTTGCTTTGGGCTTCATCCATGGTGGCAGTGAGTTGTCCGTGTAGGTATTACGTTGCCTCAATTGAAGCATGGCATCAGAAACCTGAAAAATATAACTAATCAAATGTTGCTTATGGCTACTGCAGAATGTTGTAATGACAAAAACAATCGAAGGAAGCCACATGCCTGTCCACTGGCTTCCTTTAGCTCTACAAGTACCGTGGCATAATGCTTCTTGAAACTTTCGGAATCTTTTAAACATTCTATGCCATTTTGGTTTTCCAATATGCCACTATTTGCATTACGAAGCTCTGTTAACAGTGTCTCCTGTAAGAGCAGCCCGAAAAAGTAAGAACAAGACCATCTATAACCAAGGAAAACTTACATACACAGATAGATGAATGCAGTTAAGACTTATAAATCACCTAGATGAAAAGGGTAAATGAAAATGGAAAGTACAGCATTTTCCAAAAGAACTGCAAAAAAAAGTATTAATCTGGGAGCATAAAATGTAGGGAAAAAACCTTTTTATCAAGAGCACGCTTAAGTTCAGAAAGTGCATGTATATCAGCTTCTTTAGCTTGATGTTGCATAACTTTACACGGTTGAGCACAAGCAGCTAGTGCACAGAGGTTATCAATATTGGCCTGGGAAGCAACTTGGTTGGCATCCGCCTGTAAGATTTTAATGAAATTATGTAATTAAAATTATTTGTAGAACACGTGATATTTCTATGTTACCAACATCAACATTGTTGTAGAAGTGAAAATTAGGATTAATTAACCATGTGAAAAGGATGGAAGATCCCACAGAACCAGAACTAAACCTTTAACATTCCTTTAGACTTTATTTGAGAGTCAAGAGAAAAAGGAAGGAGGAGGCTTTGGAAGTGAGAGGGGGAATAGAAATAAAGGGAAATCTTTCACCTTTTGTAGCACCAACACTTCTGATTGAAAGTGTGTCCGGTGTCCTACACGTCAGTTTTCGAGCCCGACACATGTGAATAGATTCAAATAATTCATTTTCTTAAATTATTACAGGTGTCGACGTGTCAGCACCTATTAGTGCTTCATCTCTTTCACCTTTATTTAGAAATTTAGAATAGTGTTTTTGGAGAGGATGGAAAGAGAATATTAATGACTAATACTTATTTTCTTTAATTTGAGAGTATTGTAAAGAAATGAGAAGGATTTAAGAATTTATTCAAAACCCTCGAAAGTCAGCGTCATGTATTTCGAGTTCCTCCATATTGGAGGGTTTTGGTCCAGTGCAGAAAAATATAACTCTCCCTCCCCCCCTTTCCTCCTCCTTCATCCTAACAGTCCCTTTATTCATTCCTCTCCAAACTCCCAAACAAAGTCGTAGGAAGTCAGATAACACCATTGGGAGATAAAATTCATCCCGTTTATCATAGCAATGCAAAATAATGGGAATGTATGTCAAGGTTTGTCCATTGGGAAAATGCAAAGGAACATAACTTAAAGTTGGTCATTAAAAATAGTAACTACATTGTAGAAATTACTTTAAAGTAAATGCATAAGCACCAAACACATAATTCTTAGGCATATTATTAATGCACCAAACACCAATCTAACCTTTCGTTGCTTTACTAAAGCACTTGAAGAGGGGCATACCTTCACGGGTGAGGAGTGCATTTCACATCCCCCAAAACTTGAATTTCCATTTATCTGTGGTTCTGTAGTCATAAAAGAAGCTCTTCTGGCACCAATCTGTTTCCTCAAAGCTTCTGGCATATTTTCGAATGGATTTAAGGGCATGCAATCAATATCCTGAACAAAAAATCCCACTCATCAAAAACAACAAAATTTGGAAACTGTTATCAGATTTTAAAAATACCATCCTAATTTTCTTCAATTAAAAGAAAATATATATATAAAGCTTTAGGTTGTTTCTAGTTTGTAGCACATGAAGGTCATTTATGAGATGAAAGGAAGCCTCGACACAACGTTTAGAGTTTCTCATGAGTAACCAAAAGGCCACAGTAAAGTGTTGGAATTAGCCTCTAGCAAATGCAAGGCAATGCCAGCTTCTATGAAGAGTGGGCCAGACCTTTCTCTATGCACCAATGACACATGGCACTGCCTCTTATTGGTTACTTTACAAAGCATGTGACATGTAAAGATTTTTAATACTCCCTCCATCCCAATTTAAGTGTCCTAGTTGACCACTTCACACACTTTAAGAAAAGTGTGTAAATGAAAGAGAGAGAATAAGACTTTTACAGAAATATCCCCCCTTTTTATTGGTAGTAGACATTGAAATACAAAAAAGTAGATTCTTCAGTTACTTTATTGTCTCCCTTAATCATTATACTATAAAGTGATAAGGGTAAAATAGGAAAAAACAATGTTATAATTTATAAATAGTATAGGACAAACAATTTTGGCAAGTAGGACAGTTATTTTGGGACGGAGGGAGTATATACTAATGAAGCTGATTTTGATCACAGATTTTAAACCACCTCTTAAAGAATCGCTAAAAATTTTTTTATAAAATGCCATATAATAAATCATAATACCATGATGAATTCAACTCCTAACTCAGGACGGTCGAACTGAATCCTACACCTGGCATGGTCAACTGTAAGCACACTGCCATCATGAATCTCTCTTGTTTTGGGATGAATGGCAATTACTCGTTGTCCAACATATAATGGACGCGCCAAATCTGTTGGAAGTCCGTCATTTTTACCAGCCCGCAGATCAGAATAACGATTCCTCACTGACTCTCGATATTGTTTAAGTTTTTGTCTTTCCTCATGTAAAAAGTGTTCAGAAAACCTCCGTGGTTTGCCAAGAGAACTGCAGAAACAAGTGCAACACTACAATGTCAAGTAGGTCCTTTACAATCACATGCTTTACCTTTCACAAGGTTTAGAAGAAAATTATAGTAACTACAGTTGAATTTCAAACCTTTTTATGACACTCCACTCAACACGAGTTAGCCTTGGGATATTCCCTAGTCCAACATGGTTTAAGTACTCTACAAATTCTCTTTTGGCAAACCATGGATAATCAAGTGCACTATAAAACCATTCAAAAGTAAACCATCTGCGAACCAAATAAGATGACAAGCAACTAGAAAGCTTTTCCTGCAAGTTACAAAAAAAATAGAACATTATAACAAACTTTAAATCCTCTCAATGTTTTAGAATGCATAGTCAATTTAAATTATAGAAAAACATGAAACCTTTTGGGAAGAATGCTTATTAGGTTGGCTTTTCAATACATTCTCAGAAGACTTCTGTTTAGGTGCTGGTCTCTGAAAAATCATCTTGCGTCTGCTTCTTTGTTTAGTTGGCGAACTAACTTCGCTCAAAAGTGGAACTTCAGCAGTTGATACTGCTAGCCCTTTCTGATCTACACGCATGAAAACCTCTGATGGTTTGGCCATCTTTGATTGTTTCGGTGATGCAAAAACTTGATCAGTGTGTTTTCCTTTAAACACCGGTTTGCTCTCATCAGCTACAGCCTACAGAAAATGTGCAACAACTTTGATAAGTATGCTATAACTACACTCTAATCATCATATAAAATGAGAAGAGAAAAAGATAATGCAGTTAAATAAGATGATTTTAATTTCTTGAGAGACTAACCCTAAGCCTTGTACAGTTATAGCCATGAATTTACAATCAGAATCCTAATTGTGCTTGAACTATTGATTTAACATAACCAATACAAGATCAAAGAAAAGAGAGAAGAGAGATAAGGAACCTAATGTGGTTCAACCAATGACAAAGGACAAACTATATACATATATCAACAGGTAAAAAAAAGAATTTTCCAAATGGTCAATGATAACCACTTAACAATTAAGGCCCAATACCAAAGCGCATCGAAACACGCCCTATGACTAAGATTTACAGTATGTTAAGAACAAATTACTGATTTCACAAAATGTAGGCGATGGTGGTGGTGTTGCATATATAAGCATGGATCCTCAGCATCTAACACATATTCTCCTTAACGAAACAAGAATACACATGCAAATGCATTTCGAAATGTAAAAAGTGGCTAGAGATCTAGATTAATGCGCGCAGGAAAAATATTCCAAAAAGACATGGGAGCATATGAGCGTAGGCTTCATCCGTTAAGGCTGAAACGAGAGACTTGTGGATCGGCTCCAAGCGATTATGAATTCTGATGGTGGAGATTTCAATGGAAAAGTCATTGGAAAATTTTCCTAAAGTGGCAGCGGTGACGAGAAAACTGTTTAAAATACGTCTGAAAATGCACAACAGTGGAGATCATAGGGGAAAAAAGGGTAATAAATAGAAAAGTTAGGATCAAAAAAATGTCTCACATTTGTCCACGGCTGATAAAAAGAATGGAGTTTCTGGTTTTAGTAGAGTTCCAAACTATGGAGAACAGGCGAATACTGCAGAAAGGTTTTGGAAGGTGGTACTGCTCTAATATCATGTTGAAGTATAGTGTTTTAGATAATGAATGAGAAAAGAAAAAAAAAACTTTGAATTGTAAATCACGGTTTGATGTTAGAAGTGTGCTAGCAACACAATCTCTATTGTTGGTTAAAATTCACGTGGGCTCCACCAAATTATGTGGGTCTCAAATTTGGTGGGACCTATATATATTTTAACCAATAAAAGAGAGTGTGTTGCTAGCATTATTCTTTATATTATTAATTGGAAACAACCAAAAACAAGCACATTCATACTAATATGAGACTACTATTCTACTCAAATAGGGAAACAAATCATTATAAATAGTGGCAAAGAGAAAATGTTTATTTTGAGTAAAAGAAATATTGATTTTGAAAAACAATAAGCTAACCAAACACAACGTAATTTGTGCAGGATAAAACAATTAAGGAATAAACTATACTTACTTTCATGGACTTCTGGTTTCTTTTCCATGTTCTAAGTTTGTCATTTGATTCAGAGATAGCATTGGTATCATTTGATATATCCTTTCCGAGGTTAGATTTTTTGGACGTTGAAGTGTCAGCTCCAGTGACTGCACGAAGTTTAACTTTATTTCTCTTATGACTTGTTGATGTTGCTTCAAGTAAAGCAGACTTGTCATCTTTATCAACATTCATTTTGTCTCCCTTCAACTGGATAGATGATTCTAAATGGGCAAGGAAGAGTTGAATAATCAGTTAAACAAGTTATGACTGTTATTGCTCTCTCTCTGTACGTGTGTGTACCGCCTAGAGGTATACTATGTTGAGAAGTTCCGTATTGGATGAGATATTGCTTGAAAAGGTGTTTATAAGTGGCGGACAGTTCTCGCCTTACAAGCTGGTTATGTAAGGTTGTGTTTGGCCCAACCTAATTCTAAGATGGTATGAAAGGGTATCCAATATCCTTTGCACCACTCATTATTGGGCCGGGGGGTGGGGATTGAGAAGTCCCATATTGGATGAGATAGGCGCGAAAGCAGTCCTCACTTTACAAGCCAGTTTTGTAGGGTTGTGTTAGGCTCAACCCAAATTCTAGGACACTAAAATATATCAACAACTTAATTCATACCAGATTCTTCTTTGGATGTCGGCATCATTAGTGATAGATCAGCCAAGGTTTGCAAAGCATTCAAAGCGTTGATTTCATCTGGTTGATAAAGTAATAAAATATTATCAGTAATGTGAAAATAAATGTAAAAAAAAAATATTCCCAGAAAATAAATGTAAAATTATTTCCCGCTTCAAAAAAAGATAAAAAAACTTTGTCCAGGTTAAGGAAGTATAGGTTGCATAGACATCTCTAGTGACAGAATTACCTCCACATAAAAGTTTTTTGCTTCTTTTCCGCTGACTGGTTGGAGAGAATTGCTCGAGCTTTTCATTAGTAACCTCTATATTCTTTTCCTTCAAAGAACTAAAACTAAGTCCTTCTTCAGTGCCGCTGCATGCTTCTCCTCCATCATCAAGTTGATAATTTCCAACATTTCCAACTCTCTCTTTCTTTCTGTAAAATTTTCCTCCCTTTGGAAGAACTCTAGTGTTGCTCGTTCCTTCCATATCCATCAAAGAACTAGTATCTCTAACATATTCTCCATTTTCAGCTCCCCTGCTTTCTATACTACCTTCAAAAAACTCTTCATCCACAGAAACATCACGATACTTGGCACGAGCTGTTTCTGACATTTGGTGCTAATTGAAAAAATCACAAAAAATATCACTCACAAAACTACAATATATCAAACATAAGCAAGTCATTCATAAAAATTTCCATGATAGTATTTGAATGTCGACACTTATTCACACATTCAGAACATATACTCATTTTGAAGTAATAATATAGTCAAGAAATACTATATAATGGCAGGACAGTTGAATACCATTCTTTCCAAGCTATGAACAGGAGAGGACTTCTGGTCTGCTCTCCTATGTCGTGTTTGAGAAATAAGGGGAGAGCCTCCTCTATGAGCAGCCCTGCTTAATGTCAAAGCTACGTGCGCAACTTCGTCATCATTGGCATCAGTGGACTTCGAGCTTCTTTTATTAGGCGATACATAATTCTCCCTTTCATCTTGCTTGTATGAGTGGTAAACTGGAACCCGGGGTGTCCTTTTCCCAACAGCACGAGGCTGGATACCTGATTAATTGAATAGCTATCAATATTGCAATCCGGTGCAGAATATGTTACACAGTATGAAAAATATGTTACAAGAAATATGAGCACAACTAACAATTCAGAATAATAAAAATTGCTACTTGTATTTCAATATTTGGGTTTAATGATATTTAAATAGGTAATTACTTAATCTGCCCATTTTAAACTATTTAAAACTCAATGGATGAGAGGGAATGTTTAAGAAGGGTAGATTTTATCACTGCTACTACTCAATTTCAATAATATAACCACAAGGATTTTGGCAGATAGGAAAGCAAATCCGGACAAAGATATATGATGAAAATCCATATGATTACCAGACTACATTCAGAAAATAATTTATAATCTGAAATTTAGGTATAAAAGGTATTATTAGAGAACTGAGTTTGAAAGAATTTAAGAATCTCTAAATTTTGTGAGTAAAATGATACTGAATCTAATCTGAAATGTTTGCAGTACAAACAGCTTTATGAACATTGGCTGAAGGTTATCATTCATAGCTATGTTATTCTGTTTACACTATCAAGTTATCTTATAAATAACAGTTGCCCCTAACCGGGCAACTGATTGTCATTAGAAATTTTAGACCATAATTAACTGTTTGTACTACAGCTTTGCTAACATCTGCCAACTAAACATTGTTTTTGCAGTACATGACTGCACACTGAGCACCAACAATACACAAATAAAAAGGCAAACCAAAAAACCTTTTCCCTAATGAGGAAAAACCAGAGTAGTGAGACTATGACATGTATTTTACCATCAATGCGTCTTTTCTTCAGTAAAGACAGGCAACCATCACTGGTAGTTACAGACTGAGATTGGACAGGATCCTTTGAGACACTAAGTAGAACTTTTTCACGCTTTCGTTTCACAGGTTTTCGAGATCCTGGCGCATCATTGCTCTCCCTTTCACTGTCACTATCTTCCTGTCGATTTCAAGTCCAGAAAACTAAACTCATAAATACATACTCAAAACCAGTTTAACATGTCATGAGGTGAAAATAGAAAAGTAAATATGAATTCAGAACTTCCCCACCAACCCATCTCAACAAACATAAAGAGAGATGTAAATCCTAATGTAAGGATGAAATATATCATTTATAATATCGGGATAGTCTCTGAAGAAATAGAGATGGAAATATTATACTGAAGAAGTGAGGTCAGACCATCAGGGTTAAAACAGAGAATAGGTGTTAAATTTAGTTTTCAACAGAATATGTTAAAGATAAGTATGCTTGTATAATTGCAATGAGAAATAAGTATGTTAAAAAAGAGAAATAATATTTTCTTTCCAAAAATATTTTTCTTTTCTAAAAGATATTTCCACACCAAAAGCTGTTAAGTGTTTAGAAATTTTGTTAAGGAAAAGAAAGAAAGACCTAGTACACCACGAGAAAATAATAACGTTGACCTTACCAGGACATTATAATGATCTGTCATCATTGCAATGAGACCTACAACAGAAGCCGTGCCCTCCGGTAGAGATAAATATGCCTGAAAATCACAATGTATCGTTTCAATGGCACTTAAAGCAAGAGATCTACAAAGCATTAATAATTCAGTTCACAAAGGCTTGATATCCAATAATGTCTCGATTTAAGAAATAAAAATAAAAAGGAAATAGGGGAGGAACAACAAAAGCCGAAGCTTCCATAAGTAGAAATTGAGCATCAAGTACTCAATTTTGTAATAGTGTCATCTAAGTTTTCTTAACCAGTTCAGTTACGAAAATAAATACACACACAGACAATACCTAATTTCTTAAACTAAAGGCACAATGCATAAAATAAGGCCCGTGAGACAAGACTACAGAATAAGTTACTGTAGTATTAATTTACCCGATTCATATTGTAAAGAGCTTCCACCATTTCAATGGATCTGTTACGTACAGCGGCACCAACCTGATAAATTCAAAATAAATTAATATTAAAGGAGAATAATAAAAATAGCTGTAATTTAAATTAGTAATGATTATGATAAGAAGATGAAAGAAAAAAACAAAATGCCCTATAGTTTTGAAATGAACAAGCATGATAGAGAGAGAAAACAACACCAAAACAAAACCACACCTTCTTCCAATCTTTCCCATACTTTCTGTATGCATCATAGAATCGCTGTAGTTCCTCCTTGCTCCACTGAGATCCCAATTTATCAGACAATTTCTTCTTCTGTGCATCAAACAGGATTCAAAATTTGAGGTTTAAACAGGAGATGAAATCTTGTTAATGTTCAGTGCATACTATAATGGAAAGCAAATATTATGTACAATGCATGGATATACTCCAAATTGATGTTTTATTTACATTGTATCCATAGCCAATAAAAATACGGGTGCATCGCTACAGTGCACTTGCTTTTGCATTTGTGGCAATATCCTTTGTTTGGTGAATACTCACTCCCAAGTCTAACCACCCGTGAAATTATGTTATTAAAAAAAAACAGGAAAGGAAAGTTCATCCTCACCAATGTCCTCTCTCAAAGCATAATTGAATCTTGTAATTGGGGTTTTTTCAAATTTTATTGTACAAAGTATACAAATTTAATAAGCAAATGTATCTTACATGTTGACATATTAATTTCTTAATGTATCAAGTGAACTACGCTAATGCTGACATCAATATTATTCTTTTAAGTAAAACACACAAACTACTATACAACTCTTCTAGAAACTATTATGGCAATATGATACCATGCAGGATGCAGCGCTGTATTTTATTTACTGTGCCCTATTGCTTCATGGTTCGAAAAAGAAATGCTATCAAATCAAGATATACCCGGTGTTTGTTTTTATTTGAGCCAACTCCATCTTTCTCTGGAGAAGCAACGTTTGTATTTGTAAACCGCTTATTCACACTTCTAGATTTCCTTGTCGGTGCCATTGATCCTTTATGTATCTGAAACAAAAGAAAACGTCACAGCCAGCATTTGAACGGAATGGAATGTAACCAATTGTCCTATTAATTCTCTTTGAAAAGTGAAACTAAAATACATCATATATGGTATAAAAATAGAGCACATATGTCATGTTCTGTCTTGTTTAACGCTTCTATCAAATGCCATCTTTGAATAACAAAAATCACACACCCTATAGATCTCACATAAAGGAAAACAATTAGATGACAAAGATTTGAGTGCGTCAATGCAATTCGACAAAATGAGGTAACTGAATCCAAGGCAAACAAACGTTATAACCACCCATTCGAAAATCTTAAAAATAACAAAAAAAATAAAAAATAAAAAACAGCAAACAACTTTTGTGATTCACCTCAAACAGTTCAAAACTAAAACAATAAACAGAATTCGATTCGCTGCATCAAAATAAAATAAAAAATCAACAACGAAGCTGCACATCTTCAATTCAAAGCATAACTTCACAGTTCTCAGTTCCCACAATCACATCAGATTCAACAATTTTCTTCGCCTTTCACAAAAATCAAATCAAACCATCAATAGAAAAAAAAACGGAAAAACATTAACCCTCACTCACTCACCTCAAAATTAATTTTAAAAAAAAATTAAAAAAAAAAACGAAAAACATTAGAAACGCGAAATCAAGTACACTCTGAGAATCAAATTACAGCATGAGTAAACTACAATCAGCTAAATTCGAAAAACAAAAGCAACATTATTCACAAAAATCAGAAAAACAAAACGCGAATAAAGACAAATTGAATCTAATTAATTAACAAAAAACATAACGTAAAATTGAGAATGAATTTCGAAATCGAACCCTAGCTTACAGATCCGAGAGTGAAACTGATTCTGTGAATCTTACCAATGGTTAGGTTAAATCCGATTTCACGATGAAGCACACGAGATGAGAGAGAGAAGAAAAGAGGCAGGGTTTAGAGATAGAGAGAGAAAGAAAGAGTAATATGAAAGAGGAAAAATAACCATTGCCGCGAAACTTGAATATAAGGCTCTTTCTAACCAATCAGATTTTTTTGGTTAATTACGTTTTTGCCCATTGATGACGGTATACGATAGAAGAGGGAGAATACGGATTTGTATTGTTGTGTTAATCAGAGGACACGTGGTGTATTTGTGATATCGACGGTTTGTGATTGATTGTGTTATTGGATGTATCTGATGCGTTTGGTTGTATGGGATTATATTTGAAATTTTAAAAACGAATCTTGTAAATGTTTCCCCTAGGTTTTCCGTATTGTTGATATCACCTCGGATAGATGTGTAATTTTATGCTAACTTCTTTGAATTTGTGTCATTGATTTTTATTTTTTAATTGTATTATTATTTGAATTGAATTTTAATTTGGGTAGAGTTCCAAAATAATTTGTTGAGTTATTATCGCATATATCTATGACATTTTTTTGTTACATCGCATCTATAATATTACTAAACAAATAAAATTGAATAAAAAAAACTCTTTTGTTTGATTGAGAGAAACATGAAAGAGAGATAGAAAAAAGAGAATCAGTCCATAAATTTTAACTCAACTGACATAAATATCAAAATTGTTAGGTCAAATGTTTATGATCGAGATTCGATTCCCGATTACTCTATTTTGTGTGTTAGTTTATGATGATTATGTCATTTCATCTGCGACCAAAAAAAAGGAGCGATGATCAATTTCTCAAGCTTGGTTAGAAGAAAATTAGAGAAAACAGAAGAATAAAGTGGGCCCACTTGATCATTATTTCTTCTCTCAACGGGGGAATAAAGAGGGAAAAAATGACTCATTATTTTTGCTAATTTCTTGTTTACCCTTCCTTTTGGTGCAAGTTTTTCCGCTTCATGTTTCTTATTCCTTTACCTTCCTCTGTGTCATTTTCTTCTTCCATTCATCTCCAAGTTTGATGATAGTTCTACAACTTTTCCTTAGCTATCCTCATATCTTTACACGTCAAAATTATATTTTAAAACGCATTGTAAGATCAAGTAAACGAAAAATCAAAAGTATGAATTGAACTTTGTTAATTTAGTTTGCTTTTTTCAATATAAACAAATCTCCCAATGAATATTGTTGGTTTGGTTTTATATAAAAGAGATACAGTATGTTGGGTGGTATAAGTGTTTCAAAATGGTTCATTGTGATTTATTTTATTACGTTTTATAATAATTACAAGAAATCCCGAATTAATAGTATCGGAACAAAAAAGAAATCCTTAATTTATCATCTTACAAACTTGGCGGCTTAAACCTCTAGGGCGCCAGCGGTTGTTGGCAGTCGCATATATGAAAGGTATGCGGTGGTCAAGGCCGCCAATCACTACTTTGCAGGCGTGACAAGTGTGTGGCTGTCGAGGCCGCCAATTACAGATGTTGCAGGTTTTGAATTTTTTAAGGAGGCAGTGGCGGCTTTAACCGCCGGTACGTGGCGAGCTCCAACAGCTACAAGCGAGATTCTCCCCCTCTACATATTCGTTACCTCCATTTCATTTCCAACATACCATTCTCTCTCTAAACTTCATTCAAATTTTTCTTATCAAATTCTCTCGATCTTCTCTCAAAATTTTCTTATAACTTTCATCAAATCAAAACTTTTTTACTTTTCCATCATCATTTTAATATTTTTCTTGTGGACTTGCTTTCCCATATATTTGTAAGTGTTCATTAATTATTATTTTTTAAAAAACTTTAGTATATATGCATGGTTTCATGACCGATCAAGATGGCAGTGGTCTAGACAGTCATGGCTCAAGCGAGAGAGACGGAAGACAAAGTCAAATGGACGGTGGAAAACACAGGAGAGTGGAAACAGAGGAAGAAGTTGGAAAGGCGGCTCGATAAATATGTATTTGATTTATGAAATTATCGTTAAGTAACTTACTAATTTAAAAAAAAATAACAGCTTTATAAATAACAAATTCTCATATAAATAAATTTTATGATTTCTTTTAATTGTATTAAATAGGTGCAACATTTTTAAAAGTAAAATGTTTTTTAAATGAAAAATTATAACAAAGATATTTTATTTTACATATTATTTGAATATCGGAAAGAAAATAATTTATTGGAGAAGTAACCCCATTTTGGGAGATCAAAGAACAAGGAATGGATTTTTATGATTTTTAAAGAGCAGAATGTAGGTGCACTTTTTAATGTATTTTTTGTATGATTCTTAATATAACCATAACTTTCTCAAATTTGTGATTTTCAAAGTTTGTTATAATCACAAAAATGAACAAAGAGGAATATGTATTTTTCAAAGTTTGTTATAACCATAACTTTCCATTTTATTTTAATCTAACGTTCCTAATTAATTAGGAGTATAAATTTATCTCACATGATCACTATTTCCTTGCCTACCCTGTCAACAAGAAGAAAATAGGGTTCTCTTAAACCAAATCCACAAAATATTTAATTCATTTTGACAATACAAAAATACTTAATTATTTTCCAGCAATTTCATCTTTTTATCTAGCAATATTAATTCTTCTAAATCTTTCTTTTCGAATGTTTATCACTTGACTGCACCTCAAATTGATTTTTATTGGCTGCAACATTGAGCATCTTAGTGACCTCACCTATTCATGAACTGAGATTTGTGAGTTTAATAACAACTAAAACTTGATAATTTCATACTAATACTATCCCAAACACTGATTTTTTTTTCTTCTACAATTTCATGAAAGTTTGATTTTTTTTAGACTAAACCACAATCGAAATGACATAAAATGGGACAAATGTGGAACACAATTGTGGCTATGGTCTTGCAAGTCGACCATTACTCTAAAGTTTGTTGTACTAGGTGTACAAACATAAGAAAGATGAACCACTACACTAGTTTTATTTATTTCCCCTTCATTCATCGCAGTTAAAAAGTGCAAATCTATGACAAAAAACTGTTTGAGATGCTCCAAAATTTTCAAAACCTACCAATCCAGGAACATGAAGGTTTTAGAATTCAACAGCAAACTGTTGTACAGCCTGAAAATATGGTAACCAATAATACTATAATAAAACTATTTTGCTAATGGAGGATATGAGGTAACACACCATCACCAATTCACCATCCTCAATCAAAGGTTATTGCAACGGACATCACAAGATGAAAACAAACCATCAAATATTCGTTTCACAAATAGATTCTGATTCGCCACACATCATTATGTTTGAAGTCGCAGAATAAACTTACCACTAAAGGGGGTTAGATTAGATTGTACACTATCGCTACCTAGTACCGGCCACCGGGTTAGAGTTAGAAAAGAAGTACAAAATCTCAACAAAAGACATGATAAATTGATACTGCATCATCGTGTCCTTTGCTCGTCCTTTGTTTTTTTGAACAGTCTATTCTTGGTACTATTTCTGACCTGTACTGCTAAATATGCAGATGCTAAGAAGTTGTAACGTGTGAAATAAATCAAATATTTCTGCAGTAATTTAACTAAACATGGAATAAGCATGCAATTTCAATTTTAAAAATAATACATTGTCTTCTTGTATAAATATACATATACTTATAAACAATTACAAGTTACACAAATTCTGAACACATCTCACCGCATTAGGAGTTGAACTATATATATCACATAGCAAGAAATGACTTGCTTCAAAGCAAACACTTGCCTAACACAACATCTTAATTATTTATTATTATCTAATATCTACTACCAAACAAGGGTTGAAATTGAATTAACCTTCCAAAGATTAGGAATGACCTACTTGCCTACCCCACCGAAGATCCGCAGAAAATTCAGCAAGAGCAGCTCGAGGATCACCGTTTGAAACAGACCAATAGTATTGAGCAGTTTCACTATCAACTTGCATGCTTCTTTTCAAAGAATCGAGCACCTTTTTGTTGCTATCTTCAGAGGATATTCTGTTGGATACATGTGTACTCTTTATGTCCGGTACATCATCGGGGTACAACACAGCAACTTCTCGTTTAGCATAAACATCAAGCTCAATAAAGCAAGTTCTTTTCATAAGAATATCGGGATTACTAATAGGAATCAATAACCTTTCCCTCGAGTAAATGCCATGATCACTCATCATGTTGTTCAATCGTTTTATGTCCATCACCTGTCAAATCATAAAAATAATCATCAGATTCAGGAGGTGAATACAGTTCATCAAATTCATCATTGCTATTAATCAGAAAATACCAGGAACAGAACAAGGAAAAAGTAGCTTATTAATCAAGAAATAACCAAACAGTTTATAACTAATTTAGTGTGTGTTTGATTTGACTTTTGAAAGAGCCAAAAGCATTTCTAGAGGTATAAAATTGATTCTGGACTGATTTTAAGGTGTTCAGTTCTTATAAAACAAAATTGATTCTACCTCAAAAATTGATTCTACTAAAAGCTATGATTTATAACTTCTAGTTTAATTATGATTTTTACACTGAAATTTATTGTTCAACTCACTTTTACATAAAATGTATCCAAACATAAATCAATTATGCTAAACTAAATTATGTTAAAATCAATTCTACCCAACTCATTTCTATCAAAATCAATTCTGCAAAATTATACTATTAATCAAGTAGATGTTAACAATTTCATTTAGGTGAATCACGATTTTAATCCTACAACCTGAAATTGTAGTGATTGGGAAATTTGATCATCAATTTAGTACTAAAATAATCTCAATTGGACTATTGTGAGCCATAATCTTCAATTTTAGATATGATTTTGGAATTTGGAACTTCATTCTCATCAATTTCAAATTCAAACACACATTATCAACAACAAATTATGCATTTCAAGTTGATAATAGACCCTAACGTGAATCATACAGACCTGAACGGAGTACTTAACGGCAAGACTAGCGACGCTATCACCACGCATAATGCGATGAGAGATTGCGAATTTCGCAAGTGAATTATCTCTCCAGAAACTTCTAGAGAGCGGGTTTCCAACTACGTCGTTCAATTTCCAGGTTGCTAGGAAAGCTCTGGTTACCATATCTCTTTGTGAGGCGACTGAGTTCCAGACTCGGCAAACGCAGCTCGCTCGGGCGAGATCTGGGATTGGAAGCTTCTGGAAGATGATTTGGAGGGTGTCGGTGGAGGATAGTGCTGAGAAATGAGAATTCATTGGTGAGATTACTGTGGAAGTAGGTGGAGGTGGAGATGGGGTTTCGGAGGAGGATGGAGAAGAATTCATGAGGTGGCGGAGAATGTCGCCGTCGTCTTCGTCGCAACAACAACCCATTCAGATGATGATGATGAAGTGGTTTGTTACCCCTTCGGACCAAACTCATCCACACGAAGCTTGTACGCGTGTGGATATTACAATTTGTTTGATTTTTTTTTGACAAAATTTGTTTGATAAATGAATATGACTTGTTTTTTTTTTCTTTGACAAAAATGAATATACTTGTTGTACACATAAAATAACACAAAAATATTTAACTAATAGTATATTATTTTTTTTAATTAAAGTAATAAATATAAAATTGAGGGGAAATATGATAAATTATAAACTCAAAAACTACTTAAAATAGCTTATAAAAATATTATAAATTCGTGAAAAATTTGCTACCAAACAAATCTATTTTGCTTATATAAGTTAATCGACTATAATGTACAAAAAAAAAAAAAAACTATAAATAACTCCTATAAAACTTTCAAATTAGTATTCACAATCATTGCGATAAATTAACGTTGTATGTATAAGTCTAGAGTTTAAATTTATAACTTTGATTAAGTTAAAAGAGACTCACACCATCTCATCTAACCACTCTTGAATATGTTAAGACAATGAGCACGAGACTATCTAGTCCAGTTAAGTTATCATGCATATGTCTACAAATAAACGTCTTAAACTCTAAATTTTCTCCCAAGTTATCTATGAACCTGTTTTTGCTAGAACTTTCAAGACCATGCCCCGCTATGCATATAAATAGTGGATGGTCCGATAGTGAAAACCTAATAATAAGTGGCTCAACGAATCTTGAAGAGACTTTGATATCATCTTGGAATTAAAATTTTAGCCTAATTCATCTTTATAAAACCGACTTATAAAGTAATAATTGTCTCTATTTATATACCTTTGTATGGGCCAACTCACTTCTTCTGTAGGAGACTCTTTAATGGTATGAAAAAAATAGGGTGATTTGGTCCTCCACTTCTCTATTTAAGGAGGTTTTTTGGCTCATTGACTGTTATGTTCAGTTATTGTGCTTAGAGGTCTTAAACATATGGAGTATTAGCCAAGTTAATGTCTAAAGGAAGAAGTGCTCAAGTTCAAATCCACAGTAGTGTTTAATAAATTGTATTCATTTTACCTCTTAGTATCAATTTTCCCAGGCCTAACTCTATAATGAAATTTTCCCAAGGTTTGTTTGGGTTTTATTTGCTTTGATTCTCTGTTTGATAATGATTGGCAACATTGCATAAAGTCATAAAATAAAATGAGACTTTACTTCTGAAGAACTTATATATATTTTGTTGAGCAGACAAAGAATAGTTTCACTGAATGTGTCAACTTATGGACTTAAGGAAAAATCCTCAACAAAAATATCTCACAAGAATTAATACAATTATTAACATTGAGAAGCCACATCACAGTGGCAAAATACAATCAAAGTCTATATATATGTTCTTAAATTCTTCTAGCAGGAAACTGAACTGTCGATGCTGGGCGCTGTTTCAAACCACTTACAAATCCATCACTTTTCTGAGCAGTTTTCTTGCTCCTTAATGGTGAAACTAATCTGGTCGCTAGTCTCGAAGGAGAGAAAGAACGACGGAATTTAGATGCAGTTGATCTCTTCGGAGACTTCTTGCTCAAACTTTCAAGTCTTGTAGGTGAAATAGACACAGTTGTGGTTTTGATCTTGACTTTGGACTTTGAAGGTGGAGATTTGATTAAAAACTTGTGTGGTGTTATTGTTGTTGTTCCTCTATTTCTTGCAATAATAGGAGACCTTGTTTTGCAAAACTGTTGCTGATGTGACTGTGATGAAGAAGAATGAGTTGACATGAATAAAGGGTTGGGAAAAAGTACAGTTTTTTTAGCCCATGGTCTATTCCTTGGAGATACCCTATTAGCCAAAGACAAATACTTGTTATTTTCCCTATCAAATTCTTTAACTTTTGGAGGAGAAACCTTAAAAGTGATTCTGGAACGAGCCCTTTGAAGTGAGGGAGATCCATCATTGTGTAGTTTGGTTTGTTTTTCTTTCTTCCTTCTAGTCTTAAGTTGTGTGTTTTCAAGGTTTACTTTCCTTATTGACTTTTGAGACATTGGAGTTTTTGGGTCATCTTTGGAGGGACTTTTGCTACCAACTGCTGAAACAATTTCTCTTGCAAATTGACTAGCATGTAAAATTTCTCCAACGGTTTCGCCTACAAGCATCGAAGGCAATGACATTCGCCTCCAGTCGCCTGTAAAAGGTTCATAAGTTAAAATGAAGGTCTTATTATTATTAACTAATAAAAAGGGTTGCCTAAGGGCTAAGATCCATGGTTTTAAATTGAAGCTACAATTTAAAAAAGGGTTTGAAGTCTATAGAGACCTTCAATTGTGATTACATCCGCCACTTTTATACAATAATATATGTCAAGAACATGTCCATTCTCCGAAGTACAACACCAAACAAGACATTGATCCGCATACACCGATAATAATTGGCTAAAATGGACTAATTAAATTTAACCATGTAACGGAAAAATGTCGAACACACGCATATTCAATTAGAAGTGTCATGCTAATTGCTAAATAGTGTCCATATAAAGACTTGTTTGGAAGTAAATTTACTAGGTTATGCAAGAGAAACCAACCTGTATTCGGTATAGAGGGAAATTTTCCCACCGGAGATTTTCTTGTGGCACCATTCTTGATCCTTGAGAATGACAAGAGAAAACAAACCCAATTGAGTTACAACAATAATCAGTAAAAAAAAAAAACATAAAACAAGGCCATGAAAAGCAAAGAGAAAAAAAGTACCTAAGTGATTCTTGCTTGCATCTAAGACTAGTTCTGAGATAACCTCTGGTACTGCGAGGACTGAGATTGACCACTGACACCACCTTGGTTCCACCAGTTACAGTGTTCTGAAGCTCTTCCAACCGAGACATACATTGATCCACCTTGTTGAGTGTTTCTCTAATGAGAACAGGATTGAGTGCAGCTAAAGTTTTCCTTAGCTTTTGTGGGGTTCTTGCAACCATCTTCACAAAACAAAACACACACACGAGGTGGGTCTCAAATTAGAATTTTCAATGAGTTACACTTTCACTCACCCACAAAAGATTGGATCTGAAGTGAACTCTCTAAGAAAGGAAAGAACACGGACCCCAAACCTTTTTTGCTTTTGGTTTCAGAGTTTGGCTTTGGTAAGTGTTAATGTCAAAGAAAGAAACACAACTAAGTATGAGTAACGGTTTGTTTTACAACGGTCGAATGAATCTTTGTCTAATGTCTAATGTCTAATAGAGACAAATGCAACGGCTATATCTTTCCATTTACTTGGGACCCTGGTTGACTAACGAGGTTTTTTTTATAAGGTTTTAATTTGCACATGTTGAAGATTAAAATATTAAGTTTGTATTAAAATTTGTGAAATTTATCTTAAATTTATTATTTTTTGATAAATATTTGTTGTTTTACAATAAAAAATTTACTACTATTTATAGTAGCTTTCATATGTGCAATATTGCACATAGACAGATCTAGATTCGGTGCAAAATAAACACGTAGTTTCAATATTAATTAATCTCGATCATTAATTTAAAATCGGACGGTTCATATTTTAAATATGATTTTAGGAATAAATGATCTCAACCGTGAATTAGAGACCAGACTGTCCAGATCAGTTACATCACCTTTATGTGTAACTGTGGCATATAAGAGCACCATTATCGGCAAGTGCTACAGCAGCAAAGATATTCATGTGTCAGCAAAACCGCTGATAATTGATATGAAGAGGGTAGTAATAGTGGGACACGGTGCCAAATTACTACTTAGCTTTTCTTTGGTTTGACACATGCTTTATTATATTTTATTATTATTTGACAAACACAATCTAAACAAATAGTATAATATGATGCAATCAAATTTAATAATAATGTCGTTGCACAACGGCTATTCTTTTAAGCCTGAAACTTTTCATATAAAACAATTGTTTGAGTAATAGATCAACAATTTATAATTAATCTTTAGCTCATAAAAAAATCATATGGGTGGTTTAATTTGAAATATTTATTATAAGTCTTTTTAATTTTTCTTTTACATATTTCTTTTGATAATGAACCCCAACTTCCAAAATTCTTGGTCTAATTTTATGCAAAATATTGGCAATCCTCATTGTATCCCAAATCAACAAAATACCTCATATTTTAAAAATTCTTCTCATAAGATTAAAAAGAGTTTCTACGCAGAAGATTCATTGTTCGTGATAGGCAAATACATCGCCACCTTCAACAAGACTTGATAGAACATATTTGGGAGCGTTTTGGGCATGATAATAACCACAACTAAAAATTATTTTAAACGTTTATTATATTTTGTGTTAGTAGTTTATTTTTATGTTATGTTCTGATTTTATTTTATTTTGTATTTTTGTATAATTTATTTGTGTCATGTAGTGTGTTATTTAATATATTTTAATTTGCTTTTATTTAATTTTTGAATATTTTGATTTATTTTATATATACGTTGTTGTTTTTAATGCATTGTTTCAATTCTAGATTTTAATATACTAATATAAAATATAAATTTAAAGTATATTATGAAATTTGTGGACCCATATTAAAATTTTGGATGAGTGGTATAGATATTTAGAAAATATAGTTGAGTAGTATAAATAATTGAGATGTGTGAGATAATATAATATATTTGGTGGGACCTAATTAAACCACCCGTATGGGTGGTATGAATGTGAGTGCTCTAAATGTGTAAGAGCATCCACATCCATACCACTCATATGAGTAGTATAAATGGGTCCCACTTAATATATTATATTATTTCACACATCTCAATTATTTATACTACTCAACTATATTTTCTAAATATTCATACCACTCATCTAACATTATAAAATGGGTCCCACTAAACCCCACAATATATCCCATTAAGTTGAACAAAATTAGATTTATCTATTCTTTTAGTCCTATGTGGAACAAAAGCCACCGTGGTTGTGCAGAGGAACGTAGTAGAGTTTGGCAACGTTGATAGAAGCAAAATATCAGTAAGCCACCTGACATGGTGTCCTTGGTTTATGTGTGGACACGGTTTGGAGCAGGCGATATTGGTGCTCTAAGGATCCATGTTATAAGACCCTTTTTATATGATAAACCATCTACATATAGTATAATGGTCAAGATTAATCTTATAAGTTGGATAAGACTATAATAAGTGAGTGACAAAACTCTTCTATAAGAGATTTAACATTGTTGTATTTTTAAGATTGAATTTGAACCCAAGACATTTAATTAAATTAAAAAGATCACTTATCATCTCATTTAACTACTTTTGAGCAAGAAATGTGTTCATCTTGTAGAAATAATAAAATAAAACTTTCTAAAATGTACCCAAAAATAATGTATTAAGCATAATTTATTTTTTTGACAAAGTATTTAGTATAATCATTAGATGTTGCATTAGTGTACTTTAGAGCTGGTGTCAAATTTACAACCGTTATTTGAAATCATTACCACAGGTATTTGGGGCGGAGGGAGCATTTGTATTGTTGTTTTCTACAGCCAAACACACATTGAGACTGAGAACCATCAGAACCAACATTTGACTCGATAATAGCCTAAAATAGAGAGTTCTAATACATTCGTGCCACCTATGCAGTTTTTTTTGTATCATCTACACGAAGTTGAGCTTGTATGAGGGATACAACAAACAACTCCACTTGCTGAACCATCTTATGACATTGTACTTTTCAGATTATTTTACGCATAATATGAACATTTGGTGATTGCTGATTTATTTATTTATATAAGAAAAACAACAATAATGCAATGAGAGAAATGAACATCATTTGATAGAACAACCCAAACAGCAGTTGAAATAACAGAAGAAAACAGATATGTAACAGCTTCAGAAATTGAAGCAACAGCATAAGAAGAGATCATTTCATGTTCAAATAACTTTTGTTTGTTAAATCCTGTAAGTTGATCAAAATATATGCACGCACGCATTGATAAAACAAGGTCTATTGCAGTTGAAATGGCAAGAGGTCTATTGCATATGAGATGGCAAGAGTGATGATTTTCGCTTGCTTTTCATTTCTCTCAGCCTGAGAGGACTCCAAACTAATGATCTCCTTTGCAGCGCAACTGCAGTTGGATGCCTACCCATCTGTGAACCAGCCTGTGCATGTACTGGACTGCCCATAAACTTACTGCTACCCCTAACAGACATCGGTGTTGTATCTGCTCTCATTGCTGGCAATGGGGCGAACAAATTTGAATACCGACCCCTTTGGCTCCTCATCACTGGTGCATTGCTTCCACCGGTAAATCTTGAAGCTGAGGTACGAAGTGGAGTTGTCATTTCAGATGTTGGATCAGGACGAAGTGTAGCAATGGAGACTCTTCTCCTTGGCTGAAGGATCTGCGTTGTTGATTGTACAGGTGGTGGTCTCGTAGCAATGGATACCCTTCTTCTTGGAAGGCTTTCTGTTTTTGTTGTCATTGAAGTCCTTCGAGCAGAATTTTCCTTTCCATTCATTTGATGTGTGTATGTGTTTCTCTTTGATGTTGTAGGAGATGGGGGAGGCAAGAAATTGGTTATCCTTCTGAGGGGCATTCTCAATTTTGAAGGATTCAATGGTGGTTTCTTATCTGTCATGGTATTATGAGCTGCTGTGTGTTTAAACGTTGGAAGTTGAGACGAAACAGCGGCAAGTGATCTACTTTCTTGCTTCAGTCTAGTTTTTCTTTCTTCTGCTACCTGATTCTCCAGGTCCCGTACCTGTCAAAATTATTTCAGAGTTGATGAGTATGGTGTGTATATATGTGCGCGTGTATATATATATATGAACATTAAACAAAACAGTCACTTATGGGAAGCAAAAGGAAACCTTTAACATTTGCATTTATACCTTTTCCTGAAGGCTTTTACAATGGTATTCTCTCGCAGCAAGCTTGAGTTGCAAAGTTTGCAGGCTATCCTGTAACTTCTTTGTTTCCTTCTCGTCGTGTTTAACCTTTTCTGCCTTTTATTATGACAAATATTTATGAGTTTCTGTACTTAAAAGAAACACTTATTCTTATCAAAAGCACACTAATACTTTAATTTACCATTTGTTTGTACTTAAGCAGCTCATTGAGATCTACTTGTTTGCGAGCTGGGCCACTCTCAATTCCACGAACACGTGTGGCAAAATTCAGTGAACATAGAGTCTCTCCTAAGTCCGCAGAGCTTGGACTTACTTGAACAAACATTAATGTTTTACAATCTCCTCCTGCATTTCAACCCCAGGTCAAATATTATTAGCTATAAAGGACAAGTTGTAGCAGTGCATTTCAGATCACAAAGGGAAAAAACATTTCCAAACATTTCCAAAGGATCATAAATTTTATATTGCTGAAAAGAAACCTCACCTAAAGAGCTTTGCAGTATATGAGTGAGCTTCGAGTTTCTGTAGCAAACAAACAGAAGATACAAATATTGATGAGATGATCATTCTGCAAGAATGTGTTGAACAGTCAGAAAGAAAATTACCGGTAAGGGATGTGGGTTGCTTTGGAAGCAAGGGCAGAAATAACATCTCCGAGTGCCGAAAGAGACTTGTTTATGAATTGAGATTCCTTTAATCTTTCTCCTTCAGCTTCAGTTTTTCCCACGCGCTCGCTACCTGCTAAGTCTACTAGCCAAAGGTGACTCCTTGTTTTCTGGCCATTGATTAAATTCTCCCCAACAACTGTTACTCGCAACAAGCTGCATAAACTACATTGTCATTACCCATAATATGCAATAACTTCTTCCTTGATCAATAGTTTCATTCAGATAAAGAATTTTATACTCAAGGAGAATACCTATTGTTTAATATGGTTTAAATATTCAGTAATCGAGGTATTTAAAATATAAAATGTAATAATGCTCTGTAAGAATCAATACATACCAATGAGAACGGCTGCTGAGCTCGTTAGCAGAGGTGGAGCCAACAGATCTGACCCTGTTTCCAGTCTTGAGCAATTCCCACACATCTTCTGTTCCATGAACACACGCTTCAACAAGTCCTGGGACTTCTTGTGTTCCTTCTGCAGCTTGCTTTATCTCCAATCTTAAGTTTGAAATTTGTTTTCCTCGTTAGTGATATCTCTCAATAAACAAGACCATCAAAATTTCAAGTATGCATATAGTTAAATACTAGGTAGAGGGAAAAAAAATGGAGACTACATTAATTAGTTTAACAGCTATAGGAAAATGCAGTTCAACTGCAGTACCAGTACTAAAACTATGCAAGTTATACATTCATACTTAGAACCATTAATTAGTTCAACTGCAGTACCAGTACATTCATACATTAATTAGTTTAACAGCTATAGGAAAATGCAGTTCAACTGCAGTACCAGTACTAAAACTATGCAAGTTATACATTCATACTTAGAACCATGAAATGAAACTACAATAGTGCCCATATCTTACAGACTCGTTATCAAGCCAAGCATTATCCAATCGGCATTCTCAAATTTTGTTTTTGATACGATCATATGAAATGGCTATCTATTTTAAAAGGAACTAAAAACTACAATGCTACTTAGAATAAGAAGAATTAAAACTTACTTCTTAGTAGGCTGGGCAGAATTTTCCACCAGAAGATCTCTTATCTTCTCATTATAAACCTCCAACATACTGACATGCAACTCATACTTCATTACACCCTTTCTCTCTTCAGATAACCTAAATAACTCTTCAAGTGTTCGGTAGTTAACTCCCCTCTCTTCTGGTGTCCCCTCCATTGTAAATGTTTTACCGGTTCCGGTTTGCCCATAAGCAAAGATACAGACATTAAAACCATCCAATACTGATGTAGCAATAGGCTTAGTTTGAGAAAAAACAGTCTCTGCACCATTATAAAATAAAATAACACACATTTGATCAGCTATGAGAATTAAATGGAAATATTCAATGGAACAATATCAAAAGTTGTAACTCCTAATATACCTTGGTTATCTTCTGGCCTGAATACATGGTCAAACTTAAACGGCTTCTTGGATGAATCTGAGGAAATGACCTGAAGCTCATTATCAAGAGACGATTCAAAATTGACAACAGATGTAAACCCGTTTGCCTTATCACTTTCACTTAAAGGTCTGCATCTGCAGAAAACCCTAATATTGCCCTTTAATTCAATTACTTCATTGTAAAGCCGCCTACGCTCAGTGGATTCATCCAGATACTTTCTTTTCAAGAGTTCATACTCAGAACCTAATAACAGATAACAACACTTAAAAACCCCAAAAACCAATGATACTACAATTCAAATTAACCAATAAAAATAAAAATAAACATTCAATTGACAATTCACAATTTTATTTAAGTTTTCTACGAGAGTTGATAACCATACCGAGAAGCTGAATAGAGTTCAAAACATCAAGGCCGGGAAAGGATTCAGTTGTTGATTTCACACAATCAGATAAGGCTACATGTTGCTTCTTCAAATCCTAATGCAATAAAAATCACAAAATTAACCTAAATTGTAAGAAAAAAAACGCAAAACAAATCCTAGAAACCAAGTCCACTGATTTTCAATTTTTGTTACGATTCAATCACCTGAACTTTGGTACTGAGATCAAAGACTTTCTTCAAAATCGGAAGCGTATGACCCAGATCCGATGAATTCTCATGAACTCCATTTTCATCCATGGAATCAGTGTTTTCGTTTACTTTCTTTGATTCATCAGTATCTAACAACATCAAAAAGTATCAATTAATCATCAATTCAAATTTCAAACAATAATTGATAATTAGGGTTTTAGAATTTCAATTTCAATCAAGAACGTTTTAGAATTTACCTGAGGGGTTGTTCGCATTTGGTGATTGCTTGAGTTCACAATCGCGAACGAAAAGGTGAAATTTCTCGGCGAGCATTTGAATTTGAATGCTTTGATCTGCAAGAATCGATGATTAAGAATAAAAAAAAAAATGAAAGGAATTAACAATTAAGAAATGAATTAGTGTGAGGGAGAAAAGAGTAAATTAGTGTACCGTTGTTGATTTCCATGGGTTTCTGAAATAGTGAGATCTGAAAGATGAAAAGCGAAGAAGAATTGTGAAAATATTTTGTGAGGGAAAAGAGAGAGAGTGTGTTTTGAATTTTTGGTGATGAAAACGTGAAGTGAGTGTTCTTGAATTGAAATTGAAAAGTTTGAAATGAAAATGAAAAAATGATTGTAACGGCTATATTCAAATTAAATTTGATTTGATTGGAGCGTGACGATTTCCATGTTTTATATTGGGCCTATGGACTTAATTGTGTTATTGGGCTTAGAATGTGTGACTTGACTATTTACTGGAGTTATTACTCAAACCCCATTATTTTCTTTTGTTAAAAAAAATTAGGGTGAAAAGAGATGATACCCACATAGATAAACCCTTGGAGTTAAGTCGTGACTTTTTTTTGGTCAGGTAATCTAGCGATCAGAAATTCACCTTTTAAAAGTGAATAAGTGGGTGTAACGGGTTCGAACCCCGGTCTCTGTATAAATATGCAATATTTTTTACCAATTGAGCTAAGTTCATGAGGACTACGTTCCAACATTTTCTATAGATGAGGATCTTGAATTTAACAAATTACTGTTGATTTATAAATTATTTGAGATGACACGATAAAAATTTCATGATACCTTCAAGTTATCAAATCTCATTGACTCTATTTACAATGATAAATATCACTCTTACAGAGATCAGTTACATAATTATTTAGGACAAAACATATGGGCGAAAAAAATTGATTTATTTTTAAAAAGTGTAAAAATAAAAATCTATATTTTATTTAATATAAAAAAATTCATGTTTTGTTGAAAGGAATAACAAAAATAAAGATACATATTAGTAATGAAATCACATTGTTTCATACAATTTTAAATCTCATCCATTTCAGATCAATTGAAAGTAAAATAAATAAATTATAAACAATTTTATACATCAATTTTAGATCAGACAGTTAAGAAGAATAACTACGTGACATAATTAATTCTTGTGTCAAATCTAAATCCTAAAAACAACATGTACAACATTGTCATTGTCCGTAAGTTTTATCCAACTACCTCTTGTGATTTATTATGTAATTATAAAAATATGTTTAACATACTACCTCCATTTCAAAAGTTTGGTGTCCCATTTTATAAGACCCTTTTCAAAGTTCAAGGTGTATTAATTAGTTTTTCACCAAAATACCCCTTATTAAATAAAGAGAGAGTAAAAGATCACATTTCTCTCTCTTAATAATCAAAGGGTAATATTGGAAAGAGAAGGTAAATTATTGATAAATTTAATGTAATGATTATTTTTCTTAATTCTTGTGTTTTGTTAAAAAATTCTTATATTTTAGGACGGAAGTAGTATTATTTACTCCTATAGTCCTATGTATAAAAGTCACCACCAAAAGTGCTATATATAAAAGTGTTCTTCATTTTGAGAATATTATGAAATTAAAAGATCCCTCTACAATAATCAAATGATTTTTCCTTGTGTATACCCATCCATTTTAAATTTGTATTCTTTATACAATCATCAATTTAAAAAATAAAATAATAATACATGTTTGTGAAAAACAGAAAATAAAACAATATTAATTATCCATGGGGTTTGGGTAAGAAAAATATCAAAAAGAGAAATGATTTGTGGGAGCTGCAACTTCATCCAGTTCCACTCAACCACACTCCTCCCAACCTCTCACCCTCTACTCTCTTCCTCTTCCTACAACCTCTACAATGGAATTTCCCTTCGCTATGCACCGACTTCTACCTCCAAACTTCGCGCCAAGTTTGAGAAATTTCAAGGCCAACCTTCTCAGGAACCCGAACCTTCATCCTCACTAGAAACTATCATTACTGATACTTCTAAAGAGGAACAAGACAGGTGTGTGTGTGTGTGTGTGTTACTACTTAGTATAGCGAATAGTGGATAGTTGATAAACTAGCTTATAGCGAATAAGCCTCCTAATAAAATTAGCTGTTGAACTAGTTTATAAAAAAAATGAAATGATATTAAAGGTATATGTTTAATCAACATTTAGTTTTTCTCAAGTAAGATGGTAGGGGTAAAATTGAGAGGAAAAATATGACAAGGTATAAGCTAATTGAATTAGCTTAAGCTTATCAAAATAAGCTATAAACTAGTAAGCTCCTGAGAAAAAAATGTTACCAAACAAGTTTTTTTGTTGTTGTTGTTGTCATAAGAGCTTATAAGCTATATGCTCAAGATTTGGCTTTGCCAAACAAAGCCTATATAAAAGTTGTTAACTTTTCTGTTTCTGTTTCAGTTGCTTACCTCCAGACTTGGAAGGTGCAGTGATACAATCAAGTGAGGCTACTGCATCATTTGTATCTTCAGGAGGGTTGAGAGCCATTGTATGTTCCAAATTCCGATATTTCAACTAGTTTATTTTCTTTCATTTTTAACACAATAGGGTAGAACTGTTAAGAATCATGGAATCATAGGGATGAAGATCATATTCATAAGCAAGATAGAGAGCATAGGAATACTCATGAAGTAAAAGCTCATAAGAAATCATATTGATTGATAAAAGAATGGTAAAAAAATGTACATTAGTGTTCTATTTATAGGACTCAGTTAACTAACTAATTGAGTAACCATTTATAACTAATTTCTAACTAACTAACTAACACCAACAAACTCTAACTATCTTAAACCATTTCACACTTGGTTTGAAATAGTATATATATTAGTGGAATGGAAATTAAAAACAGTACCACTTGTGGTACAATTGCAAGTTCTGTATTTCTTGTTGCTATTAGGCGGGTACTTGTTCTAAATGTTTTCTTTAAAGAGTAGAATAAGAGCCCTTCTGGTTCATGATAACTTCTCAGTGAAGTTATGGTTCTTCACTTACAAAAAAGTCCTTGTAAGTATATAAATGTTTATATAATAGAATAGAAAAGTTGAATAAGAGAGTTTCTGGAAAAATTGAGATATTGACGCTAGTTTCAATTTATATCAGAGGCTATTGTTTAAAAAACTCCTAGTTGTTTTTAGTCTCGAAGTGGAAAGTACCACCTGAAAACTCACACACACACACACACACACACAAATGAGAGATCTTGGGTTTGAACCCAGTTAACCACAAAAGATGTCCAACCGAACAATTTTGCTACTTCCACTTTAGATAGACCTTAGAGACGATAAAAATCCTTGTTATGACAATATTCTTTTAATATTTATTTCTACACAAGTGCCTATAGATAAGTTTATCCAAAATGGTTTTGAGCATGTATGTATGCTTCTATCTGGATATTTTAGGTGAATTCAGATGTTTTGATATTATATCCATATTCCACTATGATGAAGAATGAAGGTATTCTTTAGTATTGCACTTGTTCTAAAGAGCCAAGCTATCTAACCTTGTTAAGAATAAGATTAACAACTATCTAAATTTGTCAGTGTCCAGATGACCAAAAGGAATACACTGTTATTTTTTTATTATATTTCTCGATCAAAATTAAAGTTTCATCGTTTTCACTTATGCAGCAGAAATGTTTAAGCTAATCTAGTTTAATGTTAGAAAATATTGCTCTGTATAATACTGTTTCATAGATGGCTTGGTTTGTCAGACAAAGTTAATAACCATTTTCTTTCAGAGGCTTAGCGCCCTTTGCTGCTCGCACTAAATTTTTTAATCGTCTTACAGGTAGAACTTTTAATTCCTCAACTGCAATTTTTAGATGATGAAGGTGCACAGTTGGAGCTTTGGGAATTGTCAAAGGTTTTTTTGGATACACTTATTGAAGAAACAAAATGTCAGGTTAGTGGGATGTATTCTGGAAGTTATACATTAAAAGCACATGAAGGATTTTCTGAATTCAATATGTTTTTACATTCCTTATGTTAGACCTACTAATGTATTTTTCCATGTTGCTATAGCATCTATTGTTATGTGACTTGCTATCTAAAATATTTTGTTCTGTAAAATCAAGAAGTCCAAAACAAACTTGAAAATAGTTGATGAAAATGCTAGCAGTTTCCAAAATTCATTTGACTTAAGGATCAACGAAAGATTTGCCTGTCCTATAATTACAAACTTAACACGTGACACAGTTATCCAGAGTCGATGCTCATTTTATAAATAGTGATATATATTGATTTGTTCCATCACAATGTACTTCATGATGAGTTTGAATGTTTGGTACGGTTTTATGATGAGTATAATGATACATATATTTTGTAAGTTATAAACTCAATTTGCTAAGTTTCATGAGTTTGATTGCTAGAAAGTTAAAGCCATATTTCCAGATGCTGGTGCTGCAGCTCTTCTAAAATATCGGTGGAAAGATGCTTTGTTTAGTTTTGCAAGGTGACTGCCACCACATTGATTAATGCTTTATGTTTTCTTTTGTTGTATACTCAGACAAAATTGCTGTGGATTATACTTCTAATCACTCAATTCTTGCTTTTCCATTGCACTTGAAAAAGTGATGGCAATGCTAATGCAATTTTGTCCATAATATTTTAATTTACACTGTGTTTATTGTCATGCTACAGTTTAGTCATATACAATTTTTTTTTTCCCTTTCTGTTTTTCCAGCTTAAGTGATCGAAAGCCCGTAGACAGCGGTGATGAGATGGTGGTTATGATTGTTCCTGATTATCAGATGTTAGAATATGTAGAGAAAATTGCATCAACTCTCTCTGATGATCCAGTAAATCTCTTAACTCTCATGTTCTATCTTCAATGCAATCATTTTCTGTTAGAGATTTTTGTGATATCTGAAATTTATACAGCCACGTACTGGACAATGTGATAACTGTTCGTCATCATGATAGAAATGTGAAAGCTTTTTTATGTATGACTGATTCTATTCACTTGATTCTAATCCAATGTCCATAAGAATGGAGCTGCAATATATTCACTTCGCATCAGGTTTAGAAATTTCTATGTTTTCTTGTGTTTTAATTATTTAAATTTTCATACAAACTATTCGTATATTTGCAGCCAAGGCCCCTTATCATGTGGAATCCACGCCTGTATAGCGCAGATGTCGGGGTTGGATTTAATGTACGGCAGTTAAGGCGCTATTTTTTAAGGTATGATTTCCAAGCTATTTCATTCCAAAAGGCTTAGCTATGTTTGGTTTCAAGTTGCAAATGCACTTTTGGGTAGGTTTGTAGTTCTTCAACTGTAAACCAAGTATACTCGGTATTATCATTTACTTCCTAAATTTTAACCTACTGTAAGAAATACTAGGTATCTTTGTCAACCAGAGTTGAATACTTGTTTTTGTTATTTCATCTCTCTTCGGACAATCTTACATTTAACATATGTTTGTCTTTTCAAGTTAAGAAATAGAGTAGCTAGCATTAGGTAAATTCTGAGGTTCGCTTAAAGTTAGTAACTTACCGTCTCTTGAATAAGAATTCCTTTCTTGTGCTTTCTCATTAGATTTTATTTTGAAGAATTGAATTGTTCTGATTAATCCAGACTACTGAATCATGATCATTTCTTTTGTTGTACAGCACTTTTACAACTGTCTATCATATGCGACCGATGCCATTTGGTGCAATCTTTCGGTGTTATCCCGGGTAAGGTCTTTCATTCCTTCACATAAGGATTATTATATATGAATAACAATACTTCTTCCTAATTTTCAGATTGTCTGCATCCATGGTTAACTTCATGCATAGTCCTGCCATATGAAAATTGTTTTAAATACGGATTGAAATCAGTAAATTTCACAATGGTGATGATTTGGCTCGTGATAAATTGTAAAGCTCAATCAATCTATTATTTTTGTTGTATACTTCCTGGTTTTCAGATTGTGGAAAGTGTTCAGTGATGACAAGGATAGGCCAAATAGATATTTGCTTGCAAAGGAATATGCCAACCGTCCTGATACTGAAGATATTGAGGTTAGTAGCTTCAATTTTAGGTATCTTGCTAGATATTACTTATAAAACCATTTTCTATGTATATATGGTTATAATTGGATAGTGAAAAAATCTGAACTCAACCCAAGAAAATAAAGAGGGTCACTGGCATTCATATACTACCTATATGGTGCAGATGTTATTTGACAACAATGAAGAACAGAAGTCAGAGGAAGGGCAAAGTCTGTTTGACAAAGCGGCAGGCGTCTTCTCTTCGATTAACAGATTCATGAAGTCTATGTGATGATTCTTGATTGATGATGCTCTTTCACACTTGTTCTAATTCATGTAAATTTGTGTTTCTTCAAAATTAATTTTAGAAACCTTACAGCTTGTATCATATACTATACTATACTATAATGCGTGCAATCATCTTGTGATGTGTTCCACTATATAGAACTATAGAAGGACAAATAAGAAAGAGACTTGCTTTTAGCATACTTTAAAAATGAAAGGAACATTCTGTATTATGAGAATCTCACCCTTTTTATTTCACCAATTGAAAAACAAAACAATGGAAACATTAAACTAAGATGGTCTTATTTATCGATGACATATACTCTGAAATACAAATTCTTTTATGTTTCCCGGAGTCGTTGGCCTTCGAAGGCAAACGAAAAGTTAATAAAAAAACACAAAAAAACTCGTGAAGCTCTCTGTGTTGCCTTTGAAATAATCAAGGTTGTCTGTTACATCCCTAAAGAGCCTCATGGATAGTTTGCTCATGATAATTCCAGCCATTCAGAGTCACTCGAGGAGCAACACCCAGAGGAGCCTCAAAAGATATATTAATAGTCATGGCCTCTCCAGGAACCAGCGAAAAATAGTTATCTGAGTAATGAACTGGGAGAATTCTTGTGTCTTCTCCCTCCTTGTGGTCCTTATTTGAAGCATGAACAGAAAAATGTAGAAAGAAAGCAACACCTATATCATTTCCATTGATTCCAGAAACCTTCAAACCATCATTTTTCCCAGCAAAGCGTTTGTGTATCCTCTTAAACCAACCGGCTTCTTGTTCTTTTCCGGCACCATTATGTCCAGTTTCCGGTGAGTCTGTAACAAAGCAACTATCCCTTGGTGTAGCTGTTGAACCACACTCAAACGTTAAATTTTTAGAGTCCGGTATTTTAGATGTGTTGTGCACGTGCATTTGGAGTTTGTATGTGGATCCTGTAATGTAAACCTCGGATGTTATCTTGAGAGGTATTTTCTTCTTTCTATATGGCTCCAATAACTTGTAATCTCCACCAGGAAGATGCAACCAATAAAAGTTTCGTGATAAAATTCTATAGTCTGACTTGTCGTACAGTTTGAGAAGAAGAAAGTAGACCGGCTTAGGATTTTTTGTCTTCGGATACTTCATCTCAGCAACAGGTGCTACCTTTTTTGGCAAGAAAGAGAGATTTTCATGTGTTTTGTAATATGGAGATGTTCCTTCGAGATCCCATACTGAAACTTCAATAGCTACATTAGACAATTCTTCCGATGTAGTATTAATAACCTGTTTAAAGAAGAAGAAGAAAATTGAATTATACAAAGCCTTCAAGAAACTATGCATAACTGTACCATGATAATAATTGCACAGAAAACTGTGATTATTACAATTTTCACCACTTCAATGTGCTTGTAAATTTGACTTCCTGTCTCAGTTTTTACTTTATGAAGAGTGAAATGTATTTCATATTTTCATTCATAATCTACATCTGTAATTTCATCCAAACTCATAAAAATATAAGTTTAATTGAGACACTAACCTCTATAAAATATGTAGCCAGATTAAGCTGTACATGAATCGGCTCAGCAGCACATCGACAACCATAGAAACCTGCTGTTTGGTCATGTAGATGATCATAAAATTGACCTCTCAGACCAGTCCAAGGATTTTGTGTCTTCCAAATCAATACACCTGTATATTTGCTCCACATGCGAGAAGTCCATCCTTCCAAAAGGGCTCTATATTGTATGAAGTTAACAAGTTGTGCCTGAGACGATAACAGTATATAAAAAATGTAAATTAACAACAGAACGTCGAAATTGGGAAGGCTAAAAATGCATCATGAGTGACATCCTAATAGAGTTTTCTGCTACCTTCAAACAAAAATCATCAAGATTTTTTACAGCACCATAAAGCTGAATCTGATCATGAACCTTGGTTGGCTTTGAATATGGAATGTATTTATGGTATTTCCATATGGGATTTGGAACTTCTTCAACATAACCATTGGAAAGTTTCTTAAAGAGAGGTATCTGCCATCCTTCTGACGGCATTGTTGCTCTTATAGTAGCAGCAACCGGTATTCCTACAGAACCAACTTCTGGGTTGAATCCATATTTGTAAAAACTATCCTTGAAGAAATCTTCAGGATTTTGAATTTCATAAGGTCCATCAGTGAAGTTTCCCTTCCCATCTGCAAACCCATTCCACATCGACCCTTCTATATAAATCCGTGTGCCATCAAGATACTGGCTAGGATCCCCTAGTTTCGGGGATAAGCCAGGTTTTCCTTTTTCATCTACATGTTCAAAATAAGGATGAAGTTTCAGATCATTTTTCAAAGCATCGTTTATATCCTTGGGCGGTGTTTGTTCATTTCCACCCACCCAGAGAGCAAGACTGGGATGGTTTCTAAGAAGCTTGACCGTGTCTCTTGCACACAACAAGAAAAGGTCGTGATCCAGTGGACCATTTGGATTTGATACCGGGATACCGCGTCCATCAACATCCCCAGTAATCCAGAACTCTTGCCATACCTATATGATTTAAACCGGGAAACACAATCAAGCTTCATAAGCATAATGCAGTAAACTTACAAACAAATTATAACAAGGAAAAAAGTATTAAGCAGCACATATGAGCAAGAATCAGGAGCGTCGTACCAGTAGACCATAATAGTCACAATAATGATAAAACTCTGGCCTTTCGGCCAGTCCACCACCCCAGCAACGGATCATGTTAAAATTCATATCTGCGTGAAACTTGATATCTGTACTATATCTCTTCTTTGAAAGTCGAAGTAGACCATCAGACAATATCCAGTTACCCCCTCGTATAAAAATTGGTTCTCCATTGACTTTAAACAGCCTATGAAACAAAATAAATGCAGGAAAACAGTTACAAAAACAGTTTAAGGAAAAGTTAATATTACAACATTGAAGAAATATTACAAACCATCATACCTTCCACCAGTGGCATCATCAATATGGCTCTCAATTTTGCGGAATCCAAAGTACTGGCTCCATGAATCAGACTCACCAAATCCTTTAACATCAATATTAATATCAACATTGTACAAAGATTGCTTCCCCATTCCATTAGGCCACCATAAATCGGGCTTGTAGAAAAAGAGCTGCCAATTCAGACAACTTGAAAGTAAGTGTTAAATCTTAAACTCCAAATTATGCAAGTTAACAGGATCATTAGCAAAACTAGGATACAAAATTTAGTCAATCCATGACCACACATTTTGTTGATTAAAATATATTGGTTTAATAAATAAGTTATTCGCAGTTTCAAAAGTTGGATGCATTTAGACAGTGGATCAAGGACTTTAGCAGAATAAATGTTGTCACTGACCTCGGGAAATGTATATTGCAGCCGTGATTTTGCTGGAACCGAAATATTTTGAGTCTGAAGCTGCTCTACTAAGTGAATGCTCCCCTCAAGTTCTGTTGTGACATGGATACTCAAAGAACATTCAGCGGCCCAGGAGCTCCGGTTTTCCAACTCAGTTGTTGCATGTAGATATACTCTCTTATAATTGTCAAAAAAAGATGACACCAAATGGGGATCGATAATTTTTACTGGCTGCACCAAATACAGACACCAGAATCATCGTACCAAAGAACTGCTGGAAGTATGATCAACTATAAAAATATTATTGGCTCCTCAAAATTTTAAAATTTATGGAGTGAATGAAAAGCACAATTAATAAACCAATTCTAATGGTTATCTCATGTCTCTGTCTGTAATGTTCTGGTTTACTTTTCAGTAAATCGAAAGATAACGATGAGGAAAGGAAGACGTGAAAATTGGTCGTAATAGCTTATACTTAAAGAAGGAACTAAGTAATTCATGTGACTTACCCCAGTAATAACAATGGAAACCTCATCCCAAATTCCTGTGTTCCTATCTCTGCAATCAAATTCAATATGTGCATCAGTTATTGATAAAGTTTCCTTATTGCTTTTCAAAGTTCAGAAACTAAACAAACAATGTCAAAAAGGTCCTATATTTTGTTTCATTTGCTTTTTCTTTCTTGTGCATAAAAGGGCATCATTAAGTTAGAAAAAGGAAATTTAGACAACAAATACCAAAGAAATATCAGTGGCATATGATTCTACTAATCATGCAGGCTTCTACTTGTTTGGTGCCTTATTTTTCTTTTCCAGTCTAAACACCACGTCGTCTTTCACATTACCTTTCATCGAGAATGAAAATTAACGAGACAGTAAAATTGTCTCCATGTTGTCGAGAGTAGTGAACATTGTAACTATCTAATCACTTACAAATATCAAATTCTTTGATTCATATTTGATATTATAATGATTAGGAGATTGCTAGTATGTTGGCACAAAAGTTATAGCAATGTCACCTTATAGGAGCTATCCAATCCCAACCTTGAACGTATTGTGTAGCCACATCCTTTCCTATCTACACAATTGGAAAAACAAATGACTTACAAATCTCATAAATCCTCAATAATCACTTAAATTGATAAGTGATGTTTTCATTTCACGTAACAGGAAGTAAGTTAATGGATTGGATTATCATCAATTTAATTCCTGACCTCATGATCTCCGCCTTGTCCTCCTTCAGGAGGAATACTCCCAGGATGATCCGGAGGGTGAACAAGAACAGCAAGCAGGTTATTACCATCTGGATGAAGAATGTTAGTAACATCTAAAGAATGCCTCCGAAACATTCCTTTCGGAAGGACCATTTTGTGCCCATTCAAATAAACATCAGCGGAGTAATTGATTCCTCGGAAGTTCAGATCACAGTGCTGATTATTAGACTGCAAAGGATGGAACTAGTTAGCAGCAACATCCACTAAATTAAGTTCAAAGCAAAGAACTACCAAACCAAAACCACATTTTGATATTCAAAATATCTTTCTCTATTGAAAAACCAACTTGATTCAATGGATTTCAAATCAAAACCACATTGAACTGAACTACTGAAAACTGAAATCCAATCCAATGTTACTAAATCAAAGCAAAATCACAATGCATGAATTAAAAACCTAAACTTTACAACAAAAGAGAGATGAAAACTTTACCAGTTTACACTGAAAAGTTGTAAAGAACCAGAAAGTGTAATAATCTCTTCCAGAATCAGCAATATCCAAAATAGCTTCATTTCCTAACCCATAAAATGGATCAGGAACAACCTTATTCTTCACCAATGTTCCAAGAACACTGTCAAATCAACTCAATCAAATAATCAATCAATAAGCAAGACACAATGATTCAGCACAATGCATGTTGCAGATAGAGAGAGTAAGAGAGAGAGAGAATACTCACGTGCCAGGCACGAGAGCTTCCATCCATGGTGAAGTGGGTTCAGAAGGAGGGTTGGTGGTAGTGAGCTGAGTACCAGTGAAATGAACTTCATTGAACCTAGCTGCAAACCAACCTGAATCAAGAATCGTTTTTCCTTGAACCGTTGCCATAAGTTAACTACTTTATCACATCACAGTGAAAAACAAACAAACACTAACAATTGTTGTTGTTGTTATTAGTTCACCATTGCCATTGATTGAATAAGCTTGTTTTGTTTCTTTGTTATCTTATCTCGTGTTCTCGTTGTTTTTCAGTGTTTTTAGTAAATAACGAAGGATTGATTTATCTACTACTATTAATGTTAGCAGTGTCGGTATAGTATAGTTGCACGAGAAAGAAGAAGAGACAGACAAAAATCAGAATCGATTTATGTTGTTGTATGAGGCACGTGGATTTTGTCTCTGCAACTGACAAACAACGTTGTCCACAGAAGACGTGTAGATAGATAGATACTGTTCTTATTGTGTTTTTCTTGTTTTTAACTCAAAATGTTAATGCTAGCTAATCAGCTACTACAATTAGTGCTGTATTAAGGAACGTTAATTACTACTCCCTCCGGCCTTATTTATAAGCAAAAGTCAACAAATTTTTTTGGCCTTAAATATAGGCAAAAGTTACCAAATTCAACTTTATATATTAATGTTTTTCCAAAACTACCCCTACTAGTCATAGAATTACTCCATACTTCTATTTCAGAAGAAAAGAGTTGCAGGAGGAGTACTCCACATTCACACTTCTATTTCGTTTCATCTTCCAATTCTTTTTTTTTTTTCCGTGTCAGTGGAAAAGTGGAAATGCAACACAATACTAGGCTACTAGCTGCCAAAATAATGATAAGCTTGGAACTGATTGCAAATACTAATGACAAAGTAAGGGCATTTTAGGAATATCAAATATAAATCTCATATAAAATTAAAAGAAAAACAAACTTCTTAATAAATGTGCAAAAGGGAATAATTGCTTATATAAATGGCCAGAGGGAGTACTCTTTGTATGCAAATTTGACCTTTTTGGTACATGAGTAGTCAAATGTAGGAAAAAAATTAAATTTATTTATAATAATGGCTAGAGGAAAAAGTACGTAGTGAAAATATTTATGGCATACATCATAGTTTTTTTTTTTTTTTAACGAGATGATAAAACTATCAATAAACTCACACACAAGTGGAGTAACCGAGGTTCGAACTTAAGTCATAGACGTCTGGCTTAGTAATTTCGGCATTTTCTGTCAGTTGAGCTAGGACATCTAAACATTTGTACATCATTGTTACTACAAGAAAAAT
This sequence comes from Trifolium dubium, assembly GCA_951804385.1. Taxonomy (NCBI): domain Eukaryota; kingdom Viridiplantae; phylum Streptophyta; class Magnoliopsida; order Fabales; family Fabaceae; genus Trifolium; species Trifolium dubium. The sequence continues at coordinate 48,049,839 of OX638064.1, read as the reverse complement.
AGGATAATACAAACTCTATTTTATTTTGTGAGGTAGTTTATCGGCTAGAAATCCACTTTTTTAAAAAGAATAAATGAGTATATCAAGTTCGAACCTCGATCCTTACATAAATATATCAAGTTTCTATGTCATTTATCAATTGAACTAAGATCACGATGACAATACAAACTCTATTTTACAAATTAGTGTAATAATTTGAGTGGAGTATAAAATTAACCGGTTTGGGATACAGCTGTCATTTTTTTTGGATTTTTTGCATATTTTCAACCAAAGACACTTGATTTCCGTCTAAAAGTATCTTTCAATATAATAAAAATAGTACTATAAATTTCTCTGTGATAAAATATTGTAATTAATTTGATTTTTTTCTAAAGTAGGAGTATCCTCTTAGAAGATGATGATTGAACTTTGAAGCTAATTTTGTAATAGAAAATGATGTTAAGTTGAAATGGTAAGAAATCTCTTATCTCTTAATTAGAGATTGTGGAATTAAAAATAACTCTAAAAATACAACAATGTAATAAAAATGTTGTATTGTCGGATTTTAAACAAATATATGAGTATTATTTATTTTATTTTTTGGTAAAAGAATGAGTATATTTACTTGTTACATATTTCGTAGGTAAATGTAAAATCCCTACCACTTTAAGGAATCATTTGGCTATTTATTAGGAGAATATCAATATTTTTTTTATATAAAGGAGAATATCAATAATGATAGTGAATAATGCTGAAAAAACCCTTATACTGCCTACAACTTATTGAATCTTCTAACGGTTATAAGAGAAATGCTACTTATAGCGAAAAGTGTATCACGAATATGTCCCGAATTATCCTCTACGTCATATCTTAGCCCACTTACATTTTTTTAATAACTAATTCAGCCTTTTCATTTCTCTCTCATCCCGGTTTGTCCTCTATCTACAACAACTTTACTCTTTTTACTCTCTGCAATTTCATACTCTCTTCCAAATATTTAGTCGATCTTGTACCTCTCTTTTCGATGATATGTCTCTCAAATTCATACACCCAATTGAGATATCTTTTAATTACCCACTCAAGGCATATGTTGCTCAATTGAGTTTTCCTTTCTTTATTGTTTAAAAGAAGGATCAATTGTATAACGATAGTGTTGTAGGAGGTGAATTCTAATGAACAAATAAGAGTTGGTGCAAAGGTGTGTTGAGGACAACAATATATTTGCTTTGTCAATCAGTGAAGATTTGTTTTTAAGGAGCAAATACATGTGGGGTGTGTGGCGGTGGAAGCAAGCAGTGCTGCTTTTTCTAACAAAAAATAAATAAACACCGATTAAAAAATTATAAAAATTGATAAAACATGGTTCGGGATAAATTCGGGACAATATTTTCGCTATATATAGCATGACTCCGGTTATAATAAAACGATAATAACTTTCATGTACCCACAAAAATACTTTAACTCAACCATAAATCTATAAAGTTAAACAAATAAAATTGCAACAAAATGTGCAACAAATAATAAAAGGGTGAAAATAGTGGATGGATCTACTTATATATGTTAGGTAGATGAATTCCTAGATTTATTCTTTGAGTTTTTTATATTGAAATAACATCATTGATCAGTTACTTACAAGAGCTACTTAAATATGTTTATGTAAGTACTATTGATGGGTCAATTGAATTGAGAGATAAATTGGAGTTGAAATTGGGTTAGGTATGTGTGAAATAATAGTACATGGACACGGGAGAATGTTCTTTTTTCATACAAAGAGAGCTTAAGTTCAAAGAAGAACTAAACTACAATAGAACGTGAGAGGAATAAAGTAATAATCATTTCTATAAAAAATTAAATAAGTGTGCACATCTTGCCAAAAATAAAGTTTGGCCATTTTATGACCTTATATAATTAGGCTTCTAACCAACATAATGTGATGTGATATAAATGATAAATATTTGAATCTCTTAATCATTTAATACTTCCGCCACAAATTAGGCTTCTAAACTCTAATTCAGATCATGATCATGATTTCTTATAGAATCCTTAACCTCAATTTTCCAATGCCCATCCGTCAAATTAGCATTTCTTATTCTTTTTCTCCTTAGCATTATCCTCTCATCCATCTTTTGTGTAAGCCCACAATAACCTTGCAACTATTGTGGCATAGTATCATAAACATTCCACTACATTTTGTGAGCAAAATCACTTGCATGTAGTTCCTTCTTGTCCCCGATTACAATTACTTTTCTAATTAGGCTATGCCATATTTTGCAGAAAAAGCGCAAAGCCTGATATGTGCCGTATGCGTAAGATTTCTCCTTTCTGTGCGAGTTGACTATAACTTTATCCCTAATAATGCATGCGATCTATCAAACATTGTGGTGAGAATTTTAGAGAAGTTGCTTCGAACGAAATGTCATAGGTAGATAGATGGACATGTATGGTTCTTCAAACAGTAGCCGCCCATAAAAAATGGGGGGAAATTATTTAAACAAACAAAAATGAATAAAATGAGACAAAATATAGATAATGAAAACAACTTACGAGAGTTTTATGGATGAATGTCTCTATAACAAGACTCCGAAGCCATAAACTTAAGTCATTCTCATCATTAGGGTTACACATATTAAATACAAATCTTTTGACTATTGATTTAAGAGAAAGAGACTTCTTAATTATTTCTTATGGCCGCCTTTGAGGATTTAAGGAGGTTTTCTTCCCGTCGGAGGTTGGAGGAGGAAATAGTACTAAAAATTTGTATTTCATATGCCTAACCGGCTAAATCTAATGATGAGAATGAATTGGGATCATGGCTTGAGAGTCTTTGTATAGCTACATGAAGGAAAATAGGTTTAGTAAAAGCAGCGGAATTCAAAATTTTTCCTTTAATTATCCTTACGAATGAACATGATTATAGGGTTTTACCTCTTGAAGAATAGAACCCTTTGAATCACGAACAAGACGATCACGAACGTTGATGGTTGAACCACAACGTCTCTAACTAGTCCACACGAACAGCTTTTCCCCAATCCAAGTGCTAGCTTGTGAACGGAGAATATTATGAGAGTGATAGAATACTTGAGAGGATATTAGGATTCACAAAACCCTAATATTCTTATGAAAGTATCTTGTGAATTTTTCACTTGTGAAACTCTTTTCACTAGGTCTCTATTTATATAGTTTATTATCTTGTTCTCCAAGATAAATATTTTCTTGTCAAATATTTATTTGTTTGTAACAAAAACAAACAAAATAAATATCAAGATTTGTTTGTAACAAACAAACAAAATAAAATAAAACCTCACCATATCTTTTATTGGGGCGCGCACACATAAGTCATTATACTTATGTGCGCGCGCGCCCACCATAGCATACGGTGTACCGCCTTTCATTAATTTATCTCAAGTGTACCGTACCTTACGGTGTTCTCTATCTCTCACTACACTGTCCTTATGTGTGTGACCCTGTAGGTTTCCATAACGCTGGCAATAATATTAAATCAACTATTTAATACTATAAACATTGAGAGGTTTCTAGCAATACATCAATGCTACCCATGTTACGGAATGTTTATGTGATCTTAACAAAACATCTAGTGATAATATCTTGTGTACAATTACCCCTTTGCCCTTATGTCTATATTGAACACAAGGCATAGATTGTGTCATCCTTGTCCAGTTCAATATTGGGCCCATAGACATTTATCCTGTTATGTAGGATTGACAAATTCCATCTAGGTCACTACTGTCCCTCAGCATGCTTTGTACAAGTACCCATCGATTGCCTTTATAATTATCCTTTTACGGACAATGTTAGATCAGTGATAAAACACTTGACTCTACATCTAGGGTACGTAGTGGTTTCAGGTCGAAGGGTGGTTTACACCATTATCACCATGAGAGTAACTTATGACACATTACATAACATTCCATGTAGTTCTCTCATAGCGGGTCAATCCAATATAAATATTACTCCTAATATTTATATCTATGTCAAGACTTGATAACTCCTTATCCTATGATCCATGAGATGCGATCATCAGTCTATCTTCATAATAGTCTTTATGCTTTAAGGTTATCCCATATCACCTTAAAGCTCGACTACGGATATTTTAAGAATAACGTCCTTATGTTTAATTTAATCTCATGATTAAGTCACACTTAATATTAAACGGACTATTTATTCTAGGGACTTTATTATTTTGGACTCTTACAAACATAATAAAGAAGTGCCTTATATATAATTAATAAATAAAACATTATATTATTAATAAATAATTCAATACAAGTACTTAAAAGTATTGGCCTCTAGGGCTCTAACAACAACACTCCCACTAGCACTAAGGCCAATTAGGCATTCCTCTAATACCCATAGCCCTAGTGTGCCTATCATGCTTCAACTGCGCAAGTGGCTTTGTTAATGGATCTGCTATGTTGTCAAGTGTAGGTACTTTGCATATTTTCACTTCTCCTCTGTCTATTATTTCTCGAATGAGATGATAACGCCTGAGTATGTGTTTGGATATTTGGTGAGATCTAGGCTCCTTAGCTTGTGTGATCGCTCCATTATTATCACAGTATAATTGGATGGGATCCACAATGCTAGGGACCATGCCAAGTTCAGTTATGAACTTCTTTATCCAAACTGCTACCTTTGCTGCATTAGATGCGGCAATATACTCGGCCTCAGTTGTAGAATCAGCTACTGTCTCTTGCTTTGAACTTTTCCAGCTTACAGCGCCACCATTTAGGCTAAACACATAACCAGATTGCGATCTAAAATCATCCTTATCAGTTTGGAAGCTAGCATCAGTATATCCAATAACCGCAAGCTCTTCCAAACCTCCATATACCAAGAATGAATCCTTAGTCCTTCTCAAGTACTTAAGGATATTCTTGACGGCTGCCCAATGGACTTCACCGGGGTCAGATTGGTACATACTCGTTGTACTTAAAGCATACGAGACATCTGGTCGAGTACATAGCATGACATACATGATGGATCCAATTGCAGATGCATATGGAACCTTATTCATGCGCTCCCTTTCTACTTTAGATGAAGGGCATTGTGTCTTCGAAAGACATAAACCATGTTGCATAGGTATGAATCCTTTCTTGAAATTATGCATGTTGAAGCGTTTCAACACTTTATCTATATATGTACTCTGACTTAGGCCAAGCAGTTTATGTGATCTATCTCTATAGATTCTTATTCCTAATATATAGGCCGCTTCACCAAGATCTTTCATAGAAAAGCATTTCCCTAGCCAAGTCTTTACTTGTTGCAAGGTGGGAACATCATTTCCAATCAGTAATATGTCATCTACATATAATACTAAGAAAACGATCATGCTCCCACTAACCTTCTTGTAGACACAAGGCTCATCTTCATTCTTAATGAATCCATACTTTGTTACAGTTTCATCAAAACGAAGATTCCAGCTTCTGGAAGCTTGCTTCAATCCATAGATTGACCGTTGTAACTTACATATCTTATGAGCTTCATTTGGAACATCAAACCCTTCAGGTTGTGTCATATACACATCCTCAAGGAGATTTCCATTCAGGAAAGCAGTTTTGACATCCATTTGCCATATTTCATAATCATGATATGCAGCAATAGCAAGTAAAATCCGAATAGATTTAAGCATTGCAACTGGTGAAAAGGTTTCATCATAGTCAACACCATGAACTTGTTTATATCCTTTAGCAACCAGTCTTGCTTTATAGGTGTTTACATTACCATCCATGTCAGTCTTCTTTTTGAAGACCCACTTGCACCCTATAGGACGAATTCCTACGGGAGGCTCTACCAAGTTCCAAACTTGGTTCGTGTACATGGAATCCATTTCAGATTTCATGGTTTCTAGCCACTTCTCAGATTCAGGGCCAGTTATGGCCTCTTGGTAGGTTACTGGATCATTTTGATCCATGAGTAATACATCACCTTGATCGGTTATGAGATACCCATATCTCTCCGGTTCGTGATGTATCCTAGTTGACCTACGCTGGATTTGTGCTACTTGAGCAAGTTGTTCTTCCACAGCTTCTTGTGGTTCTTGCTCATGTTCCTCCATAGGTTCCTCATTATTTTGTGGTTCTTGAATTTCTTCAAGTTCTACATCCCTCCCACTGTTTTCTTTGGAAATAAACTCTTTCTCCAAAAAGACTCCAGTTCGAGCGACAAACACTTTGCCCTCAGAAGGATTATAGAAATAGTATCCTCTTGTTTCTTTAGGATATCCCACAAATAGGCATTTGTCAGATTTAGGTTCAAGCTTAGTTGTGATTTGTCGTTTCACATAAACTTCACAACCCCAAACCTTCATGTAGGACAAACGTGGTTTCTTGCCACTCCATATCTCATATGGTGTTTTATCAACCTTTTTGGAAGGAACGTGGTTAAGGGTATAAGCTGCTGTCAATAGGGCATGTCCCCAAAAGGAATTTGGAAGATCCGCATGACTCATCATTGATCGCACCATGTCTAACAAGGTTCGATTTCTTCTCTCAGATACACCATTCCATTGTGGTGTTCCAGGAGGAGTTAGTTGTGATACAATGCCACACTCTTTTAGATGGTCATTAAACTCTTGGCTTAAATATTCACCACCTCGATCTGATCGAAGTGTCTTAATATTCTTGCCTAGTTGGTTTTGCACTTCATTCTTAAATTCCTTGAACTTTTCAAAGGATTCGGATTTGTGTTTCATTAGGTACACATATCCATATTTACTAAAGTCATCAGTAAATGTTATGAAGTATGAAAACCCACCTCTAGCCGGTATGTTCAACGGTCCACACACATCGGTATGTATGAGTGCCAAAAGATCATTAGCCCTCTCACCTTTTCCGGTGAATGGGGTCTTTGTCATCTTTCCAGTTAAACAAGATCTACATGTATCATATGATTCAAAATCAAAAGAGTCCAAAAGTCCATCTTTATGGAGTTTGGAGACACGTTTCTCATTTATATGGCCTAAACGACAATGCCAAAGGTAACTTGGATTCAACTCATTAGGTTTCATCCTTTTAGTATTAATGTTATAGATTGGCGTTGCAAGATCAAGGACATATAGTCCATTATATAATTGAGCACTAGCATAGAATAAATCATTTAAATAAATAGAGCAACAATTGTTCTTTATTATAAATGAAAAACCAAACTTGTCCAAACAAGAAACGGAAATAATATTCCTGCTAATGGCAGGTACATAATAGCAATTCTCTAATTGTATTATTAAACCACTAGGTAAAGTTAAACTATAAGTTCCTATAGCTAAAGCAGCAACTCTTGCTCCATTGCCAACTCGTAGATCAACTTCACCTTTCGCCAACTTTCTACTCTCCTTGAGTTCCTGCACATTAGTACAAATGTGAGAACCACATCCGGTATCTAATACCCATGATGTAGAAGTAGAAATATTAATTTCTATAACAAAAATACCTGAAGTAGTAGGAGCTACTCCATTCTTTTTATCTTCCAGGTACTTTGGGCAATTTCTCTTCCAATGTCCGGTCTTACCGCAATAGAAGCAATTCCCTTCCTTTGTTATGCCTCCTTGAGGTTTTAGAGCATGGGCTGTTGGTTTTGGCTTGGCAACTCCCTTGCCCTTCCATTTACCAGCAGGCTTTTTGTGATGCTTCTTTCCATTACTGACCATCAGTATGTCTTTCCCTTTACTCTTCAAGTTTTGCTCGGCAGTTCTCAACATGCCAAGCAATTCAGGAAGAGTCTTTTCCATATCATTCATATTGAAATTCAGAATGAACTGACTAAAGCTATCCGGCAACGATTGCAAGATAACATCAGTCGCAAGCTCCTTATCAAGTGGGAATCCCAACCTTTCTAGGTTCCCCACATACCCAATCATTTTGAGTACATGTGGACCTACCGGGGATCCCTCGGCCAGCTTGGTTTGGAAAAGGGACTTTGAAACTTCGAACCTCTCATGTCGGGCTTGCTCCGCATAAAGAGTTTTCAAGTGTTCGATCATTTCAACAGCATTCATGTTTTCATGTTGTTTTTGTAACTCAGAATTCATGGTAGCCAACATGAGACAGGCCGCCTCATTAGCATCATCAACATGCTTCTTATAAGCATTCCTTTCAGCCCTAGGAGCATCAACAGCAGGCTCCTCAGGAACAGGTTCCTCTATAGCATACAGCTTATTATCATGCTTGAGGACAATCCTCAGATTACGGTGCCAATCAAGAAAGTTTGAACCATTCAACTTTTCTTTGTCAAGGATGGATCGCAAAATGTTGTTTGAAGTGTTTGAAGACATGATTATCTACACAAAGAAGTGAAAATATAAATATCATATTCAATTAGGTCTTTAATTAAATATGCTCCCACCATTTTATTCAAACTCAAATGACCCTCATCATTTGATTCGGAAAATTTCTTAAAAAAAATTTCTAGTGGGTCGAGATCCATGTTTCACTTTGTCTTAAGTTCGCGGTAGGCGAATTACACAAGACTTAGTTATTTAGGTAGGAACTCCTTCCAATTACATCTCATGTAATTCTCGAATATCTCCGTTGGGTGAATAACTCCTTATTCGAATTCATCATATGAATTATTCCCAACGCTTGCTTCTAAATATCACACAATCTTATTGTATGCATTTAGTTAAGTTTGACCCAATTTTAGAAGTTGGATATTACCGTTATCCCATCGCATCATACCTATATAGACAATGTGCTTCGCGGTAGGCAAACCCACATTATTCGATAACGGTCTTGATGAGTTCTAAAATATGGAAAGCATAAACTTAATATTTTTCTTTGAGGGATTTTGCTTTAGTTAGATCTCACCTCTTACAATGCAATCGATCATTCTTAAACTGCATCGCGATTTCATAAAACGTGTTTTTATCAAGTTTCGGTCGTCCGCGGTCGCCAACCCTCGCCAGCTCTCGCCAGCCGGCGAGCAGCTACTGTTTTGGTCGCCAGGGCTCGCCACAGCTCGCCAGCCGGCGAGCAGCTTCTGGTTCGCTCGCCTGAGCTCGCCAGATCATGGCTGGGCGACCGCGTCAGGATTCGCGCGGTTCGAGTCACGATTTCGTGAATCGTATCACGATTTTGGCGAATTCCGAAGCAGTTTTCGTGACACCACAACCCTTGTGTTGTCATGAACCCTAATGCAACAGTTTCATGCCATCAAGAATTACCAATAACGATTATCGGTTCATGGATTCAATGGATGAAAGTTAGTATATCAAATATACTCTATTTGCATCATGTTCCCTTATATCTCATATAAGCTTGATCAATTTAATTTCTTGATTACGTCTTGTTAAAATTCTAATTTTAATTTAAAACATAAAAGACTACATAATCATGGTTTCGTAAGTGGCTCTGATACCACTGAAGGAAAATAGGTTTAGTAAAAGCAGCAGAATTCAAAATTTTTCCTTTAATGATCCTTACGAATGAACATGATTATGTGTTTAGGGTTTTACCTCTTGAAGAATAGAACCCTTTGAATCACGAACAAGACGATCACGAACGTTGATGGTTGAACCGCAACGTCTCTAACTAGTCCACACGAACAGCTTTTCCCCAATCCAAGTGCTAGCTTGTGAACGGAGAATATTATGAGAGTGATAGAATAATTGAGAGGATATTAGGATTCACAAAACCCTAATATTCTTATGAAAGTATCTTGTGAATTTTTCACTTGTGAAACTCTTTTCACTAGGTCTCTATTTATATAGTTTATTATCTTGTTCTCCAAGATAAATATTTTCTTGTCAAATATTTATTTGTTTGTAACAAAAACAAACAAAATAAATATCAAGATTTGTTTGTAACAAACAAACAAAATAAAATAAAACCTCACCATATCTTTTATTGGGGCGCGCGCCCCATAAGTCATTATACTTATGTGCGCGCGCGCCCACCATAGCATACGGTGTACCGCCTTTCATTAATTTATCTCAAGTGTACCGTACCTTACGGTGTTCTCTATCTCTCACTACACTGTCCTTATGTGTGTGACCCTGTAGGTTTCTATTGCGGGATTTTTGAGACATATCCCACTACAGTTTTATTTTTCATTTCTAAAGGGAGGGGAAAAATTGAAAACCTTTAAAGAAAGAGATTTTAGGTACGGGGGTTAGTTGCACTTGAGGAAGGTGTTAGCACCCCAAGCGCCCATGGTACTCCATGGTAACCTCTTATATGTTTTTAGTGCTTTTTTATGTACATGCTTTAAGAATGGAGGGAGAAATTGTATAGAATAAAAAAAGAAAGTGGAATAGTAAAGATTGAGAAATTTTCTTTCAAAAAAAGTAAACCAAAGAAAAGAAGTGTAAAAGTTTTTTCTTTGCAAAAAGAAAGTTTTTTTTTTTTGAGAGTAATGTAATTATAGTATTGTAAAGAAAATATTTAAAAGAAGAGAAATAGTAAGAAAGTGTAAATAAAAAGTTAAGTGTAAGTAAAAGGTAAAAGATGTAAAAATGAAAGAATTGTAAATATATTTTTTGTCTGTAAAGAAAGATTTTTCTTTAAAGTGTTATAATTATTGTATTGTAAAGAAAATGTTTAAAAGAAAAGAAAATGTAAGAAAGTGTAAATTTTGTTATATATATAAAAGAAAAGAAGTTATTGTTGTTTGAAAAAGAATTCGTTTTTTTTTTTTTGTGTGTTTGCAAAAAGAGGTTGCAATGAAGATAAATTGTGGATAGTATACTGTTAAGGATGATTATAAGGTGAGCTTGCGTTTGTTTTGTAAAAGGATCGCATGTTTGTTTTGAAAAAAGGTTTTTTGTTTCAAAAAAGTCTCGTAATCAATTTAAAATCAATTACGAGTCCCCTCCCTTGGAAATGAATTTTTGTTTTGGCATTTGTGTGTGATGTATAAGCTAGGAAAGCAATAAAAGCAATAAATAAAGTCCTACGCTATTACAACCCAATTGAATAATTAATTTACAACCATATCGAATTTGAATGAATAAATAATAATAAGAGGCAATAAATAAATAAATAGCAATGCATAAAAGTGAAATGCAGGTGCGGAAAATAAATATGATAATGAATATGCATCTAATCAATCAAAAATAACAAACATAGCAAGATATTATATTCTAACTAAAAAGTGGAGTGTGTGAAAGAAATGTGTCGGAGGCAAAGACATGATAATACATTTTCGAAAGTCACTCACAACAACAAATAATTCTAACTAACAAATACAAGCAAAAACAAATTTTTATTTATCAAAGGAAAGGTTTTTTCTTTTATTTTTTTTTATGAGAAATGAATTTAGACCTAAAAGAGGTCCTTCACTATCAATGCTAATGTTAGAGCTCAATGATTTTATAAATTAAAATATTGTCTCTAACATGCATTTTTAAAATGATGCATTGTCCTAATCTAAATGCAATGCATGTATGCATGTAAAGAAAATGTGAAGTGAAATTGTAATGTGAGATTGTAGTGTGATGCAAAATTTTGTGTCAATGTCATGTAAAATGCAAAATGTAGATTTTGATGCAATGTAATGTAGAAATGTAAAAAAGAAATGTGTAGTGCAAATGTAATCAAAAAAATGAGATATGATGTAGAATTTTGTAAAAAAGTGTTATGTGACTAAAAAAAAAAATGCATAATGTGATGTAGTGCAAAAATGTAAGATTTTAAATGCATGTATGCATGAAATTTTTTTTTAAGCAAGCATGTTATATGTTTTTTTATAAAGTGAAATTAAATAAAGACGCAATCATGTTATCAATCATCACAAAAAAAAGAACAAGAATAAATCATAGCATATTTAAATTTCTAGCATTTTTGTTATTTTTATATTTTTGCATACTAAACAATAATTAAAAAAAAAAAATAAAGTCATAACAAAACAACACTATTTATTTTTGACATTAGAATGATTAAAGAGAAGGATTTTTATCTAAAGAAGAACTTTTTTGAACTTAGAAATTTTTCCTCTTTTTTTTTTTAAAAAAAAAACTTTAGTATAAACACTTAACTTAAAAAGGAGAAAATTCACAAAAAGGGACAATAAACTCACACATAAATGTTTTTTTTTTATGACAAACTAAACCATTAAATCATACCTCTAAAATTAAAAGAAATAGATGAAAAACAAGAAAAAACACAAAAAAAACAGATTAACAACAACAAAAAAAGGTCACTGGGCCTGAAGCCCAAATACTCTCTCACAGCCCCAAAGGGGCGCGCGTAGCAGCCCTGGGGGTGCACGCAGCAAACAAAAGGATCATAAAAAAAGGGATTGGGCTGAAGTGTAGCGAACCGGGTCAAACCAGACCCGGTCCATGACCCGGTTCGCTGAACTGGTGGGGGGCGCGCGGAGAAGCCCTTTGGGGGGCGCGCTGAGAAAATAGAGTGTGGGGGGGGGGGGGTTATATGTGATTTTTGCTCTTTCTGGAAAAAAAGTTTTCTCACTTCTTCTTCTTCCTTTCGTTCTCTGCTCTCTCTTTTCTTCTTTCTCACCATTTATTTTTCCATAACCCTAACAACCCTAACCTCAAAATCATCAATACTTGTTCAAATCCGAAAACTCAAAACACAAACCCTACCTAAAATCTTCTCCTAAACACGAATCCGGCAACAAAATCCACGAAAAGGAAAGCGAATGGCCGGATCGGCCTTCACAGATCTACCAAAGAATCCCAAATCCGAAAACCCTAACTACCCAAATATGTTCATACGCGTGCAAACAAGGTTCAATCGGGCAAACAAACAACAAATTCATACTCAAACAGAGAGAAAAGAAAAAATGAAACCCTAGATCTACATGGTCATGTTGATGAATGAGAAAAGCGAAATTGTTACCTTCCTTGCAGTGAGTCTTGAAGTAAGTCTCCTTCCCTTTGGTTTCGTCCTCTCTGGTTTTCTGTTTCTAGCTCCTTCCTTTTGTTTCTGACTTTCCTTTTCCTTCTTTGTGTGCGCGAGGTTTGTCACCGGAGGAGGGAGGTTCGTTTTTTTGGTGGTTGTGGTGAATTTTGGCTGAAAATGGAGACTGGGAAACAGAATCAACAACAACAAAAAAACTTCACAGTGTGTGATGATTTTTGTTTTTGTTTTTTGTTCTTTGTTTTTTTTTCGGTTCTGGTTATGTTTTTTATTATAGAGTTTAGGATTTTTTGAAAGTTTGGAGGTTTTAGTTGAAAGAGAGGTTTTGTGTTTGTTGAAGGTTGGTTTGGAGATATTGGGTGAATGATTTTTGTTGAAGTTTTGTGTTCTGTTTTAGTTTTTTTTTTTTGGCCGTCCTCTTGTTCAAAGAAAAGGTCCCCTCTGTTTGTGAATTTCTCTGTTAAATGGTTAGAATTCTAGGGTTTGGTGGATTGTAATAGAAAAGAGCAGAAATGCTTTGTGGTAATCAGTTTTTGAATTTGAAAAAGTGTGATGAAAATGAGGTAAGTGACAAAAACAGTCACTGTCTTGGTGCTGCTCTTTCAGAAAATTTGTTGAGACTCCCTTGGATTTTTGCAAGTTTTGTGATTTTGGTTTCCTGTGTCCCTTTCTGTTCTCTGCGTTTTTTCCATTCCTGAGTGTTTTTCTGTTGACCGAAAAAGGAAAAAAAGAAAAAAAGAAAATAGAGCCAAAAGGTACTGTTTTTTTGTTTGAACAATAATAATGAAAATTATATTTATTTTTGGTATATAATAATAATAATAATAATAATAATAATAAAAATAATAAATGAAGAAGTAAAGAAAATAGATAAAGTAAAGAACTCTCTTTTTTTGAAAAAAAAATAGAATTTTGTCATAATAATAATAATGGTTAATATTAATAATGATAATAGTAATAGATAAAAGTGACCGAAAAAGAAAGGGTAAAAAGTAAACAAATAAAATTATCTATTTTTTTGAAAAAAGAAAATTTTTGATGCTAATAATAATAAAAATAATAATAGTAATAGAAATAACGATGATAAATGAGCGGACATGAAAGTACGATGACAAAAAGTGATAAAAAAACTAACATAAACAAAACGACGAAAAAAGAACGGACAAAATGACACTTTTATTATGCGATGAATGTCTTTGATATTTACGCTAATTTAGCAACTATTTAAATAAAGTGAACTAAAAGAGTGAAATAGTTGAAAAAAAAGTAATTGTGAGAAAAGTGATAAAAATGTGAAAAGTATAGAAAATATGAATGAGAAAGAAAATTAAAACACATATAATGAAAGCGTATATTTTTTTGTATTTTTTTGGCATAAAAAAAGTAAATTGGATTTTAGGTCCAAAATTGGGGTACAACAGCTGCCCCTATTTAAGTTTCTTCACCCGGATAGATGAAGATTAAAATCTTTGTCTAGACGGGATTGAAGAGACTTAAATATAAAACGTGCACCATTTTTTGGACCTAAAATCCTTCAACAATGCTTATGATGCAAATGTGAATGCATGAGATGCATATGATGAATTTTTGTATGAATGTTGTAAAAGACAGACAAAGGAAGAAGACATAGTTAGGACTCCACAGGGGAAGAACATAACATGACCGGACTGGGAAAAAACAAGATGTGCCCCAAGTCCATTGGAAGAACGAACTCCACTGGGGAATAAAGTAAAACACTGGGAAAATATTAATTACTATTATGTGGATGACAGTAATGTGAGAAGAACATTGTCTACCGTCTTACAAAGAGACAGATTGCAGATAAAAGACAACGTTTATAGAGAATAAAAGAATTGTCCACCGCCTGACAAGGACGGATTGCAGATAAAAGACAATTTCTACAAGAAAAACAGGAACATTGTCCACCGCCTTGCAAAGTGACGGCTTGCAGATAAAAGACAACATTTACTGAGAATAAGAGTATCGTCCACTGCCTTACGAAGAGACAGCTTGCAGATAAAAGACGACCTCTATAAAGAATAAGAACATTGTCCACCGCCTTACAAAGAGACAGCTTGCAGATAAAAGACAACGTTAACAGAGAACAGGAACATTGTCCACCGCCTTGCAAAGTGACGGCTTGCAGATAAAAGACAACGTTTACTGAGAACAAGAAAAAACAGGAACATTGTCCACCGCCTTGCAAATTGACGGCTTGCAGATAAAAGACAACGTTTACTGAGAACAAGAGCATCGCCCACTGCCTTACGAAGAGACAGCTTGCAGATAAAAGACGACCTCTATAAGGAATAAGAATATTGTCCACCGCCTTGCAAAGAGACGGATTGCATAAAGAAGACAATTTCCACAGAAAACAAGAGTATTGTCCACCGCCTTGCAAATAGACGGAATGCAGATAAAAGACAATCTCTACATGTCATCCACTAGTAACATGATTCTCTGAAAGAAAAGTAACTTTGACGAGTACTTCGAAAAAATGATTCAATTTGATTGAACTGTATAAGTGTATTTATTTGTAGAGAAAAAGATTTGTATGATATTTTGTGTAATGTACTGATAGGATTCACTGGGGATAAAAATCACATGAGGAACTGTGAAATGTATTTGTAAAACACAAGCTTCTTGTATGGAAAACTTGTCACTTGTTGTGTTGAGGATATAACTGATGATGTACAAGCTTCTCAGATGACGAGATTGCCACTTGTAATGTGTACAAGCTTCTCGGATGACGAGATTGCCACTTGTTGAAAGGGTACAAGCTTCTCAGATGACGAGATTGCCACTTGTAAAAGGGTGTACAAGCTTCTCGGATGACGAGATTGCCACTTGTAATGTGTACAAGCTTCTCGAACGACGAGACTGCCACTTGTAAAATTGGATACAAGCTTCTCGAATGACGAGACTGCCACTTGTGAAATTGGATACAAGCTTCTCGAATGACGAGACTGCCACTTGTGAAATTAGATACAAGCTTCTCGAATGACGAGACTACCACTTGTAAAATGAACGATGACATACAAGCTTCTCAGATGATGAGATTGCCACTTGTTGATGGTAATTGATGTCCAATCCGAGAACAAACCGGAGGGAAACTGTAAACAAGACTCTGTGTCCAATTGAAGAATAAATTCAACTGGAATTTTCCTTTTGTTGTAGGAAAAACTGAAACAACCATCATCCACAAGAGAAGAGTCTAGTGGGGAATTTTTTGAAACAAGAGAGATGTACATTTATCTGCCTAAACTGACACTCTAATTGGAAAGAACAACATGCCCATCCCGACTCTATTTTGTAGACACAGACAAGATAAAATAAGACAGAAGTTTGTAAAATGATGTAGTAATGTATGAATGATGTAAATGTTTGTAACACATGTAAATGATATGTATGAATGTATGTATGAAAGTATGTATGAATGTATGTATGTTATGAATGTATTTGTATATGCATGTATGTGGAACATCTTTTGATGGACAGACAAAGTGACCAAACCGGAAACACAAGCCAACGTCGCATCACTGTTCAGGATGTCTCTACAAAGTGTATATGTTATTGTAGATAAAGCAAGAGAACTCTTCTTGGGAAGGAACAACTTCTCTGGGGAAATGATCCTTTAATCCGAAACGATCTGTATACTAAACTTGACTGTACAACATTGTCAACTTTCATAGGGGATGTATCGTCCTTTCAGCAAAATGCCCCTCATTAGAATCAAACTTGCGTATTAGAATTAACCACAATTGGAGTAGCCGTGGATATTCCTTCTTTTGTATTCGCTCTAAAGAAAATGCTTGTCGTCGTCTTTAGTCAAAAGCGCATTTATTTATTTTTTATTTTAAAAGTATATGTATATTTTTTGAAATATGTCCTTTTTATTTTAATTGAAATCATCAAAATATAAAGAAATTTTGTAAGACTAGAAAAATGACATCCAAACAATGAGAACGAGGCTCAATTTCATGTATAAGAATGGTAATCCGCCAATAGCGTAACTCCATGGATCGTTACAAAGTTGGAATTGGTAATTAATATGGAAAGGGTACATTGAACACAATAAGTCTATTCTCCCTAACAACTTTTGAATTCCACTGTGTCTTCAGCTTCCAAGTACAAATGGTTCTAATCACAACTTCTTCATCAGCAAACACATGCCCCAAGTGATTGAACTCAAGTGAATGCAATTACTTTGTCTTGTTTCCCTAACTTTTGCCTAGACCGCCTTTTCAGGTTTTCGATCTACCGGGAAGTGCATATTTCTTTTTTTATGTCTCATTTTTGTATGAACCGCCCTTTCGGGTTTTCGATCCACCAAGACGCCCTCTTTTTTGACTAAGCCGCCCTTTCAGGTTTTCAGCTTGACGAGCTATATACACTTTTTTTTGTTTTTATTTTTGTTTAGACAAAGTACTTCTTGACTGCATCTGCATTCACTGGACGAGGGAGTTCATCACCATCCATGTTTGTAAGAATCATGGCGCCACCAGAAAAAGCTTTCTTGACAACATATGGGCCTTCATAATTAGGAGTCCACTTGCCCCTAGCATCAGGTTGAAAAGACAAAACCTTCTTGAGCACAAGATCTCCTTCTTTGAACTCTCTAGGACGAACTTTCTTGTCAAAAGCTTGTTTCATCCTGTTCTGATATAACTGTCCGTGACACAAAGCAGTCATGCGCTTTTCTTCAATCAAATTCAACTGATCA
The DNA here is from genome assembly GCA_951804385.1 of Trifolium dubium. Classification (NCBI taxonomy): domain Eukaryota; kingdom Viridiplantae; phylum Streptophyta; class Magnoliopsida; order Fabales; family Fabaceae; genus Trifolium; species Trifolium dubium. Next base: position 48,032,304 of record OX638064.1, on the reverse strand, counting down.
TACCGGTTCTGACACCATTCAGCCTCTGTCAACTTAGCTTCCATCAAGACTCTCATTGACGGGATCTCAACCTCTACGGGGAGTACTGCTTCTGTACCATACACCAAAGAAAACGGAGTTGCCCCAGTCGATGTGCGAACTGAAGTACGGTATCCGTACAAGGCAAAAGGCAACATCTCGTGCCAGTCTTTGTAAGTGACAACCATCTTCTGGATAATCTTCTTGATATTCTTGTTTGCAGCTTCAACAGCACCGTTCATCTTAGGCCTGTAAGGAGAAGAGTTGTGATGCTCAATCTTGAACTCGTCGCACAGCTCTTTCATCATCTTGTTGTTCAAGTTCGATCCATTATCAGTGATGATTCTGCTTGGAATACCGTATCGACAAATGATCTGATTCTTGATAAATCTGACAACCACTTGCTTTGTAACATTAGCATAGGAAGCCGCTTCAACCCACTTGGTGAAATAGTCAATAGCCACTAAGATGAAACGATGACCATTCGAAGCTTTTGGTTCAATCATTCCGATCATATCGATCCCCCACATAGAGAAAGGCCAAGGAGAAGACATAACATTCAACAGAGTCGGTGGCACATGTATCTTATCAGCATAAATCTGACATTTATGACATTTTCTCACATATCTGCAACAATCAGATTCCATTGTCATCCAATAGTAACCCGCTCTCAACATCTTCTTAGCCATAGCATGTCCATTGGCATGGGTACCAAAGGAACCTTCGTGTACTTCATACATTAGTTGGTCGGCTTCACGCTTGTCCACACACCGAAGCAAAACCATATCAAAATTTCTCTTGTAAAGAACATCACCATTCAGAAAGAAACTGCCAGACAACCTTCTCAGAGTTTTCCTGTCTTTTCTAGATGCCCCAGGCGGGTACTCTTGATGTTGTAGGAAATTCTTAATGTCATAAAACCACGGCTTATCATCAACCGCTTCTTCAATTGTGAACACATACGCAGGCCTCTCAAGGCGAGTAATATTGACACGAGGCAAGTCATTCCACCGATTCACTTGGAACATGGATGATAAAGTAGCAAGAGCATCTGCCATCTGATTCTCATCACGAGGAATGTGATGTAATTCAACTTTGTTAAAGAAAGTCAACAAGCGTCTTGCATAATCTCTGTATGGAATCAACCCAGGGTGGCGAGTCTCCCATTCTCCTTTGATCTGATTAACTACAAGAGCTGAATCTCCATATATGTCAAGGATTTTGATCCTCAAATCAATAGCTTCTTCAATACCCATAATACACGCTTCGTACTCTGCCATGTTGTTTGTACAATCAAAGAGTAACCTGGCAGTGAATGGAATATGATTACCCATAGGGGCAATAAGAACTGCACCAATTCCATTTCCATAAGCATTGACGGCTCCATCAAAAACCAAACCCCATATGGATTCCGGATCAGGGCCTTCTCCAAGCAGTGGTTCATCACAATCTTTCATCTTCAAGTACATGACATCTTCATCGGGAAAATCAAACTTGAGAGACTGGTAATCATCAATTGGCTGGTGTGCCAAATGATCAGCAAGAATACTTCCTTTTATTGCTTTCTGAGTACGGTATTCAATGTCATACTCAGATAACAACATCTGCCAACGTGCAATCCTTCCTGTCAAGGCGGGTTTCTCAAAAATATACTTGATTGGATCCATTTTAGATATCAACCAAGTAGTGTGATTAATCATATACTGGCGGAGACGTTTAGCAGCCCAAGCCAAAGCACAACAAGTCTTCTCAAGCATGGAGTAGCGAGATTCACAGTCTGTAAACTTCTTACTCAGATAAAAAATAGCATGTTCCTTCTTACCAGTCTCATCTTGTTGTCCAAGCACACAACCCATGGAATCTTCTAACACAGTCAGGTACATGATCAAAGGCCTTCCTTCAACAGGAGGAATCAGGATAGGAGGTTCCAAGAGATAATCTTTAATACTGTCAAAAGCCTTCTGACAATCTTCCGTCCACACCACTCCTTGGTCTTTTCGGAGAAGTTTGAATATTGGTCCACAGGTAGCAGTCATGTGAGAAATAAATCTGGATATGTAATTCAATCGACCAAGGAACCCTCTTACTTGCTTTTCAGTTCTTGGTGCAGGCATTTCACGAATGGCTTTCACTTTGCTAGGATCCACCTCAATACCTTTCTGACTAACCACAAATCCCAAGAGTTTTCCGGATCGAACACCGAAAGTGCATTTGTTGGGATTCAAACGAAGCTTGTATTTCTTTAACCGTTGGAACAATTTCAAAAGATTATCAACATGTTCTTCTTCAGTGCTGGACTTGGCAATCATGTCATCAACATAAACCTCGATCTCTTTGTGCATCATATCGTGGAACAGAGTTGTCATTGCTCTTTGATATGTAGCACCCGCATTTTTCAAACCAAAAGGCATTACTTTGTAACAGAAAGTCCCCCATGGTGTAATAAAGGAAGTCTTCTCTCTATCTTCTTGAGCCATCCGTATCTGATTGTAACCAGAGAAACCATCCATGAAGGAGAAAACTTTGAACTTTGCTGTATTGTCAACCAGCATATCAATGTGAGGCAAAGGAAAATCATCTTTCGGACTCGCCTTATTCAAATCTCTGTAATCAACACACATTCTGACCTTACCATCTTTCTTCGGAACTGGTACTATGTTGGCCAACCACTGAGGATACTCTGATGTAATCAGGAAACCCGCATCAATCTGTTTCTGAACCTCTTCTTTTATCTTGATCGCCATATCCGGACGTGTTCTTCTCAATTTCTGCTTAACCGGCAGACATTCAGGCTTCAACGGCAAATGGTGCTCCACAATACTGGTGTCCAACCCTGGCATATCTTGATAAGACCAAGCAAACACTTCCATGTATTCTCTGAGAAGTTCTATCAATCTATCTTTGACACTAGCATCCAACAATGCACCGATCTTGACTTCTTTCTTATCTTCTTCAGTACCCAAATTAACTACTTCTGTAGGCTCTTCATGAGGCTGAATGGTTCTTTCTTCATGCTCAAGTAACCGGGTAATCTCATCAGGAATGTCATCCTCAATCTCCTCTTCAGCTTCAAACACAGGGAACTCAAAGTTGGGAGAGGGCATAGGTTCATTGTGTTCAACGGGTTTATCAACAATTAATCTGCAATTATGATTTATGCTTGATTTTTTTAGAAAACAGATATAAAAGAATGAGCATATGCAGATTTTTTTTTTTTAAAAAAGATATATTGTTATGTTCTTTGTGTTACCATATTCCAGAAAAAGGCAGAAAGCAATAAAAAACTAATGTACGAATAAAGTGGATACTGAATAACTCTTTATTATTGATGATTTCATTAAAATAAAGCCCGACAATTGTTCTACCTTCGCTTTGGGCATAGCGATAGGAATATTTATTTCTTAAACGTAGGCCCTAAAACAATGCATACTTTCATCTTGGGCAGAATGAAAGATTTTTGAAAAAAGAAAACAACGACAAGACATTACTCAGAACGAGATACAACAGAAGGAGCATCCACAACACTCCAATTGCAGCAGATTCCTCCACGCTCCACCAAGTCAGCAATTTCCTCGGGCTCTTCATCAATCACGGCATTCACCTTCTCATCTGAAACATTTGGGTAGATGAAACCAGCACTCTTGAACATATCTTTAAGAGGTTTGACAATGTTAGAAGATTCAGGAGCCTTACCAATCGAGCCAAACCCTAGACCTTCTCGATTCTTGTTTTCTGGCAATTCAACCAACTTGCCCCAGCCTGTAGTAGATTCATTAGATAGCACCTGTTGTGCATCCTTCAAGGAGGCCATACACACACTACCTCTCCTATCATTTGTTCCTTCATCAATAGTTAGACCCTGGAATAGGGTCCCATCCACAATGCTACCACTGATACAAGAGTATGATGATAGTTGGCTTACCAACAGAGCTTGCTCGCCACACACAGTTACGATCTTGCCATTCTTTTCAAACTTCAGCTTTTGGTGCAAAGTCGAAGTCACAGCACCCGCATCATGAATCCAAGGGCGCCCTAATAAACAACTGTAAGCAGCATTGACATCCATAACTTGGAAAGTAATCTGAAAAGTATTCGGTCCAATGGTAATGGGCAAATCAACCTCACCCATCACCGTCTTCCTCGTTCCATCGAAAGCTTTGACAACTAAACCACTTCGCCGCATCGGAGCACCTTTATAACTCAGCTGGTCAAGAGTAGTCTTCGGCATTACATTCAGAGATGAGCCAGTATCAACAAGCACATTGGATAAAGCATCAGATTGGCAATTCACGGATATGTGCAAAGCAAGGTTGTGGCTTCTCCCCTCAATGGGAAGGTCTTCATCACTGAAACTCAGATTGTTACAAGCAGTGATATTTCCCACAATGCCGTCAAAACGGCCAACTGTCACATCGTGATCAACATAAGCCTGGTCGAGCACTTTCATCAGAGCGTCTCTATGAGCTTCGGAGTTCAGCAGGAGGGACAAAATAGAAATTTTGGCAGGCGTTTGAATCAACTGATCAACAATCTTGTACTCGCTCTTCTTTATAAACTTCAACATTTCATCAGCATCGGAACCAACACTGGTCTTACCCTTGTCAAGATCAACACATACTTCAGGCCTTTCCACCACCAACGGCTCATTTGTAGGAGCATCAGTCTTTCTCAAGGTAGGAGGTGGCAGCACACGACCGCTTCTCATCATTTTGCTCGATCCCACAATATTGGCAACCGAAGACAAAGCAGGAATAGGAACCTCTTCGTTACCCCTCATCATGGTAGCACTGTATTTGTATGGAATTGCCTTATCAGAAGCGTAAGGCACAGGACCGGGCAAACAGATCACCAAAGGCTCAACAATGTGCTCTTGGCTGTTATATGTCAACTCAAGGCATCTTGGAGCAGTAAATTCTGGAATAATCACAAACACTTCATCGTCGCTACTGTCAAAATAAAATTCATCATCAGATTCTTCGTCACCCTTCTTCTTGTATGTGATAACTAGTTCTCTCTTATTCAACAAAGTCTGTAGGTCATCCCTCACCTTCTGACATCCTCTAGGATTTCTTGGGCAAGTCATGCAAGCAGCATGATTATGTTGGAACAGAGATAGCTTGCATAAATCGACATGGATTTGCACCAAGGATTCCTTAATCTGTCGAACATTGAACACCCGATAAGAATCTGCATCACATTGCACCATGTTAATAGTGGCAGTCCCATGCAGAGGAAGTGGATTTGCCTGCACATTTGGGTTTGTATCTTTGAATCTCAACCTGCCGTTCATTATCAATCTTTGTACATCACCCTTCAAGGTATAACAGTGCTCGACATCGTGACCTGGTGCTCCCGAGTGATATGCACAAGTAAGGTCAGCCCTATACCAGTATGGCAAAGGATTAGACACTGGTGGAGGTGGCCTGAGCTGAACAGATTTGTTTGCAAGTAATGCGGGCAATAACTCAGCGTACTTCATGGGAATGGGGTCAAACCTAGGCGGTCCTTGAGTACGATTAGGATTTTGTGGTTGTTGGTTCTGTGGTTGATTTTGTGGTTGATTCGGTGGTCGTTGTTGATAGCTAACATTTAGAGGAGCTGCAACGGCAGCTACATGATGTTGAGGCTGATGAAAATAATTTCCCCTAGGCCTACCATGAGCGACCATGCCCACTTCTTGTTCCTTCTTCTTCCCAAATCCAGCACCGTACCTTTTGCCATTTCCAGAACTAGAACCAGAAGCATCTCTCATCAAACGTCCTTCTCTAATCGCTTCTTCCATACGTACGCCAGTTTCCACCACATCAGTAAAATCACGGTGGTTACTGGAGATCATCCTATCAAAGTAGAATGAGTCGAGTGTTTTCAGGAACATCTTCGTCATCTCTTTTTCATCTAAAGGCGGGTTAACCTGTGCGGCCAGTCCGCGCCACCTCTGAGCATACTCTTTGAAGCTTTCCCGTTCTTTTTGGGACAGAGAGCGAAGCTGATCTCTATCAGGTGCCAAGTCAACATTGTATTTATATTGTTGCATGAATGCTTCACACACATCAGTAAAAGATTGAATCTTCTCACGATCTAAGCTCACATACCACTTCAGAGCAGCACCAGTCAAACTATCTTGAAAGCAATGAATTAACAGCGGGTCCTTTCTTGTATATGCAGCCATTTTCCTGGAATACATGATCAAATGACTCTGTGGGCAAGAATCCCCCTTGTATTTCTCAAAGTCAGGCATTTTGAATTTAGGAGGCATGTCAACATCTGGAACTAAGCACATGTCATGAGCATTCTTTCCAAACAACTCTTTACCGCGCAGTGCACGAAGTTCCCGCTGGATTTCGTCAACCTGATTCTGGATTTCTTCATTGTAACCAACAGATATCACGCTTTCAGCTCGATTAGCATGATAGATAGGTTCTGTCACTAGTGGCATAACATTCATAGTGAGAGGTGCAGTAGTCATTGCAGGAGGCGGGATAGGAACTGTAACCTGTGGAATGGTAACAGCCTGGAATTGAATATTGGAATGATTCTGATGAGACTCTTCGCCAAAATTAGCAGGCATACCCCATGAGAAATGCATTGGAGCAGTGGACATTGGTTGACTGACGAAGACCAATGGAGCTGAGACCGGGATGTTTCCTGGGTTAGAGACATTCAAACCCTGTGTTGGAGGAGGCAGAATAGGGATAGCTCCCGCCACATTCAAAGATTCAAACATAGCCGTCAATTGGGCTACACTAGCCTGTAGAGCGGTGACCTGTTCTTGCAACTGTTGATTCTCTTGTTCAAGTCCTTCCATTTTCTTCTTGAAGTTTGCACGAGTATTGTATGTGCGAGTTGGCTTGTAACGACTGCGTCGGGCCAGAATCTGTCAAGAACGAGAGACTCAGAACCTTGAAAACCGAATCATGAATGCAAATGATGCATGATATGTTATGTGAAAACTATGATCATTATTTTTGTTCTTTTTTTTTTCTTTCTCAAAGGACTTTAAAGTAATATAACAAATGTAATCAAAATAAGGACCTTGATTCATTAAATAAAAGGGATTACAACTGTTTGAAGCATACATAACCAAAAGGAAAAAAAATACAACCAAGAAAGAAAAATTACACGGAAATAAGAGAAAAAGTACATTCAACATAATAATTTGGCATTACAAACAACTTGACATTACAACTGACACCTTGACATTACAAATAATCAGAAATAAAAACAACTGGTCCTAATTTATTCTGTCCTCAAATCTTCACTTGTTCTTGGCCCTTTTCTTCAAAACAGCTATTTCTTCCGCTTGTGCACGATCTGTCTCTTCCCAAGCTAACCTTTCCGCGTCAAGGCTGTCATACATTTCCTTCCACATCTTTCCATCTTCAAAGTACTTTGCCTTCCACGCATCCCTATCTTCTGTCATCCTAGTTATTAACACTTTGAGCTCATCTTTAGTCTTGAAGAGAAGGTCAGTGGATGAAGGTAGTTCAACAGTACGGATTGGTTCTTCAAGACGATAAGGCATCCCGAATTCTACAGCCCTAGCAGCAATCCAATCGGTGTAAGGCTCCTTAGCAACACAATTCTTTCTTCCCAACATTCCTTGATCTTTTTTATGAATCTTTTCCCACGCATGTGCAAACCTCCCTTGAGTGATCAAATTTTCCTTCCCATTGGTGTAGAATATTCCTTCCAACTTGATGTTTCTTAGAACCTCTATCATCGGATATCCGAACTGACGCATAGCAAGAGCGGGATTATAAGTAATCCCTCCTTCAGTACCAATGAGAGGAACATTGGCATACTCACCACAACTGTCAATAACGAACCCTTTAAAATAGTTGTGACGGTTGTCATGATACCAATGCACCTCTTCTGAAGTAACAGACATAATCCTTCGAGACCAACTGAGATTGTCTGGGTTTGATCTAAAGATAGGCGATTCAGGCAAGTGTAGGACAAACCAGTTGCGCAAAAGCTGAGTACAACAAACGATGATCCCACCCCCTTTTTGAACTTTATGGTGAATAGAATAATAAGTGTCAGCGAGCAGGGTAGGGACCGGATTCCCACTCATGAAGATCTGGATGGCCTTGTAATGAACGAAATTTGGAAGCTTAGGAAATAAAACCAACCCATACATGAGCAGAGCGAAGATAGCTTCAACCGCTAAGAAAGCCTTTTTATCGGCAAAGTCAAAAGCCTTCTTGAACAGATAATCAGCTTTCAAACCCTTGCGATCTTCCTTGTCAATCAAATTTTTCTCTATATCGGATACCTCTAAAGAAAGTGACCCAGCGATGTCTTGTAGCCTCGACTCATCTTTAAAACCATCATAAGGCACCTGTTCCTTCACTGGTAAACCAACCAGATATGAATATTCTTCCAATGTAGGGACAAGCTGATAATCCCTAAAAGTAAAACAGTGGTAAACCGGATCATAAAACTGAACCAAAGTGCTGAGAAGCCCATCTTCAACACTGGTACCAAGAATCGCCAAGAGTCTTCCATGACGGCGTTGAAAACCTTCATAACTAGGTATGCGAGCAGCCAATTCTCTCAACCTTGTCAAATCAATACGCTTGAAAGTGTACTTCTTGGTGAGCCTCCTCTCAAGATCCATATCTATGATTACACAACATTACTTTAGGCCCCTTGAGAAAAAAGAAAATTTTGTGCTTGGCTTTCAAAGGAATTTTTAGGACAACAATCATATAGGATTTTTGTTTTGATGATCAAAAGGTTTTTTTGAAAGAAACATTTTCTTTTGTTTTTGATATCCCTGATGATTGTAGAGTTTGTAAAGAAATACTTTAAGTCCTTTGAAAATCAATGGCAAGAGTTTTTTTTTTGGATGAATGGATGCATGGATGCAACAATCACAAACATAAGCAAACATGGTTGGTTGGGATATCACAATGTTGGAGCCAAAGGGTAAACCACCCACAAGGAATGAATTGTTGGTTTTTCTTCTTGTACCTGTATCACGGGTTCTAAAAGGTCTCAAAGTCTACAACCTTCCTTCTTGAATACCAATGTCCACAACTGAACTCGCGGCCAAATGAAATATCCAAGGGAAGATCTCGTTTGAGTGTAGTATCGCGGAACAACTTTAACCAAAATTCACTCTCGGTTAAGCCATCGCACTACGTTCTAAGAGGCCAAGATGGGTTAAAGGTGACTAAAAAGGTCCCACAGTATCCTCATAATCATAATAATCTTTCTACGCAACTTAACTCGCGTCGAAGAGAATACTACAACATGACTCATCAACTGTGGCGTGATTATATCACATGCGAGTATGTGCAAAACTGAACTTTCGCCCATCCCACTATGATTATATCACAATCTATCTCATGGTGCACTCAAGCTCGGGTTAAGCTTGTCTCAACTCAAGAAACCCCCCCCCCCCCCCCCCCACAAGATATATAAAGCATATAAATAAATAAACACATATAAACACATAAGTTAGGTTCAACCCTCTTAAGGAGAGTGTCCCCAGTGAAGTCGCCATTTTTCTGTTGCGGGATTTTTGAGACATATCCCACTACAGTTTTATTTTTCATTTCTAAAGGGAGGGGAAAAATTGAAAACCTTTAAAGAAAGAGATTTTAGGTACGGGGGTTAGTTGCACTTGAGGAAGGTGTTAGCACCCCAAGCGCCCATGGTACTCCATGGTAACCTCTTATATGTTTTTAGTGCTTTTTTATGTACATGCTTTAAGAATGGAGGGAGAAATTGTATAGAATAAAAAAAGAAAGTGGAATAGTAAAGATTGAGAAATTTTCTTTCAAAAAAAGTAAACAAAAGAAAAGAAGTGTAAAAGTTTTTTCTTTGCAAAAAGAAAGTTTTTTTTTTTGAGAGTAATGTAATTATAGTATTGTAAAGAAAATATTTAAAAGAAGAGAAATAGTAAGAAAGTGTAAATAAAAAGTTAAGTGTAAGTAAAAGGTAAAAGATGTAAAAATGAAAGAATTGTAAATATATTTTTTGTCTGTAAAGAAAGATTTTTCTTTAAAGTGTTATAATTATTGTATTGTAAAGAAAATGTTTAAAAGAAAAGAAAATGTAAGAAAGTGTAAATTTTGTTATATATATAAAAGAAAAGAAGTTATTGTTGTTTGAAAAAGAATTCGTTTTTTTTTTTTTGTGTGTTTGCAAAAAGAGGTTGCAATGAAGATAAATTGTGGATAGTATACTGTTAAGGATGATTATAAGGTGAGCTTGCGTTTGTTTTGTAAAAGGATCGCATGTTTGTTTTGAAAAAAGGTTTTTTGTTTCAAAAAAGTCTCGTAATCAATTTAAAATCAATTACGAGTCCCCTCCCTTGGAAATGAATTTTTGTTTTGGCATTTGTGTGTGATGTATAAGCTAGGAAAGCAATAAAAGCAATAAATAAAGTCCTACGCTATTACAACCCAATTGAATAATTAATTTACAACCATATCGAATTTGAATGAATAAATAATAATAAGAGGCAATAAATAAATAAATAGCAATGCATAAAAGTGAAATGCAGGTGCGGAAAATAAATATGATAATGAATATGCATCTAATCAATCAAAAATAACAAACATAGCAAGATATTATATTCTAACTAAAAAGTGGAGTGTGTGAAAGAAATGTGTCGGAGGCAAAGACATGATAATACATTTTCGAAAGTCACTCACAACAACAAATAATTCTAACTAACAAATACAAGCAAAAACAAATTTTTATTTATCAAAGGAAAGGTTTTTTCTTTTATTTTTTTTTATGAGAAATGAATTTAGACCTAAAAGAGGTCCTTCACTATCAATGCTAATGTTAGAGCTCAATGATTTTATAAATTAAAATATTGTCTCTAACATGCATTTTTAAAATGATGCATTGTCCTAATCTAAATGCAATGCATGTATGCATGTAAAGAAAATGTGAAGTGAAATTGTAATGTGAGATTGTAGTGTGATGCAAAATTTTGTGTCAATGTCATGTAAAATGCAAAATGTAGATTTTGATGCAATGTAATGTAGAAATGTAAAAAAGAAATGTGTAGTGCAAATGTAATCAAAAAAATGAGATATGATGTAGAATTTTGTAAAAAAGTGTTATGTGACTAAAAAAAAAAATGCATAATGTGATGTAGTGCAAAAATGTAAGATTTTAAATGCATGTATGCATGAATTTTTTTTTTAAGCAAGCATGTTATATGTTTTTTTATAAAGTGAAATTAAATAAAGACGCAATCATGTTATCAATCATCACAAAAAAAAGAACAAGAATAAATCATAGCATATTTAAATTTCTAGCATTTTTGTTATTTTTATATTTTTGCATACTAAACAATAATTAAAAAAAAAAAATAAAGTCATAACAAAACAACACTATTTATTTTTGACATTAGAATGATTAAAGAGAAGGATTTTTATCTAAAGAAGAACTTTTTTGAACTTAGAAATTTTTCCTCTTTTTTTTTTTAAAAAAAAAACTTTAGTATAAACACTTAACTTAAAAAGGAGAAAATTCACAAAAAGGGACAATAAACTCACACATAAATGTTTTTTTTTTTATGACAAACTAAACCATTAAATCATACCTCTAAAATTAAAAGAAATAGATGAAAAACAAGAAAAAACACAAAAAAAAACAGATTAACAACAACAAAAAAAGGTCACTGGGCCTGAAGCCCAAATACTCTCTCACAGCCCCAAAGGGGCGCGCGTAGCAGCCCTGGGGGTGCACGCAGCAAACAAAAGGATCATAAAAAAAGGGATTGGGCTGAAGTGTAGCGAACCGGGTCAAACCAGACCCGGTCCATGACCCGGTTCGCTGAACCGGTGGGGGCGCGCGGAGAAGCCCTTTGGGGGGCGCGCTGAGAAAATAGAGTGTGGGGGGGGGGGGGGTTATATGTGATTTTTGCTCTTTCTGGCAAAAAAGTTTTCTCACTTCTTCTTCCTTTCGTTCTCTGCTCTCTCTTTTCTTCTTTCTCACCATTTATTTTTCCATAACCCTAACAACCCTAACCTCAAAATCATCAATACTTGTTCAAATCCGAAAACTCAAAACACAAACCCTACCTAAAATCTTCTCCTAAACACGAATCCGGCAACAAAATCCACGAAAAGGAAAGCAAATGGCCGGATCGGCCTTCACAGATCTACCAAAGAATCCCAAATCCGAAAACCCTAACTACCCAAATATGTTCATACGCGTGCAAACAAGGTTCAATCGGGCAAACAAACAACAAATTCATACTCAAACAGAGAGAAAAGAAAAAATGAAACCCTAGATCTACATGGTCATGTTGATGAATGAGAAAAGCGAAATTGTTACCTTCCTTGCAGTGAGTCTTGAAGTAAGTCTCCTTCCCTTTGGTTTCGTCCTCTCTGGTTTTCTGTTTCTAGCTCCTTCCTTTTGTTTCTGACTTTCCTTTTCCTTCTTTGTGTGCGCGAGGTTTGTCACCGGAGGAGGGAGGTTCGTTTTTTTGGTGGTTGTGGTGAATTTTGGCTGAAAATGGAGACTGGGAAACAGAATCAACAACAACAAAAAAACTTCACAGTGTGTGATGATTTTTGTTTTTGTTTTTTGTTCTTTGTTTTTTTTTCGGTTCTGGTTATGTTTTTTATTATAGAGTTTAGGATTTTTTGAAAGTTTGGAGGTTTTAGTTGAAAGAGAGGTTTTGTGTTTGTTGAAGGTTGGTTTGGAGATATTGGGTGAATGATTTTTGTTGAAGTTTTGTGTTCTGTTTTAGTTTTTTTTTTTTGGCCGTCCTCTTGTTCAAAGAAAAGGTCCCCTCTGTTTGTGAATTTCTCTGTTAAATGGTTAGAATTCTAGGGTTTGGTGGATTGTAATAGAAAAGAGCAGAAATGCTTTGTGGTAATCAGTTTTTGAATTTGAAAAAGTGTGATGAAAATGAGGTAAGTGACAAAAACAGTCACTGTCTTGGTGCTGCTCTTTCAGAAAATTTGTTGAGACTCCCTTGGATTTTTGCAAGTTTTGTGATTTTGGTTTCCTGTGTCCCTTTCTGTTCTCTGCGTTTTTTCCATTCCTGAGTGCTTTTCTGTTGACCGAAAAAGGAAAAAAAGAAAAAAAGAAAATAGAGCCAAAAAGATACTGTTTTTTTGTTTGAACAATAATAATGAAAATTATATTTATTTTTGGTATATAATAATAATAATAATAATAATAAAAATAATAAATGAAGAAGTAAAGAAAATAGATAAAGTAAAGAACTCTCTTTTTTTGAAAAAAAAATAGAATTTTTGTCATAATAATAATAATGGTTAATATTAATAATGATAATAGTAATAGATAAAAGTGACCGAAAAAGAAAGGGTAAAAAGTAAACAAATAAAATTATCTATTTTTTTGAAAAAAGAAAATTTTTGATGCTAATAATAATAAAAATAATAATAGTAATAGAAATAACGATGATAAATGAGCGGACATGAAAGTACGATGACAAAAAGTGATAAAAAAACTAACATAAACAAAACGACGAAAAAAGAACGGACAAAATGACACTTTTATTATGCGATGAATGTCTTTGATATTTACGCTAATTTAGCAACTATTTAAATAAAGTGAACTAAAAGAGTGAAATAGTTGAAAAAAAAGTAATTGTGAGAAAAGTGATAAAAATGTGAAAAGTATAGAAAATATGAATGAGAAAGAAAATTAAAACACATATAATGAAAGCGTATATTTTTTTGTATTTTTTTGGCATAAAAAAAGTAAATTGGATTTTAGGTCCAAAATTGGGGTACAACAGTTTCCATAACGCTGGCAATAATATTAAATCAACTATTTAATACTATAAACATTGAGAGGTTTCTAGCAATACATCAATGCTACCCATGTTACGGAATGTTTATGTGATCTTAACAAAACATCTAGTGATAATATCTTGTGTACAATTACCCCTTTGCCCTTATGTCTATATTGAACACAAGGCATAGACTGTGTCATCCTTGTCCAGTTCAATATTGGGCTCATAGACATTTATCCTGTTATGTAGGATTGACAAATTCCATCTAGGTCACTACTGTCCCTCAGCATGCTTTGTACAAGTACCCATCGACTGCCTTTATAATTATCCTTTTACGGATAATGTTAGATCAGTGATAAAACACTTGACTCTACATCTAGGGTACGTAGTGGTTTCAGGTCGAAGGGTGGTTTACACCATTATCACCATGAGAGTAACTTATGACACATTACATAATATTCCATGTAGTTCTCTCATAGCGGGTCAATCCAATATAAATATTACTCCTAATATTTATATCTATGTCAAGACTTGATAACTCCTTATCCTATGATCCATGAGATGCGATCATCAGTCTATCTTCATAATAGTTTTTATGCTTTAAGGTTATCCCATATCACCTTAAAGCTCGACTACGGATAATTTAAGAATAACGTCCTTATGTTTAATTTAATCTCATGATTAAGTCACACTTAATATTAAACGGATTATTTATTCTAGGGACTTTATTATTTTGGACTCTTACAAACATAATAAAGAAGTGCCTTATATATAATTAATAAATAAAACATTATATTATTAATAAATAATTCAATACAAGTACTTAAAAGTATTGGCCTCTAGGGCTCTAACAATAACACTACATTCAACCAGGGAGACTCTCATAAGCTGTTTTCATTATTTATATTTTGTTTCCTTTTATCCTTTTTTTGTTTTGTTTAAAGTAATTCTTTCTCATTTTATATGTAGCTGTTTAATGTTTGCAGATCCATACATTCCCAACTATCTATCTACGACATTTCATTTGAAGTAACTCCTTTGAAATTATCGCCACATTGCTTGATAGATTGCATCGTGTGTGTTATTAGGGATAAAATTCTAGTCAACTGACAAGAGAAAACTTACGCATACCGAACATACCAAGCTTTTTGCTTTTCTACAAAATATGGCATAACCTCACCGCAATAAGGAATTTTTATTTTTGTTTTATTGCAAAGAATATGATCCATTGGAAAGAACTAAGTAGTTCATGTGACTTACCCCTAGTAATGACAATGGAAACCTCATCCCAAACTCCAGTGTTCTATTTCTGCAATCAAATTCAATATGTGCATCAATTATTGATAAAGTTTCCTTATTGATTTTCATAGTTCAAAAACTAAACAAACAAGGCAGGAAAACTTACCAGCTTACACTGAAAAGTGTAATAAATAATCTCTTCCGGGAATCAACAATATCCAAAATAGCTTCATTTCCTAATCCATAAAATGGATTAGGCAGGGCACAAGCACAAAAGACAGACAAACAATGTTGCTCACAAACGTGTAGATCTGATAGATCTACTGTACCCACCACATACTGTTCTTTCTTGTGTTTTGTTTTACAACTAAGCTAATCAGCTACTATCTCTGGATATTTACATTTGGCAGTAGTACCCGTTGTTAATGGAAAAACCGGATAATACAACAAATTCATTTGAGTGGGGTAGTACTACCTTCTTTCCTAAATATAAGAAAACTTTTGCTTTTTACATTCATGGAATGATTGATGTATTTGGTCTATATTATGAACCAAATACATCAATCATTCCATAAATTTAAAAAGTAAAAAGTCTTATATTTAGAACCGGAGGGAGTATAAAATAGACCAGTTTAGGATACAACTGTCATTTTTTCAGATAAGAGTGGTACTATAAATTCAATCCCCACAATTATATTAAGAAGACTGAAGACTTATATTTTTTGATTAGTAGACTAAAGACTTATATTAAAACTCACTCTAAACTAAACTGAATTAGTTTATTCAATAATATTCGGTAAAAATTAAAAATAAAAAAAAAGTACTATAAATTTCTAGTCTACTATATAAATTTCACAATATAATATAAAATAGTACTATAAATGTATAAAAAAAAATAGTACTATAAATTTCATAGGGTATTATAGGGTAATTGTTAAACCCCTACCTCTTCTGGGAATAATTTGGCTATTTATTAGGAATTAGGAAAATAATGCTGAAAAAACAACTTATATAAGAAAATTGCTGAAAAGTCACTGTTATATAGTAATAAACTTTTAAACATAAATCAAATTTTGAAAAAACAACTTATGTAAGAAAAATGTTGAAAGTACTCTTTGTCATACTCTCATTGGAAAATTACTCAATCACCCCCCCTAATTTCTTTCCCCCCCCCCTAACTACCAATTTTACCCTCATAAATGCACAATTCGTGATGTATTTCCCGAACTGCAGTTCGGGTTATACGTCACGTAAATTGTTCAAATTTAACCCCCCACGCCTGCACTTCGTGGCGTATATCCCGAACTGCAGTTCGGGAAATACATCACGAATTGTGCTTTTTTTACCTTGCACCCCCATCGTATTTCGTGAGCTATTCCACGAACTGCAGTTCGGGTTATAGTTCACGAAATATGTTGTTATATACAAACCCCCAGCTCACTTTTTCTTCCTTCTTCACCACTCTTTCACACAATCTCTCTACTCTCTTGGGCGATTTTGGAGCTTGGGGTTCACAAATCAACATTGGTGCTGTTGTTAGAGTAACAAACAATCGTTAAAGCGTTTACATAAGGTAATGTCTACTTCCAACCGATTATTTTGTGTTGTTGTTGTTGTTTGATGTTTTAGTTGTCATGTCATGTCAGAGGAGAGTCTGGTTATTTTCGTGATCTAGATCACGTACTGGTTCGGGATATACGTCCCGAACTGGTGCCCAGCCTGCATGGAAAATGTGCTGGTTTGTGCTAGTTTGGCATGGGCGTGCTGTGGTTCGGACTGTAAGTCACGAACAGCTGCCCAGAGTGCATTGAAAATGTTATGTTTTGTGCTATAGTGTGTTCATTCATACCAATTTGATTTTTTTAATTATTGATGCACTTTGAAATGATGATCAATATTTTTGTAGAGAGAAAGAAAAAATATGTAGGCATTGGTTAGTTTTTGCATTGCCCATATATTTGGCCATTTTGATTAAGTTTATTAAATTTGCTATGTTGTTGAATTTGTTTGCAGTCTTGATTTTCTATGGTTGACGAAGCTGAAGCACCGGCTGCACCTATAGAGGATGTGGTATTAGTTGAAGCACCGACTGTACCTAGAGAGGAGCCGATAGAAATCAATACAGGCGCTCATTTTAAGACGGATAAAACATACGCCGATCGGGATGAGTTGATTGGCTAGGTTAGGTCTGTAGCCGCGAAGTTGAAGTTTTCAGTTGCTATTGTTAAGTCGGACTACGGTTCAGATCGAAGAAAGAAGTTCTTTGTATTGGAGTGTGAAAGGGGTGGTACGTACAAGCCGACAAAGAAGAAGACAAAGTTGGAAGGGCTTGGCACGAGGAAATGTGGATGTCCCTTTAGGCTCCGTGGATATTTTCGCGCACTCAAACAAGAATGGAGTCTATCGGTTGTGAGAGGTGAACACAACCATGTGTTGGATGTTGCTTTGGAGGGTCATTTGCTTGCGGGGCGCTTGAAACGGCCTGAGAGAGAATTTGTTGATGAACTAACCCGGAATTTGGTCGCGCCAAGAAATATTATCAATACTTTGAAAGAGAGAGATCCTCAAAATGCAACAGAAATCAAGCAAGTGTACAACGCGCGTTACAGATCAAAGGTTACCGTTAGGGGTTCAATGACGGAGATGCAACATCTGATCAAATGTTTCGAAGGTAAAAATTATGTTTACCAATACAGGACGGTTGGTGAGACTTCGTGTATTCAAGACATATTCTTCGCACATCCGAAATCTGTAAAACTGTTCAACTCATTTCCGTCAGTTTTGGTGATGGACTGCACTTACAAAACAAACCGGTACAAAATGCCGTTGTTTCAAATAGTCGGTGTAACTTCGACTATGAAGACATATACGGTTTGTTTTGCTCTGCTGAAGAATGAAAAAAGAGATAATTTTACTTGGGCGCTTGAAGCTTGTCGTGGTCTTTTGAGGAGTAAAGACATGTCACCTAGCGTCATTGTGACGGACAGGTGTACTGCACTGATGAATTCTAATGCTGTTGTTTTTCCAAAGTCAAAACAGTTGGTTTGTACGTTGCACGTTAGAAAGAATGTTAAAGCTAAAGCGAAGACATTGTGCAAAGTACGGGAAACCAAGGAGGTGAAGGCGGCCGATGTTGTGAAGAGGGTGATGAAAGCTTTTGACAGCGTTGTTTTTTCGTCGACTGAAGAGGAATATTTGGAGACTGTTGATGAGTTCAACAAGATATGTGCGCAGTGGCCCAGGTTTCTCGAATATGTTCAAAAAACTGTTTGGAAAACTGATAAAGAGAAACTTGTTATGCGTGGACTGACCGCGTTATGCATCTGGGAAACACTACGTCAAATAGAGTTGAATCTGCACATGGTAGATTGAAGTCAAACATCACAAACACCAAGATTGATTTCGTGAAGTTATGACAATGCTGTGAGAAATATTTGATCGGCCAATTCACTGAGATCCAAGCAAGTTTTGGTAAGAGCTTGTCTGTTGCTGAACATAGACATGCGGGGTCTATACTGTATGAGCAATTGGTGTGTAAGATTTCTAGAAAAGCTTTGAAATTAATTTACAAGGAAGCTGCCGATGTTGAGGAGGTTGGTATGGAGAGCGAAAATTGCGGGTGCGTGTTGAGATCAACTTTTGGGCTGCCTTGTGCATGTTTCATTGGTAAAAAGATGAACGACAACCTTCCTATTACACTTGATGAAGTGGATGATCTTTGGAAGAAGTTGGTTTTTGACGAGGGCGAAGTTGGTGAGGTTGAAGACGATTGGATGTGTATAGAAGAGTGGATTGCTATTCAGGTCAGTGTAATTTAAATTTTATTATAATTTTTGTTAATGTTTATTTGGGATTAAAAAACATGTGGTTAACAGTAGCTTCAATTTTGTAGGCACGGTTAAGAGTAGCAGACCCGACCATGAGAGCTCAAATCAAAAAAGGGTTGCGTCAATTTGCATGGCCAGAGACCACACTTGTGTCAGTACCAGAAGTGAAATCAAAACGTGTTAAATCAAGTGGTGCTAAGTCAACTGGCGCAAAGAAAAAGAAGAAGGCAAATTCCACCACACGCGACCCTTCGTATTGGGAACATGTCGATAAGCTCTTTCCGGATACTCAAACATCACAATCGAAGCCTATTCCGGAAAGTCAAGCATCAGTATCGAAGCCTAAGCCGAGAAGAGGTTCTACACAATCCTTGCGTAATAAGTTCCCTCACATTGGATCGATTCCTCTTTTTATGCACGAGTGGATTGATGAGATAATTGACGTCAAGGGAGACGGATACTGTGGATATCGCTCGGTTGCGGTGGACAGGGGTAAACTTGAACATGAGTTTCCTTTGATAGAGCTTGACATGATAAGGGAGTTAAATCAACACCGAGATGCATATATCAGCCTGTACAGTGGTAGGGAGCGCTACGATGAAATATTGGAAGCTCTAACACCACCTACAGCCATTCCAAAACGGGGGATTTGTCCCGAAAAGTTTTGGTTTACCTTCCCTGATATGGGCCACATTGTTGCTAGCTACTACAAAAAACCTGTAGTAATGTTGTGTGAGCAGAAATACGGTACTTGTGAAATTTTCTTCCCATTGTGAGGCAAGCCACTGCCAAACACTTCTTCGCAACTAACGTGCCTTTTATTTGTGAATGGAATTCATTTTCTAAATGTTAAGCTGAAGCCTGATTGTCCTTTACCTCAGACCTGTGTTCAGTGGAGATCACACCGGACTGAGGAAGCTGCTGAGTGGGAGGATAGATATGTGGATAGGCAAGCTGAGTGGGTCAGGCTAATGAACATTGAAAGACCACAAATGGTTGGCTTTGGAACTGGATTTCATGATAATGACCCCATCACACTATCATGAGATCGCTTACAGTTGTATACCTATTTTGATTACAGCTTATATGGTTGTAATAGATTTAGTTCATATGGCATAAGTACTGTTGCTAGCAGCTTGTGGATGAACTAAATCAATTTCACATGTTATAAGCTATTTTGATGTAATTGGTAGTTAAATCCAATAGCATAAGTGCTTTTGATAACAACTTATGGATGTAATTTTGATATTTTGAACAATGAATGTAAGTCCTTTTTGTTGACAGCTTATAAGTGCTTATGAAAACAGCTTATGGACATAATTGATTAACATTTTGATTACTGTTTATGAAAATAGTTTATGCATGTGTTTGTAATAGTTTATGGATGGAATCATAATATTTTGACATGTATGTAAGTGGTTTTTAATTACATGTTATAAGTGATTATCAAAACAGCTTATGGACATATTTGACTTAATTTGTATAAGTGATTATACCAACAACTTTGTATAACATCTTATGTGTGTTCCGTAACAGTTTACGCAAGTTTCGTACAAAAAGAAGTGATTTATGCATGCTGATTCATGATTATGCAGAGGAGAGCAATTATGCAGGAACTACTGTGCCTACTTCGTGATCTATCTCACGAAGTACTGCCTGTAGACCATTGATTGCACTACTTCGTGACGTACTTCACGAACCAGTGTAAATGACAATTGATTCTCAAAGTCACACAATTTCCAGTTATTTAATGAGAATTGATTCTCAAAATTGAGAATTGATTCTCACAGTTCGTGAACTACGTCACGAAGCTGAACAGAAATAGCATATCCATCAAGGCCATACTTCGTGGCTTACATCACGAATTCATTCTAGCTGTTTTTTGATTAAATCTCGTCCGTCCATTAACCTTATAACCCACATCCTTCACAAACCAAAACATTCATTCCATCACATACCAAAACCCTAAGTCACGCCCACAACCCTCAATCTCAACCAAATTCAACAAAATTTGTTCCTATTACAATAGAAATCACACCTAATTCTATCTCCATCATCAATTTCATGGATTAAGGCATACATCATACTCAATTCCATTTGAAGGGTTTGATTTGTGATTTCACAAATTTCCATCTTGTTGTTCTTCGGGTGTTCATCGGGTTCTTCCTACATCTTACAAAGGTAATATTTCATACCACTATCTCTCTGAAATGGCACCCAAGTCGACGGCCAAAACTAAAGGAAAAAGTGTTGTTGAATCATATACGTATTTACGGGTTCCAACTTTTAGGGAGAGCAATTATGTTCATAAAGATTGTTTAAAATTTTATGATAATCGCTGTAGAACTAGGAGTGTTATAAAACAATATTCTGTCGATGTTGGATTGTTGGAAAGATATAACATGAATTATGTTGCTGAGATGCTTAGGAATGCCAATCTTGATAAGTTTTGTACGTTAACTGATTCGTATACTGAGAGTATGACTCGGATATTTTACTCAGGCCTGCAAAATAGGGACGGTGATGAATTTGAGTTTAGGGTAGGAAAGAAAGTGTATAAGATGACTAAAGATTTGTGGTTCAAACTCTTTGGTTTGAAAACCAACGATGAATTGCTGAAACCTGAGAAAAAGACAAAGAATGAAAGAATGCCTACCGCTAATGGAGATAGTTTGTTGGAGTTTGTCTCTTCACTGACAAGGAATGGATGTATGCCTACCACTGCTGGAGGTTGGATGTCAGTTGCAAAACTACAAAGAGACCCTCGAGTATTGCATTGGATAATATGCAAAATCATTCGTCCATCAGGTACGGCACATTCTAGACTCAATTGGCCTGAGATTGATCTGATGTATTTGATTTATGAAAACATAGAGGTGAACTGGCCTTATTTTTTTGTGGGACACATGTTCGATGTGCTAGACAACCCCAAAGGTGCATACTTTGTTTACCCTAGTATGATTGCTACGATCCTTGAGCACTTTAAAATATGCCAGTACGGTAAGGATATTGATATGGCATGGATCCGAATTCCAGAAAAACAGTTATTTGGTAAGTTTCAGATGGGTAAGATGAACTACAGATGGGATAAAGCGCTAAAAGAGTTTGTATTCACTGGGAAAGACGAAGAGGAAGAGGTGGAGGAAATACGAGACATCGTAGAGCATGGGAATGCTTGGGGTGGTCAATCATCTGCTGCTGCTGGAAGTACAAATGTTGACATGGCTGAAGTGATGAATATGCTTAGGAGTATGAGTGTGCAGCAGACCACGTACTACAATGACATTTCATCCCGACTAGGAAATATGGAAAGTCAACTGGCCATGCTAATCAACAACCAAGAGGCAGAACAAGATGACCAGATGGATGAATGATTTTCTATCATGTGCAACTTTTGCAATTGTCGCATTTAAATTTTATTGACTTTATTTATTTATGTCCGTTTTGTTTTCGATTTGGTTGTACGGATATTGATGTTTTAGTTCTCTTTCGTTTTGTGAGACTTTATGCTATGTATGAACAACGTATCTCATTTTAATTATTGACTTTCATTTCTCATTCAATGACAATATCAATCATCAATAATTCTGTAATCGCTTATTTTTCATAACGAGTATTTTAATTAGTATATTCAGGGACAACATGTGAAATTTCAAGGAATTTAATGACCATCCATTCTCAAATTTGAGAATGGATTCTCACCTTTGCAAGTTTGGCAACACTACGTGACATACGTCACGAACATGGGCACGTATCATGTGCAACTTGCACTACTTCGTGACATATATCACGAACCCCGCAATGAATTGAAAAACAAGTTAACTTTCCAGGAATTAAGTAAGAACTCATTCTTAAATTTGAGAATGGATTCTCATCTTTGTAACACTACGTGAGATACATCACGAACCATGTGCAGGTTGAAAAACAAGTGAATTTCCAGGAATTTAGTGAGAATCCATTCTGAAATTTGAGAATTGATTCTCATCTGTCCAACACTACGTGAGATACGTCACGAACCTGATGTTTTAGATGGTTGAATGGAGGAAATTTTCATGAATTTAAAGAGAATCGATTCTCAAATTTGAGAATGGATTCTCATTAAATTCTGACTTAGTATATAAATGTGTGTCTCTCATTTAGTTGAGACACATTACATTCTTTCTCATTATTTGGTTGGAGTAAAACATGTCTACCCAGGCTTGGGACCAGAGAAACGTCAATAACACACACATTGCTGCAGTTTACTTTAATGAAGGTGAACCTGATTTGTTTAGGATCCACAACAACGACACATATGATTCTCTCAAGCATCGGCTGAATACTGTAAACAAACGTTTGCGAGGGGACAACGACACAAGACACATTCTTACAATCAACTACAGACGACCTGCAGTGGTATCAAACGGACGTGTGGTAAGTTTTACCAATATGTGTCTTAACAATGATAGTGACGTCAAATCTATGTTTGAAATTTTTGCACAATACAGTAGAATGGGTCCTATTGAGTTGGATGCGAGATTGAGCAGATCTGTCGAAGAAATTATGTTGGCTCTGGTTAAACCAAAGGAAGAGGCTGTTAATTTAATGGATCCATAGATTCTTCTTCAAAATTTGACAGATCCATGTTAGTGATTTTTATTATATGCTATTTGTATGTTAATTTCGAAACATCTGCGTTTAATTTGTTGTTTTAGTCAATCCTTTATGTTTTTATGTTGTAATATGGATAATTGATTTGAATGAATTTTTGATGTTGATGAGGTTAATGGATGTGAACATGGTGTTATCCCTGGTTCAGAATCAATTCTCCATTATCCAGAATTGATTCTGACTTATTTTCTGATTTTGTGCCATGGTCTGAATCGATTCCGAGGGGTTCAGAATCTATTCAGACCTTAATTCTGGAATTTTAACGCATTTAAGAAGCCGAGCCGGACCTGTAATTGGCAATGTACTTCATATACGAGTGACTATCAATCTTTATCGACCAAACATAATAACATAATATAACCAAATTCATACATAATCATTCATAAAACAAATCCCCTAAGTCATTAACTTAGTGCCAACATAATACAACATAAAAAATAAGTTCTAAAAGTAAATAGTCAAATAAAGCAAATCAAGTTTAATCCCTTTGCTCTCCCCGCCTTCTGCGCCGCACCCGTCGTTCAACAGCCGGGTTAACATAGCCTAAAATCCGGAGATGCCTATCATATGCCGCTGATCCGGGCTCAATCTCACCAGTCGTAAATGACTCGTCCAAATCAACCTTGACCAACCGGAGTAATCGAAGATGCTCGGTAATATCTTCCTCACCTAGCTCCTGTGTCAAAGCCTCCAGGTTTGGTGGCACAGGTGGTTCTTCCGGAGCCACAACTGGACGCATTTTCAGATGCGACACATTAGAATACCATATCATGTAGCCTGGCTCCATGTCCCAGTGGGCAGTCACCTCTGCCCCCCTCTCCTCTTCGTGTATAATCCAGAATGCGAGGTTTTCCTCAAACCGAACATCGATATCATGATACGACAACAAAGGAGGAGCTGACTCACTGGGATGGCGTGGAATGCGTTGCACATGTCCAAGTTGCCTCATCACACGTTCAGGCAAATGCTTAGCTTTGTGATGTCCGCATCTTATCCAACCAGAAAACCAACATTCAGGAATTATGGGCCGCACATTACGGTGGGAGTCATACGGATTGAATATCACATTTGTCATTTGCAGATTATCGAAATATGTCCTGTAATTGTGCACGTCAGTGTGCCCTTGCCCTACATAGAACATAGCACACCGCGGCTGGTCTTCTTGGTAATTATTCTCGAACGACCACGTGGTCATGTTGGGAAAATGTGATATAATTCATCCCTGCAAAAATTAATTAAAAAACCATATCAAACCGCTAACATAAACATAGCTAAGACTACTTATGAAGGCCAATAACTAAAAAAATATAATGTTACCTCCAGCATTGAAAGGTATCCCGCAATCCCTTTGCTCTTGATCTTACATGAATGATCTAATTCTTTCATCGTCCATGTAAGAGCAGCAGCCCCCCAATTCCACGAACCAATGGCATTCAAATCAGCAAAGTACTGAAGATAAACTATATCCAAGCAGTTATCACTTTTGTTTGTGAATATCGAGCATCCTAAGATATACAACAAAAACGCTCTGATGCACCTCTCTCTAAGTGGCTGAATCACATCTAAATCATATCCGTTTCGCTCTGCTATATCAGCCTGCATCCAGTTTTCAATGTATATGTATTTGACAGTCTCAATCGGCAAATGTTGGCCCTGAGTAATCACAAACCAGTTGTCCACCTCGTCGAACTCAAGTCCAAGAAGTTGCATACATAATTCTGTTCCTTCCACTCTACTCATGGCCCTGTGGTCCAAAAGTCGACCGGTGATTGGAATATGGAGAAGGCACTGGATGTCATCCAGTGTGATGCCCATCTCACGGACTGGAAGGTGGAAGGTAGCGGTCTCCGGATACCACCTCTCAGCAAAAGCCGTCATCACACCGTGGTTGACGACGTTGTAGTTAGTGTGCAACAATGGCTCTAGACCAGAGTTGTCTACAACATCCCAAAACCACGCATAGCCCGGAACACGCCTCGGTTGCTCTAAGCTAATCAACTTCCTGCCGTGTGTCCTCAGAATTTGTGATTTGTTTATAATCTGAAGTGCAAAAAAACGTATAAGAATTTCACAAGATCAGAGATATCAATCAATATTATTCAACTTATGAAAATACAAATCTAATACCTCATCACGTTCATCAGCACTCCAAATTTTAATCGCCCTGTGCTCATGGTATAAAGTAAGCAAGGACGTATCTATCGGTCCACCGGGATAACCCCCACCTTCAGCATCAACATCCTCATCCTCTGCAGCCATGTTAACATTGTCATTATGTTCTTCAGATCCTTCATCATCAGAACGCGGTTCCTCCCGTGACGGTCTCCTACGTGAACCAGAGGCCGAAGTACCCTCTCCATGACTGGTCATTTTACATTGACGTCTTTTAGGAACAACCGTCAAACGGCCAGAAACATGGGCCCTGCTTGGGCGGCCGTGCCTACCGGTTCCGGTTACAGTATTTTGCTCCATATCTATACAAAAACAACAAAAAACACAAGTTAGTACTCAATGCAACAACCACAAACAACAACAACTTATCTATAACATATCTATAACTTATGTTCAACCGAATCAAAAACCAATTCACAACACAATGCAACAACCACAAAATAACATAACTACATTCAAACCCAATCAAACTCATTAACTACATTCAAACCCAAACAAACCCATTCTAGCACAAACCAACATCACTACCTGCAAACACATTCAAAACACAAAGTAAATCATGGAGAATCGATTCTAGAAATGTCAGAATTGGTTCTCAAATATGAGAATGGATTCTGGAGATCTAAAACCAAATCACATTCAAACCAAATCAAAAACCCAATCAAACTACATTCACTACATTCAAACCCAAACAAACCCATCCAAGCACAAACTAACATCACTACCATGAGCACACATTGAAAACACAAAGTAAATCACTACAAATTCGTACTCAATGATACCCATACAAACACAAGTTCAAATAACATCTAACAACACTAAATCACTTCAATTTCATCTTCACAAACTAACCAATTTAAACAACATAACTAATATCAATTTTTTTTCATAAAGAAAACCCTAAACACTCTAAAATAGCAAAAACCATAAATCAAAACTTCAAATTGATGGAAACTTACTTGATAGTGTGAATTCTAACGAAAATGTGGTTGTAGTATGGAAGATTGGGACTTTTCTCTATGGATTTGGTGAAAAAATGGAAGAGAATAGCAAAAGGAGAGTTTGGAACGGTTTTGAATAGACAAGGGAGTGGGGGGTTTTGATTCTGTTCTGTCAAATATAACCCCCAGTTCGGGTTTTAGATACCGAACTGGGCTTCGTGGCATAGTCCACGAAATACGTCTAATGGGGGTGCGTCAGGGGTCAGTACGTGACGTATAACCCGAACTGGGGTTCGTGTTATAGATCACGTACTGCTGCACGAGCGCCATGGGGGGGAGCAAGGCCCATGGTTCGGGACGTATGCCACGAACTTGGGTTCGGGATGTATGTCCCGAACTGTTTTCTTTGCCTAATTTCAAGGGCATTTTGGGATTTCAGGGGGTTTAAAAGAAATTAGGGGGGGGCGAAAGAGAAATTTTCCTCTCATTGAAGAAAACTATTGTGTAAATTTATTAGTCAGGTTTAAAATCTCTTCGGATTATAATTTCACGATTCTTGTATCTCCACCGAAAGAATTCTTTGTTCATCTCATAAGCGACGCGGCGGGTACTTTCTTCCTTATAGAATAGTTCTCTTATTTTATTTTTTTTATTAGCTTTATAACCAAAACAAAAATTCTAAAAAAAAATTCTATCAACAAAAAAATTAAATAAGTGTGCAATACACAATGTTAAATTTCTTGTCAAAAACAAGTTTGGTAACAATGTGCAATACACAATGTAACACAAATAGTAAATATTTGACTCTCTTAATATTTTGTATTTCCACCATAAAAAATAATTAGGCTTCTAAATTCTAATCCATATTATGATAATGCTTTCTTCTAGTATCCTTCACTTCAATTTTCCAATGCCCATTGTCAAATTAGCATTTCTTGCTCTTTTTCTCCTTTGCATTATCCTCTCATCCATCTTTTGTGTAAGCCCACAATAACCTTGCAACTCTTGTGGCATAGTATCATAAACCTTCCACCACATTTTGTGAGCAAAATCACTTGCAAAAACATGTAGTTCCTTCATATCCCAATTACAATCATAATCTCTATAACACATCCATGGCTTCAAACCCAAGTAATGCATCACATATAAACCCTCTAAAATAACCTCATTATTATTATTATTATTATTATTATTATTATTATTATTATTATTATTATTATTATTTTCTACTTCAAAACTTTTTAGATAGTTAACCTTTGTTGGCAACCTATGCCACCAAGTGAATACCTCATTCAAAAATCCTTGGTCACCTCCATTATAAGGTTTCACCTTCAAAGTCTTGTTCATCAATACTTCAAACATGCAATTAGAAGGCTCAATGACCATCAACCCCGAATTAAAAAGCGTAAAATCATTAGGTGCAGCCGATAATTGAGGGTACGAAAAGAAATGATCAATGTTTTTTAGGACTAGAAGATCAGAATCTAGGAATATGATTTTGTCATACATTGTGAGTTGCCATATTCGTAGCTTGCTATAATTCCACTCGTTATATGTACCCTTTTGAGCGAACGGATTTAAAATTCGTTGAATGCGTTTGATCTTCCATCCCGCGGATTTTAGACCCTTTATGGATTTGTGACCAATTGAGTCATCAACAAGGAGGATTAGGTCTCTTGTATAGTTTATGTTGTTGAACTGAAGAATGTTGTTTTTCTTGGTTCTAAGTATGCTTTGTGCTAGAGCTATTGCGCCGCAAACATAAGCTTCTGATGAGTGAAGGACTGTCACATAAGCTAGTTTCAATGCTGTTGGTGATTGAGATATATAAGAGCCTCTCCACATCTCTTTACCTGTACATGATATAAATAACAAATTTTTTTTTTTTTTGACATAGTAAATAACAAAATTTATATCTTTAAAGTTAAGTAATTTATTTTCATAAACATTGATCCAATTTCAATCTATACAAAAACAGAAACATAAAACTACCAAAAAATAACTTAGAGTTAGATATCTTATATTAATCAGAATAAAAATATACATACCTTTTTCAGCATAACTTGGAGCAAGTTGACAAGTACCAAAAGGCATAAACATTTTCTGTCTAAGGCTCACCAAATCAGGCTTATAAACCCAATACTCACCTGATTCATGAAACAATAAATCATCACATCTAAAAATATCTACCATAGGACTACATGATCCAATAAACACAACATAAACAGGTTGATAAGAATCCAACTTCATAACCCATCCACTTTCCACAGCCAAATTAGCCACCACTAAATTAACTTGCAAACTAAACACATCCTTAATCCTTTTCCCACATGGAACTCTTGCAATTATCACATTAACATCTCTATAACTCTCCCAAATTGGCATTGGTAAATCTATGCATTTTGGATGACCATATTTCTCATCTTCATCAATCCATGTTGGGAACAAGTCTTTCCATTTCAAATTCTCATCAACATGATCAAAATCAATAGACACTGTCTCTACTTGTGGATAAAGTCCATCTAGTTGTTCATATATACTAATATCATCAAAAACCAATCTTGGATTAATATTAACTACACCTACCTTAATCCTCTTGATATCAATGTTTTTTTCTATGACATTAAACCAAGGTGGCTTTCTTTTGTCCAATTGGAATATGTTGTCGGTGCCTCTTTTTGGCTTCATTGAAAGTACAAAGAGTGTGAGGGTTATTGAGACAAACATAAGAATGAGAAAATTAAGAGAAGGAGGCTTAGAAGCCATATAGTTATAAAAAAATATTTTTGTAGTAGTTTTAATTTGTGAAAGTTTTGTAACATATTTATATTAATTAATCAAGTTTTAAATTGAAGATTTGGATGAGGGTATGTTAAGAGGTGAGGTTATATTGTTGAGTGATTGGTCTTTTGCATCTAACTAATCATAGAGAGGATATACTGAAGTGTCAACTAATGATAGAGAATCATCTCATGTCAATTGAGTGATAAATTAGACCTGCTTTAATAATTTTGTTTATTGGTCACCTAATTTTTTTAATAAAAATGTACAAGTATAAATTCAATATTTGTTGGGTGGTGATATATGTAAATATAAGTCTGGAAAATAATGCAAACATTTTATTTTATTTTAAAGAATCTAGAAAAACTTACACACAAACTAAAAAGTAAAAACTGTTTTTTTTTACCAAACAAACTAAAAACTGTTGAAAAGTGGAGAATTGCATTTTATTTTATTTTATCATGAGTTGTACTTAACAATCATAATGCAAACAATTGTGTTGTAATTATACTTAGGTGTCAACTAATCTTATGATGACAAAAGATACTAGAAGTGTCTGTTGAGGAGACTAAGGATGAGCAACATGCATGAAACCTGCAAATTAAAAGTTGTCGAGCGCTACCCCCTAACCAATATTGGTTACAAAATTCCCTAAACGTGAGTTGGACTTTGGAGAAAACTATTTTGGAGGACTAAATTTATATATCTTGTTAAATAAAATAACCAAAGAGTAAGAAAATCCTTCATTATTAAATTTTGTTGGATTTTTAAAAAATTTAAACTATTTGAAGAGCCAATTCAAAATATGGTTCAATTTACAAAATTAACGAAGTACATGGACAAATTTACAAAATTAACGAAGTACATGGACAAATTTACAAATTTTGAAATATTAAAGACCCCTTTGCAATTTAAAAAAATCATAGTGATCAATTTGAAAAATATGAGGTTCAATTAGCAAAATTAGAAAGAATTATAAAGATCATTTTAAACTTAGATTTTGTAAAATTGGTCTTTATAATTATTTCTAATTTTAAATCAAATTATGAATTATCAAAAATTGGTCACTAAATTAGATTTTTTTTCAAATTGGGGCTCAATTTACTTATTAAGTGAATTTAGAATCCAATTAACTATAAAAAATTTAGGAATCTAATCATAAACTATTTTTTCAACGTCGCCCTGACCACAAAGATGTATCCTTTCCTCTCAGCTCAGGCATATCGAAACTGAGACAGATGTTTTTAGCCACTCACCCATCAGAGGTCATAACAAGGGTTAAGCAATGTTTCCCCAATTAGTGCGTTCAGAGTGAATACCAATTTTGTCGAAAAAAAAAGTGAATACCATTTTAAATCGTTAACTAAAACATTTCCCTCCTGAGTCCTGACCAAAAAAAATACTATAATATTTCCTCATTTCAAGTTATTATTAGCTGGAATTCCTCATTTCACCACATTTGAAATGCAAATCTAACCACTAAACTACTTAAAAAGGCCAAGATATGTTAATTATAACTAGGTCCTGAAAAGCATAGAAACTTGAACTTGAATCTTGAAAAAATACGTTTTGAATCAGGATTTCATCATCAGCCTAAGACAAAGGTAAATGCAGAAATGACGATTTCATTCTGAGTTTCGAGTAATGAACTGGGTCTGACAGAACAACGCATTATTGTTATATGTTACTTCACGAAGGCCCTAACTAATCATAGCAAGAAGCATCCAATATTTATGTATAAAATTTGCACTAACCTAATTCAATTCAACATTGACAAAAACTAAATTGAAGGTTGTTATATAGTTATAAAAATGATTGCATAGTCTACGGCAGATGACTTAAAAAAGCCTTTAATGTTAAAGGCGGTGTAGTTTAGCCAGAGAGCAGACTGCATCCAGATCAAGGTATACATCACAACCCATCTACAAAATATTTGCTGTTTAACCAGATGCACTCTTCCTTGCAGCATATATCCTGTAAGCACCTAGCCCAACAAGCACCACTGCAGCTCCAACTGCAAAATATATTTGAAGTTAATAAAATCATTAACAAAGAAACACAATACACAACTATATTTTCTTGCGACTTTTTTTCCTCATCGGGTAGCCTAGTGGCTAGAATTCAACCCCTTAAAGGTGAATAAGTGGTCGTATCAGAGTTTGAACCCCAGCCCCTTCAAATGACGTGCAATGTCCCTACCAAATGAGCCAAGCTCACAGGGTTCATTATCTAGTGACTTAAATTAAGAGAGTCTTGTAGTAAAAAACAAAATTTAAAATTAAAAGAGTCTACAGAAATCCAAAACAAAAACTGGTAAGCAAAAAATCGAAAGACTGGTGGCTGGCTGAATATCTAAAAATAATGAAAGCCCAAACACATGAAACTCTCTTTAATGCAGTTACCCTGTCATTTAATTAGCTTTCTGGAGGAATCAGAAAGATGGTTCCCAAGTTCCCATAATGCAGGAACTTGGTAACAGCCATTTATTCATCTGCTACCATTTGATTTTGTTGATAATTTATTGGCTACCTAATTCCTAAATTCCAACTCCAAGAATCATCTACCAAACAAGAAATCAAAGGACGTGAAACAAAACAGGAGAAACAAAACAAGCTACAGTAAATGGAAACACCAATAGTGACAAATCATTGCAAAATTAAGGTGAACTGCGAAACCAAGGGAACACATCAACAAAGATAAATTACATCACCCAACATTTAAACAGGTTAATAGATTGATTTTATTTAGTTAGCATACAATATCGAACAGCTTTAACATAAAAGGTCAAAAGGAACTTAATTAACAACTAACAAGTCAACCTGGAAATTGATATACCTGAAACACTCATAAGTGATCGACTCACGAGCTTGTTGAACTGCTTGCGGGATTTTCCAGCTTCAGTTTCTGGAATGCTTAAATGAGGGTGCTCAGCAGCAGTTACAATTCGGCGGAATACAGTGTTGAAATCCCCTAACTTCACACTGATTGGTATAGGAGCCTCTACTCCCATGTCCTGACTAACCTGCAAAACACATTGGCATGTCAGAACTCAGAAGTATCATTACACTTGGTCCACGATAAAGGAGTTGCTTGAAAAAAATTCAGCATCAAGAAAGCACATATGCTATGATCATATAAGGCATGGAAACATATATGCTTATCCGTACATCATTCCTTGTAGATGTCACCCATAAATGGAAAAGCTAACAGTATGCTCTTCACTCTGTCTTAACTTGCAAGTCAGTACAAAAAGTTTAAAAATTTAACTTTTTAAATATAATTGGATCAAATGCAAACAAAGTTATAAAATGAGCTCCTACAATATCAGGTTTCTAGCTAAACTCTGCAACTAATATCAGACCACGGTCCTATGCTAAAAATGCACATGAAAGTGTAGTAATATAAGAGTGAAAATTGTCTAATTAATAAGCTTAATAGAGCAATCACAGTAACAAATCAGATATAATTTGTAGAGCCAAATCAAACTTCTTGAAACAGACATAGCAATATTTCCAAAATCATAATAGCTTGAAACTGCCATTCAAAGAAGAGATAAAAAAAACCCAGTAAAAAGTAAATGCGCAAAAAATGTCATCATTCCAAAACATCACCAAAAAAAAAGTGAAACTGAAACAAGAAAAATTAAACTAGCTTTCAATCTTTTTAATCAAATTTCAATCTGAAGGCTAAAACATACATATACACAGACAACTGTACATAATTATTGTTAATCAGAAAGTTCAGAAGAATCATTCCATTCACCATATTTATCATCTCTTTATCTAACCATCCAATAATTATGTACAGAGAAATATGCATATGACAATACAAATGATTTTAAGTTAATGAAAAATACCCTAATGGAATCTTGTATAGCCAATGCAAATGAATCCAGATCATCTTTAGCTGCAACTATAAGGCAAGGCACCTCAAAGCCTGTAACTTCTCCATGACCAGCAATTCTTTCCAAGAGTTCAGATGATGCCCTCCATGAAACCTCATCAGACCTAAAATGAATATTTAATCAGCTGAGTTTTATACAACCAATGTTTTCGGGTAAATTAGTATGAGTTGCCCACAGTCCAAACCACATAGACATGAAATTACAGTTTATATACACCACATGCACAAAGTAGTTTTAATAGTGAAATTCAGTCACCTGTCATGAACAAAAACTGCAATGTCACATGAGGCCAAAGACTCCTTATTGTTAAGCAGCCTTGCAACTCCACCTTCAGGAATCTCTTTCAGCACAAGATATTTTCGGTTTCCCTGCAAACAAAATGATAAGACCGTGAATTTGGATCCGGAAAAGGTGATATTAAATGTCTTTCTCTGTCACAGTAACAACTAACAAGCTATTGCCAAATGTCAATGAAGTATCACTTACATTAGGAGTATCAACAACATTTACAGCATAACGTTCCTCGTTGGTTGGATTGTAAGCTTCAGAGTATGGCCTGCATCATGAATTTAACAACAATAAGATATGATGCTCAATAAATGAAGATATTACCAGGAATCTTCAAGGTAACACAACAAAAATACCTTCCTATGAAAGAATTCAATAATGCAGATTTTCCGGCGTTCCTAGGCCCAAAAACAAGGCACTGCAATACATTTCTTTCTGAATGCTGTTTTTTGCGATCTGTGCGCCTCTTCCTAGTCACACGGATAGCAGATAATGGCTCACCAGGGTAACCGATGTATATAAGGTTCTCCACACTAAAGGCTGGGTTTAGGAGTGTCATGAGTGCCCACTGTCCAGAAAACATATAATATATATTAAAAAATCAATGGCTATACAAATAAAAGTTAAATGCACTGAAAAGATTCACAGACCAGACATACAGTCATACATCATTTACATCATGTAAAACTGAGGCAATCTTGATTACCAAAACACTTTTCTAAATTTAGTGATAGAACTATCCATAGAAGCCCACCATTTTTCTACAACCATTGTTCAACAAAAATTAAGGAAGAAGGATGAGAAACAAAGATAAAAAGACTTGTGCACCTCCGACAAAAATGCATCAAGTGAAAGTCCTTGAAACGCGTTTCTTTCTGCTGCATCCTCGTATGGATTTCCGATCCAGGGACTGCAATTAAAAATTATACAGTATCAAATACAATTGCCAAGAGTACTCATTGACATATAGACTCAGAAAAGGCAAATGTATAAAAATGTCATAGATGGACTTTGTAAATACATTGAAGAAGCAAAATCAGTAATAAAAGACATTCTTAAATCATGTGTAATCTGTGTGTACATTTGAAAATTTACACAAACATAAGAAAGACTCCAATCACACTGCCCCATTACCAACTTAAGAAGAAACTAGTGCAAATAAATCCACAATGAAATGGTAGATAATAAATCAAACTTATCTAAATGAGGAAAGCAATCTACCTTTCCGGGGCTGTAGAAAACAATTCTTCAAGTTCACGGGGACGCAACATCCCATCCTAGAGAAAGGAAAATATATGGTTAATATGCAAACTGTATAATGATAATGTCAGCTGAGAAAATGTTTGAAAATGATTGGGGAAAATTATGAAAAAGTTAAATTATTCAAGGTCATAAGCATAAGACATACAAAATCAGCATCATATGCATCAAAAGTGCTCTTCAAGAAATCAATTGCTTCATTTGTCAATTCAACACTCTGCAGACATTAAAACCAGTGTGAATAGAAAAGATATAAGTTCCAGGTTGTCAACATATTGAACACAAACAAGTATAAGTATAACAAATGAAGGAGGCCACTATCCATCTCAAAAGCACCTGATCAGGAGCATGTTTCAAAGGTGGAATTAAATCATCTGCAAGCTTAATCTCATCATTATATCCAAACTTCCTGAGCACAGTCCATGTTGTCTCAAGACGCCCTTTTTCTATGAAAAGGGCGTGAAGAAATAGAAATCCAGTCAAAGTAAGTCCTCGTTCATTCACACCTTCGGATAACTTTTCTTGCACAACCTTCTTTACGCCAATAATTTCAGATGGTTGCAAAGGAGCATTGAAACATTTAACCTGTAGACAGTTGACAGTTTAGTTAGAGTTTTACAAATCAAATACACGGGTTAACCTACCATAACATGATGTAACCAATTTACGAAGTGCCATGCTATAATACTCAGATGATAAACAAGTCACAAATTTGAAATTTAACATGAAAAGGAAAAATTAAAACCTGAAAATCATTCAGTTCAGCGTCGCTTAGGGCACCATCTCTGTCATGGTCGCAGAGGATAAAAATCCGCTTCAAAGCCCGCACACATCGAGGCTTTAGAGTTTGTGTCTCCTGATCAAATAATGGGGCTGTTGGATGAAGAACAGCTTTTTGGGCATAGTAGAAAACTTCGGGGACCTTCAACAAGAAGATTTAATTACAATTTGTATGAAAAAATATCTATGAATTTCAAAATAAGATTACAAAAAAGGAGGAATTTGATTGCAATACTATGAATAAAAGATACCTGGATATGCCTAGATGCTGAACACTCAATGCAAGTTTCAATCTCGCGGAACTGTTGCATTATTGGTGACATCACCTGTTCTAAGCTCACCTGTTGGTTTTCATCTCGAAGATCAAGCCTACAGCCAACCACTATGACTGGAACTTTCACCTGTTCATGAAGTTCAAATATCTATGTCAAGCATTCATTCTGTGAAAACAAAGAATACAGACATATAACGAAAACGAATAATACAGACATATTATGGAATTTAATTAAGCTATCCAATTAACAGATGTATACAAGCATCAGTGTATTCATAGATGTTTTTACAAAAAAGACAAGTGTAAATGGTTTAACAGTTTATAATTATCTATATCGAGTCTTCCCCTTCCATTCTCGTGGAATATTAATTTTCTCCCTATTAACATTTCCATTTTCTTGGAATATTAATTTTATCCCTATAACTAAAGTAGCTACAATTGAATATTGAATATATAGTACAAATACAAGAAAATGAGAGATCATAACCTCTAAGTTGCGAAGATGAGGGAGCCAGAATGTACTCAAATTCTCAAGTGTCTCTGGCCGATCACATGCATAAGTCAGGACAACTGTGTCAGCTCGCTGTAGTTCTTCAGAAACCCTATCACTGTCCTCAATACTGCAACAAGAATAACAATAATAAGCACAACAAGTATAATAAAGCAAAATCACAGAAACATTCAAATTAGGGTTAACAATAAAAACACATAACTACATAAGCATCAAATGCATATTCTTAAAATGAATTTGATCAATAAACAGCTCCAAAATAAAAAACCAACACTAAAACACGAAAAAGATGCTAAAGATTTAATAATTAAAAAACTAACTGAGAAATTGAAAAAATCGCGAAGACATTCAGATTAGGTTAACACTTTCCTAGCAAAATAGCATATGGATAATAACATAAGCATCAAATGCATATTATTCTAATAATGAATTTGATCAACAAACAGCTCAAAAATCAAAAATAAAAAAATCAACACCAAAGAATTGAAAACGTGATTTCTCTACTGAAGAATCGATGAGAGATTATACCGAGAAGAGGTATCGATGATTGTGATAGGAACATGATCAGGATAGAGATCGACAGCAAGCGTAGTGGGAGGAAGAACAGGAGCGACATTAGGGCGGAAGTTATCGGAGGAGGCGGTACTGATGAGACTGGATTTACCGGTAGATGGGTCGCCGGCGACGACGATACGAACACCGGTACGAGCGTGAGGATTGACGGAGTTAGGTGAAGCTCTAACCATATTGTTAGAGAAAGAAGAAACCCTAGAATGAATGAATCAAGAAACGAAAAGAGTTAGTTATATGTGATGAGAGATTGCGTTGAAGAAGTGAATGAAAGGAGAAAAAGAGAAACCCTAACTTTTTTGCACTAGACGGCTAGAAGGTGGTGTCGTTTTGAAGATTTTTTGGTTCTTCACTGTTTGTTGGTAAATATTTGTGAATGAAAATGAAAGAATTGCGACTTGTCTTGCACCCTACTTCACACACAATTCGCACTACTCTAAATACCAATATTTTTTTTGACAAAAAAATACCAATATTTTTGCGTCAAAAAAAACTACCAATATTTTCGATAACTACTTTTTTTTTTGTTGTTTGCACCAATGTAAGGAAAATAATCAAAAGGGCATTCAAAAAATGGTTACTCATAAATGAATTTTTTTAAAATTTATATAGTACGAAATTTAATAATTTCATTATGCATAATATCACGGTGAATATGGTTAATTCATCGTGATTCTGATATATTTATTTTGATATAAGCATCAGTTTAGAAAACAACTTTTTACTTGTTTTATCAAATAAATGAGTACATAAAAAACCCACATGCATGAGCCATAAGGTGGGTAACCTATAGGCCTCCAACCCTCTAATCATATTAGTCACTTACAATTATTGTATGTATCACTTGTATAGTATAATAAATAAAAAGATTTTGTAGTGAATGTTAAAGATTTTGAAAGATTAGTTTAAGTCTTTACATAATAATTACATTTATTGTATCACTTGTACAGTTAAAATAAATAAAAAAGGTTGGTACGTATACAATATACAATAATGTACAAATTTCATAACTAATGCTCCGGTAAAAAATATTCATAACTAATGCATAAATTTAAAGTTCTGATTCACCAATTATTATCCTTGCACAGTTACGTGTGTGTATTGTTTAGTTACATAGAAATTAGTTGCGAGACAATGAAAGATTGTTAACACTCTATTCAACAGTAGAGACATGTGTGAAGTTAGTATTATTTAAGAAACAAGTACATTTTTATAGTGGCCACAAACTTGATAAATCAATTATTGATTTGAAAGAGATACTACGAGTTTCACCATTTGTGCACATGGCCGTTCTTCTTTCTGCATCATACTCTTGTTGTTATACATGAAGCCCCTCCCTAACCTTTACTCTACTCTTTTAGCGGATGTCTTAGGAGTGTCCTTTATAAGGAATTAGTCTATTTTGTTTTAATTTTCTTTTTTCTCATGTAACCAAGAAAATAAAGACAAGTATCTTCGTCTTTTGATCCCATACACTACAGGTAGGCATTTGATCCCTTCTGTCGCAAGAGTTGTTCTGCGTAAAATCGTTGTTGCTTATGGAACAAGTAATCAAGATTTTGTAGAAGCATTATTGTTCCATTCTTTATAATTTCGAAGTTCTAAACATACATGCAATTATTTTATCTTTCCCTATTAAACAACACTGGTTAAGTGTTGTATCAAGTATGTACATCATCAATCTTCACTTCTGAGATTGGTTAGCTCGTAGTAAATTAGATTGGGCAGAGGATAGTTTGGACGTACCAGTTTAAGTAATGTTCAAAACTATGAGAATTTTCATACACTGAAAATATCAAACATCAATATATATAGTATTTTCTAGCAGTTGATTTTAATGAGGAACAATACTTTAATTGCCATGGGTAAATCTAAAAATCAAATGAAATTACATACATAAAAATAGACTTCAAATAATTTATGCTATTTTCTAAACATTAGGTTATTTGACCACATAGAACAATAAAGATTAAGAAAAATGCAAAGTTGTAGGGTTAAATCAATCATTGTAATTGTAAAACTGTGTAAAAAAAATCTTAGTTGTAAAACTAGGCATCATAAGGTAACCCTGTAAAGAACCAGTCAAATGGTTGGCTACCAAATAAAGCCACCCCATTCCATCCATACTACAATACATTGAATATTCTAGTCCCAAATTTCCAGAATGCATTCCTCTTTCCAACGAAATTCGTAACTGAATTTAGTATTTGGGCAGCCCGATTAAATTTAACGCGTTTCAACGCCCTGCAAGATAGAAACCATATAGACTTCAGAATTTTTAATCCCATAAACCAGGATTCCCTTGAACTAAATTACAATCAAATCAACTATTCACCCCAAAATGTAGAACTGTTAAGTGAGAAAATATGTTTTTTGAACCAAACAATAATAACACCCCCATCCAATGTTCTCACTAAGTTTAGCAAGAAAACCCAATTTTAGTGAGAAATAAACAAAAATAAACATCTTTTGACATCTGTATATCACAGAACCTTTCAAGCAAAACTGGACATCTGATCCGGAATCTTAATATTTCAGTGAATAAAATCACCACAATAGAGTGAATAAAACACAAGGTTTATAGATTGATGAGTTACAGAACAAGTTCTTTTCTGCACAATATTGTGCATGTTCCTTGAGATAATTTACTATTTAAAGCATACAACGAGAAGGGGAGGGAGGCGGTTGAAATCAGGTTATGATGGAAGGAATAACAGTGGTCATAACCTACAATTCTGAACTAGCTCTTCATAAATATCATTCAGACAAAAAATAATGGAATTAAGCCTTCGATTTCTTCCCTTTGGCTTCATTAATTGGTTGGTTCTTGAAGGGTAGGAAAGTCTTTCCACCCATGAATGGCCTGAGGACTTCTGGTATCTCTACCCCATCCTCCTTTTGGTTGTTCTCTAGTATGCAGCAAATGGTCCTTTCTGTAGCAGTGAGAGTAGAGTTCAACAAATGAACATATTGCTTCAACTGCTCATTGCTCTGCAACACGAAAACAGATGCAAAGGCTAACAGTTAAAATTATGAAATTACATTCTTGTAGAGGGTTTAAGTCAGTCAATTAAAAAAAAAAGTCAGTTAGCCAAAATAACATATTGCTCATGGCAACACATGAAGCAATTGACACATTTTAAGCTATCAGAGTCTAGCTGCAGAATATATCAGGCCTTTAAACAGAAGCAAGCACCATCATCACTGACAGTTATTCTCAAAATGTTTAACAAAGATAAAATTTACTTATCTGCAAAATATCATTTCAATGAAAGACTAGTCACCACCAGATAAGAAACAACTTAGAAATTTCAGGAAGAATGGTTTTCATACATTGATACTACAAGATTTTTACATATACAGGGAAAGATCTCTCTCCCTCCTCTCTCTGGAAATGAACTTCATCCAAAAGTTACTGAATAATACTATTTAATAAAGCCATAAATATGATGAAACTGGGGATAACTGACCTTCTTCTGTCCATATCGAATTTCTAATTTTCTGGACTGGTAGTCTGTACAATTCGAACAGGATACCAGCTCTCTGTAAGTTTGTGAAGCTGGAAACCATGCTTCTAGATCATACTTCTTTGCTGCAGCATCATTTAAAGCACCAGATACAATGGAAACAACTTGATATGGAATGTTCAACTGCAGTAAATAAAAGAAAATGTCATTACAAGAAAATGGAAAATGAAAAGGAAGGTAAAGAAAGTTTTCAATTTAGGTAAAAAACAACGAAGAGAATAATCTATATACAATGGTAACATCAAACGTATGAATACTTCGCCTGGTTAGAGATGTTTGGCATGTCAAAGACAAGACAGTGGCTTAATCCCATAGATTAATTTTACCCTGGTATTCAGCAACCATTCAAAAACTATTTTATAGTATAAATTGTATACTATACAACACCCATATCTCTTAAGGAAGGGGAACGTAAATTACTCCATTATAAATTATTTTGAAATATAAATGAAAGAATGGCTTTATAATGAAGGAAATTGACGTACCGCCTTGTAAAACTCCTCAGAGTTCTTAAGCATTTCCTCATGCATGTCCCATGAATCATTGTCATTAGGGGTAGTAATACAAAACTGCTCCACTTTCTCAAATTGGTGAACTCGGAATATTCCTAGAGTATCTCTACCGTGAGATCCAGCTTCTTTCCTAAAGCAAGTTGAGTATCCAGCATACCTGCAGAAATCATGTTTCCAAAATTATAAACAACAGTTTTCTGGTTTTAATATTAAATAAACATGCAACTAAATTTATGTTACCTTAGGGGTAGCTGGGTAGGGTGGATCCAATCATCTATATGATACGAACAAAGTGGCTGCTCTGCTGTTGCAATCAGATATTTGTCATCTCCTTCACCAGTTACCTAAAAATAATAATTTGTGTCAGATATAAAACTACTTTCAATATATTTAATGATACCATTCCTAAAATACCCCAATATTAATTTAAGTTTTCTTTTTCAGTGACACATATTCTCATGGAACATGTTTTCATTCATCAATATAAATTTTCAGAATGCACACATTTTTTATGAGATCAAGAAAATTATGTGCACTTAATAGGTACTCTTGCTTAAAATGGAGACCAGAGAGAGTATAATAGAAAAATGCGACCATTATACTATGCCAGTAAGCTTCTTGTTTTAAAGTGTTAGTAAGGAAAAGGAAACCATTTTCTTTGCAAAATTTCAATTTAAAAAATAAAAAATATAATGAAACAAAGGCGGTATCTTTGTCCTCATGAATGAAAACAAATCAACAGAAAAGGAAACACTGCAATAATGTTATTTATTGGCAGTTTTGCACTTTGAAAAGATAAAACATAAGAATCTAAAAATCAAACTATAAGCTTGTAATAGAATATCAACTATATAAAGAGGCCTCACTGATATGCCTAATAATAAAATCAAATTCTTAGATGGACACCTAGATCAATTATGGAATAAACTTGAAAATTTTACCTTATAAAGTTCTTCATCAAATTGGGCTAATTGAGCACACTTGGACATCATATCTTTTCTCATGAAAAAAGGAGTTTGTAATAAAGTAAATTCCCTTTTCTCCAAAAATTCAAGCCCAAAGTTGATTAGAGCTTGATTAAGACGAACACCATCTCCTTTGAGATAATAACCTCTACCTCCAGCTACATCAGCTCCTATAATGCATCAAGCAACATGACAAAAAAGATAAGGATAAACTCAGAGAAGATATATGACCATAAACACAGAAACTATTGAAAGCCTTAGCTACTAAAGTTGAAACAAAGCAATGACCCATTGGTGATTAACATAAAAGGTTTCAGGGGATACACAAATACAGCGAAAATGATGATGCACACAATTAACTGAAAGAAATTATACTCCGCGCCAAATAGATTATAAGGAATCAATCAAGCAACACGTTGGATCAAATTAAAATACTCAACAGTGTTGTGCAATTCATGCCCTATTGCAACAGCTAAACTAAACCACACATGACCTAGAATCTAATTTCAAACCTCAAAAATATAAATAAACAATCGAATTTCAATAAATGAATAAATTCAAACCTTTCTTCAAATCAGCTATCCCAAGTAAGTCAACAAGATCCACATGATTCTTGAGTTTAGGTTCAACTCTTTTCTCCCCCCATGTTCTAACCACAGCATTATTAGCCTAAACCATAAATCATCCCATAAAAATTTCAACACAATCATTACATTACATCATCAAAGACAAAAACTAATAAACACAAAAAATAGAAAATACCTCATCATTACTAATTGGAACAGAATCATGAATAAGGTTTCCAATAGATTCCAATTTGGAATTCACAAGGCTTAAAGTTTCCCGAACCTCAACCTCTTTCTCAGCAATCTTTTTCTTAGTCTCTTCAGAATCAGAAATTAACTTAGTAGCATCTTCACCAGCCTAACACACACACACACACACAAATCGAATTTTTAATGCAATTAGGTTTTGCATTTTGCAATTGCATAACGGCAAATATATTATTAATAAAATATATTATTAATAAGACCAAATCTCTGCACAAGAGGAACAGAGACATGTAAAGACCGGTAAATGAGGAGTTACGAAACAAATGCGCCGTATATAAGCGGAACGCGGAGTTTATCCATAGTGATAATACTTACACGTTTGAGTTTGGAAACTTCTTTATTGATCTTGTTGAATTCACCGCGGAGTTTATCCAAGTCGAATTGATCTGAAAAAAAGGAATGAAACGATTAGGTCAAAGATATGAGATATGATAATGGTGTTGGTTGAAGAGAAGAGAGAGAGAGAGAGAGAGAGAGAGAGAGAGAGAGAGAGAGATGAGTACGTTTTCGCCATAGTTTGTCGAGATTGATGACTTCGTCGACGATTTCAACGCTGGCGAAACGACGTCGTTGAGATTCGCGGATGAGTTCGGGGTTGTGACCCTTTTCTTCTCTGAATAGGTTTATGTCTAACATGATGATGCTTGTGCTTCAGTGCTTCTCACGCCGCCGTTTACACAAAATGAATGAAACTCGAAGAGTGAGTGAAAAGTAGAAAGCCAGGGTTTTGCAATTATAATAAATATTTTTTTGTTACATTAAAATAAAATATTACTATATCAATTATCAAAAATAAAATATTACTGTACTGTACAATATCAAATTTTAAATAGTACTCCCTCATTCCCATATTAATTGTCGTTTTAGCTAGTTAATTTTTTTTCATAATGATGGTCGTTTGCACTTTTCATTGGGAGATTAATTTTTGCCCTCCCAATTTGCCCTCAAAGCTCTTACACTAGCGTGTTTGTTTTTATTGGACAACGAAAAGACAACTGGCTACGTCTAGAGCTATCTGTCAATTCTTTTTATTTCCTTTTTAGATTTAACATGTGTGTATTTTATAAAAATATAAAAAATAGTAATAATAAGGATAATTTAGTAAAATTAACATGTTTGTTGACATTTTTAATGTTTTTTTTAATTTGTGTGTAAACCTTAAAAGACAATTATTTTAAAATGGATGGAGTATTTAGCGTGAAGGAAATAGTCTATTGATTGATTAGTTAACTTTGTTTTATTTAAACTCTTCTTGATTTACTTCTTTTGGAGGTGTCTACTAAAGATATTTGGTCCTTGCATGGCTAATTGGCTATGAGTTCTTTGCATTTCTTCCTAGCTACTTGGCATGATGAGAAATAGGAGGGAGTAGAGATGACCATAAAATTTTTAAAATAAAAAATTACTAAGTCCACATATAAATAAATGTTTTAAGCCTCCATTCCATTTAGAGGATCCTTAAGCTAATGTGAAGTTATAGTCATTTTTTGAAAAAAAAAATTACAACTTTTCCAGAATTCTTTTTTAAACTATTTTTAAAAAAAAATTGGGACTTATAGTAGAACTTTTTTTGGTACATACACAATAGTAAAGCATTTCACACACACAAAGTGGAGGGATCAATTTTCGATCATAGATATTTGACTTAACAATTTCGATATTTTCTGTCAGTTGAGTTAAATCTTCTTTCCTTTTTCCAAGCCAACCTCCTTTTAAATATAAAAGTGTAAATTTTCTGTCCATCTCTTTTTTATGAAAACATTTCAATCCTCTTGTTGTTACACTATTGTCATTGTGTTATGTTAGTATGCAGTATGTAGTATTAGTATATA
This sequence comes from Trifolium dubium, assembly GCA_951804385.1. Classification (NCBI taxonomy): domain Eukaryota; kingdom Viridiplantae; phylum Streptophyta; class Magnoliopsida; order Fabales; family Fabaceae; genus Trifolium; species Trifolium dubium. Next base: position 47,987,676 of record OX638064.1, on the reverse strand, counting down.
ATATTTTCGTTGCTAAATATAAGAATTAATAAAGTTTGTAAATTTAGACAGTAGTACTAGTACGAAATTCAGTATAAGATTATGATCTCAGCAAACATAAACTTTGTTTGGTTTAGTGATGGAAGTATAGGTCTTGCGATCCATCCCAATGAGTAGTTGTTGTGAAAATAAAGCTAAAATCAGAACTTTCAATGACATCGTTTCTTGTCATAACACTGACATCGTTTCTTGTGGTGGTCTTGCTAAACATGGTTGCTAAAATAGACAGGATCTTTGCTCATACTTCGCAAGAGCCCTCCAACATGTGCAGCAAATTTATTTCACGTATTGGAAACAGTTGTTTACAAATACTAATAAAATTATTTATGAAATTAACTCAAGCCAAAATACAATTGTATAATAATATGGTAGGGAAGAATCCCAGTTGCTTTACAAACAACAACAACAACATAATTTGACAAGCAACATTATTCCCTCTGCAAAACTGGATCGCATCCAGGATCTACTCTATGTAGTATAGTTCTTTGTTATCACTAGTAAATAGTTATACACCTTACACCTGTAACATCCGGCTATTTTTCCGAACCTTACTGCTTAAAGAATGGTACCTATTGAAGAAAGAATTAACTTAAATGACGACTTTCCCTGCTCAGACCCAAGAGCAGTGCAACCATATAATTTTCAGCCCCGACAGCAACCCACCTTTACTTCAGCAACGGCTGCCAATGTGCCTCACCCCAACTAACAAAAAATGGATCCTGCCACAATCTCCCACTGATTTTTCATAGCGTAAAAACCTTTAACTACACACCAAGAAATCCAGTGGAAGAATCCTCTTGTCTTAAAAGAGCCTCAATTGAATCGAAAGGTATCACTTGGGAGGATCTGAACTTATAAGATTGACCCACAAGTTTGCAAGCTTGACGAAGTAGTCCTTTTCCTTCCATGTTGCCAAATTTAGCCCTAATAGATCAAATGTAAATCGGTGTTAAATATTCAACTGTTAGTAAATAATAATGCAGAAATAATTTTTCCAACATTTATCTTGCAGCATGTGCGCCTTATTTTGTTCCACATTATATATTAGAGGTGTTTTAATAGTTTAGTCCGGTAGGTCGAATCCCTAGTATATCATCATCTGAACATGTGAAAGGGTTCAACTGCTAACAGATCAGTATAGCTAACACGAAAAGATTTCACTGAAGGTGCTGTCTATGTGGCAGACGGCCAAATGAGCCAAGTTGAAGAGATATCCTAATCAATACTTGTCAAAATAAGTATGGAAAATTTATATGGATAACAATTTTGTTCTCATCATTAATAGGCATGTTACTTTGTGACATTGAAAGAAAAAAAACATTTTCCATTAAAAATAACTCTCAAGTCATATTTTATCAATTGGGTTTCAAAGACAGCTAAGCGTATTGTACAAATATGAAATACCTGGTATGCAACCAGCAGGCAAGGCTGACAACTGGCACATAGTTTCTTCTCCTGAGATGACAAAGCTCTGAAGTGCATGCTCATCAAGATCATGAATGTACTTAATGGATTCAACCAATTCCCTTGAGATGTCATCCACATCAAAGTTTTTATGATTTGATATACTAGAAAGTGCTTCTTCGAGTCCTGAAGCCAACCATAGGTTATTACACTCGTCCAAAAGGGCAAACAAACTTCTATGATCTATAGAACCTGATAACATCCACGGTTTGTGTAGTTTGGCCGAAGCTCCAACAATTCCTGACACTCTATAAATTTCTGCTAGTGCATGGACATACTGAACACCTATGTCAACCCACAACCACAGAAAAAGAAAGAGGTTAATTTATACAATACTCCATAAGTTCATCTGCATCAACAGCACATGACAGGGCATGATTTAATCATCTACCTTACCTTTTGGGATAGATAATAACTGGTCATGGACATTCTTTTGCACTGCTTCCTTCCAGATATAAGCACCGTGTTTCAGCTCTTGAGAACAAACAAAGGCAATCTTGGACCATATTGTAAGATAATTAGACTGTTCTTCTCCTGATCCCGACTTGAGAATTCTTAATGTTGATACTGCATCTTTCAAGAGTTCCATAGCAGATTTTATATCCGTCTCGGCCTATCCAAATAAAAATAAAATCATTAAATAACAAGTGCTATCAAGCTAAATGGTCCAGTAAGAAAGAAGGTTATCAATAATATACAACAAAATATAAGATATATAACCCTTATCTATTCAATTAATCTAAAAAACATTATATCACTATCAATTTAGTATATAACTAAAAAAATCTACAGTAGTTTACATTACTATATACTTGCCCGTATAAAAGAATAAAACTTGAAAATACAGTGCTCAACATTTTCAAGAGATAGACATACCATAGACAACTTTGATGTTAGCTGGTATTCTGATTCAAGAGGTAGAAACTTTGGTTCCTTCAAAACTTTAAGAAGCTCATCAAAGTTCACATTTCTCGGTGAATAATCATCTGAGAGATATTCAACAGGTACGCTCATATGCTGCTGATGCAGTATCTCAGAAAATTCCTGTAAAATACGTAGGAACAAGGCTGAAACTATAATTAATGTATGTGTTTAATTAATATCAAGGAAAGACACACACAAATAACAAGCTTAAGAAAAACATTTTCATAATGACATTCACTAGTGGCTTAGCTCAATCATTTTTGACAGAGGCCTTTAACTCAACGAACACAAGTCCCAACCATGCCAAGGCGGGTTCTATAGGCTTGGGGTTCTGGTAAATTTAGTGCTAAAATCCTGCCAGATGTACCTTGAGATTTTTCAGTTCTCTCATTGAGTAAATTCTATTCCCAATCCCCTTCCCTAGGTTGTACTGTTGCTGTTGTTGGGTTAAAATAAATAGCTACAGTCCACAACAAAAATATTTGATAGGAAATTAGATAGCCATACATAAACTAGTTCATGATCTAACCTGAATTTCCACCTCAAGAGCTTTTACTTTTGCTTCATCGCCCGAAAGAGCCTCAACATCTTGAGCTTTCTATGAATATTTGTTGGTGAATAATTTCAGTGCCAGTAAGTATCATCCAATTTTATCAAAGAAATACCACAAAAGGTTACCTACCTTGAGTTTCTGAATATGGAATAGGACCTTATTGCACAATTCATCCTTCAAATTGCTAAAAAACTCCACACAATCAGATGGTTCTAATTCGGTTGATAACTGCGTCAGGAAATCTCTCTGATCTATAGTAGTTGCCTGATCTTGACCACCTGTTCCAGATATAGCATCCTTAAATCCCCACGAATCATCTTCAAAACCATCATTACCATTGATCAAATCAGAATTTACAACTTTCAAGGAAGTCTGCAACCCATTGTCATTCAATTCTGTTGGATGATTAGAAGAAGTGTTTTGTGTAGATTCCTGGGCGAATGGGATTTCAGGTGTAGCATCCTTAAAGTCCCCAAAGTCATCATCAAAATCATCACTGTTATCCAAATTGGAGCCTGATAATTCTGGGGAGACAAACATCTGACTTTCACTTGCTTTTGGTGTCACATTAGGAGAAGTTTTGTTTTCAGTTTGACTATATAAAGTCCATATCAAGTCATTGATAGGTATGTTGGAACTAGGACTATTAACATTGTTCTGCTTTGGAGATACTGGTGCATAGGGAGACAAATCTTGAGACGCAGAATGTTCATTTGTATCGGGCATATCATCGCCAAAAATTGACAGAGGCAAGGCTTCCCTACGATTCTCTGAAGTTACTGGCGGCTTCTGGAAATAGAAAGAACAGTAGCATGGGCAATATGTTTAAAGAGTATGAAGACTATTTGACAATTAAACAAAATAATGTGCCATAAGACTGATCCAAAAAAAAAAAATTAGTAGATCTGCAACCAAGTTTAAGAACTCAAGCTGGAATGTCATTTTTTTTAAAATTAAACCCAGACAATACCACACAATATATAAAATATGATATAAAACTGATTAAGTACCTCATGTTTTATTCCTATTTCTGTGACTGCATCCTTTGATTCAAACAAATTGACATTTGAATCATCATTTATATTGGTTGGGGCGGTGCTGATTTTGTTGTTTTCATCGTGGTTGTTTTCCGCTTTGAAGTACGACTCTGAAAATAGATTGTCTTCACCCGTGGAACTAGAATTGAAGTCAAAGCCAAAGCCCCATCCATTAGATTGATGAGATTGTGATGCAAGAGATGGATTGGGAGTACTATGGGAAGCTCCACCGTCATCATTGAGTGCTTTAATAGCAGTGGGATATATATTATCCTTTTTTGGTGCTTCCTAATACCAAAAATCTACAATCAGATTGAGTAAATGGATAGTCTTTTATAATCTAAACAGTGTTGCATAAAATGAGGAAACTATGTTAAAACAACCAACCAAAGTTTGATTTGATTCAGGCCATGAATGTGCATTCACCAACATCCTAGAAGTTTGATTGAACAAAGTATGCCCAGCTCCAGTTTCATTTGGTTCCGTTTTCGGACCTGGCTGTGGACTTTGAGCTGCAGAACTTGGACTAAACTCAAACCCCATATGCCATTCGCCAACTTTGTGAGAAATCCCAGTGGATGAATCCAACAAAGCACCAACACTAACACCAACCGCACTGTTACCATGCTTTGGCGCTTCAACCTTTAAAATATAATACAAGTTATCACAATAATGGAACCCATTACATTAAGGGAAAAAAACAGAGCTTCTTAATATATTACTCTAAAACCTAAATATTACTACACCAGTCACCAGCCCAAAAAGTAAAGCATTTATAACAATTGATCAACAATGCACTTGCATTTCTTCCCAACCCTTTCTTCTTATTTCAATGCCATTCAATCATTTAGCCTTTGTTCTTCACATTGAAAAATAAAATACATGAATATGTACAACAGTGCATAGCATTCCTGAAGCTAGTTTCTATTGAACAAACCACAAAAAGTATCTATCCACATTATTTTTCATGAAAAGAGCAAAAATCAAGCAATAAACTTAAGATGAATACTAAGTTTATACTATTTTCAAGCAATCACATCAGCTTCAGGTTTTCAACAATTCAGTCTGGTCAATTACCTTGACATTCAAGGTTTTGTTGCCAGTTTCCCATTCCGCAGACTTGAACTCCCATCCATCATCGTCCTCATCCTCATCTTGATTCAAAGCACTTGTGTTCGAGTTCATTGGTCCATCAGCGCTTGCGTTGGGAACAGCGACATTGGAAATCGAAACTGATCTGTTGTGAGGATATATATCATCCTTTTCTGGTCCTTCCTAATACCAAAAATTCGCAATCAGATTGTGTAAGTAAATACATTGAGTATCTAAACAATGTTGCATAAAATGAGTAAACTATGTTAAGAAAACCAACCAAAGTTTGATTTGATGCTGCCAATGAATGTGCATTCGCCAACTTCCCAAAAGTTTGATTGAACATAGTAAGCCCATCTCCAGTTTGATTTGATTCAGTTTTCAGATTTGGCAGTGGGCTGTGAGATGCAGAAATTGGAGTGAACTCAAACCCCAGCTGCCAGTCACCAACTTTGTCAGCAATCCCAGCAGATGAGCCCGACAAAGCACCAACCGCACTGTTACCATGCTTTGTCGTTTCAACCTTTAAAATTTAATACATATTATCAATAAAATGCATCCCATCGCATTAAATAAAAAGGGGGGGTGGGGGGGGGGGGTCTGTAGAATTAAGCAGGCATGTGTTATTGTGATTTGTGATGAATCATGACATGAATCTCTTGCCCAAAAGAGCAGATTCTAAATATATTACTCCAAAAGACAAATGTTAGTACACAAGCACAAAAAGTAAAGCATTTGTAACAAACTAACAATTGATTAATTATCCAGTAGCATTTCTTTCCAACCCTTTTTTTCTCATTTCACTGCAATTCAATAGCATTTGCTCCTCACACATAAACTAATCACATTGATATGCATAACAATGCATATTGCATAGCATTCCTAAATCCTAAAGCTAGTATCTATTAAACAAGCCATGAAAAATGTTCATCCACATTATTTGAAGTCAAAATAGCAAAAATCAAGCAAACTATGAAGCACAGACACAAACATCAGATACAACACGAACACCGATACTAGGAACACAAATATATATAATTCAATGGAATTGTAAGTGTCATGCTTTCGTAGCAAGCAAATTTAATAGGAATACTAATACATACTACTTTCCAACATTCACATCAGCTTCAGCCATTTTACCTTAACATTCAAGTTTTTGTTTCCATTCTCCCATTCCGCAGACTTGAATTCCCATCCATCATCATCATCATCCTCATCCTGATTCAAATCATTCGCGGCATTCAAGTTCATCGCTCCATCGCCTCTGGAATTGAGAGGATCAACATTGGACATCGAAACTGATCCATTATGAGAATTATCCCGAGGTTGCTGATTATAAAAATTCGAAATCAAATCATTAATTCCAACACCACCATTAAAATCAGATCCATTTTTCACACCACCACCACCACCGTTACTGAAAAAATCACCAGAAACAGGTTCATCATCTTCTACTTCACCGAAGATTGAAAGCGGAATAGCACCACGAGCTTTATTCGCTTCAATGGATACACCGTTGGTGTCGTTTACGCGTTTCGCAATAGGATCCGATGAAACTGTAAATAGATCAAAGGGTTTTGAGGAATTGTTGCCATTGAAACCGTCCCAACCGTTGTTTTGAACGGAGGATTGTTGATTTGGAAAGGAAGCGAACTTGAAGTCACCGAAGGTTTCATCGTCTTCTTCATCTTCTGCTGCCATAGCTGAGAGATTCGTTAGTTCTTTTTCTCTCTCTCTCTCTCTCTCTCGGTTATGGCTACTTGTGTTTTTTCTTCTATGTTTTGGGTGCAAATAGCACTTTTTTCTATTTTACAGTTATTTTTTTATTTGATTTTGATGAAGATAGATAGATAGATAGATAGATCTAGTGGGAAATGTTAATGGTAATTTTGATGTGTGATAGCACCACTACAACTTTCATATTTAATTTATGAGGAATCAACCAATGGTGATTGGTGAGTGTTTATCATAAAAATAAAAATAGTTTAAATAAAATTACATGAAGATTACTTTGAATTTCATTTGATTTGATTCAATGGCATCACTGGTCCACTACAGCTTTCATGCTGTTTGTCTATTTGTCTAAGATAAAAATAAAAATAAATATATGCTTTTAAATTTTTAGAAATAACAAATGGTCATAATAAAAAACAAAAATAATTTTATAAAAAAAAAATTTGCCAATGTTTTTTGTTGACTCCATTAAAAGTGTCTCTTAACAATGACTCCTAACGAATAACTATGGCACTCTGTACTTATTTTATGAATCAGTTATGAATCATATTTGATTTTATTTGTATGTATCCTAGCACAACTATATAAGTCATATGGATCACAAGTTAGCGTTTAAGTGAGAGTTGTGGTTCGTTTCTATTAATTTCCCATGTATCATGTACTAACAAGTGACCTTAGCCACACGTCCTATACGGATGAGCTAAGATATCAGTGATTAAATGAATTGCTAAGATATTTAATTGCCGTATACTCATTTTACTAAGATATGTAAATAAACTTTAAAAAAAATCTCCAGATTAATGCATAGAATTTATTTTCCAAGTATTAACAATCAAATCCCAATCTCAATATACACAATACACAATCATATACAAAGTACATTGGTATTTGCCATAGCAAAACCTGAATCAACAACTTAACAAAATGATAGAAAACTCCAAATCCAATATACAAAAATACAGAAAATAGAAAGAAAAAAAGTCCCAATAACAAATAAATAAAAATGAATTCCACCAAATAAAGCATACAAGAATTAGAACAAAACAAAACAATCAATTTAATTAAACAGAAAAACAAACACACTCAAGAATGTAGCCATCATCAACAACAAATGACCCTTCCAAGCTCCAGAAAGCAAAGAGCTAGCAGAAGAAAAATCTCCAGAACTTGTATTATTAGTACTAATAATAAGAACCATCCAATCATCATCAGAACCAACTCCTGCTATTGTATACTTTGAATTATTTAAATATTTTGTAAAGTGACTATATTTAGTATAATTGGTAAACAAATTATCTTGATCCAATTTGGGCACACAAACAGGCATAATGACACCATCTTTTGTGCTATTGATGTTGATCTTACACTTCTCAACACTCTTTTGGAAGTTTGGAATTTTTGGGTTGCTACCAGGTGAAGGGTAATAGTTATGAAAGTCTAAACACTGTTTATCTTCTAAATCATTTGCAATTCTTTCGGCTAAACAAGATGGTTTCTTGGATTTTTCTAGGACAGGAAGGTTTAGAACTTTTCTGTATGTGTTTATGTCATGAAGTACAGCATTTTCCTTCTCTGCATAGAAAAATTCATTGTAAGCAAATCACTCACATTATATATTTAGAATGCATGTGAATATGTTAACTTTACTATATAGATTAACTGATTGAGCAAAAATATCTATATATTTATCTATTTTAAGCAAAAACATTCCTTTAATGATACACTATGGTTTGTAGACGAAGCGACAATTACCACTGAAATTTACACAGAACCGCGAGATTCTGAGTTTGAATAATAAATGTGTCCAACTTAATAATATCGACATTTATCAGTTGAACTACACCTTGTGATAAAATAAAATACTTTTTTTTTGTTGAAAGAACTACATATATTTCACTAGGATACTTTTTAGGTGGCTTCTTCGAAGTGCCAACATAGCTTAGATGCTTTAGATTTCACTTTTATACTCTTGTGACCTTTATATAAAAAAAAACTACATTTATCTTTAGTAGTTAACTAATATTACCTTCTCCGCAGGCATAGGTCATTGGACTTGGAAGAAGGTTGTGGGAAAAGACAAGGAGAAGAAGGTAGAGACTAAGTTTGAAAGAGGACATTGTTAAATTAGTAAACAGAATGCAAAAGGGGGTTCAAATGTCGGTAGAACTTGTTGAATTGGAGTGGAGAATACTCTCAATAGAGGCCTAAATGCAGCTACAATGTGATGATATATGATTTGTGAAAGACCATTATCACACATTATATATATGATGTTCCAATGGTAGGAAAAAATAAACATTGAAGTGGGGATTGGAAAAGGAATAAAATGAGGACATAGCAAAAATTATAATACATTTTTTGTGTTATAAAAATGTTTGTACAGATAGGTTTTTAGGAATATAGTAATTAGTAAGTAAAGGTGTGGTGGGGTGGGAGTCCTTCCTTGGCCTTGCACTATTCTTTTTCATTAGAGGGAGATACTCTTCACTTTATGGGGTACTTTGCTTGTAACTAGAGTCTAGAGGGGTTTAATTATGTGCTGCCAATTATTCTTCTTTCTCTTGGGAAATCTGGTGCCGACATTATAAGGATCATGCATTTTAAAATGTACTCCCTCGTTTCAAAATGAGTGTCGTACTTTGTGTTTTCACACATATTAAGGAATGCAATCATTATGTTAAAAGTAATAACACTTTTACTAAATTAACCTTACTTTTTCCTTTGTTTTCTTGAAAATAGTGTATAAAGTAATAATATGAGGGTATATTTGGAAAATGTTGCATTGGGAATTGAAAAGCGACACTCATTTTGAAACAAAATTTTTGAGCTAAAGCGACACTCATTTTGAAACGGAGGGAGTATCGTTTTATTTTGTCCTACTAAGAAAAAAGAGTAGAGATTCTCATCATTACTTGAAAGAAATTGATAATTTTGTTATAACAACATAAATTAAATTTGGAGAATTTTCAATCATAAATTATAGTTTAATTAATATAAAATATTAAAATTGTTAGGTCGTATGTTATGGTCAGTGTTAACCGAAATTCTAGTCCATTCATTTTGAATGTAAGCTTTTAAGAGTTTGTTTTTTTTTGTTATGATGAGTCGATGAGTCTAACATTTATAACATGTCAAAAATTATATTAGAATTTAGATTGAATTAATTCAATTTTATAAAATTAGTTTATAAGATGACAATTGTCATTATTTATATATCTTTTATTGTTGCGGTCTTAATACACATACTCACCTTAAGAGATATAAAAATAATTTTGTGGCAGATGAGTTAGAGAGTAGAGTGATAAAAAAGTTGATTCAATTTTCATCTTATATATGATTTTATTAGCATTAAAAAAAAATTCTCATCCTCAACAAAACTAACAAAATCCAACCATTTACACCCAATATTTTTTTATCAAATAGTCATGATTAAAAATTGTACCATTAAAATAATAAGTAAAATATCCGAGGTTCAAATTTCTATTAGAAATAATATAATTATTGATATGCGCTTTTTTAATGGTTCACTTTAAATTCAATGAGCTCTTATGTGTGAGGGAGCATATTAGAAATTAATAAAACACTCGTGCATTCGCACGAGTATTTAGATGTGTGAATAATTTATTTCATTTCATAATTTTTATCAACGGAAATTTGTCTCGTGTTTATTATTAAAGAAAATTGATTCCACATTTAAAAATTATTTTATTTTTTTATGAAGAATAATTTCTCCCATATATGTATACTCCTTTTATCAAAAAAAAATATACTCCTTTTAAAAATAGAAATAAATTGTATGCATCGACGGTAATTATCAGTAAATAAGAATATATTACTGAGCAATTTGTGTCATGCATAATGGCAAGATTTAAGAGCAAGAGGGGATTTTAGTATTTTAAAAAACATATTCTTTTCTTATATTATATAGATAATATAATCATTGATACGACATTTCTTAACAGTTTAAGTTTTTGAGATAATTAGTTATTCACAACTTCAACCCCGATATATATAAAAGGAATATTTTTTGAAGAAGCTAAATTAACCACCTAAATTGACACTGGAGAGAATCGAACTTGAAATATCGAAGAGGAACACACTCTCAGATCCAAAAACAATATTACCAGGTCAACTCAAGTGAGTATATATATAAATCAATATTCATATCAATTGAACTAAATTCACGATGACTCACTTACATTTACACCCAATACTATTCAACTTGATACATTCATATAAATGATAGTTGTTCCAATTTCCAAATCAAACAAAAAAAATACGAATTATGATTCTCCCAATTTCTCAAAAGAAATGGTAAATACATTTGGAAAGACATTGATATAAATAAATTTAAAATCTTTTAAAAATATTTAATAATAGTGAGATCTACCTTGCAATGAAATCCACACCTATATCTCTCCAAATAGTGTTTAGTAGTTCATTTGAGCAATGGAAAGGATTCTATCTTAAAAAATATACTAGGGGGATTATAATGAGTTTGATTATTAGTTGAAAAAAAAAGTTTGATTAAGCCAGTATTTAGATGATGTGGTTGAACAGTTGATGTCCATTCTCTTTTAATTAATCAAAATTTTGATCTTTGTTTTGAATACAAAGCAACTTTTTTTTTGACGCAATACAAAGCAACTTTAAATCTCTAAATTAGTTATTCTATCTTTTGAAATATTTCTAATTTAACGAGAGAGATAATCACTATATTCGACAGTAAATATTGGTCTCAAAAAAAACAAACAACTAGAAAAATGCTGCACCCAACACCAAACCACCGTTTCTACACACATGTACATGTCCACTACAACATTCAAACCTATGACACGTCAACACCTCTTTCTCCCATTATTCACCACGTGTCACATCAACATCCTTATAAGAACATTTTGACCCGCATGTCACAACTCACAACCATGTCACACGTGCACTATGTTCAAGTGTCTCACTACGGAATACATGTTTAACCGCACACTCTCTTCATCATCAAGATCTCTAGCAACAATATCAACTTTCTGCAATTTCTCTTCCAAAAACAATAATACTCATAATCACTTTCTACCAAATTTTCCACTTACTCAGAAAATTCCCTCAATACATTTTCCCAAAAAATTGTTTGTAAGAATGGCTTCTGGTCAACAGAAATTCCCTCCACAAAAACAAGACACACAACCTGGGAAAGAACATGTTATGGATCCACTACCTCAATTTACTTGTCCTGACTACAAGCCATCAAACAAACTTCAAGTATATATTTGTAAATTTGTGTTTAAATTATAAAGAACTCATAATTGTTTATATGAATCTCGGACACTTTTCGAATTAGGCTTGTCCTGCGTCAATATACTTATGATTACATTATAACATTTTTTCAACTTTTTATGTGTGTCAACGTGTCAGTGTCTCGATGTGTCTGTGTCATATCTGATGATGTCTGTATTTGTGTTTGTGTATGTGCTTCATAGTTGTAATTAGGATAGTGATTTTTTTTATCTTGTGAAATTTCAGGGAAAGATAGCTGTAATAACAGGAGGTGACTCAGGAATTGGACGAGCAGTGTGTAATTTATTTTCCTTAGAAGGTGCTACGGTTGCATTCACATATGTAAAAGGTGATGAAGACAAGGATGCTAAGGAAACACTAGAAATGATAAAGAATGTAAAAAGTGCTGATGCTAAAGATCCAATGGCTGTAGCAGCTGATTTGGGTTTTGATGAGAATTGCAAGAGAGTTGTTGATGATGTTGTTAATGCTTATGGACATATTGACATTCTTGTTAACAATGCAGCTGAACAATATGAGTGTTCATCAGTCGAGGAGATTGATGAACCAAGACTTGAGAGGGTGTTCAGAACAAATATCTTCTCTTATTTCTTCATGACTAGGTTAGTACTTAGTACTAATCTCCGACTCTAAACACCGATAAAAGGCATGTCAAAGTAGTGTCTGAAATGTAACATGTTACTTTCAACTAATTCATTTTTTTTCAAATTATTATCCTTGTCGTTGTCAAGGTTCCGTGTCTGTGTCAGTACTTCATATGTAAGTACAATTCATCGTTTTTTGGGCTCATATGTAATAGTAAGTTTGTGACACATATATGCAGGCATGCACTGAAACACATGAAGGAAGGGAGTAGCATAATAAACACAACATCAGTGAATGCATACAAAGGAAATGCAAAACTACTAGACTATACATCTACCAAGGGTGCAATTGTGGCATTTACAAGGGGGCTATCACTTCAGCTTGTGAGCAAAGGAATAAGGGTGAATGGTGTGGCCCCTGGACCTATATGGACACCATTAATACCAGCATCTTTTAAGGAGGAAGAAACTTCTCAATTTGGTGGTCAAGTTCCTATGAATAGAGCTGGTCAACCTATTGAGGTTGCTCCATCTTATGTCTTTCTTGCCTCTAACCAATGTTCCTCTTATTTCACTGGACAAGTCCTTCACCCCAATGGTAATTGACTTAAGATTTTATTGCACACCTCAATTAGTGTACATTAATAATTGATTGATTGTAAAATTTTACTGATTAACATTTTACATGTTTTTTTTCTTCTTCAGGTGGAACCGTTGTGAATGCTTGAAGATTTAGTGATATTAATTTACTATATGCATGAACAAACGACAGTAGAATAGTAGTGTAGTATGGTACAAAATGTGTAACTCTCAGCTCCTCTGAATTGCTAGAGATGGGGAGTGGGAGGAATATGTGTTTTTAATTTAATGTAGAAAACTAAATAATATGTACTTTTAAAGATATGAATGTAAAAGAATATGTTTGCAGATCATTATGTATTAAGATCAAAATACCTCTTGACTCTTGTTATACAATATATACTTTTTTTAATCTAAATAATATATACATGGTTAACATTGATTATCAATTTTTTTACCTATAAAATTTCCACATTATTTGGAAATTAAGGACAAAAGTAGTTGGAACCTAACACTCAGAAGTCACAAAATTGATTGTTCAAACATGCACATCAAATCAAATGAGTGAGTAAAATATGTCTATTTCTCAAAAGTTGTCTGAAACTTCCATAAACTTCTTTGTTTAAATTTGAATTCATATAAAACTATGCTTACACTGATTTTCCTTGCAGTTACAAAAAAGTAACTTAATTATGCTGTAAGCTATGCTGGTTCCTATTTTTCAATGTTATCATAAATACTCTCAACAAGGTGAAGCAAGAATTCATCTGCACCATTCCTGGCCACCAGAGAAACTGATACAGGAAGGTCATTATACAACCCTAGTGGTATACTTACCTGACAAAATCCAGATACTCCAACAATGGACAGCAGGCTAAAAGCTCTTGCGCGAAAAACTTCTAATTCAGATGAATTTGTTTGTAGTTTAGGTGGAGGCCCTGGAACTGTAGGGATGATTAGAACACCGAAATCCTGAAAGTTTCACACAAACTATAAGAAGAATGAGTTAAACACAAACAAGGCATGCATGCTTTATGAAGTATAATTGGTTGCATCAAATTCGCCATAATAGCATGTTTGGTTGCACGTTTGGTGGCAAGAGACGCGTGTCTGTAGGTTTACCGAGGCAATATCGCGGTGATTTTAAGAAGCTATGAAACGGAGCTTCAACCTATGTATGGCTTGAATAACAAGTAATTGAATATGACATGTTACATCTGATAAAATCTGTTGTTTATAATAGGCTTTTTTGCATGAATAATGTGTGTGAGAGAAAAATAATACCCCAAGAAGAGAAGTAAGAGCATCATTCAACTCTTCTTTTATAGAATGATAGATATCAATACCCTCCTCTGTTGAGTTTAGGGCATCCGATACGCGTTCCAAAATTCCTGGACCTAAATTAGGCTTGACTGCATTGATCCATTCAGCATGGTTTTTCTTAAATTCATACCTATGTCACAAATAGTAAACAAACAAAGGGCTCAAAATTTAACTAAAGGAAATGTCAACAATCAATAGAAGATTAAAAGTTGTCTTTGTTGAAAGTTAAGGATGGAGTAGTGAGCTATTACTTTTGAAGCAATCTCATGGCACTTGAAAGTGCAGCAAGTGATGGAATGTTTACTTGGTCTGTATTCTCTTCACTAATGAAATGCTTCAAACTCGGAACTTTGGCTTTCACATATTCACCAAGGATTTCATGTCTTAATACATCATCTGCAGAAGATGAAATAACATAGAATAGTAACGGTATCTAGAGGGAGACGAGAAAGAATCACTCACATTGAAATCTTTTGTTTTATAAATAACATATGATTACACTGAATTGATGTTAATAGATCTATATGATCAAACATTCACCTCCATACAACTTCTGTACTGCTTTGATGACAGTCTGCGGAGCTACATCGTAAGGAATACTTGAAAGCTGAAAGCAATCGTCTGCAATGATAATCTGAGTTGGTCGAACAGGTGTGACGTGTAGTGATTGCAAAAGTACATGTCCAACTCTTCTTAAAATCTTTGGATCCCTAGCAAACCATCCTAGATGTGAATATGTCATAAGAAAATCAATTTAGAGAATAAGGGCTCAAACATTTGTGGAACTATTTTTTCAAGATCACTAGATGTGCTGCATGCAACTAGGAAATAAAATTTACAAAGGGAAAATTCAGGCCTAAAATTGAGAACCAAATGCAGTGAAATCTGTTCATTGTGAATTTCTTAACTACATAGCTATAGAGAAAATAAGCATTCCGTCGTGCATAAACTGTTTTTACAAGGTTGGGGGTATATCAACTCAGAATGTGTAATGTAAACACAACTAGAGCGATGCATTCACCCAAAATTAGAGATTTAATAGAGCTACCAAGTTTGCAGATTATTACCCACGGTATCAAAACTTTGTGCCATCGGAACAACTCCCGATTTTGAGATAGCGCCATGAGAAGGACGAAAACCGAAAATCCCGCAATATGATGAAGGCACTCTTACACTTCCCCCTGTATCAGTACCTATAATTTTAACAAAACTTTGATTATTAATCTCATGGAGTGGAAGATTATCCCATCTTTAAAGGAAAAACATAACAAAATTTCAGATTATTAACTAAGGCACTGTTTGGATAAATAACTTGATTAAGCGCTTATAACATTATAGTTGTTTTCTTAAGCTTTCTCAGACAGACTCACAAATTTTATACTTATAGATAAATTCAAATAAGTCGATGCAAATGGAATGGAGAATTGACTGACCTAATGAGAAATCCACAAGCTTTGCACCAACTGCAACAGCAGAGCCACTAGAAGATCCTCCTGGAACTCGGTCTTCTGCACTAGGATTTCTAGGCGTGCCATAGTGTATATTTTCTCCATTTATACTGCCAAAGCCGAGTACCGTGTTATACAATTAAGCTTATAAGTAAAATGAGCAAGTATATTCAAAGTGAATCATAATCTGAACTTACAAATTTAAGATTAGATAAGCATACTTGAGAAACAAAAAATACATTTAGAAGAGCCCGTCCTTTCAATATAACCTCTTCAGTAAAAATAACTTACACAACTTCCGACGATATGGGTTGTGTGCAGTCACAACCCCTTGACTTCATGCAGTCAATTACATCTGGACAGCTCGATCAAGACCAAACAATCCAAATTTCAAGTTGAGTATCTTAGATTAAATAAAAACAAAATCTGCATTGAAATCTGATCGGACGGTCTAGATGTGGCTAACTACCTACAGTCACACTACACTTCCGAAACGATTTAGACAAACAAGTCACAACTTATATGAGTGAAAAACTTGACCAACAAAAAAGAAAGCCAAACCTGTAAGCCATTTCATCCATGACAGTTTTACCAACACAAGTAGCACCTGCACTCAAAAGAGCCAAAACTGTTGGAGCAGTAGAATTAGCAACCTCATGAGTCCTTGCCCAATCAGGATTCCCAAATCCAGCTACATATCCTTTCACATCAAATCTGTTTGACAAAATCACACAAAAACATGCATCAAGTTCAAGATATTCAAATATTGAAGTCAAGAAAATTTTGATACTGTGAATCTAAAGAAAGTGACAAGGATTACTTACATGTCTTTGACTGCAAAAGTGAGTGAATTCAAAGGAAGGTCAGAGGAAGAAGAAGTTGGTGGTAAAATGAATTTCTCCATGAACGCTCCATAGTCTGAGGCTGTTTCCATGTCTGTTGCAAAGTTCCTGTTTCACGTTTTCAACCAACCACAAATGATAACAGCAGTGCCACTTCACTTGTTTTGTGGGTTACAAACTTACAATGATTGATTAAGGAGTTTCTCTTGTCAATAGAAGTTTCACTCCCCATATGATTCTTTTAAGGATATCCAAACATCCAATTTTGATTGGTCAATCCAAAAATCAGTGACTCAACCACCTTCCAATTTTTTTGTCCTTCACTTTGTATCCTATAAATATATTGCATTTTTTATTCTTTTCATATCATTATTTAATTCATTCATTTTTTTTTACTCATTTTCACAATTTCAATTTTAGTCAACACATAGCTTTCTCTACCATTTTTTAACCAAGGCAGTCGTTTTAATTTCCATTTTTACATGTCATTTATCGTTCTGTTTTTTCAATGGTTGGCACAGAGATATGACTTATCAATAGCTTGTACAACTTAGACAATTTTCATCTTATAAGCCAATTTTATGGAGTTGAAATAAAGTCTTAAACAAATGTCATTAGCCAGTAAAAGCTTAAAAATCAGGATTTTGATATTCAATGCCACAACATGAATCCTCCAGCAGTCTTGTTAGAACTCCACAAGATCTATAAAATGATATTGTGTTACTATATAGTACATAATCAGAAGTATCCAATAAAAATATACGTCAACAACTTGTATGGAGAATCACATCGCAGCTAAAGAGGATTCAAACCTGCAATAGCGCTCTTTGATATATGTAAAATTTACTCGCATGACATTATCCAATAATTACAACAAACAAATGAAACAAATAGGGGGAAAAGGAATGAATCTACTCATTTCCATCAGAGTCATCATCAAATATGTACAAGTATGGAATGACAGTACTGCGATCAACCAATTCATTTTGAGATACTTCAGTGTTTTCCCCAGGTGAGCTCCAACCTAATCGTTGAATGTAAACTGCATCATAAGCTTCAATATTCAATCCTGAAGCAAGAAATAGTTCAATCTCATACACGAATCTGTCCGTTCTTGCTCCCAGAAAAGGCCTTGCTGCTTCAGAGACTGAGATCTTGAACTCCTCCTGTTTCTTTTCAGGTGCATTTATGTGTGACTTCTGTTCTTTACTGCAAGCACGAGAATTAACAGTAATAAGAACATCACTCTTTTACATACTCAAATACTAATGTTATGCATGATTACATCAACTTCAAATGCATGAAAAAACTTACCTTGTCCATAATGGTTTGACCACACCATAGATATGGTGGACAATGATGTCAACATCCTCCTCCTAAAGATTAAGCAAAATGAGGTATGAGTCAAGATTCAACAATAAGTAGTACTCATGGTTGTGAAATCGAGATCCATATTGTGAATTGAACCTTATCATGAATCGTAAGATACGTTACTAATAATAACAAGTGATATAGCTAAATTATAAGCTTACATATCATACACAAACCTCAAAATAATTTAATATTCAAGTCATATATCAAATGACAAAAGAAAAGTTGTAAACTATACAATGTTAACAACAAAGAAAGTGGTTGATTACACCAACCAAGTCTAGGCAGTGATTCATTGTAATAAATTTAAATTAGTCAAGATTCAAATCCAAAATATATATACATTAGGAATTTCTATTGACAGGGTTCAATTTTGTATCAAATGAAGATACAACTCACATGTATCGTAAGATACTAATAACCATGGTAGTGGTACTACTGTACTAGTTATGAAAGAAAACCATGCAACCCCTATTGCAGACCGTCTACCAAACAGAAAGCTTGATTTATAATTAGGCACATGCATACAGTAGTAACCAAGAAAATGCAACATAAAGTGGATTCACATAGGTAAGTGGTTCGGATGAGAACAATTTACACTGACCCGAGAGTAAATCGACTAAGAAGCCACTAATTTGATAAATTGGCTAACCTGTGTAAGAGCTTGAATTTCCCTCGTTAACCAAGTTTGAAGCCAATTGTTTGGCTGATGATATTTGCGAGATTTCCAATATTGCGAAACATTGAATATGTCTTCTAAGAAACCTAATCAGAGTTCAAGCAAAGTTAAAAATAAAGCATATAGTAAGAAATCAAACAACATACATCAGACAGCATCATTTAGTAAGAAATTTGATGAACAAAAGACGGTAAAATAAAATACCTTGTTGAGTATAATAGCATTGTAGTCTATATCTGTGTGCTTTGGTTAAGACAAAACTGCAAACACAAATATAAAAGCAAATTGTAAAATGAGAAAATTCTAGTAAATTTTGTAAATTATATAAAATTACTAAGGCTATGTTTGGGGCTATGTTTGGTATCACGGCAGATCACCGTGATTTTTGATTCTGACACAGTCAGCGTGATACCAAAGATGCAGTAATTAAGTTAGGGAAAGTGACAAACCAAGGTTCAACATTGGCATTGGCATTAATATAATGTCGTTGAAAGCAATCTCCGTCAACTCCATATATGATAGAAATATTATCTGTCTGCATAATAATCATAGACATAAAGTTCAAAATCAATAGCATAAAGTAATAACTATAAGTTAAAGAGTAGTAATTAATGAGAAGAGAAAATGCGAACCTTACAAAGGGGACATTTGACGGAAGAAGGTGGAGAACGGTTGTTGAAAGAAAGGACTTTGGTCCAACGGAGAATGCAATTGAAACAAAACTGATGATAACAGTGATCGAGGTAGGAAGGTTGAATGAAAGGTCCGAGGCAAATTGGGCATATGGAATCATTGTTCGGCGATGGCGATTCCATGGTGCTCTCTCTCTCTCTCTCTCTCTCTCTCTCTCTCTCTCTCGTAAATTACTACTAACAATTACGATTAGCTTAGCTTGTTCGTGTTGGTGGTAAATCGCCCCTATAGAAAGAGGATTTATATGATTCTACAATTTTATAGATTAAATTTGATTTTCACTATCACTTATGGGTCTGTTGTTTTTTTTGTTTGATTCACTTCTCAAAAACAATTTTTTTGTTTTTAAAACATTAAAAATTAAAAAGTTTGATTGGTTTCAATTTTACAAAGTTGTTTTTTATACATCAATTTTTAAAATTAAAAAAATAAAATAGGTTTAAAGAGTTTTCTTTTTAAAACAGTTTTCTAAAATATATTTATAACACTCATTTTATTATAAATTAAAAACTAAAATTGTTTCAAAGAATTTTTTTTACATCAAAAAGATAAATTACCGCCGTCAAGAATTAAATCTTAAATTTTTCCTTACTCAATTCATATATTTTTCAGCTCATACTACTTGACCTATCTACACGGACTTTCAAACAATTTTTTTTTTTTATTTGGTAATTTTGTTTTCTTTATGTTAATAATATTTTATTTAATTTTACTTTACTCTAGTGGAGATCCATGTACAAAAAAAATAGGCTTAAACATATATTTGGTCCCTGTATGTACATCAATTTTTCGTTTTAGTCCCTGCACCAAAATTTTTGACAAAATAGTCTCTGTATTGCGCTTTTTTTTTTACGTTGGTTCCCTGCCGTCCAATTTCATCCAAGTGGCAAATATTTTGCCACCTGAACTCTTCCACGTGGCCAAAAAATGTTGCTGACTGGATTAATGAATGCTAGAGGGACCAAAACCAAAAAATTGAACTGAATGCAGAGACCAAAACCAAAAAATTGAACTGAATGCTAGAGGGACTAAAACCAAAAAATTAAATTAATTGCAAAATGACCCATTTAAATTCTAAATTCCTAAATTGAAATTTGTTTCTCTACTCTTCTCTTCTCATCAACCTTTCAACAGAGAGACTCATTGCTAAAAAATATTATCCTGATGATTTCACTTTTAACGATCCCGATCAACAACCGCCCAACCGTGGTGGTTTTCTCGACGCGCTTTCTGATCACGTTGTCAATATTCGCAATGTTGCCTCTCATAATTTCATCAAAAAACTCATCCAAATAGGGCGCAATGATCGACACAAAGTTATTTTTGCCATGAAAGCTGGTTTATGAGAAGAGAAGAGAAAAGTGGAAAAACAAATTTCAATTTAGGGATTTAGAGTTTAAATGAGTCATTTTGCAATTAGTTTAATTTTTTGGTTTTAGTCCCTCTAGCATTCAGTTCAATTTTTTGGTTTTGGTCCCTGCATTCAGTTCAATTTTTTTGTTTTGGTCCCTCTAGCATTCCACGTGGCAGGGTCTAGGTGGCAAAACGTTTGCCACTTGGATGAAATTGGACGGCAGAGACCAACGTAAAAAAAAAAGCGCGATTCAAGGACTATTTTGTCAAAATTTTCGATACAGGGACTAAAACGAAAAATTTGTGTACATACAGGGACCAAATATATGTTTAAGCCAAAAAAATATATGGCGAAGATCCGTTAACTAATAACTCTGAGATACTCATTTTTCTTGGTACTACCTATGAGATACTCATTATTATATCCAAAAAACTTGTACCAAAATAAATAATAAATCAAAATATATTCAAATAACAAAATGATGATTTAATTTATTTCACATTTACTTTACTTTAGCTATCTATTTTATTTTAGGTTTAATTACTCTTTTGGTCTATTAACTATCTAATAAACGAGCTTCATTTTGCCATACCCTATGGCTCAATGGTGGGTCCCACTACCTGCCAAAATACAGCTCTTTCGCCACAACATATGGTTCAATTGAGTTTTGACTTCAAATATAAGGCAAACATGTAAATATTTTTTTTTGACAAAAACACGTAAATATTTTTAAAGTGGGAGATATTGGTATTTTTTGTTTGAGACAAAGATATATGGGTAAAAAATCCTGCAATTAAATATTAAATAAATAATTTAAAAATTGAAATTAGTTTAAAATTTATAGTAGTTAGTCCTTTTATTTGAATTATTATTCAGTTGAATTTCTTACTTTCTAAGCCTTCTAGATATGATCCATTATTAGCCATTATATATAGTGTCTTTGAGACACATTGAAAGACATCAAAAATCAATAGTAATATTTTAATTGTCTTGCCTTTACTTTACTTTACTTTCCTTTATGTTTAGCTCTCTAACAAAAACACCCTGTGCTATTTTTCACTTTGAATTAATCAGTTTCAAAATGAAGTTCATAAATATAGCAATCAAGTTTCTTATGAGGCACAATGTATGTTATGAGACAACAACAAAAAAATATAAAAGCTCCTATGTTAAAGTGTTTGTACATAATAATCTTTTTTTCCTTCAATGAGTACATATCTTCATTTGCTTTTGAAGCTTCATTTTACAAGTATTTAGTTCCAACAATTGTGACTTCATCATTTCAACATCTTTTCTCATCACTTTTATCTCATGATTCATCTGTCTGTTTTCAAAATCTTTGCTAATCCTCATGCTTGTCTGAGGTTTAGTCCTTTGGTGATTCCATCCTTTACTTGACATTGTCCATGACATGTTCACTTGTTCAAGAAGGACAAATGCTGATGATAATTTCAATGGCAACCTATCATTCTCCATCACATGTTGACGCGCTTCGGGTGATAATCTATGGTGTTCCAATACATAGCACACATTTTCTCTATCTTCTTCTGTCAAATTTGGATGTGCCTGCAAAATTGAGTTAAGTGTAAGTTTTCATCAACCATATAATCATTGAGACAATAGCAAAACAATATGTTAACACTTAACATACACTCTCACATCCAGGACTAGAAATTTGGAGCGTGACCGGACAAGGTGTTTCCCAATGATCTAAAATTTAGTGTTAGAAATAATATAAAACCATTGATGTGGCATTTCCTAATAGCTTAAGCTTTTGGGATAATCGGTCATCTGACATGGTATCAGAGCCTCTATGACTAAGTGGTCTAGAGTTCGATTCCCGCTCCCCTTACTTTCTAATTAAAAGTGGAATTTTAAGCATATGGTAGGTGGGCCTATGCATTATCCACGCTTCAAGCCCAATGGGCTCTTGCGTGAGGGGGCGTGTTAGAAATAATATAAAACCATTGATGTGGCATTTCCTAATAGCTTAAGCTTTTGGGATAATCGGTCATCTGACATTTAGGCCGGATACAAAATAAGTTTGTAAGGTGATGATGTCTCCCATTTATAAATTCATTTTCACGCTATATCTAATCATTGTAAGACTCTTAACATTTGATTGCGATTATCTGTAATATCAAACATCGTGACTAGGTTACTTAAAACTTTGGATATAAATTATATAATATGACTATTACCTTTAGGTACATGTCAATAACTTTGTAGAGATTGTCATCGCAGTCTCTAGCATTTTGTGGCAATGCTTCAACAAGCAATTTGAAACTTTCCACTTTAAGCTTCTGATCCCTTGCAACTTGTGATAGATAACCATCCACCAACCTTCCAATTGTGCGAACTTTTGCAGCAGAATCACTTGACATGCCAAGAACATAACATTGTAACACTTTAACAACAACATCAACATCATACAAAGAATCATTATCTCCATGATTCTTAACCAAAAGATCTTGAACACAACACTTTTCCAACATCAAAACTACTCTTCTTTCTAGCATACACAGCAACTCGTCATTGATTTTCAACATCATCCCTGCCTTTAAAAGGTGAAGCAAAAAATTGCAAGATACTGAATTTTCGTCAGTAGGAAGCATTTTAATCAAACACTCAGTTGAGATTTTATGTAACTGAATTAACTGATTTGTCATGTGTTTATCAGTCACATCAGGATCAAGTCCACGTATGACTTTAGAGAACCATTTTGTACTCCAATTTTCAATACAAGAACCTACAATCTCCGATTTCATTCCACGTTTTTTCATAGATTGAATCACTTCAATAAAATGATCTATACGTAGAATTGAAACATCGTCAAGTATTGGATTATTTGGTACTATCGCACATGCTTTCCAAGCTATTGCGTCTGAACAACGTTTCACTAATTGTAACTCTTTGGCCCAATGCGAAATTGATTCGCAACTTTTGAGTATACGAAATGTGTCTTTCCATGAAGATAACATTAGAAAAGTAAGAAATGATTCTGTTTTGGAAATTAGATTTTCTTTTTCAATATCTTCACTCATTTCTAAGAAATTTGCAGCACAATATAATGAAGCTATGTTGGATGGTGTCATATCGAATTTCCAACCGTAACAGAATTTGACAACTAACTCAAATGTTTTTCTACCACCTGGAATATTGTCTATTTGGATAGTACTAGTATTCTCTTCTATGTTACTTCTTCTC
Source organism: Trifolium dubium (assembly GCA_951804385.1). Lineage (NCBI taxonomy): Eukaryota > Viridiplantae > Streptophyta > Magnoliopsida > Fabales > Fabaceae > Trifolium > Trifolium dubium. The sequence continues at coordinate 47,963,461 of OX638064.1, read as the reverse complement.
TGAAAGACAAGCCTATTCAAATATTCACTTCTCGAGACCATGGCAAGCTGAAATATCAACAAACTGATCATTAGTAAAATCACTAAAAGCAATGGTGATACATAAATTATGATATTGTATAAGCTAGAAACAAAAATATTCCACCTTATGCAAGTGAAAGTTGGAATCACCAACTTGTATGATCAAATCATTATCTGAATTTGCTCTGGCAATCCTGCATCATGTAAAGGAAAGTTGTTATCTATCTTTCTTCCGCAAGAAACATATGAAAAAAATTACTGGCTTATGCAAAAACTAGTTAATGATCATATATATGTTTCAATTATGCCATGTATAAGAGGTTGAAGATTTTTACCAGTTTTGGTTTTTCCTTTTTAAGGAATCAGCAACTATAGGAACATTAGCTGGAAGAACAACACATCGGTTACGCTTTCCTCCATCCAAGACACTTTTGCAGTCAATAATTTTCATGATAGTTTTATCAAGACCAGGAAACTCAAACTTGTTATTCATATAATATTTCTTAAAAGAGGCTTTAGTGAGATACAGAAATTGAATTGTGGATATAAGTATATATAGACAGAAAAAGTGTACAACTTTTAGATGGTGTCAAGTCCTTTCATTACTGCAATATTGTATTCGTGGCCAAAAATGTTTCACGGACACTCGTTTTTTCATACGCCCGCGACACCTGATTAATAATGTGTATATAGTATTTGTGGCTTTGAAGAGGGTTTGTTGCCTTTTTCCATTTGTGTCATGTCAGTGTAAGTATTGGAATTAATATGGAGAATTTGACAGTGTAGACAGATTGGATGCAAGACACCATAGCAGATAGTCAATGTTACATTCTCATCCACATTTTTCTATTCACATCGCATTCATCAATTAAGAAGGTGTTGCACAAGCTGTATCAAAGTAATAACTAGAGCCACCTTATAAACCAAAATTGATTCTGGCCTTATGATTTTTGTGGTTAGGAAAATTGCTATTGCTATAACTATTTTATTAAGATAAAGATTCCAGCATTGGTTTAAATGCATAATCTGTGTTTGGATGATGAAAGAAAATGGAAAAGATAATACAGAATATATAGAAAAATGATAATTTTTCATCATTTATTTGAGTAAAATATAATCACCAGACAGACATAAACGGTAGTATGTAAGACCTAGCTCAACTGCAATGCTAATATTGTTTTGTTTGGACATCGTCATTCAAATTCAAACTTGAAAGTTCGCAGTTATATGTGTAAGTTTCTCGCCGCATTCATCACTTCATCTATTGACCCAAAAAATACATAAAGTGCTAACTTTTTGTTTTTCCACTTGTTATTAGAGTATGTTTGGATATGATAACTATAAAAAATCAGGGAAATTGGATTTTTTTTGTCTATTCAAATAACTTCAATCAAATTATCTTCACTTGTAAATTTATTTGGATAGAGTAATAAAATTCTTTTTTAATTTTTGTTGGACTACTTTTAAATGTACAATTTTTTTTGGGATGAAAACATAAATATGAAATATTTGAAACTATGATTTATATCTTTTGGCTTTAAGGGTCTGTTTGGATTGATGGTACAGAATGGAGCGGAGCGGAACGGAATTGAACGGAATGAAATGGAATGGAACGGAATGGAACACATATTCCATTCCATTGTTTGGATATTTTATGATGGAGCGGAACAAATTTCTCACTCCATTGTTTGGAAAGTGAGCGGAATGGAATGAGTTATAACTTTTTCATTCCAATTATACCCTTTATTTATAAAATCTTAAAATCATACATTTTCTACTCAATTCAACCAATAAATTTCACATATTTCATTATTAATTCATTGTCCAACCATAATAAGACTTGTTTTTTTTAGGTATCCATAATAAGACTCTTAATTGAACACAAACCGCCAAATTAAATTATAGAGAAAATGGTGGTAAAAACTATAAAAACTATAATTAAACACTTTTATGATAAAAACTTTTTCGCTACATGAATTCGTTTCAAACAAATATATTCACTCAAGGGAATGTCAACTATATTACTTCAATATCAAATATCATCCAACAGTAGCAACATCATACTTTATACTTTAATTTTGTCTAAAACATTAAGCAGACAAACTAAATAATGAAAGATGAATTTACTTTCAAAAAGTTTACACTACCAAAATAACAATAATTGGAATTCATGTTAAAATAACTAGCAAAAATAAAATGGTTCAATTTAATGTAACACTAAAACAAAATCAAGTCATAATCAAGAACTTGAAACAAAATCAAATCTTGTCAAATGAAGACCAACATAAAGTCTTAAAAAAAAAAAAAGCCAAAAATAGTTCCATTGTAGATAACAATAATCTTCTTCAAGTCCATCAAAGAACCTGCAAAATTGCATAAAAAAAATAAAATAATCAAACTTCCATTTTATTTTATTTTTTTGACAAACTTCTATTTTATAAACCATCTAAAATACATAAAAGTGATAGATAAATAAATAGATTAATTACCGTTAATGAAAGGGATATTGCGGCACAATGTGATGTAACATTTCCTTACGCTTGTCAATTGGAATTCCATTAAAAGCTTTTAATGCATCAGCATTCTTAACAAGATACATGTATACATTAGGTATGGAATTTGATTCAACACCAATCTCGACCAATTCAGCCCAAATATCTCCACCATTAGCACTCTTACTCTGTTTGACCAACTCTACCGTGCTCATTTCAAACACATCAGCCATTTTTTTCAAAGTTGTAGAAATTTCGCCCATGCTTGTATCCTCTTCAACTACCTTTTTAATTCGTTTCTTAGTCCTAGAAGATGATACGTCTTGAGAAGTGGAAATAGAAGGTCTTTTAGGAGAAATTTGGGAATTCTCTATTTCCTCATCAACATCAAATCCCTCCAAAGTAACTTTATTGGTTTCAACCAAATGATCTATTTCCTCGATGGTTGCACCATAACTTTCTTTATCTTTTGCAGCCTTTCTTGCTCTCATTTCAAATGATGTATCTCCATGCTCCCCCCGTTGCTCGATCTTTCCCAAAGAGTTTGGCTAGTTTATCATAAAATAATATAGGTTTGTTTCTCCATTCAGCAGCTTCAGGTTTTGCCTACATAAAAATTTTATCCAAATTCAAACTCTAATAAAAATTACTTGATTAAAATATGTAAAAATTAAAGTAAACAATACCTCAATTAGCTTGTCCCAAACTTCTGGTTCAGCAAGCCACATATTTGTTTTTGCATCCCATCCAAACCCACTCAAACCATTCTTGAAAAGATCGTAACAAGCATTGAACTTTGTTTTGATGTTTTTCATGTGATCTTTTATCTTATCTTTAGAAATTGGTTTGTCCGAAAAGTGCTTCTTCAACTCTTGAAGAATGCTATCCATAGCACTTGTTGTCATACTATTACCATTTTTATTTTCCAATGTTTGTTGATGTAAATATGCATCAATCAAAACCTCATCCATAGCGGTTGTCCAGTTGCATGTTTCTACACCTTTGAATTTCCTTGACCTCTTTGAATTTTCTTCCATATCTAATACTAATAAATAATGAATATAACAATGTAAACAAATTTAAATATGATAATGCCTAAAACTAGATATTAAATATATAATGAATGACATATATCAATCTCTACAAATTCAAATATAAGATTCAATTCAAACTCAAGTTCAATTCACAATTTATAAACTCCAATTCAATCCAAACATACAAAATTAAAACGCAAATAAAATTCATTCAAAACATCAACTATTAGAATAACAATACATTACTAAACTTCTTAGTAATTTATCCACATGGAACCAGCAACATTATCTCTAATTGGTTCTCCACTAATTCTATCATCATGCTCTTCTCTTTGATTTTGACGACCCTCTTGAAAATTATTCTCATTTGCAAGCTCATGTTGTACCTCATCTATTAGAGTTTGATTGGGGTCTTCAGTCATCAAATAATTGTGTAAAATGCAGCAAGCAGTGATGATTTTATTTTGAGTTTTAATACCATATGCGGGTTCAGTTGAAGTTTGTAGAATTGGAAATCTCTTTTTCAACACTCCAAATGCACATTCGATCGACATTCTTAATGATGAATGTCTATGGTTGAATAATTCACGAGCGTTTCGAGGTGGATTTCTAGAATATTCTTGTAAGTGGTACCGCTCTCCCCTATAAGGTGTGAGGAGACATGCCTTTAAAGGAAATCCAGCATCACCCAAATAATACTTTCTATAAAAAAAAATTATGATTTTAATTATTAGGTTGGCAAATATTTATACTTGTAGAAATCTTTTATTTTTTTTGTTACCTTGTGGAACTTTAAGAGGATATGAACGTGTCAATGCATTCTTAACTATTCTTGAATCGGATGCTGTTCCTTCCCATCCAACCAAGACATATGTAAATTTCAAGTCAAATGAACATGCAGCCAATACACTTTGTGTAGGGTAATCTTTTCTACCACGATATCTAGGTGCAAGTTCTGACGGTACTTTAACACGCACATGCGTACAATCAATTGCTCCAATACAATCCTGATATTCAACTTACATATTAAAAGCATATAATATATATAACTTATTAGTATTTGTGTAAGACACAATTTATGTTTACCTTAAAATATGGGTAGAACCTATGGTTGTTAAGTATCTCCGGAGGAACTTGTGTCCCATTAGGTTGTTTCAGAAACATCCCATCCAACTCTATCACAGCATCTAACACTCTATGAAAATGACGACTCACTGTTTCACCAGAACGTCTAAAGAAAAATGATATCACACGATTTCTGACATTATGTCCTACTATGTGAAGAAATTTTGCTACTTGTTCCTCAATAGATGCTCTTCGGGTATGTGTAAGTCCACCGTGATCTCGTGATAAGGTGCACAAGTTTACGAAAGCTCTCGGACCCATACGAATTATATCAAAACATCGATCACTGCCAACAATATGTTTCATAAGCTCATTCCTAACCCTATCTCTATGCTCTGTGATTCTATAAGGTATTTGTGATCTTCTAGACTTGTTTTTTAGCTTAGTGATTAAAACAATAATGATTGATAATTGAACAATCATCATTTGAACCAATTTCAAATATTTAGCTCTTATATCTTCATTGCTCATCTATGACAAATTAAAAAAATAAAAATCATCTTCAATCATTAAAAAAGACTAACAATACATCACCATAGCTAGCAATCTAGATGGTAATGAAGGCACCACGAGTCACTTCAAAATTCAATCAAAATAAAGGCATAAAGTATATCGAAATTTACTATTAAGGTAGTCTAGTTGTTATATTTTTTAACTACAAAAATATATTATTATAAGTAAAAAAGCACAAGGAGCAAAGCTAAGAAATATGGCAACAGGGAGTTTCTATTATGGTCAACCTATTATTCTAATCGTATATCAATTTTGTTTGATGCATTATTAAACTTTGGGGACTTGTATCAAACCTATTGCAATAGGGGTTTCAAAATTAGATGAGGCTTGGAATACGTCTCCCCACAATTTAATAATGCATGATCACTATATATGTATGATCATGTATCACTATATATGTATCACTATATACGTCTCCCCATCGGTTGTAATTTTAAATAATTTCTTAAAATTATTTATAGTTTCATGTATCACTATATATGTATGATCACTTACGATCAACACGTTCTTCGTGTTGGTTACTTCACTTTACTTTACAGTAACAAACACGAGCATTGATATAGGATAAGATTCACATCAAATAAAAAAAAACAAATTTAGGGCACACAAATAAACATACATGAAAAAAGGTTAGAGTTTTACCTTGTTGAATCAAATTTAGTTGAACAGTTTTTGCAAGAGAAGAGAAACACAATAGTGAAGAGTTGATGAAGAAGAAAACAAAGCAAACAAGAAGGAAGAAAAAACCATGAAAAGTAGAATATGATTTGAGGAATGACAAGAGTCTTATTATAAAATATAAAATTGGGGATAAAATTGTAAAACTATAATTATTGTGTATCATTTCATCCAATACACCCCAAATCACTAAAAATCTGAAAAATTGGCTTAATGGGCGGTATTGAATGGAATGGGTTCCATCCCACTCCATTCCATTTCATTCATAATTTGTAAAACCAAACAACGGAATAGCGCTCCATTCCATCCCATCCCTTCTCATTCCATCAATCCAAACAAACCCTAAATGTATTTTAAATATCAATTCACTAAAATCCTCATATTTGTTTAAGTTTAAAAAAAAAATTCTTAATTTTTACCACCATTTTAAACTAGTTCAGGGTCACTTCTGCATATAGTTTCTTTCGATCCCTTCCAAATAAAATTGTGGATAGAATCGTCCGGCGCAATTAGGGCCGGACGAAGATTCAAAAAAGAATAGGAATGAAAGTTTGAAGCAACACTTTTGTTAGTTTCTTCTACTCTAGTTAACGGTCACAACAGAACAAAAGCACAACAATGGCGAAACCCTACATTTGCACAACCCAATCCCTTCCTTCAATTTCAATTCGAACTCTTCCATTCCCAATCTCCAAAATCAACATCGATTCTCGTCTCCGCAATCCCAAATCATTCCCCATTTCAAAATCCCATCAATGCCGATCCCAATTATCGAATCGAAAAATTCTTCAACTAGCTTCCAAAGTCGCATTCAATCTCAAGATCTTACCAGAACCCTTCAATTCCTTAATCGGCGAAATTGCGCGAAGCAATTCGAATGAAATTCGGATTCTGAATCGTCTCATTGGTGGCGTGAAAGGGAAATCAAGCAAGAAGAGAATTGGGAAGAAGTTTATGTTGCCGGTGATCGTGTTGATCTGTGTTGCAGGTTTTTGGTCGTTTAGGGTTTCAGAGTTGGACCTGTTTATGAAGTCATTGTTGTTTTCTGTTGTTGGGATTTCTTCGGTTTCGTGGTTATTGAGAAATAAAGGCGTAAAGACGTGGTTTTTAGGGTTTTTGTTTGGGGTTGTTTTGATGATGGGTTTCAAATTGGGAAAAGAGGATGTGAAATTTTGGGTTCAGAAGCTTAGGACTTGTTTTCCTGTTGCACAAATTGAGATTAGGAATAGAAATAGAAAATGGAGAATATCAAAATGAGAGCATGGTTTATTGTTTTTTTTTTACACTGTTGTAACTTGTTTGATTGATTCAATTCAAATACCAGAAGATTATTTGATGATGATTGAAAATTGATGCAACAATGCTAACTACTGCTCTCAGAAATTGCATTGAACTGAAACTGTTTCTTCTTGTTCAATTAGCAAACTGCAAAACTACAATGTAGTTGGATTTGGATTTGACAGAGTAACTGCATTACGTAGTTACTGTGCCGACCGTTTGATTTAAAGTCGGCGTCTAAAATTGTTTATAGTTTATTTTGTATGTGAACAATTTGAACTATTTGATCTGATTTCAAGATTGATGGCTGAAATTTGCAACAGTGTTGAACTAAGTGAATTTGCAGGCAATATGCATCCAATGTAGCTAGGCTTGTTGAGTGGTCACTCTTAAGGCTACAATCATCTTTGGGGTTTGGATCCTCTCTAGTGATTGATTGATTCTCTTGCTTTCAACCATTGATTTTCATTAATGTTTGTTGTCCACATCATAGTATAGTTGATAGATGGTTCAGATCTGTGTATGACATAAAATTGGAAAAGAATAACAGGAGATGATCCAGATCCTCTTGAGGAATAACATCCATCACATAAAGTTAAGGTTTGAACAACATTTGTAGAAGATTTTGGGTCGTTAAACTTTAATTTTTTTACATTGGAGAAAAAGGAAATCCGAGAAAACATGCGAGTTTTACCTGTGACCCTAGAGAAGGGAAAAAAAAGTTTAATATCTTCACCCGAGTTCAAATTCGGAAGTTCGCATTTATACATGTGCATTTCACTATACAAATAAAAATAATATTAAATAACCAAATATTAGTTGGTCCAGATGATTGATATTGGGCTTGATATGGAGGATCACAGTTCGATCCCTGCAACTACGTTTGGGATGAGACTGAAACCTCACTTAATGATAGACATGACCCCGAATCAGATTAAACGGATGGTGGGAAAAAAAAAGTAACATCGAATAAGATGAATATAGCGTATGCTTGCATCACACGTCTCACTAATCTCTTTCTAGTTAGGAAAATTTCTCTAGCCATCCCCAATCATTCTTTATCCCCTTAACTACCGTTTTTGCCCTTCGGGGGTTTATTAGAAAAATTCGGGAGGTAGATCCCGAACTAAGATTCGGGATGTAGAACTCGAAGTGTGTGCGAAATTTTGAGGGGTATAGGCACAAGTTTGGGACAGATCCCGAACTAAAGTTCGAGATGTAGAATCTGAAGTATGTGCGGAGTTTTGGGAGGTATAGGCACCAGTTCGGGACTGGTGCCTATATCCCTATAAACTCCACACACACTTCGGGTTCTATATCCCGAACCTTCAAAATCTACATCCCAAATTAAACGACAATTTGAGATTTTAGGGGGTATAGGGAATCATGGGGGATAGAGAAATTTTCTCTAGTTAGCGCATGTTTTGTTGTAGCCCAATAGTTCCGAAGCCCAAACTCAGCCCCATATCAATAGCAACAGAACATTAACATTAGGGAATTAACCTCAACCTCAACATTTTAGCAGACAGACGGTGTTCAATTTCATCACCAACAACATTCCTATTCGGAGCAACCAAAACAGGTTTCTCTCATTTCTCATTCTCACTGCATGCATGCATGCGCTTCTTCATTCCCTCTTCTGTAAGTATCTCTCTCTCTTTACACTCTTCTCTTCCTATTATTTCCCAACTCACTCTTCAACAATGTTACTTACTGTTACTTAATTTCATCAACACCATTAAATACCTTCAATTTAATGTAATTATTACTATTTTCTTGCAGAATCATGGTTTCAGCGTGACATGTTTCATTCTCAAAATAAAATGGAACAACCTAAACCCAATACCCTAAAAACTGATACACCTAATGATGATCAATGTTTTCTCCTTTACTTCATTATGGGAACATATTTTGGTCCTGACATCAATGGTGAAAAAAAATCAGTGTTACAAAGAGTAGCTGAAGGACTTCCTTCATATACATGTGATCAATTAACATCTTCTTTTATGAAAGTAGCTGAATTGGAACGTATTTTCTATTATATACTTAGGAATGTTGATAAATCGCTAACCGTAAAGTTACCCTTTTTGCGCCGGTTCATTCAAGGGCTAGAATGTTCAACCTCTATTTGCAATTACCCTCAGTTTACTGATTTGTTCCCTCTTGAATTACACCCTCAATCGAGGTACAGAAGTAGTTATAAGATTATTGACAGTATTGTGTTTATTGATAACCCGGAAACCTTTTACCATAGTCATGAGGATATTGAAAGGTTTAAGAGATTGAGTGGATTGGAGGATTTTCTTGTGGACAAAGATGTTGCTAGATTGTATAATTGTTTGGATGGTAGTGGTTTGCGTAGTAAATCAGTTGGGAAGGCTGAGGTTAAGTCGTGTAGTAGGAATACTAGTTCTCGAAAAGTAAATGAAAGTGATGATTTTTCTGAGATTAAGCATCAATTGCCAGATGCCCGTGCTGTGAAGCCAATTAGCAGTGTTCCGTTTAATGATGGTATGGCTCTCGAAAGTGAAGGGGATTCTGTTAAAGTTAGTGGTCCGGCTGTGTTATTCTTTCCTTCTCGTCCTACTAAGAAGGAATGGTCTGACGTTGTGGCTGCTACCAAGAAGGGTTTTGGATTGACTGGAAGTGCGGCTTTGGGGCGGGTTGGACCCAACATAGGACTTGTGGATATTGGAGAATGTGAAGACTCATACCTATTTCGCATGTCTCTCCCTGGGGTGAAGAGGGATGAAAGTAAGTTTCTTTTTAAATCTTGAGTCACATAATGGCTATTCATTTTAGCTCTAACCTTATGTGCTATATAATAAGTACCTGTATATTAGCAATGTTTCTTTCATGTTTGTGTTGTACATTTTTCTGCAATGAGATTTTGTTGAACGAAATAAAACTATCTAAAGTTCTCTGAAAACTGAAAATGAGCATATATTGTATGTATATGATGATGTGGCCATAGCACTTCAAATAAGAACCATGAAATTTTATCTTTCTCCTTATATGGCATGCCCTTGCACTGCAAATTGGAAAAAGAAAAATGAAAGTAAAATGAATAAAGAAATATGGAAAGAAGCCTATCTAACCGTTGTTTGTAGTTTGATGTTTTGGTAACTTATTGTAAAGGTTCTGAGTATGGTAACCAAAGCTTAATATTGTTAAACATTTTGTTTTTAAGTTTTGATCACTTTTGCAGTAGTTTGTCAAAGAGATCTCACTATATTAGACCAATATGCATTGAATTGAAAATTTATTGATGACTGCAGAGGAATTCAGCTGCGAGGTTGACACCAACGGAAAAGTTTTGATACAAGGAGTAACCACAACAGGAGAGAAGACGGTATCAAGGTACTCTCAGGTGTTTCAAATGCAAACTCAAAACCTTTGCCCGCCAGGCCATTTCTCTGTCACATTTCAGCTGCCGGGCCCTGTTGATCCGCATCAATTTTCAGGTAATTTTGGCACTGATGGGATTCTTGAAGGAATGGTTATGAAAGGGAAGCCTAGGTGATGACAAAGTTCTGTCGGATTGTCATCCTTCTACTAATTCCACGCAGTACTAAGTTAATACAGAATGTTAAAAGATGTGGTTTTGAGTAACAGTATCCTGTATAGTGTCAATCTTAGTGCTGTTTATTTTTTGTGACACATGTGATATACATGCTAAGACGCTATCTTGACATTCTCTTCATGTAGTGGTCATGACATGACTAACTCAAATTTTGTGGACATGTAAGAGTGCTTCACTGATGAATATAGTAAATTATTGAGAGGAATGATTTGAATTTTGAAGGCTACACCCTACATTATGATTGAGAATAAGCTTGTGCTTACCGATACTGCTGCATCAACGTTTCTCTATTTACTTTGGCCGTTTTTGCTTAGAAATATATTTTCCATTTTTAGTGGTGGCTTGTGAGAACCAGATACATGCACAATCTTATGATCCACAATTATCATTGTTCATTAGTTAGTAGTTACTCTTAGAGGAAGGTAACAACTATTCCTCTAAGAGATATTTTATAATGAAGTGTTTGTTTAAGTTGTTGTATTCCAATATAATTTCACATTTTCACTTTCATCTCCATGAAGCTGTTGGATCCATCCAAATGTTGAGTCCATTGGTTTTGACCTCGTCCGATTTTCGGAGGTTGAATTGACTTTTGACATTTTCCAGTTATTTTACTTTTTTGATCCCATCATTACTCAACTGGAAGCCCTTTCATGCCTTGATTAAAGTTCATTCTGTGGTTATGTTATCCAAGCTTCGAACCAGTGGCTCATCTTTACCTCAAAATTATGCAGATATCTATTTACCTAAATAGGTATAAAATGACATAGGAAAATCTTTCAAAAACAAAATAGTGTTTGAGTTGATTTCGTGATAATATTTGAACATTTGTGAATTTCCTATTCAAGAATTTAAGTGTAAATTTAGTGCGCATCAATGTTCGATATTTTTTCCTTGTGTATCCATCCATAAGACTTGAGGGTCACTAAATTCAAAATGCCGTCTAGTTTTGACAAGAAAATGCCATTTACTTGCTACCCTTATAAAATGGAAAAGATGAGAATAAAAAATTAGTATAGCTCTCAAGAATGATATTGCATTGATAAAATTAAGCTTTCATTTTTTGTTAATGTAATTGTTCCTTAGAAAAAGGTAAAGGTGAGAGGGAGGATGTGTAGATGTAATTAACACTCTTCTATTTTTTCACTCAAAATAACACTTCTAACACCAATGGAGGTTATTGATGTGCAAAAAACTAGTATCACCTCATAGAAGGTATATGAAAATTTCGCTTAAAAAAACTACTTACGATAATTTATTGCACTATTGTTAATAAGGATCAAAGTGAATTTCAACCGTTCAATTTTGCACTTGCGTAACTGATGGTTGTTCATCAGTTGTCTGCACTAAGAAACATAGGCAATATATCAGAAGAAAAAAATGAACTATGATCGATATCTCAATTTTAGCTGGTCAAATAAAACACCCTTTGGATGAAACGCAACAGAGCTCATATAAAAGAGCAGAAAAAAAGTGACAAAAGGGCAACTTAAACATAATTATCGTACTGTCTTGATTAAGCTATTGCTTGTTTGGCGGCAAAATATATGATAATTAGTCTATTTCACTGCATTGTCACAACTCATCTCAGTATTAAACAAAGCAGTTCCATATTCAATCAACATCTCCATAAGAGGACACATGAAGGGAAAAGAAAGATTTAAATACTCAATTACTATAATTTATAACATAGACTAATTCTTTTGTACCAAAAAAAAAACATAGACTAATTCATGTTCAGTGCGTTCTCCAACCATACTACACACCTAATAACAGCACATGCTTCCACGCAACATACAAAATTATTATATTTCATCTAATAATGCAAACAAGATTAGATTGGAACCACTGCTGCAAAATCACAATACAGTATGAGATCGACACCTGTACTCAGATACATCTTGTGCTAATAACTGATGAGTCATAAACCATAATTGGTTATTCATCTGTAAATTTCTGATACAACAATAACATTAAGTTGCATTAAGTTGAGGACATTGAAATTTAAAAGCTAGACGATTAAATTTTACTGTGATGTATTGATATGGTCAGTACAATACTATAAAACTTCAACTTTCAACCCTTACAAAACTAATTTATTGCACCAAAGTTCACCTTACTTACTAACCATGACACTTCCATAATAAGCAGCTACTGATCTGAAGGCGATGGCTGTTGCTCTGATGGTTGGGGCCACATTTGAGGTGCCATGTAAGGATGAGACTGCGGCGCATACATGTTTGGATTATGCATCATGAGACCAGGATTTCCAGCTTGCTGTGCATTTTGAGGCGGCATATAGCAATAAGGAATTCCGTCAGCAGGTCCTCCAACAGGCATTGGTCCTCTTGGTATTGATGCAAGCACTTCATCTTTCAAGTCCTCCCGAGGAACAATGTCAACCAAAAAATCAAAGATATCAGTACCTGTGATGGCCGCTGCAATATCATTCTTTTGAAGTGTTCGCCTTTTGTTCTCTTCAGTGTGATTCCAAGAACGCAGGGTTAACTCTAATATGAACATTTCACACGCCCTAGCAAATACAACTGGTGCCTCAGCTGATATCATCTTCACATCCTCATCAGCTTTCATGATTTTCTTAATCCTAGCCAAGGGAAGGCTGTGGTTCTTGAAATCAGTTACCTTCTCAATTTCTTGATACTGATTTCCCCAAAAGGCCTGGAGCTGTTGCTGCTGCTGTTGTTGCTGCTGCTGATGAATATGCTGATAAGCAAGTTGATGTTGTCCGAGCTGAGTTCCATCTGGTTGACCACCGGATTGAATATTCCCAACAGAAGGAACAACCATCCCAGGAGACCCAGTTAAATGGTTGGGCTGATATGGATTACCACCATATGTGCCCATTTGTCCACCACCAACAACTCCCATAGATGGGTTTTGGCCATGACCTTGAGGATCCATTCTGTTCAAATAAAATCAAATAAATTAGTTCATACACTTCACATGGGGCCAAAACAACAATTACATGCAAACAAAGAGGAAATCACAAAAAGAGTGTTGTCAATTGGCGGCGCTATAGCCCACCATAACAAAATTTGAACAAATTGCAGTGCACTATTTACTACAAAGTGTTGTCAAATAGCGGCAATATAGCTCTATAGACTATAGCATAACAAAACTTAAACAAATTATCGTTTTAGGATATGCTATTTAGTACAAAGTGTTGTCAAATAGCGGCTAGAGCGCGGCAGAATTTGATTAAACCATTATTTTTCTATGATTGACAACACTCAAAACACCGAAAAACCAAAAATGGAATTAAAGAAACGAGCTTCCAAATACTACCTTGATTCTCAATTATATATGTGGGAAAAGAAATAAAAGTTCTTAAGGGAATGAAAAATCAAGTATGTATATATATCTCTAAGCATCAAGACAAAAAACTAACAAATTCATCAGCACATATCAAATTCAGTATATAATTATCTCTATGCATGCTCCTCCTCCAGGTCTCAAGTTCGATTCTCTCCAGTACTGGTTTAACTTCTTCAAAAAAAAAAAAATATATATATATATATATATATATATCTATGCATGAAGGCAAAAACTACGAAATTCATCAAAAAAATGTAAATTTTATCTAAATTCATAACATATTTAGAAGAAAACATGCTCACAAGTATATTTTTTCTTCACATAACAACCAACATAACAGAAAATCTAAATTTTTTGTGGGGTTAATATCGGAAGAAGAAAAAAGCAACACAAAAAACCCATCTAGATTATGAAGACATAGAAAAATTTAAACAAAATTAGAGTATTCGAATAGAAAAAGTTGGTACCTTTGTTTGAAGGGTGAATCTTAGTATGAAAATATGAAAAATCTGAAAATTGGAAAGGGAAAGAGGAGAAGGAGAAAATGGATATGAATTGAAAGATCTATGTTGTTATGTATGTATGCATGAGATGAGATGAGAGTTGAAGAAGTTGTTCGAACCAGAAGCACGTTTTGGAAAGTTCTTTGTACGGTGGATGAACAATTTGTTCCCCTTTTGTTATATATAGGGGAGAAAAATTAGGGTTCTTTAGAAATTACTACGGTATCAAATTAAATTAAAAAAGTTGATAAAGATTAAATAGTAGTAATTCTTTGTTAGTCAAAAAAAGAAGTAGTAATTAAACTAAAAATTTGGATATTGTGAATTTGTTCACAAATTTATTATTTTTATTTTGAATGATGTTAAATTTGTATTTGTCTCTAAAGTACTCTTTCAATTATTGAGTATAATATAAAAGAGTCATAAATAAGGCACATGTTAATAATATAAAATAAAAAATCTCTTGAAATTTGTGTATGTAATTTGTAAAATAAAAAAAGGGGGGAATGTTACTGTACAATGGAGAAATTGTCAAGTACCGGTACACTAAATATATTGACCAATAACTATTTGACATGTGTCATATTATATAATTAATATATAAAATATAAATGATGACTTGGATAAAATGTACATTTTTATTGATTAAGTACCAATACAATATATTTTAGCAAAAGTACCATAGAATTTTCCTAAAAAAGGTTGGTAAAGATAAAATGGTAATTTTTTTTGGTAAAATATTACAATAGTTTTTTATTTGAAATTATTAAGTCTGATATTTATTCGAGTTTAAACTTTGAATCTTTCAATTATAGTAATTTTTTAGTAAAGGATCTTTCAATTATATGTGTATGAGTTTTATATGATATTTCTTATTTATTGATGAAAAATTAGTTTTTTTGTTTTAAAAATTTGGTATCTGACTCAAGGGTCAACTAATTTGAGGGGTTCAATTTCAATGTCAATTTGTAGAGACTTTATTTAAAATCAAAGTTTTTGTTTTGTATAGACTAGTTTAATAACGAGTTTTAATAATAACATATCAAATGATTTTTAATTTTTTCTAAAATTTTGTATGAATAATTTATATGATACAAATTTCAATCTACAGTGAATTTCGCAAAATTCATTTCATTATATTGAAATCAACAACTTATACACCATACACGATATAATTCCCCTTTTTTTTTAACACCATAATATAATTCACTTATGAAAGAAATCTTTGGCCTATAAGGTATAAGAAACATGTTTTATCGTTTGAAAGGGGTGCTTAAAGGAACTTCGAATATAATAGAATGGTGAAATGTTGTTCTCTTAGGACCTTTAGCATTCGCATTGTCAAGGAATGAAGCCCAAAACAATCAAAAGGCCCTCTTCAAAAACAAAACAAAAAATGTTGGTCTAAAAGTAAAATACAAACATGTTTGTGGATCTATGTGGGTGTGTGGAGAGATCATAAGAATGTGCATATATCATAAGGAAATTGCTTTATCCGCCTTTTAAATTACTCCCACGCCCTCTAAAGTACCTAAATTACCCTTCGGAAGATATCTTCCGAAACATGGTAAAACCAAAAAATTTCGGAAGATATAATACGAAAATTCATAATTTTTGGTAGATACGATTGGAAACACAAATTTTGGTAGTTACGATCTGAAATATCATATTTTTCAGAAGTTACAAACCGAAAATATCAAATTATGAGAATTTTCTCCCAATTTGGTAGTTACGATCTGAAATGTATATAATTTTGGTAGATAAAATCCGAAAAAAAAGGAGAAAACATAATCAGTCGAAACAGGTAATCTTTTAGGTTTTTCACGTTTTCAAGCTATAAATCATCATTTATTCGCTCATTTGGAGCATCACACACTCATTTGAAGGCTTAAAACAGGCAATCTTTGTTTTAAAGTGATTAATTTTTGATTTTTTTTAAGAAATTCTGTATACATAAAATATGGAAGATAACTTCCGAAACCAGATTGGTAGATATCTTCCGAATTTTCTCCCAGTTTGGTAATTACGATCTGAAATATATATTATTTTGGTGGATAAAATCCGAAAAAATGCATTTTACAGATTATACAATCTAAAAATTTTATTTCCCTAAATTGAGGGTATTTTTGGGGGGCCTGGGAGCATTTTAAGGGGTCTAAAAAGCAAATTTCATATCATAAATCATTCAACAAGGTCAAAGACTCAATTCGTCAAAAAAAAAAAAACGGTCAAAGACTCAAAGCGTGGATAACCATTAGTGTTATTTAGCAATGTTATTTTTTTTTTTTTTTGGCAAGAGTGTTATTTAGCAATGTTATATTGTTCATTGAAGCTAGTATTTTTATTGCAAAGATGTTAATTAACCTTAATCAACAATGGCGAGTAACCATGGATGTAGGAGTGCGAGGAAATGGGTAAATATTTGATAGAAAAAAAAAATCATTGAGGCCAATTGTTTCTTGCAATACTATTATCAAAGCTTAAGCAGTTGAAGAGGGTAACCATGTGAGGAGAATGAGTAGAGGCTTAATAGGGAAGAAACACGATAAGAAGGTTGCATGGGAAATTAGAGACCAATAGTAAATAAATCTTGTGTGCATCCACATTCCACCACCTTAACTGATTGAGCGAAATTGAGTTAGGTGCAGTTAGTGCGTGTCCGCGTCAATGCAGTAACTCGTTGTAGTCATCCGATCTTAATTTGATGGTTGAGATGGTTTATAATTACTTTTATTATTGTATAATATAAATCGTCCGATCTAATATTAATGATTGTGATAAAAAAAAATGTGTGAAACTATGTGTTATTCTATAGTAGGGAATTTCGGTCTGTGATTGAACATATAGACAATGCACATGCACCAACAAAATCATATAGACAATAACAAATCACATGGAGATTTTCAAAATTAAAATGAATTAGTAGATTTAGGGTCTTTTCACTCTTTTCTTTCATAAACTATTTTATTTTTTATGAGAAAAAACATAGAAACTTTAAAAACTATCTTTTTTAGCCAATTCAAAAATATCTGATCAATTTTTTTTATAAGGAAAAATTGAATAAAACTCATGTACCAATTGGCGATTAAACTTAAAAAGCGTAATTTATAGGAATTTAACTTTGAAATTTATTATTTTACAAGTTTAAAAAATTGAGTAAAAAATTTGATTTTATTTACCTCGCGGCCGAACTCTGAATTATTATGACTTTTTTCCATAAGAACTAGAAGGTGAAAACAAAATTAAAAATAGTTAGCTTCCACTCTATTTGGTGGAAATCCCTCTGTTTAGAGAACACCTCCACTTTACATGAGTGTGTGTGTTTTCTTTCGGTTCCTCACTCTTTTTTTTATATAACTCATTTGTTCATTGTCTTTTTCTTTCTTTTCTATGTTTTCTTTTATGTTTATTCTTTATCTTTTGTTTCTTTTTTCTTACTTTGTTTTCATAGTTTAACGAGAAAGCCTATACTTTATATGTGATTGATATTTCAGTGTATCTAGTAGGCATTATATGAATAGTGCCAACAACACACATTTTGTTAACACATTTTTTTGTATTGGTTAATTTTAATATGATTTTTTGACAATGGTTATTCTCCATTTTTTAACATTGCTTTACGTAAAATCAAAAATCAATAAATAAAGTGGTTTTATAAAAAGAAAAGTGTGATTATATACTACCCATAATTAAGTACTAATAATAAGTAAGCTTTTTTACACTACCAATATTCAATCTACAAGATAGACTAATCCGATTTAAGATGAATTCGAATATCAAATTAATTAATCTCCTCTCAAATACAAAAAGACAGAAGGTAAGTGTGTGTTTGGTTTAGCTTTTGAAGGACCCGAAATCAATTCTGGAGGTGTAGAATTGATTCTGGATTGATTTTATAGTGTTTGGTTATACTAAAACAGAATTGATTCTGCCTCCAGAATTGATTCTACAGGAAGCTAGAATTTGTAGCTTTTAGCTTTAAGTATGAGTTTTACACTGAAATTTATATTTCAACTCACTTTTACATAATTGTATCCAAACATAAATCAATTCTACTAAAATCAATTCTGATAAAATCAATTCTATCAAAATCAATTCTACCAAAATCAATTCTATCTAAAGTCAAACTAAAGATACCCTAAAACTTGTTTCTTGTTTTCTGTCTAGATGTACAATTATATTTCAAAGAATGCTAAAAAAAACTTTCAACCTTAGGGATGTGGTCCCAGCATTCAATTGGATCTGTCCAGAAATAGAGGAGAGGAATATAATTTGTGTTCACACTTAAACACATGAGTAAAAACAGAGAAAATGAAAAAAAAGAGAAAAGTTATAAGTTAAATTTTCCTTAATAGTCAAATATTAATGATTAATTTGGTAGAGAAGGAAAAATTTGTCCAAGAATTGAACTCTAAATATCTTTCATAAGGCTTTTAGTGGAAGTGTCGGATGACACACCCACCGTGAGTTCGTGATAACAAAATGCACTTAGGCCCTGTTTGGTTCAGGGTTTTTAGAGGGGAGGGGAGGGGAGGTGAAATTTAAATTTTTTGTGTTTGGTTCAATTTTTTAACCAGGGGAGGGGAGGGGAGAAGTAATTTACTTTTTTATCCTTAATCTTATAAACTCAAAATAAGGATTATACTATAATGGATACACTATGTCAAAAAATATAATGGATATATATAACAAAAAAAAAATATAATGAGTAGAAAACTTAATTTTTCAACAAGGATAATTTAGGACTTTAATAAAAAAAATGAGGATAGTTTTGTCAAACATAATTGAAAATCCCTCCCCTCCCCTCCCCTTCTTAAAAATCCCTCCCCTCCCTCCCTTCCCCTCACTTGAACCAAACAGGGCCTTAGTATTCCAATTTGAGTATGGATCATCTCCAATGATAAAATCTCAGTCACTCATACCAGTTTATCGTATGTAATTAAAGATATTAATTGATAGATAAAGGGCTAATATCAACATATGATGATAAGAAACATGAAGATGGCTAGAGAAGATCCAAATCATTTGCAATTCATATCACTAAACTGGACTCAAATACACCTTTAACTAAGGACGTGACACATAAGGAGTTAAATAAATGACATGTTTGCAGCTGATTGATTTTTAAGGAAGGATTGGTGAGTGAAAATGAAGAGATTAAGTGGAGTAGATACCCATCATTTTTCTCTCACTTTCAAATGATTTGACACTATCTTATCTTATAGTTATTTATAGTGCATTGAATTTTAGTGCACAAACAGATTGACTATGGATTCAATTAGAATATAAGCTAGTGCTTCTCCTACTAAGTAATACTAATATTTTCCTTATGCAAATAATTGGTTAGCTCAAAATTTAAAACTATTGAACTCTAATAATTTATAAGTTAGATAAAACTAGGTGAAAGAAAATATAATTTATCCATCTACAATGTATGATTAGTACATATTTTAAAAGGTAGATGAACACCTAAAACTTAATTGTTTAAGATAAATTTTGAGTAATTTAATCACCAAATTAAGAGCATGTGAGACTCTGCCATTGCCTTTGCAGTGACAGTGAAGCACCATGTCCTGCTCATAAGGTTGTCCTAACACTAACACTATCACAGGACACAGCAAAATAAAACAAACATCATATGATAGATCAGATAAATCCCTTAAACCTTGCACATTTTTTCCTAACACTGCAACAAAATTTAATGGACCCAAAAAAAAAAAAGACAATAATAAAACCTGAAAACAAACTAGTCAATACTACTAATAATAATTAATTAATCACTTTACATGATACTGCAGCTCTCAGTGTTCTCATCACTGAAAACATGAGTGATAGGATCTGTCATAGGGTGTGATGGCATTGGTGGTGGTGGCATATATCTTCCTCCTCCATACATCATCTGCGGCGGATACATGTTGTTCATTGCTTGCTGCTGCTGAATCTGTTGTTGCTGTTGTTGTTGCTGATGTTGTTGGTTCATCATCATAGCCATATATTGTTGCTGTTGTTGCTGCTGCTGTTGCTGATAAGGATTTGGTTGCATCTGCATCTGCTGCATCCCCGGATAATAACCCCCGTTCATAGCCGCGGCAGCTGCCCCGGCCGGTAACCCTTGCACGGCCGGCATGTTCCTCATTTGGTCCATTGAACCCATCATCTGGCCCATTGGACCCATTCTATTCATTGCACCATTCTGGCCCATCGGATTCATCCCGCCCATTGGGCCCATATGGCCCACATTACCATTATTGTTACCACCATGACCATGACCATTATTATTGTTATTAGCCTTGGCAGTATTACCTTTTCCATTTCCATTTCCACCCTTACCACCATTTTTACCATGAGGAGTACTAATATCAAAATCTTGAAAATCAAAATCAAGTTTGTCTAATTTTGATCCACCTTTTTTACCTTCTTTCCCTTTGTTGCTGTTTGCACCTCCTTCATTGTTTTTGTTCTTGTTTGTTTTGTCACCTGCACCTCCCTTCTTACTCTTTTTACCTAACCCTAGAATCTTACCTAGAAATCCACCACCACCGCCACCATCTTTCCCTTTTCCATTCTTCTTCTTCTTGCTACTACTATTATTCTCACCCTCCCAATCACTACCACCACCGCCGCCGCCCTTTTGCTTTCCATCACCTCCTTTGTTCTTTTTACCACCTCCTCCATCTTCACCACCGCCGCCACCACCTTTCTTCCCTCCTCCTGCTCCTCCATTACCATTTTTTACCTCGCCGTAATTTCCATTTTTACCCTTCATTTGCATTTGCATAGGTAGATCTAAAACATCACCTTTTTTGGCATTTAGAAAATTACCAACCCCACCCCCACCACCAAAACTATTACCTTTATGGTTGTTCATAGCAGCAGGCACATTGATCATACCACCAGGCCCCATCATCGGTGGCCCACGACCATTACCCATCATAGCCATCATCTTGTTATTATTATGCATAGGATGCCCAAATCCTCCATTGCCATGTTCATGACCATGACCATGTCCAAAATCATCATCTTCATCATCATCAAAATCATCTTCATCATCATAGTCATCAAAATCACCATCACTCTCATCAAATTCTTCATCAGATAAATCAAAGTTCACATGTTTCTGAGATTTGTTAGGCACTTTCAGATCTTTACCCCCTTTAGGATTCTGAAACTGTGCTACTTGAACACCACCTCCACCACCTCCACCACCACCTTTCTGACCCTTTTGATTCTGAGGCTTATTGTTCTTACCACCTTTGTTGTTGTCCATTTGCATGTTCTTAAACTGAGCTTGTTGTTGTTGCTGTTGTTGAAAGTTTTGATTTTGATTGAACATGACGGTTCTCTGTCCACCCCATAGTTCAGCATGTTTTCCTGAACTTTTCAGCTTTTTGATGAGTTTTGCTGGATCTACATGACCAGACACCAACACTTTCCCTTGTTCTGCATCTATATTCACAGAATACACCCCTGCATCACAACAAAAAACAACACACACAAAAAAGTAAGCACTTAAAAAAAAAAACAGTTTTTAACTTCAAATCTAATCTAGCCCAACACAAAATCTAAGATACATAAGCACTTTAAAATAACAAAGTTTGAAACTTTAGATAAATTAAACAAGTGAACAAGTAATTAAGGAGAGTTTTGAAACATGGGAAAAATGTTAGTTAAACCGACATAGTAAAGTTTATGTTTTTTGTTTTGACAGAAACCGACATAGTAAAGTTGAGATGTGAAACAAATTAGAATTTGAAAAAGCAAAAGCAAAAGACATGAAATTAAATGTACCTTCAATTTTCTGAAGCAATTTCTTTACTTTCTGTTCACAACCTTCACAGTGGATATTAACCTTGAGAAGACAATTCTACATAAAAACAAACAAAGCAAAAAAACAGTTAAGCATAAGCACAAAAATCTACTCTAGATTTAACTTAAATTAGCAAGATTAATGTTTAATTAAGTTATGAACAAAGAAGAAGAAAAAGGGTGTACCTGAATTTTCATCATATCTTGTTTACTCATATTTGCAGGTTCACTTAACAGAAGTACAGAAGAGAAATTGTGAGTGTGAAGAAGTAGAGAGAAGAAAGAGTAGTTGAAGAAGATATTTGTTTAATTTCTAGAGAGCTAAAAGGGTATTGTTGGAATGCATTGGATAGTTCTATATTTGTTATTTTGCTTGAAAAAATATCCGTACTATTTAGGCACATTCACAAGTACTGAAAGAAAAAGAAGAGAAGAGAAGAGAGAAGTTTTTGATTGCAAGATAATAAACAGCTATAAACTAGGTTTGCTATGAGTTGGCTTTATCACTAGTGCTTTATATTAATACAAGTATATAAAAAGTAGGCTTAAACATATATTTGGTCCCTGTATGTACACCAATTTTTTGTTTTAGTCCCTGTATCGAAAATTTTGACAAAATAGTCCCTGTATCGCGCTTTTTTTTTTGAAGTTGGTCCCTGCCGTCCAACTTCATCCAAGTGGCAAACGTTTTGCCACCTGGACCCTGCCACGTGGCCAAAAAATGTTGCTGACTGGATTAGAGGGACCAAAACCAAAAAATTGAACTGAATGCTAGAGGGACTAAAACCAAAAAATTAAACTAATTGCAAAATGATCCATTTAAACTCTAAATCCTTAAATTGAAATTTGTTTC
This sequence comes from Trifolium dubium, assembly GCA_951804385.1. Taxonomy (NCBI): domain Eukaryota; kingdom Viridiplantae; phylum Streptophyta; class Magnoliopsida; order Fabales; family Fabaceae; genus Trifolium; species Trifolium dubium. Next base: position 47,940,240 of record OX638064.1, on the reverse strand, counting down.
TCTACTCTTCTCTTCTCATCAACCTTTCAACAGAGAGACTCATTGCTAAAAAAGATTATCCTGATGATTTCTCTTTCAACGATCCCGATCAACAACCGCCCAATCGTGGTGGTTTTCTAGACGCGCTTTCTGATCACGTTGTCAACATTCGCAATGCCTCTCATAATTTCATCAAAAAACTCATCCAAATGGGGCGCAATGATCGACGCAAAATTATTTTTGCCATGAAAGTTGGTTTATGAGAAGAGAAGAGAAGAGTGGAGAAACATATTTCAATTTAGGGATTTAGAATTTAAATGGGTCATTTTGCAATTAGTTTAATTTTTTGGTTTTAGTCCCTCTAGCATTCAGTTCAATTTTTTGGTTTTGGTCCCTGCATTCTGTTCAATTTTTTGGTTTTGGTCCCTCTAGCATTCCACATGGCAGGGTCCAGGTGGCAAAACGTTTGCCACTTGGATGAAATTGGACGGCAGGGACCAACGTCAAAAAAAAAAGTGCGATACAGGGACTATTTTGTCAAAATTTTCGATACAGGGACTAAAACGAAAAATTGGTGTACATACAGGGACCAAATGTATGTTTAAGCCTAAAAAGTACTAGTGGTTTTTTTTAATATATATAATACTATAATATAAATGATCTTTTATTTATATATAAAAAATTAATTCTTGAAATCAAATATTTGATCTAATGTTAAAAAAATATTGAGTATCATAGTAGATGTGTCAGAATTACGGTAATTAATCGTGATTTTGTAAAAGTTACGATTTGTAATTTTTAAAAATTACAGTGGATCATCATAATTCTGACAAATTCACTGCATTGTGGCGATTTACCGTGACTTTGTAGAAATTAAAATTTATAATTTCTAAAAATCACATTGGATCATTGTAATTCTGACACATTTATCTTAATACCAAAAAGTTTTTCACATAAAGATTTTGTTTATGTTATTCTAAATTTTTTATAAAAAAAATTATAATTAGTACCTGAATGATAATGATGCTTGAATCGAACCCTTTGATCTCACTGACAGCTTAATACTTGCCATTGTTGCTCCTAAATAATAAAAAAGCAACTATCTTTTAATTGTATACAATTCTGAAAAAAAAAAAACTATATCTTTTTATACACTGTGTCTATATTTTTTCTTCTTTTACAGTATAATAATAATAAAAAAAAAAAAAGACAGTACTGTTTGACTAACTTTTTATAGTTTAGCATATTCAATTCTGTCATTGGGCTAGCCATCTCCAATTGGGCCTAAAATAAATAACTTAAGTTTACCAAATATTTACATTATAATTTTAATAAAAATTGTGTGATGTTGTGATTAATTCACGCTATAACAACCGTAATCCATAACGCAGCCGTTGTAATAACTGAAATCGCAAAATCCTTAATACAAGGGTGACTTCGACCGTAACCACTATTTAAAACCTTAGCATGTAAGTTAACTAGTGACACATGAAAAATGTTCAAAGAGAGGAACAAAATTGTGATGCTTGTATTGTTGTGTGGCCTTGCGTGGAAGCAGAGCACAAACCATGATTTGTAGACACAGTTGGAACGTGAGTGAAGTTAGTACTTGAGAAGTTCAATTCTTGTAAGAGATAACTTGAGCTAGCTTGTTAAACAAAAAAAAAGACTTTGAGCTTATTTTATGTTTAATATTCCTTTCAATTAGTGTCACGTTAATATAACTATAATGTTTTGTTTTGTCATTCAATTTTCACGTGAAACCTGGGACTGGGAGTCTGTGACTTACTGGCATGCTTCACAAATGACAACCGCTTTGTTTTAATTTGTTTCCTTTAAACAAAGTAGCGGATTACTATTTTTAGTGGGCAATGTGAATGGTGAACACTACACGTTTTGGTCTTTAAAAATGAAATTTTAATCACCAAATTATTTTAAATAGAGAATAATTTTATAATTTAAATTTAATATCTTCAAATCATATATTTATTTATAATTTTGTAATTTATAACATTAAATTATAATTTTTAATTGAATTTGTGGTTGTTTAATTATTTGACTTGTTTAAGAAGTTATTATATCTAAAGCGTTACATTTTTTTTTTTATTTTCATCCTCTTGTTCTCAAGGGGAGGAGCTCTATTAGTCTAGATTTAAAATTTGTTTGTTAAGAACATTTTTTATGCTTAACATATATTTCAGTTGATTTTTTATAAATTTTTCCTGATAATCCAGTTGACTTACCGGTGCGGAGTTCTAGGGCATTCCATAAGCTACAATTTGCGCACCCTCAACTTATCATACACATGAAAAAATTATAGTCGTTAGATTCATCTCAACGACTCTCCACCTTTCACGAAGATGTAGCGTCCGTCCATACAGAAATTCTCCGATATAAGTTTGACTTTCAGGCCACCGTGATATAATATATATTACCTTAATTTTTATTCATTTCGTCTCTCTCCCATATTGACTTGGGTGTCGGAGTGTTAACTTTATTTCGTAGATACCTCTTTTTCCATAACAATTGCATAAAGTCGCAACCGAAGTTTGAACCACCGTCATAAAAAATGATTCTATGCATTATTTCTGTTAAAAAAAAAGGTACTTGACATTGATATTCAATCTTAGATCACATAACAGCACATATTTAACAAAATTGAATCTTAATTATGATTCTATTCTTGATAGTAGAATTTGTTTTGAATGATGTTGCCTTACCTTGCTTGCTCCAAAAAGGCTTACAATTACAAGAGTGTTTAATTTATCGATTAATGTTCTGTTATGAAAGTGTAGAATCATCAGAACATGCCTTGGACTTTCACAAAAGGAAGCAAGGCAGCATGAAACATAAGAGCTGTCAGTCAAGGCTAAATAGTTAATCAATCTGAAACTTGGTTTTGTGTGTAAGAAAGCAAAGCAAGGAAACACACACACAGCACAGGGACCTCTCAAAGACCCATCCCAATATAATGGTTCTACTGACAAATTAATACATCCAAATACTACACTCTAAAACAATACTACTGTACACATTCACTTTTTTAGACTTAACTATCGCTTTTATCTTCAATGTGTGACGCATTGTTGTTACCTTGGATACTTCAAAATTAAAAATAAATTGTATGTAAGTTGTTTTTAATTAATATATAAGTTTTGTTAGTTACAGTACAATATTATTTTTCTCATCAAATTAGTTTTTAAGTAGTTAGTAGTACATAGTAATAGATTAAATATAAAAAAATTGAAAATTGCAAACACCAAGGCAATAGACGTAATCGCGCGTATGAAACAAGTAATAAATATTTGGTCTATTTAATCGGATTCGGGTTCATCTGTCATCAAATAATTTCAACTCTCTTTCAAACATAATTATAGAAGATCGAACTGTGATCTTCCATATTAAGTGCAACGATAATCATCACTGAATCCATTAATATTTAGTCATATGAGAGTTACTTTGATGAATTTATCTTTACATTATAGATTTCGGAACCAAAGTTGTTACTTACTTTTTCTAAAAAAAACAAATTATAGGAAAAACACTGAAAAAATGTTTGGACCTTGCTTTTGCAACCAAAATCATTCTTTTGTGAAACCGGTTGAAAATTGATGTTCCCATTTCTTTTCTTTTTTCTTTTGTAATCCTTTCAAAAAATTTAAAAAATAATCCGTAAAAGATTTTTATAATCTTCAAAAAAAGAACCCCACCACCACAATGGAAAACACATACCATAAAATCCAAAGTTTATCAAAATGCTTTTAATTTTATATGGTGCAAGGTTGGTAATTTTATAATTTTTTTCTTTCACTTTATCACTCTCCTTTCTTTTTCTAATACACCTTTACTTGACTATTCAGCTAGTGTATAAGCTAATCAATCTTCATATTTGTAGTGTGCTAATGTGATATATACAAATGTAATATATTGAAATATCTTGAATGTGAACCCTCATTTATTATAAAATATGAGTATATATTTTATTTTCTAAAAACATGCACTAAAATAGTGTTTACTATTCCTATGCATAGCATCTCTAATATAATTATATAAAAGATGTCTGTAGAAATAAATAAATATAAATATTTAATTTGAGACTGTGAAGTGCCTCCCTAAAACGCATGACATTATAAAGGAAGACTTTGTTGAATTAATGGCAATCACAGGGGGGAGACACGTTACATAATCTTGAAAATATTTCTCCCACCTCCTCTACAAATTAAAATGGCCAGATATGTGTACCACAGTGTGATACACACATACATCACACCTCTATTATCTAATATATTTACTACCATGTTGTATCTATATCTCTATATAAGGAGATTAAGAAATAATCCGGAAATCATCCAGATTAGATTTATAAGTAAATTAGACATCATATATTTACTCAAAATTTTAATAGTCAAAAAAATTTAATTGTAAAAAAAAAAAAATTTACTCAAAATTTTAAGATATTAGACTTATGGTTCTTTTCATTTATAATATGAGACTTAATTCATCTCACAATTATCATAATACTACCTCCGTTCATTTTATAAAATCCAGTTTGACTAAATACACTATTTATATGTTTTATTTTGACTGTATTTTTCTAAGGTATATAAATGTAAATATTATCATCATATAAGATCTTGTTTTGATTTGTTTCGATACATATTTTCATAATATTAAATTTTTACAATTTTTATTAATAGACAATTAAAGATATTCGCAATCAAAATTATGTATTAACAAACGTACAGTGATCAATAAGGTTTTATATTTTGGAACAGAGAGGAGGTAGTAATATCCATAAACAAATCATCTGTTTATTATTATTGGATTTGATAAAGACATGTTTTTTGTCAAAAAATAATAACTTAGATTTGTACTTTACTTTCTCTACAAGGAGCAGCAGCCTTCCCCTTCAACCTTTCCATTGATTGGGTTAATACATACTACATTTGACCCGAATTTGTGAAATAAATAAACTATTGAACCTAACAAGTAACAATAATAAGCAAGCACATGATTAGTTAGTAATACAAACAATAAGCACATGACATGAGAGTAATTATTGAATGTTAACTTTCTCCTAGATATTGAACCAAATTGATTGTCAAAAGCCAATGAAATATGATTATGTGAGTTGAATTTAACTAACCAATGGTAGATATAAGTTAGGTTGGTATGGTCAGTTTCAGATAAAGACCTTACATAATAAGATATCTTGTGATAGCATATGTGTAACTAACATTACTAGACCTTGAAAATAAAAACAGTACAAAATCTGGCTTCTATTGGACGCCAACCTCAAAGGGTGTTTGTAGCTAAATAAGCCACGCAACCTTAGATTAGATATTTTACATATACATACTTCATACTCAAGAAAGATAACCGACCTTGAAAATATCGTGCAGGTAACACTCGTGACCAAAACTTATGCATGCACTGCTACACCATATTATTGGATTGGATTTGATATGATCATTAATTTTCACACACCGAGATTGATTGCATGTCCTTTTAGCTTGTCGTTAGTGCGTTGGTGTTTACATAATGATAATAGTATTAGTAGTGTCATAATATGGGAAAAAATTGGCAGATTTAGTTATTTCACGGTTGAATTCTGAATTTTCAATTAGGTGTTTTTAGGTTAATATATAAAAAAAAAAATGATATGATATGTTTTATCACTGTTTTATTTTTGAGAATGTAATTCATTGTCATTTTGATTTATGAATATATCTACAATTCTCTATTTTATTTATCACTTTAATCATCAAATATATTTTGTCTTTTTTACTAGTCATTTTTATTTTCAAATATGTTTTTAAATGGTCAATTTTGTATCTAACTTAATAGCCAATAATTTTGAAAAATCTAATATATCATAAACCTACGAGGACCATTTAAAACTAAAATAATATTTCATATAAAATAATTCACCGAAATTAACACAAATAAAAATCAAATCTAAAATTTTACGAGATATATACTTCAAAATTCGGATCAACCACCGCTAAATCAACTCAAATGGGTGTAGTGATGTGTGTGAGTGGTGGGGATAGAGTAACGTGACGTCGTTATCAAAAGGAATGAGGCCCTCTGGTAGAGGAACATGTGCCCTTAGGAGGGTAAAGACTTGTTTGTGTGAAATTGACTAGATAAGGGGGACCCCAAGCAGAAAGGGCAGGCAAGTTAGTACAGTGGAGTTGTTGGGTAATCACTTCACAGTTACAACAACAAAGTGCTTAATAATTTGATGGGAGAGGGAATTGAATTGAGGGCTCAAAGTAGAAGGGAAGGGCCACACTTAGCCGAAGCTAGCGGGAATTGAATTATTGGACTGAACTGCTCCTAATTTCATCATACTGACAACATGTGTATAAGGAAGGTGCAGGGTATAGTCCTAAGTTGATATTAAATTATACCGTTTGCATCTATAAAATTAGGCGGATGTATTGAATTGAGATTTTGAAAGATTATTTTGATAAAAAAAGTTTTCGAAGATTTTAAAAGGTTTAAGAAGTAACTATTTCTAGCTTCAGTGTAGAAGCATTTATGCAGTATACTCACTACTAAAACAAATACTCTCTAATTTATTAATCAAAAATATCAGCAATCAAATCAAGTTTAATCAGTCCAAATAGCAAGATGAATGTCACTTCAATTAAGGACAATTGAATGTGAGTAAAAAAAAATTATCTAATCCAAAGGGTCCAAATGTCGAATGAAGGTTGTAGGAATTTCATGTTTTTTTTTTAAAAAACATGGGAAATTGATAATTAAACTATAAGATTCCTGTTTCATATTTTCAACTCCGGAGATGTGAAAACAACTATTTTTATGGGGCATGATCAAAAGTTTGAATTAAATTTTGAATATGGAGAAATGCATGTCATGAAATGGGGAAACAGAGTCAGACGTGAGGCGCAACATTTAACCAATAGCCGAATGAGGTAATTAGTAAAAAAAATTATAGGCGAATTGTTAGTAGGATAGTTTTGGCTATAAATATACATTGTAAGTAATCATTTTAGAGACACAATCAATCAAATTTATCATATTCTCGCAATGCAGCCAATCTAACTGAATGCAATGCAGTCAATCGTAACCCCGGGTAGAATGGCTCTCTTAATTTTTCTTGAATTAAGTCTCTCAATTATGTTCAATCTGTCTATATATATTAGGTCCCTAAATTAGAGTAACACAAAACAAACATAACCTCAGCTCTCTCACTCTCAATACCACATTGATATTTGAGACAATGGGACTTGACTGATATGCTTTATTTTGAAGGGGTTGGATCCAATCCAAAGGCAACTTTAAAGTAAAAGATACACTTGCTTCCTTGTCTCCGCTGATATTCTCAATTCTCACTTTTGTTACATCCATCTTTTTTATTCTTTTTGGACTCTGTGTAATATTTGTGTGTGGGGAGCAGGACCACACTTTGTTTATTTCGTACACACTTCTTCTTCCGTTTCATTTTAAGTGTTTTCCAAAAACCCTAGCGTAGAATTAGAGTTTCGAATTTCAATAATATCTCTGATAAACTATCAACTGAATTATATTTATGATACAAATACATTAATTTACTAGTAACAACTAACAAAGTACTAGGAATAGTACTATCACTATGACACAAAATAAAGAAAAGCATAAAACATGACATTAATTAAAATGCTCCCTTGCTCATAGTCTTGCAGATCATTTTTGACTGATATGTTTGTTTACACTTTTCTCGAACACTACGTTTCAGCATTAACAAACATTACTAGGAGTACTATAGGTGACCAACGTTTTTAGATTAGTCTTGAAAATGTATCCCACACACAGTTCAATATATGTTCTTGTGAATATTATTTTATATAACAAGCTTACAAATGTTCCTTTTCAAGAAAAAGTAGGAAAAGGAATCTACTTTTACTTACTACTAATGCTGGAAAAATTGAACTTGCCAATGTAATTCTGAAATGTTTGTAGCCGTTAATTAAGCACCGACTGGACTTCAACACAAATCTGAAACTTTCTTAGCTTGCATGCTGCTTAATTCATTTACTTGTCGATAGTTACATTTCCAAAATTTACTTTACTTGCTCATAAATCTACAAAATTTAACACTATCTCTACTCTTTGTTTCTATATCTTTCTAAATGATAGTATTTTTCATTTCTTTTAAGAAATGAAGAAAATCCTTATAGGAGTATTATCTATTGTGGTATATGAAATAATTAATGTAAGAATAAGTAAATGACAAAGTCAATTATCATAGAATACAATTTTACTATCAAGAGAGACTATTGTATGATCAATAATGATGTGCACAATATCTAAGATACATACAATAAATCTCTTAGCATTATCTCCCATTTACTATATGTTTGCATCAAATTTGTTTTGCCACCACCGCGCGTCTGCAGATTTATTGACGCAAAATTGTTGTGATTTCTAGAAAGTACAAATAGAGTTTTGCTATGTTGATGTGGGTTTTCGTTGTGGTTTTCACAATCATATACTGCACATCCAAGCATATGCTTAGTTAAAGACAAGACACAATCGAATGAACTGAATTCCCAATGGTTAGGAAATCAGGCAATCACGTTGTAGACCATATGATTGAGATCAGACGTAACAAATGTAACAAATCAAACAGTTGAGGTCACCTTACAATCAACCATTTGATTGCAAGGAATCCGTTTTCTTCAACAAACTACAATAATTTGAAATTAAGACACGTTAAACATATATAATTGGCTTAAATCCAATCCCTAGTACCCTCAAGTAATTGTAAAGAAACTTAACATATATACGTACAGAGACAACCTTAAATAACACATAACAGTTCAAATTACTATATAGTATGTTTCAAAAGACCAAAAAAAAATACTACCAAGTCAAACTGGCAACATTAGTAAAAGAAAGTCAATTTGTCAACAAGAGAACATGTTGGAAACAATATAAAACTTAAAGTGAGTGATAATTAATAGTAGATAAATTAGAGAAGGGAGAAGTGTAGTATGGATGGAGCTGCATGTGTCAAATTTGTTCGAATCTAAGCATATGAGCCCATATTTCAACCTAAGAATCCTCGAGATCCATTAAAATATTCTTTCAACATTTTTGTCACATTGATCTTCTATTGTTTTATGAGAGATTCCTAAGCGTATGCATGTGCTGTACATTTGGCAATGGAGCCTCATGCAGTTGACATACCCAATATGTTACTTAGTCCGACAATTGAATTTGTTCCATAAGGTCAACTGCTCAGTCTCTATATACTTCTTCACTCTCAAATTATACTAGCTCGCTTTCGTGTGCAACAGCTAAAATTAATCGTTCAACATGAATGTCTTGACCAATAAAATCTCGTTCGTGATTTGTTTTGATGCTATATTAAGCATTTTTCTTAATCGTTCAAGGTTACTAAATTTCATTTAAGAAAATGACCTCTCACCATATTTCTATGCGCACACATATAATTAAAAAATTCAAATATCTATCACTCATACCAAATGGTCAACTAATGTGTCTTATGGCTCACGACTATATATTTTATAGAACACCTCTTTTTAATTATACAATTACAAGATTCAAGTTCGATGAAATTTAGAGCAGCATGTTTAGATTTAGTTTTAAGAGAGGAGAAATTAATTCTAAAGATCTAAAATTGGTTGTTTTTTTTTATGTTTGACATTTCTCAAATAGAAATATATAATTTTGTTTCTAAATTGATTCTACCTTAAAACTAAAGATATAAATTTTTGGCTTTTTCTTGTCTAACCCCTCAAGATTTGGCCAATCACTTAAAAAAAAATTAACCGATATAAATTTTTATAAAATACATCGTTGGATTAAAAGTTTATATCATATAGATCATTTGTGTAAAATTTCAAACAAATCTAAAATCATTTGATATGTTATTGAGACGAATCAAAATTAACAGTTTCTATGATATCTTAAACACCGTTAATATTTGTGTGTCTCAATAACATATCAAATGATTTTAGATTTGTCTGAAATTTTACACAAATGATCTATATGATATAAACTTTCAATTCAACGGTGTATTTTATAAAAAATTACATCGATTAAAACTTTTTATAGTGGTTGAGGATATATACCCCCAAATCTTGTGGGGGTACACAAGTTGTCACCTAAATTTTTTCATTGAACATTGTTGTTACATTAAGATTTAGTATTATTCAACCCACTTTCACTTTCGTATCAAAATATGAAATATTTCATCTTAAACTCAATTTCAAATAAAATCAATTTTACAAAGTTAATTTACTCAAAATTAATTTTTGCCCACCCTAAATCCAAGCACTTGGTATTGGACTGTTTTGATATTTCATTAAGAATGGGAGCGAAAGGCCCAAAAATTATTAGAACACCTTGCATGATGGGCCGAACTTTCATGTGTAGATGTGTCCAAAAGTGCACTATGAAACAACATAAAATTTTGACAACAAAGAAGAAGAAAAAAACCATAAACTATTTGAAAATGCACTACTACATGGTATAGAATTATGATTTTTTTCGAATATATATTGGATGGTGGTGGGGAATGTTGGTTCACATGATGTTTACATCACATGAGAGCCAAAAATCCCAACAAAACAAAATATAAGCCCACCTCCTCATGGTCTCGTGGGTTATGTGTTCCGAAAATTTCTCATCCCACCCCATGCTTCTCTTCCCCCTCCCTTAACTACCCTTTTTATTTTTGAAAAGGCCATCTAAAAAGTTAGAAATAAAAGTTAGGAACGTAGAATTTGAACTGATGGTGGTTGGCAAATGTAATACGTAAGTATACGCAGTCAATCATAGCAAGTAATAAGTGAAAAGAGTGTCGAACCCACAGGGAATAGTCTAAGGGTTATACATTCCCAGTTCAAATAAGTGTTTAGTCTATTGTAATGGTAACAAAACATATTTGGTTTTTAACACAATAAATAAAATAACAGTTATATAAAGTGATGGTTGAAAACAAGAATAAAAGGGTAGCTGAGATTAAGATCCATTTAATACATGAACGAAGCATAGTGAATGATAACTACTGTAGTGCCATCTGTGAGCAAGCTTGCCTTGTGGTGTATGTCTATAACGTTAGATATTAAAATGGGGTATAATGAACTGGCTCTGTCGAGGTTACTATTAATCCCATTAGAGTTCAGAAAAGAACGTGCTTGATCCCACTAAGGCCCTTAACTTATCCATAAGAAAAGGTAGGGATTACATGTCTGCTCCCACTTAACCTTATTAACTTTATTATTTCCATTAACATGCTAGATGTCTCTACACATGCAACTTGTATTTAAATCTAAGTTGATCAGTCAAAGAAATAAATGTATTTTCATAAAAACATAAAGTTAAAGATGACACAAGAACAATCATTCATTCACATAAATACTTCATTCATTATATTAAACTTCACATAATCTCAACTACAAAGAGTTTAGCTCAGAATGAGCATAGAAACAACAACAATAATAACAAGTAAAGTAGTGATACCCATTACAATGCAATAGATACTCCTACAGACACTGTCGTGCCTCTCGTTATCACCGGCCGCCTCCTGCGATAGCTCTTCAAACGGCGCAGCAGCTCTTCTTCTTCTCAGATCTATTCTCTAAGTTTCAAGCATGCATTTTTAGGTTTAGGGACGTGTATTTATAGGACAATCCTTCTTGGATCGGGTGCAACCTTAATTGTGACTACTAGGCCCAAGGAATTAAGGATATTCCATTTGCAAGGACCACTAATCATAGTACAATCATTTGTGATGCTGACAGCTGGCGAGCCTGCCAATTCATCCTTATCCTCCAAAGATGCCTTTCACAATGTTCTAGTACATTCCCAGATTTGTCTTCTAGCAGCGCTTGACTTGTTGACTTGTACGGAACTCAATGTCTTGACAGTCATTATCAGTAGATGCCTTTTGATGACGATCTAGAACCCAATAACATGCCTTGACATAAGTTGCCTCTAAACTAACTCTTTTTCATCAAAATTACATAATTATTCCTAATACATAATTCTAGACTCAAAACTAAATAAACTAATGAAATTGCATTAAAACATGGTTTGATCACCATATTGGCAGGAAATAATTCATGAATAAAGGCCTAAATAACACACAAATAATGTGTCATCAACTGACAATTTCTTTATAATTTAGCCGGTTAGAATTTTATTATCCTAACTGATTCAGGCACGCATAATTTGAATTAGTTAGGATAATAGAATCCTAACCTAACTTGTGCAGAACCAGAAAAAACAGAATAATCAACTTGTACTAACTGATTCTGCATTCCTAGATTCTGATTTAGCAGGTTAGGATTTTATTACCCTAAATGGTTCAGGCACGCAGAATCTGAACTGCACTTTATATTTTAAAACAATTCTACCACTATAAATATTGTTCGACTATTATAATTTCTCAAAAAATTTGATATTGTTCAGGAAGAATTGTCCACCCAAGTTAGGGATCAGCAGAATGTCAACTCCCACATTGCTGTAGTATATTTCAATAAGGATAACACAGAGCTGTTCAGAGTCCACAATGATGACACACTGGATATTCTGAAGCAGAGGTTTAACACAGTGAACAATCGTTTGAGAGATGATCGAGACACTAGAAAAGTAACAACAATAGAGTATCGACATTCGTTCGTCATCTCAAATTGAATGATGTTTAATTTTATATGAATGTGTGTAAATCTGAAGTTGATTGTTTTGTTTTTTCTGATTCTGCACAAGTTAGGTTCGGATATCCTAACTAACGTGCGCACATGTTAAATTCAAATTCTATTAATTAAACATAACAATAACATTCAACAAGTTAATTAAACTAAAACATAGACAATCGATGAATAAAAACTAACATTAACTAAATTACACAATAATCCATATACAATAGTGTTGATATCCCACATTGTGTGATTTTGATACAATATCTTTAACCAAAATTTTAAAACATTAAATTTACGTATATAGGATCATTTCATTTATATGTTGCTCATCCTTAACTTTTCTATTCAATGCGGGACTTCAACTCACACTTTATATATCAACACTATTATTTCTTAGAAAGCCAAAACTAATAGTTATATATTACTATCAATATCACATTTGTATCAATGGTTTTAGTGGTAGAATATGATGTTTGTATTGACAAGATCCTTGATTCAGTTATCAGCATTTCTAATTTTTTGCATAAATTTAGTTATTTTTTAAGATATTAATATAAAATTATTTTACACAATATCCTTTAAATCCTACTTAATATCTTATTTTTATCATTGGCTATTATTTATTATAGATTGAAGATATTGTAGACCATCCTAGATTACCATATGTTGTAGTCAATCACGCTCAAGTCTACACTTTGAGTTTGAATATTGTCTTTTGCATACTTATAAAAGAATCATTTATCTGTAATATATATCTGGCGGTCTAGTGTCTTATACATATATCCTGAGGCCTGAGGGAGTGTTAGTTGAGTCCTTTTCATTTTAAAACAAATTTGGATGAGAAAATCATTGGTTCATTTGTAGCTGGATGCATGTGTTTAAACCAGCTGTTCAAGGATGTTAATCTGTTGGAAATAACATGAAAATGATGAGAAAAGAACTTGATATGAAATGAACACTTATGTGTGAATTTGAAAAGTTGTTAAGTTCCATATTGGAAAATCTTAACATCTTATGAGTGTTTATATACTACAACCTCATTTACAAGGGTGTGCCCTTGGGGTATAAGAGTTTTGTGGATGGGAGAGAGCGCAATCAATCTTGACCATCACGCGCGCCGCCGTCCGTCCGGCTCGGATCGGATTTGGATCTGAGCTTTGGGCTTGCTTGTGTGATGTATTAATTTTTTGGTGACCGAAAAATTAAGAATTGCGTTTCTGATCCATTCCTTAACCTAAAAGAAAAAAAAAAGAACACATTTAAAATGTGAAGAGACCTGTTTTTTGCTTTCATTGCCTTTCATTGCTGTTGATTCAGTAATCAGAATATATATTGCTCTCTTTTCTTCTTCTCAATATACGAAATACATAGAACAACAACAAAACAGAAAAAATTTATCTCCGGCAAAATCTCAAACGCGATTTTGCTTGCTTTGTTTCAGAATTGGTAATATCCTTTACCAATATTCGAGTGATTAGTTTACTAATCATAATCTTAGAGGGTGTAATTCTTGACCGGTTTTCTACAAGTGCAGTAGATTATCGGTATACTTAGAACGAAGCTGTTTTATCCTGGAGGCGTCGCGGTAAATTAAGAACTGCTTGCACTATTGGCAGTACCACGAAACGTCTTAAAGAAAGCGACCTGGTCGTGACTCAGCTACGAATTTTCGGTTGGCAATTTTTATCGATTACTGTTTTTCAAAACTTGTTTATTGCAAAAATTCTGTAATTGTTTTTTCAACATAATCCTATTAAGTAAATTTAGCAAAAAAAATCCTATTAAGTTTAAGAATCTAGCTAGAGTTCCTACACTAAAATTAAAGAAAGATAATAAATCATATATAATAAATTAAGATACAAAATAAAAATGTAAAATTCATCATTTCGTCCATTTCAATGATTTGGATAGTGTCCCAAAAACTACATAGTGGATAATATCATTAACGCCTAAAGGCTTCAAAAGTTCAACTAAATAATAACTAAAATAAAAGTTTAAAATATAAATTCTTCATCCAACTTATTTATATAACTATGATTTTGGACATAGAAGGATCACACTTGAAGACAATGAAAATGGTGCAATACAAATAATTATTATCTCAAAGTTCAGATTAGGGGAGAGTTATCCGACTCTTAAGATAGAGTACTATTTTTATTTTAAAATCAATTACTACGATAGATATATTTTTTTAGAATATTATAGATAGGTATTTTTATTTTTAAATTACTCCGTATTAATTAATGCCATAGAGGTGCATGTGGTCATGTGGATATAATTTAATAGAATTGCTGTTTATTTGTCATGCTTGGCTTGTCCGTAGTTAAGCAAAGAGAAGGGTAATCTCGTGACAAGAGAGAAATTAGAATAGATATTCTCAATTTTTTTTCTTCAATAATCTAGTGGTTGGAATTCAATCTTTTAAAAGAGAATATATTAAAATTCGAACTAAATTCTTATATATTTCATGTGACATCTCTACCAACTGAGTTAAACTCACAGTGACATAGATAGATACTATACTAAATTAAAATGTAGTAGGTGAAAATAAATAACTTTTATAATTTTCTTGTTTGATATAATCGTGATTCGTGATGCTCAAATGGATGATAAAAAAACCGTGAGGCCCAAATTTGTGGAAAAGAGTCATATAACTCATGCTACTAGCTAGCTAGTAACAACAATTCGCAATGTTTTAAAAATTATGAAAGAGATACTAAATGTTGTCTGTTGTGGTAGTATTGACAACTTAGTTTTGGGACGACAGAAAGATAGGCATGTGATTTCGAGACATATGATTGGTAGTCTTTCGTGAAACTTAGGGATGTGTCACTTTTCTTCTTGTTGGCACTGCCAGTGGTGTACTACTAGGACTACTAGTAGTAAATAATTCCCTCATTTACAACTTACAAGTAGCTTTGTTTAACAAGACCAAGGACAAACAATGATGTGTAGTAGTAATTGGTGATTAATTGAAAGGGGTACAGCATTTATATTTTCATTTTGACAAAAAAATGGTTGAAAATCGGAGCTACGGCTGTGGGTTGTGGCAACAAAAATACTCTAGACGGTTGGTCTCGAGGTGTGACACCTGACTGATGCACTGAAGGGTCGGTTGTAGTGTCTACACAAATATGGCGGGTATGTTAATCTAAAATGAGAGGGGGCGTAGTTTCTTGAAAAAAATGAGGGGGGCGTTTAAGCTCTATAATGTTGCGGTGATGGCGCAGGGTGCAAAATGGTAAATAGATGGAGCAAGACATTTTAAGAACCACTGTGGGATCATCGATACCAAAATGGTAATGTCGCAATGGCAATTGACCTTTTGTATAACGATGCCGTATTTTTGGCAATGTAGCTTATGCAAGGCCTTAATTTAATTCCTGACTAGGAAGTTGCAATGCTTATCAATTTCACTGTGAGATGAACGTGTGCAAGTGTTTTTAGGCTGCAAGTTGCAACCATTAATTTACATGCATACAAAATTTTCTAATTCTCGGTTATGATTCATTCAGGTGTGAATACAAATATATGTTTTGATTAGCTCAATCACATCAAGCTGAAATAAAAAGGAGCAAGACAAAGGGTTAGTTCAAATGTATGACTTTGTTTAAGTTTCCTAATGAGTTTATAGTTGATATCAGTGTCTAAAAGCAACTAGCAAGTACTTGATTTTGTTCCTTCTTCATCTAATCTTCAGAACCAAATGAAAATCATTAAAACAAACCAAAACAAATGATATACATAATATGGAAAATGATTCATAAAAGCATGCACAGTTTTAAGAATTGACTTGTGCCATTTTGAGTTATGCATGTGAGCTTCAGGGCATTATTATATTTATTATTATTGGAAGTGTCTGGTGTAAATGTCAAATTGCTAGATGAATAGCACAGTTTTCTGGGAAATTCATCTCACCCTCTTACTTCACTCTCATCAGTTAAATTGGTCCAACAGGGTTGACCCCTCCAAGCAGCTCAAAATAGTACTAGTAGTATTTGTTTCCAAAATAAAATAAAATAGTACTCCGTACTAGTAGTAGTAGTATATATAAATTGAACTTATCTTCACCAAAAGGACAATTATATTTGTTTTATTTTTCCAAACGAATGAGAATACCCTAGATTGCTTAGTGCACCCCTTAAATTTCTAACGCACCTCCCAAATTTCTAGCACACCCCTCAAATTTTTAGGGGGTGAGTAAGAAATTTAAGGAGTGCACTAAGTAATCTGAGAGGTGTACTAAGCAATCTGGGATGTTATAAGCAATTTTCATTACTTATGTACGGTGCATAAGGAAAAAACTTATGCACCATAACCACTCCCGTACTACTACCCAATGACATCAAAAATTTCTATTTTTTTTTGACTAATTTTATTTAAACATCAATATATATATATATATATATATATTTATCAGTTTTGATGCCCATTTTCGGTCTGTTGCGACTCGATAAACTACTTTTAGCCTTGATTTCTATTTAATGAGACTTTTTGGAGTATCCGACAACCATTCACCGGTCTAGGCTAATGGACTAAGGGTGTGTCGGCCTTTGTGCGCATTGTCCATTATGCCCTAATATATCCTTCTTTTAGCGCAAATATACCAACCTAATGGAGTATTATGTTTTTGATCTTGCATAAACTCTAACGATTAGTGTCATTGGTTAAAAGGCGACTCCTACCTCTTTCGCTAAGACCCTTGTCCTGTCCCTAGACCACATTATAGATTGAGTAGAGTGAGGATTTGTAAACTATTTTTGTACTTGATTCTCATAAAATGTGAGACCTTTTGGTATAAGAAAAATGAACCAAAAATAGAAATTTTGCACAACAAAATTATACTATGAGACTTCACATGAAATTAGAGAATAATTGAAGGGAGAGCATGATTGTAAACCGTGCAAATGCTTCCAGAATTTCCTAATAGTGAGAAAGAGACAATTCTATATAGAAAATAACAAAAGAAGAGACGAATGAAGTACACACCAAAAGTCCAAAAAAACTTGATTAAATATTCACGAGAAAGATAGAAACAAATGCTAAGAAAACTAACAAATACTACTATATACAAAACCTCTCTCCCTTACCCTCTCTTCCCTGCCTTCTCATATCTCAACCTTCTTTTTCACTTCAAAAAGAAAGCCACTCTCTGTGGTCACCAATGGAAGTTAATGCAACTACCACTGTACCTTCAGGGTCACAAACTGTTTCTACCAAGAACCATACTTTCTTACATCATTACCATCACTTACGTTCTGAAAATGATAACCATAGCCATGTTGGTCATTTTCCTTTCAAAACCATTGTCATAATCATCACAGTGGTCACCTTAATTACGCTCCTATTTACCATTTTTATGGTTGTATGCTTGATCCGTCGCCAAAAATCTTCTGGCAAAAATGGGATTTACAAAGATGATTGTGAGAGTAGAGTGCTTCATGACACAAGTGGCAGGCACATCGCTTCAACAATCTTGTCCTTTGATTCTAGCCCAGGTAAACTATCAATTAATTGTAACCAATTCTTAATTGATCAAACTATGCAAATTTAGATGAGTTTCTATCTGAGTTATATAAGTGATTATGATAGTCACAACTCACAAGAGTTCGTCTTCACAATAAATATATCATTAGTTGATTTGAATATTAACTTAACATGTGCTTAAAGGTATCATTAATAGAAGGTACCAGAAAATTTGAAATTCCTCTCTAATTCATGTCATTAAATTCAGCAACAAATTTCACATTTTTTATACTACTAGTACATATAGAGAACTGAGGCTTCTGAAGCTAATAAATAATTGCTGTAAAACATTGATTTCAGATGTTAAAGGTGGGTGTCTTTATGGGGGAAATTTGAGCAGGACACCAACAACACCTAAATTTAGAGGAGTGCAAGTTTTCACTTATAGGGAGCTTGAAGTTGCTACGAATGGATTCAATGAAGCAAATGTGATTGGTAATGGAGGAGTTAATGGTTTGATGTATAAAGGAGTATTAAATGATGGAACTTTGGCAGCAATTAAGTTGCTTCACAGTGAGGGTAAGCAAAGAGAGCGTGCCTTCAGAATAGAGGTGAGTGAGATATTATTATTAATATCTTCTGTTTGTTACCTGCTCTCTTTCAATGTCTCATTTTCTTGTTAACTCACAGTTGTACATTTTTCAAACAAACAAAAAAATAAACTCACTGTTTGTACAGAGAACACTGTTTGTCTTTTACTATCAAGCTGAAACTTCTATTTGTTGCCAAAGAAAATAGAAAACAAATAACAAGTTGTAACGAACCTTTCATTTTATTGTGATGATTGACTTATGCAACCTATGAAATGACAACCTTAATGTACACTCTACACCTATCTTAGTTTATGGTATCACGTTTGACTCGAGCAATGTATTAGTTAGGGATGTACATAAATTATTCTAAAGATTCTATATCTAACATAAATTTTTCCCTTTTATTAACATTAAAAGAGTGTTATCATATGAATTATACATTAACATTAAGTCAAAGCTACATGAGTAGAGTAATTTATTCCTAGAACTTTAAAATAATGGCAGTAGTATATTTTCTGTTATAACTTGCTCAGAATTCTTTGGCGTTTTGCAATCAAAATTGGGACCATGAGAATTGAAATGCAAAAACTAATATTTTTACATTAGTCTATCCTATTACTAGTTGCCAACTCATACTATGAGCTTTATTAAAATCTATCACATGGGTGTAAAGACTAAATGACATTTATGGCAGGTCGATCTCCTAAGCCAATTGCGCTCTCCATATTTGGTGGAATTGCTTGGCTATTGTGCTGACCAACACCACAGGTTGTTGATCTTTGAGTACATGCATAATGGTACACTACAACACCATCTACATTCTCCTAACGAGCAAACTCAACCATTGGATTGGTGGGCCCGGATGAGGATAGCCCTTGATTGTGCCAGGGCTTTGGAGTTCTTGCATGAACATGCTGTCTCACCCGTAATCCACAGAGACTTCAAGAGCTATAATGTTCTACTGGATCAGAATTTCCGTGCAAAGGTGTCAGATTTTGGATTGGCTAAGATGGGATCAGAGAAGAAAAATGGCCAAGTTTCTACCCGTGTGCTTGGGACCACAGGATATTTGGCACCAGAGTGAGTAATATGAGTACCCCATTACATCTATCTTTATTCTTTACCCACTAACAATTCATAACTTGCAATCTCAAACAAAGAACTCATGCACATGGTCACACTCCAGTCCCTTTCAAGCAGGCTGTAACTTTCTAATTACTAGCTAGCAAGGGAATTTGGATTCTCCGCAGTCATTAATCCCCACATTCACGCAACCAACGCATTTATAACCATTGAATTGGAATCAAATGTTCAGATTTCAAACGGTCAAAGATGTGCCGACAGTGTAAATGCAGGGGATTGCCGACAGCAAGCAATTCAAATTCCTAGCTAGGTTTCTTTTATGATGTCACAAAGAAACCTAGAAATATTATTTTTTTTAAATAATTAATTTCATTATTTATCGCATAAACTTAATTCAGCCGTTTAATTTGGATAAACAATGTAGGTACGCGTCCACGGGTAAGCTTACTACAAAGTCAGATGTATACAGCTATGGTGTCGTACTTCTCGAACTGCTAACAGGACGTGTACCAGTTGACATTAAGCGGCCCCCTGGAGAACATGTCCTCGTGTCGTGGGTTAGAAAACAGTACTTTGCAATTATTTAAGACCAGTGTTTATAATCAAAGAGGGAAAAAAAGTGTTCCTTAAGTACCTAATTACCCTTGTAAATTGTAATACTGTCATATTTCATTTTTTGACATACGATATTTGTTATTCACCAGGCTCTTCCAAGATTGACAAACAGAGAAAAAGTTGTGGAAATGGTTGACCCAGTGCTACATGGACAGTACTCAAAGAAGGCTTTAGTTCAGGTCAAACTTGATTCCATATAGTCGATGTTATTCTCATCATTATGGCTTAATGATTATAACTGATAATATTTAGTTTTTTACCTTCTACCGGGTTTTACAGGTAGCTGCCATCGCAGCAATGTGCATACAGCCAGAAGCTGATTACAGGCCGCTCATGACAGATGTTGTACAATCATTGATACCACTTGTGAGGACCCATTCTCTTTCGAGTTCCCTAAGATTCCAGAAACAAGTACCAAGTTATTAGGTGTGCATTATCTTAGAAGTTCTGTTTGAGAAGAGCACAAGCAACCTAGAAATAAATATAATGCTCTGCCTTATTGGACTGAAATGGTGCTTGGACAGATATGTAGTAAGAAATTGTAATATCATACTTGATGGTACATCCTCAAGCATTTCTTCACCTCTACTGAAAGCTGATGAGAGGAGAGGAGAAAAAAGAGCAAAACAGAGACAATTCAAATAAGCCTAAAGGGCCAATAAGGACTGAATCATTTACATTAGTTCTAGACATGCTTTGTTCTAGATTTTAATTTATTTTAACTAGTGGAAAGATGGGCACTAATATGATCGCCTATCGGTTTTTCTATTGTCTTTGATTGTATATATATTTTATTGTATAATATGTGTTTTAATTTAACTTGCTTCTTTCAATTTTATGTAGTAATATCTAAACTTATCCATATTATTGGTTAACTTAATTTGGATATCCCTGTATATAATTGTTTAAATATCCATATGGAATATTAACATCTTTTTTAGATTGGTTTTGTTAAGAAAACTTACTAAGATATGGTGTGCTAAATTAAGAGGAATGTGAACTTTCTAAAATTAAGGAGAATATTTCTTCTGTATTATAATGAAATGTATATCCGATCATTTTAATATTTCGTGTTTTATTGATCAAAGAAAGAGTTTTGTTGCCCGACAAATTTTTCAATTCTACAAATCACTACCTAAAATCAAACTCTATAACATGCTTCAAATCAAACTGAATAACTTTGGTTTATGAAAATGACCTACGACATGCTTCAACTGAAAGGTAGGAAGTTAATCAATTGAGCCCCACTTCTTTCTATCTGGCTGTAAGCAAAGTGCTAAATTATACTCCCTCCGTCAGAGAAAAATGATCAATCAAACCAAATACATCAACTTTCTTTGACCAATTTTTCCTTATATTTTGGGACGAAGGGAGTAGACACTTAACTAGCATAGGGTGATATTGGACAACTATATCGAAAGCTACTAACTTTTTTATAATGATAAATGCTAACATACCACATACAGATATATGTAAGGAATTTAATGGCATAATGCTGACCTGTTTAGACTTGTTATATTACCGCTGAAGGTGAGGGATCCCCAAAAAGCATGCAAGCACAACAGAAATCACTGCAGGTCATATCAGTGGATACGTCCATCATAAAAGTATACAAGAAAGTGATATGTTACCACGCGAACCAAAACTGTGGTGGGGAATTGTTACCTACAGTCTACTTGTAATCTATGATATTTCTCGATGCATAGGAGAAACCAATTTTCCAATTGCATCTTGATAATGTGTATAAATGTAGTGTAATAGACCCAAAACATGAGCAGTAGATTCCTAGGAGATAGACCATAAAGATATATTTTTTATAACATTTTTTGCTTAGTCAAATATTATGTGGTTATTATTAGTATACTGTATCCTGTAGTGAGATTAAAACATCCAGAACCCTTACTGAAATCTGTGTCTAGCTGACAATTTAAGCACATGTCGTCTTCTAAATTTGCACAGCACCAAATTGCCCCAAATATATACAGGGTCTGGGCAAGAGGAGTTTGATACTGGTTCAGAAAATTTTCTAAAACTGATGGAAACAATCAAACAACGGAAACTATTATTGATGAAGCTCTTCTCAATTCTAAATCAATGTGATTTCGGAATCAAGGAGACGAGGTAGACAGTATGTACAAAAGATGAGAATATCTCTCAACCCAAGAATTTTGATGGGCTCTCCCTCTCAATAACCATAAATTGTATCCACTCTTCCCGATATTTGTAGTGTTATATGCTATAAGCCCCCCTCTCTACATTACCATTCAGTTAAAGCTTGTCCTAGCCAACTAAAAGTCCAGTTTCATATTACAACCAACTAACTACCCCTTCAGTTAGTTAGTACAGTTGTTTCCCTTATCACACTCCTTACAGAATACCATTTGGCTTAAATTCATGGAGATTAACCCTCTGAATTTCACGAGATTATCTTGCTCAAGAGGAAATTATAAAGCAACCACTGATATTATCAGCGGTAATTTTACGTTTCAGTATCTGATTCTCTGACAACAGTTGATTCTCCTTTCTCCTTCAATTTTGAAGTGATGTTCCTTTTTTTAGCTATTTCTGATAATTTGGCAAAAGCTTCGGAAAGGGCAGATTTGACGGTTAGTTCAGGTTCTTTCTTCCTACGTTTGTTTGCATTGTCTGCATCCTTCTGTTTGTCTTCAAGAGAAGAGGAAGATTCAGCATTGTTCCGAAAAGATGTATCTGGACTAGCTGACTTATTCTGGACAGAAGTCTCTGGAATGGCTTGCCGGCTGGACTCCACACGCTTGAATGGTTCATGAAAAGTGTCAAACAAGCGTTTTACCTGTTATTAGGAAGCACCGAAATTTAGAGTTCTTTTGGTAAATAAAAATGGTTTGCGGTGCCAAATTAAGGAACAGCACCCTCAAAAATATAACTATGGATCACTGTCCTAATGGTAATATACCTTCCGCTCTCCTATGCCAGGGCAACGAGCTAGATCCTCCATAGATGCACCCATTATGTTAGATAGAGACTGAAAGGACAAGAGTGCAGCTTGATCAAAATATTTTGCAAACAAAATCAATCAATATATATGTACATATGCTAAAAAAACAAAATGCATACCCCAAAGTTGGTACCAAGGGTAACTACATCAGTCTTGTTGACATGTCGAACTGTTGTTAGGGCATGTGTTAGCTACAGTTGAAAGTACGAGCATCAGTGCCTTTGATGATTATGCTTAGAAATTAACCAATTTAACAACTGCAACTTTAATATTGTTTCTGAAAGTACCAAAATCCATAGTAAACTAATGTGTTGATAAAATAAAACATAAGCATACCCTCGACAGATAGTCTGTATCCATTTGGCCTTGAATAATATCTGCAGGTTTGTTTTCGTAGACTTTTATGGTCTCCAAGTAACGGCCACATTCCTCCAGGCTATAACAACAATAGAATGGAATGATACAAAATTAATTAAACTGGTAAGAGGAACCATGCCTGATGCTACTGAATACACTGAAATTCACACCCATGAAGAAGTAATTCCATGATACTTAAAATGCTTTAAGTTATATATGCTAAATATACAAAGTTCAAGAAGAAACCAGAATAAGCTATTCTTCTCCTTTGTCTTTTCAAGATACATAGTAAGTAAAAAGATTAAAAAATACCCATCCACATTAACATTTTTCATTAATGTTATCAAAAACTTTCATCTTTAACAAAAGATTTGATTCACAGTCATAAATACTTTCAAAAGGAATTAAGAAAGAAATTCATTAGAGTATAGAAGATAATTGAAGAACTCTCATGCTCCTACAGGTTTAGGAAAAGAAATGCACAAAAGAAGTTACAGGGAATTGTCATCACACCTCCATCCACATAAGAGCGTACAATCATGAAGCAAAGCTGTTTTTGTAACTTCAAGTAGAGGCTTCACTACATCCTCCTGCAATCAATATCAATAATAAGAAAACACAGAAAATGTCACTTCATTAATATAACATAATTGCTATAATTAAATTATAAATTTCTAAATAGGTCATGGGAACACGTAAAATAAAATAAATAGATGCTATAAAAATTTGAGTGCATAGCAGGGTGCCTAACCACATCAACATGACATAAAATTACACGGAGTTTAAAATTCTTCTGCAATTCCCTTATTCTGTAATATAAATAGTCTGGGTGAAGCAGATGATACCGAAGACTGCATCAAAATCAATCATAAACTTTCGTCAAGTTGATGCATAAAAATAACTGTAATAAACTCATCTAGCAGAGCAATGATATCTTGTCAAATAGCAGCCTAAACAACCACAAACAGGGGACAGGTAATGTAGAAAACGAGAAGTTATACAATAAACCAGAAAGTTCCACGTAAGTACCTAACATAGTTGATTCACTTAATTGAGATACTTAATATAAACATTATTATGCAATCATGTCATATATAATTATGCCACATATAAACAGTAATGGAGGCAGAGCATGCACCAGGAGATCCACCAATTACCGCACCGGCAATTTGACATGAATGTAGTTTTTAGCGCACAAAGAGAACGGAGTGGGAAAGCTTTTTCTATTTCGGTATCTTTTATTCCATTCTTTTTAGTGAAACCAAAATAGTATTTCTCTTTTTCCTTTTATCCTGTTCTACTGCTCTACTATTAACATGTACTGCACATAGATCAAAATACTTATATGTCCTGTTTTGCCCTTTCCATGTATGTCTACCAAATTCTATCAAAATTCAAGCACCCCAATATTTTTGGCAACCCCATTTTAACTAACAAAACATACCTAAATAATAGAAAGTATCTCACTTCAATAAAATATCTATCAGCAGAAATTAGTATCAAGAAATGGCACCAGGTATTCAAATTTTTATTTCTCGTAACATCAATGACAGAGTGTTGACAATCGTGCATCGCAGAACAATAATGGTTTGTTAAAATTCTGCAATGCGATAGTACTATAGTGCAACTATAACCGCTATTTGACAACACCATAACAAACAAAATTCAACAATATCCTGTGTAGTACCATACCACCTCTAACATTATAACCAAAGAAACATTCAAGCAGCCTAATATTTTCACTAACCACATTATAAGTTTATAACTAACAAAACATACTTAAATAATGCTAAAAAAACCAGTGTTGCCAATTGCGGATTGCATAACAATAACAGTTTGTTAAAATTCCGCTACAACTATATTGCCACTATAAGTCTATAACCTCAATTCGAAAACTCTACAATATCAAGCATAGTACCATACCACACTAACTTCACCAAAAAAAACAAACAAGTCACAACAACAAGTAGATTTGTAGAGAGAAAAAATAACCTTAAATAGAGAGCACATGAGCTTTGTCCAAGCAAGAAATCACAAACAATATCAGCAAATGTCCATTTAACATTCCTAATATGTTTAAGCAAAGGATTTCCATTCTGATTAACAACAAAACAAAACAATAATCCAAAAAAATTTAGTATCAGCAAAACCCTAAAATTGTGCATATATCAATTAACAAGCATATACATTATTAAATCATTATACGCATTTAACCTGTCTATTGCTCACAAGAATCGCATTACGATTTTGCGCAGTTTGAGAATTCTGCAATTTTGATGAAGCTGCAGGAACATTAGATGTTGAGGGAGTTGAAGATGAAGAATTCAATTGATCCTTTTCCCTAATCAAAATCAAGTAACACGAAAACAAAACGATAAGAATAATAATGACTAATGAAGGTTATGATAAAACCGTAGTAGTAGAAGAAGAGATGAAAAGTGCGAGTACTTTGAACTTGAAGGTGTAGAGTAAAACTCAGAGGATTTGACGAACGCGAAAGCTTCTGAAAAAGTTTTGGATGGAACGAAGAGAGATTGTGGTGTTGATTTTGTTTGGGAACTTTCGAGAACTTCTTGATATGAAGGGATTCTGATTACAACGGAACTTTTTTTGTTTGGATTGTTGTTTTGCTCTTGTTCTTCTTCGTTCTCCATCTTTCTATTCTTCGCGCGAATGATATGAGAGTGTGTTTCTTATGAATGAATGTGATGTGAGAGTGTGAAATGGGCTTGTTATGGGCTTACTTAACTTTGGGCCTTCTTAAAATTAAGAACGAATACTCATATCGAAT
The DNA here is from genome assembly GCA_951804385.1 of Trifolium dubium. Taxonomy (NCBI): domain Eukaryota; kingdom Viridiplantae; phylum Streptophyta; class Magnoliopsida; order Fabales; family Fabaceae; genus Trifolium; species Trifolium dubium. Next base: position 47,913,696 of record OX638064.1, on the reverse strand, counting down.
TCTACTGCACTGTTAGCTTTTTGAGCAGTGCTAGATAGTACGAAAAGAAAGACGACAACACGACATGACTATGGATGCGTTTGTTTGTGATTTTTTTTAAAAAAAATCTATTTTTTCTAAAAAAAATTACTTTTTTCATTTTTGATGTGTTTGTTTTAGATTTTCATAAAAATCATTTTGTTAAAAAAAAATCATTTTTTACTCTAAAATGAAAAGTTATTTCCAAGTGATTTTGTCAAAATCTATTTTTTTAAAAACAAGGACCAAGTGATTCTCTCATGTTTGTTCTTAAAAATGATTTTTAAAACTGTAAACAAACACAAAATAACTTTAGATTTTTTTCAAAATCTCTACAAAATAAATCTATTTTTTAAAAATAGATTTTTTTAAAAAAAATCTATTTTATTTTAATCTCAAACAAACACACCCTATATATTGCAAAAAAAACAAAAAAAAAACAATGGTTAATGAGATATAATTATTTCTCCGCAGGACGTCGTCTACTTGCACGACTTGTGCACAAGAGCATTATTCTAGCTTTTTTATATCTCTATAGCACTAACCGTTCATAGTGATATGAAGAAGAATGAAGAAGTGATATTGTTTTTAGATCATATGTACAATTGTTGGGTTTTTTACCTCTCTCTCTAGAATCGTTCATAGTGATGTGACAAAAAAAGCGATACTGTTTTTATAGATGACATATACTATTTTGAATTTTTTACCTCTCTCTTTAACTGTAACCATTCATAAATGACATGTACTATTGTTGGTTTTTTTACCTCTCTCTGTAGCACTAACCGTTCATAGTGATACGAAGAAGAATAAAGAAGCGATATTATTTTTATAGATGACATGTACTACTGTTGACATTTTTACCCCTCTCTAATGGGATGTCAACGGGGCGGCGATTGATCGGAGGGTACTTTACCACGCCTTGCCCCATTCTCGCTTTGGGGAGATTTCTACCTCCATCCCCATCCCCGCGGGGAGGTTTCTTCCTTCATCCCCATCCCCACGGATCCCCACAATATCCACAGAGCTCCACGGACATAAAAAATTAACAAAATTGCTATACATTTTAATCAAAAGTACGACACTAATATCTTTTTTTTTTTTCTAAAAAAAAATACTTATTTTGTATCTTTCATTTTTTTAAAGTAAAAATACATTGTGCATCAATAAAAAAAAATTGCAAAAACACTTTTTGCTATTTCTTTTTATAAAAAAAATAAATATTCAATTGAACTTGTTGTCACTATACATAATCATTATCTTTATAACGTATTAATTATTATTTTTTAGTAAAAAAACATATAAAGTTATATAATTATATTATATTATATATATATATATATATATATATATATATATATAATTTAAATAATATGGCCGGGGTCGGGAAATCCGCGGTGGTGGAGGGACCTTCCTCATTCCCTGCCCCAAATTATCCACGGAGGAATTTGTCCCCCCATCCCCATCCCCGCGGGAAAAAAAATCCGCGACTTCGGATCTCCGTACAGATAATCCCCACGAATAATCCGTTATCAGATACAAATTGACATCCCTAGTCTCTATACCACTAACCATATGTGAAGAAGAAAGAAGAAACAATATTGTTCTTAGATGACTACTATTGTTGGCTTTTTTACCTCTCTCTCTCTCTCTCTCTCTCTCTCTCTCTCTCTCTCTCTCTCTCTCTCTCTCTCTCATTTTTATAGATAACATGTACTATTGTTGACTATTTTACCTCTCTATCAATTTTGATTGTTATGCTATGTTCATACTTTTTGACATGCATGAAATGGATGGCAATGTGGTAGATGGCTAAATGCCGAAATCAATAATTTAATTAGGTATCTATCTATCTATGGGATGTACAAATGCACATCAAATCACTAAATGAATTTAGGCATGTGCAAAGAAAAATAGCCAAAACAAAACTTAAAATATGAATTTGTGCAGCGTGTGTTGTGTTGTGTCTTATTCTAGAATACATATGAAAAGAGCATAAAATAGTTGGAAACATTGAATTAAAAGGACTCCCTGTCCTTGACGGCTCGCACCATTTTGGAAAACAAATTGATCCAGTAAACCAAAAACATGAAATATCATGAACAATGAGAGTGAAGATTGAATAACTTATATATGTGAGAACTTATTATAAACTGAATATACTAAATTTTGGATAAAAATGTACATTCAACTGATTATTCTCGATTTAATATGGACGACTTCTCTAAATTTTTCTCGTACCCAACATGTTATATATTGAACACATCAACGGTGGTACAACTAGACAAATATGTTCACTGTTCAGTTAATTTATATAGTTACTCCTAATTTAATGTAGATGATCCTCCGAACATTTTTCGTGATCCAAATAGACCTTAATTTGGTGCTCTGTATATATGTATTAGTCAACAGCGAAACCGGCAGGCCAATTAATTATAGGAGCCATCATCACCCTTCACCAGGCCAATCAATTACTTACATATTTTAAGCATTACAATATAATATACTAATGTTGCCTTTTTATTTTCAAACATGTTAATGCTTGCTTAATTATGTAATCAAAAAAAATACTATATAATGCTTGGTTCTGTTATGAATTAGAATTAGAATAGGTCCTCCCACCCAATATCTACCGAGCAATTATTGAAAGACTTTAAAGTCCATTTTGTCTTTTTACCAACAAAGACCGTTTTGTCTTGCAGCGTCTCACTTGGTTGGGACTTATAACAACCTTTTGTTGGATGTTTATCTACTTCGGGTGATGATTTCTCATCCCACGTGGCATGTGCAAGTTGGGTTGGGACCTAAACAATTTCAAAAGCTTAGCATTAGGCCGGGATTTGGCGGAAGGATTGAAACGTTGGTTTCATTTTTTATGTTTTGGTTTGTTCGTTACTTTAAAGAAAAGGAGTTAGGTTCGTTATTTGATTTGGTTAACGATTATTTGTTATCTTTGGAAACATTGAAATGATATGATTTTCAATGCTTGTATCCCTAATGCTATTTTCTTGGTCAATAGTATCAAACTGTCGTGGTTGTGGTTCAGTGGTCGTACAAGTCGTCATGCTTCTTTATCTTTTTTAGTTGGTGTATTGATCCACTTGTTTGTTTACTTTGACTTTCTCTCTGTTTTATAAAGGTTTTGTACTCTCTTATAATATATTTCGCTTATAAGAAAAAAAATACTATACATGTAAAAATACAATTAATTCAATTGAGTAGATTGTTTAATTACTTAGATTGCAATTAAAAAAAATTGACTTTAAAATAGTATTGAATTAATCATTTACTTCGAATGTTTTTTGATTAAAAAATGTCTATGTATCATTGAGCATAAAAATTCTTAATTAAAAGCAGCCATGTGACTCATGTAATGATATCATCACCAATAATAATTGACCATATATATTGTTCTAGAAACAGGATTAGTCTGAGAAAAGGGTGAAGAAGTTTATAATCAATATGAGTTACGTTGCTCTACATGACCGGCAACATAATGTGCCTGCAAAATTCTAATAGCGTTTTGCGTAAGCTGTTAGGTGACCCCAAAAATTCTGAATATTAATTAATTTAATAATTCTAATTAAGATCTAAAAACTTGTTTGTTAAGTTTCACTATTTGAATATTTTGATCTGTCGTGGAGCTAGCCTTGTTTATTTAGAGTAGCGTTATTGCTCAAAGCATCTTATTCCTTTTTAAACACACCAACTTTGTTCCATAAAAATGGGGAATCACAAATAATAACTTCTCGTTATCGAGATTAGATTCTAGGTGGGGATGGAAAAAGACAATGAAAATAATTCTAGTTGTCGGAATATTGCACAAGTTCAGTTATGAAGTGAAAGAATATTAAGACAAGTTTGAACTAGTTTAAACTTCTTTTATTTATGAACTAGTAAGACAAGTTTACCTCATGTTTAAGTACTTTAATGGTGTTTTATATTTAGCAAAGTGTTTTCTAATAAGGTTCATTCTACATTTGTCATTTGCCCTCCCTTAATTACTGTTTTAAGGTTTGAACTCTCTCCTTTCGTGAGGCTCAACCCTAATTTGTCAATGGTCTTTATGGGATACTCTCTTCTCTACCTCATGATTAACAATGTGTGAGGTGCCTAGGGAAAATGGGTATCACCTTTCTAGACATATATGCTTTTCTAACCTTTTTTATAAGTAGGTGTCTCAGCTCTAACCAAAACACATTCTAGACATCCCATTTTTTATTTCTAAAAAGATAACAAAGATACAAAATATTATTACGATGGAAATATATTGAGTTGTTTTGTTTTTTTGGAATTGAATATTTTACTAAAGGTATTTTTTTTTCAGCTTCTAAAATAACATGAACTAAACTCTTAATCAAGAAATTGATCTTATGAAAATAATGTGCTGCATTGTACACATTTTACACTAAAAGGTAAAAACTAATTTGTGGAAAATAAGTATACTATAAGAAAAAAATTAATAAATACAATGAAATTGAAAAGACGAAATGGTAGAATCGAACAATTAAACTGGAGGACGCGACGAGTCAACAGTCGCGGCCGTAGCTGTTGAACCAGAGGTACCTTCCCCCGCGCTATTAGCTACCCTCGGTGACCTTATAGACGACGCTCTAACAAGGAAAGGAGGTGCCATGGTGAAAACCCACCGGTCTGATAGTAAACCCCGGTCCAACCTCCTTACAGACTTCCCTCTACTACTTCCTTCTCCACCACCGGTTCTATAACCCCGCCGTGAACTAGTTTCTCTTGGCAAAACAACCAAACTTCTAGCTCGATGCAATTCCGGATTTTGTAGTATTTGTTTTCTAACTTCAACCGGCAATCTCAATGTAAACCGTTCGGTACACTCACCCGGTTGGACCAACGAATGTCCGGTTGAATGAGACCGTGGAAACCAACGAGCCCTACCAGACTGCGAACCTCTAGTACGGTTCCGGTTCAACGTTTGGCTTAAACTCAACACTTCCGGTTCGGTTGACTCTTTAACCGAACCATCTTTAACCGAACCCTCTTCATTTTGATGTTCATGAACAGATTCAACAACGTCGTTATGAGCCTCGATATCTTGAGGTTCGGTATTAAAAACCGGGACACCGTGAACCGATTCACCCGGTTGAGGAACCAAATTAGCTCTACAAACCGGGCAAGTAGTATGCATACCAAGCCACTCATCAATACACTCAGGATGAAACACATGATCACACTTCGGAATCAAACGCAACGTTTCATGCTCTTCAAACTCGTTCAAACAAACTGCACATTCCAAAGCGCCTTTTCCGATCTTATGATGTTTCACCGCGGAATATTCGAAGGTCGGAAACGTCTCAAGTATCGAAGCGTCGAGACCACGCGGGCGTCGTGACCGTCCGGTACCGCCTGCCATGTTTCTGATACTGTTGGAAGGTGAATCGGCACAACGACGTATGTAGAGTGAGAAGAATCCCATAAGAAATAGAGCAGCTATAAGTATCACAATTATTATAGCCATGGAAGGACTTACACTGTAATTGTTGTCGTTCATGTTATTGTTGTTGTTGTTGGTGGTGGATTGTGCTCCGGCGAAGGGTACGCCGGAGAAAAAGAGAAAGATGAAGAGAAAACAGAGAGGGGTTGTTCTGTCATTTTGACAGAAATGATTTGAATTTTTCATTGTGAAAAAATTTGAGAGTATTGAGTGAACTCTCTTTTAATTGAGGAAGTAAAATGAATCTGAATACGTGAAGGATGAGAGCTTATAAATGAAATGAAAAAGATAAAAGGTTTGTTTGAACGTGTTGTGTGTTTGTTTGGGACAGTTGATTAAGGAAGGTGTCGTGTAATTAAGGAAAGCTTATGAAAGTGACTGAAAATGGGGTCCACTTTATGTAACATTAGTAATCTTTTGTTGGTCAGAGACGGTGTGCATAGTTGACCAAAATTATGGAGCGGAAACTTCCCAATAATGTTGACTAATATTGTTATGTGTTTTGAACCGTTGTGTCTGCGTGTATTTTTGGTTATTTAATGATTAAGTACATCTTTATTTTGGTTATTTAATTTTTTTTGAATAGAGGTTATTTAATGAGTACATGAATGAATGATTATTTTGTGTGTCACTAATCCTTTATTTATTCAAAAGGGTTTTGCTAACAAATGCTTCTGGACATTCTTTAAACAATTCTATTTAAAAAAACGTTTATTCAAAAATATAACCAACACAATTTTTAATACGTTGATTTTATGTATTTTATAAAATAATTTTATTTAAAGTGCTTAAAAAATGCTTCAAAGATACTGTTTAACATTTGTCTTATTATTCATTTACGGTATCTACAAGTTTAAACTAGAAAAAGAGCAATAATGTATTCAAGACGTTCCATAAAAACAAGTAAAGTATTAGCTTCAAAATGATTTCAAGTTATCGGTTTTAATATTTTTTGATTATTTAGATGAGATGATGTTCATTTCAATTTCAAGACAAGGACAAGAAAGATTTGAAAGTTTAAAGAGCACTCATAATTAAAAATATTTATATTTACTTTGTTTTAAAGACTTTGTAGGAGTGGAGTTCTATGACATATCTCGTATTTAAGATATGTATTTTTACCAGTTCACTACTGAGTTTTTTTATGACTAAAAATTTGTTGAGTTGTTATGCATGATTGTCAAATAAATAAATAAATTAATATACATATATACAATACATACTATTAGTATTATGTTTTAAAATATTCAAGGGGCAGTTTGAAGATCTTGGGTGTTTCTCCAACAAATCTCGTTTGATATTTAATATAATTTGGATTTTAGTTTTTCTAAATTTTGAAAGAATACAATTTGAGGTATTTCCACAATAAATTGGAATAACTTCTTTCTTTATTATAAAAATTTAAACTTCAAATTAAATATTTTGGTGACTCAAACTTTATTATGTCTTTTAATTTTGGTGGTATTTTGTAAAAAAAAATAAAATCATTTGGTGGTATTCTGTAAATTGTAAGATAATCAAGTTTATAAAAAATAAGTAATTATTAGTTTTCATCATCATTTCGTTTCTTTATTTATATATGCATAACACACTGATAACTCTTTTTCACTTTTCACCTCTAGAGTAGATGGTCAAAAAAATTCCATGTTGAAACAATTGGGGAAGTATAGCACCAATAAATAGTACTCCCTCCGTCCCAAAATAAGTGTCACACTTGTCAAAATTGTTTGTCCCAAAATAAGTGTCACATGCTATTTATAACATTGATTTTTCCTATTTTATCCTTTAAAACAATCATTAGGTGAGAGAAAAAGTACATTCAAAAATCTACTTTTTAGTATTTCAATGTCTACTACCAATAAAAAGAGAGGGTATTTTAGTAAAAGTCATATTCTCTCTCTTTCTTTTACACACTTTTCTTAAAGTGTGTGATTTGGTCAACTGTGACACTTAAAATGGGACGGAGGGAGTACTTGGATAGGTTATAAAATTGTATTTGTTCTCGCATACAACATTCTATTGACTTTATGAATATGATTGATCTAAATTTCTCGTCAAAATTGTGATTAAACTCTTAAATTCAAGATATATACATTTAATTTCGAGTCCTTGGTCTCTCATGGAAAATAGTAAAATACTAGTATAATTTATATATATAGTTGAATTAGTCTACATTTGACCATATGACCATATACTATCATCTAGCTTTGTCAACTTTTTCTTCCAGAAGCATGATATCTTTAGGTAAAATTAAATTATAGCACTTCGCAATTCATGGATCGGCATTTGACACCAACCTACATACTACTATCTCCGTACCAAAATATATGTCATTTTGATCATATCACACAAATTAAGAAATATAATCATTGTTGTATGGAAAAGATAAATTATGAGTTAGTTTACAAAATTATCCTCATTAATGGTACGTGAGAAATAAATTATAAAATTGAAAGAAGAAAGATAAATAATTAATTAAGGGTATAAGAGAAAAAAGAACATTAAATGCTTCATTGGTAATATAAAACGATATATATAGTGATACAATTTTTTTTCTCTAAACGATATATATTTTAGTAAGGAGGGAGTATAAATTAACAAGAACTTTTAACATAGCCATAAAAATTAATAATGATTTATATCAAGTGTCCACTTTTAATTAAAAAAATAATTTTATTCGTAGTTTAATTGTTTTTTTTTATTTACGTAATCGTAGTTTAATGGTTGAAAATGCAAGATGTAGACCGATTTGATTTCGTTAATATTTGCGGTGCTCGATGGGGAAGGGTGTATAGCAAGTGTGGCTTTAATGTAGTTAAATCAAATACTTAATTATCTATGAAAAAAATTACAGGAAAGCATGAAAATATAGCAGTTCAACCTTGGTCACCAAATCGTGTATAGCAAGTGGATTTGATTACGTTGGCTGCACAAAATTAATGTGTTTTTGTTGGGGGAAAATCTCAACAAAGAACAACTAAACAAAGAACTAAGAGAAGAACTAAATTAATTGTGTTGAAAAAGTTTATTGAGAAAAGTATTGTTTACAAAGATCACTTTAACACCTATTTATAGATGAAGTAAGTGTAACTACTTCCTAATAACAAGGAAACTAACAATTAACTAAGTCCAGCTGGCATAATTGCCAAACAGCTGAGACTAACTACCTTAAAAGAAACAAAATACAATAAACCAGAAAAAAAAAACAGAAAACTGCACGTGCTTCTGATGCTCTGCTTCTGATCAGAACAGCTTCTGATCATGTCTGCTTCTGATAAGGTCTGCTTCTGATAAGCTCTGCTTCTGATAAGCTCTGCTTCTCATGCGCAGCTTCTAACACAGTTTGAATTATATGAGAACCAATAATCCTCCTTAAATCAAGCTGTCAAAATTCACCACTCCTAGTTCTCTTCTAAGTTTGACAAACTGATCCCTCTTCACAGCCTTGGTCAGTATATCAGCTTGTTGATCATTTGTGGTACAATACTCCAAACACAATTTACCTTTAGTGACTTGGTCTCTAATGAAATGAAACCTAGTTTCAATGTGTTTGCTTTTGCCATGACTGACTGGATTCTTAGCCAGATTAATTGCTGATTTGTTGTCAATGTACAACACCACAGTCATGCTTTCCACAATCTTCATTTCACTAAGAAGTGATTGAAGCCAATTTGCTTGGCATGCTGCAAAAGACCCTGCCACATACTCAGCTTCACAACTAGAGAGTGCAATGACACTTTGCTTCTTTGAACGCCATGATACTGGAGCATTTTGAAACTTGAACAAGTAACCACTTGTGCTCCTCCTATCGACCTTGTCACCACACCAGTCAGCATCTGAGAAGCCTATTAGCTCCAATTTTCCATTATCCTTTGCAAATGGAAATAGAACACCAAAATGAATGGTGCCATTAATATACCTGAGAATTCTCTTGGCTAGCAGTAAGTGAGACCTTAGTGGTTTACTCATAAACCTGCTCACATAACCCACTGCATAGCTAATATATGGCCTTGTTTGGCATAGAAACCTTAATGATCCAATCAATTGTCTGAAATTTGTTGGATCCACATCATCACCAGTTATCATTTCTTCAGCCTTGACTCTTGGATCTGCAGGTGTGACTGATGAATTACAGTCAAGCATTTCAAATTTCTTCAAAATTTCAGTAGCATATTTGGCTTGATGTAATATCAGTCCCTTAGGAGTTTCCAACAACTCCATTCCTAGGAAGTATGTCAACTTTCCTAGATCAGTCATTTCAAATTCACACTTCATTTGTGATTTGAACTTATCAATCTCTATTGGTGAGCGGCCAGTCACCAATAAGTCATCTACATACAAACATATGATCAGCATATGTTTATCATCACTATGTTTCACATACACACTATATTCTACACTGCATTTTCTGAAGCCTTGCTCAACAAAGAATTGGTCAATTCTCTTGTTCCATGCTCTAGGAGCTTGCTTCAATCCGTACAAGGCTTTGTTCAGCTTCAGTACCTTGTCTTCTTTTCCTTTCAGCTCAAATCCTGGTGGTTGTTTCACATAGACATCTTCCTCTAATGGTCCATTTAGGAATGCAGATTTCACATCTAAATGAAATAGAGGCCATCTTCTACTACAGGCTAGAGCAATTACTAACCTTATAGTCTCATGTCTTGCAACTGGAGAGAAAACTTCATCATAGTCTAGCCCTTGTTTCGGTAGAAATCCCTTTGCAACTAGCCTTGCCTTGTGCTTTATAACTTTGCCTTCAGGATTCTACTTAACTTTGTAGACCCATTTCACACCAATTGCTTTCTTGTCAGGAGGTAATGTGCATAAGTCCCATGTCTTATTCTTCTCTATTGACTTCAGCTCATCAATCATTGCATCCATCCACACTTTGCTCTTTAGTGCATTGCTAACATCTAAAGGCTCAGTGTCTACAAGCATAGCATAGTGAACAATTTCACCTTCATCATTCACTGCATTATCTGAGATAGTCTCACAATCTTCCAATCTTCTTGGAATCTGAATTGTTCTCTGAGATCTAGCTCTCAGCTGTGGTTGTGGCTCTTCATCTGAGCTTTCATCAATTGCTTGATTATTAGTGCCTTGAACTGGATTAACAAATGTCATAGTCTCATTGTTAACCAATCCATCATCTAAATCAACTTCACAAGTGTTTTTAGGTATGGATTTCTGCTTCCAGTCCCAGTTCTCATTCTCTAAGAACTTCACATCTCTACTAATCTCCAACTTATCTGAGATGGGATTATAGAGTCTATAAGCACCAGTTCTATGATAACCAAAAAATATCATAGGCTCACTCTTGTCATCTAGTTTCTTCCTTCTAGCATCAGGAATGTGTTTATAACACAATGAGCAAAACACCTTGAAATGAGCCACACTTGGCTTATTTCCAGTCCATACCTCATCAGGAACTCTATCCTTTATCTTCTTGGTTGGACATCTGTTTAGGATGTATACAGCTGTAGACACAGCTTCACCCTAGAACTTGTGAGGCAGCTGCTTCTGCTTCACCATGCTTATAGCCATATATAGATTGCTTCTGTTTCTTCTTTCAGCAAGGCCATTATGTTGAGGAGTGTATGGTGCAGTAACTTCATGAATTATGCCTTCATCCTTGCAATAATTGTCAAACTCTTTTGATGTATACTCACCTCCACCATCTGTTCTCAACACCTTCAAGGACTTGCCACTCTGCTTCTCAACTAAGGCTTTGAATCTTTTGAACACATCAAAAGCTTCACTCTTTGCCTTAATATGATATAACCATATCATTCTTGAGAATTCATCAACAAAAGTGATGAAGTATTTGTTTCCACCAGTTGATAACACATCAATTGGTCCACAAATATCTGAATGAACCACATTCAACAGTTCCTTAGACCTCATAGGTAAACTGTTTTTGAAAGAAGCTCTTGGATGCTTTCCCAGCAAACAAGTAGTACAAGCATCACCTCGAATTATGACTCTAGGCAATCCAATGACCATATCCTTTGAATTAAGCTGTGAAAAGCTTTTGAAATTCAAATAGCCATACCTTTTGTGCCATAACTCACTATCCTTGCTTTCTGTAGTTGCAGAGAGACATTCTGCCTCAATGGCTTTGAATTGAGTTTTGAATATCCTATTTTTGCTTTGTGCTGACTTCAGAATCAGATTCTGCCTCAATGGCTTCAGGGTTTCATCTTCTAGCACAATTTTGAATCCCTTCTCTAGTAACTAACCTACACTCATTAGGTTACACTTCATGCCAGACACATATAGGACCTTCTCAATTACTGTCTTCTTGCCATTCTTCTTCTGAATAACAACATTCCCCATACCTCCTGCTTTGATGGAGTTGCTATCAGCCAATTTGATCTTGGTATTGACACATTTATCAAAATCAGTCATGATGCTTTTATTGCCAGTCATGTGATTTGAACAACCCGTATCAAAATATCATTCCATGGAATCACTACTTTCTTCAGTGATGGTAACCATGAAACTTACATCATCATCATCATTTGTGCTTGAATGATCTTCTGCAACATTTGCTTCTTCACTTACTTGGTTCTTCTTCTTCTTTGGATTCTTGCATTCGTTTGCATAGTGACCGTACTTGTTACAATTGTAACATTTGATCTTGCTCTTATCAATGGGCTTTTTCTTTCCATTGATATTCTGTTTCCCTCCTCCTCCATTTGAGGATTCAGGCTTGTCTTCACTTTTCTCACTGGTTTTCTTGAAATCTTTCTTTTTCTGCCACTTCTTGAATTTTGCAAAGAGAGCTTGCTCATCTTCCTTGCCATGATCTTTCTCTGTATGCTTAAGTTCATGTGCTTCAAGAGTGCTCTGCAGATCTTCATTTCTGATTTCACTCAGATCTTTCGTTTCTTCGATGGTCACCACAATGTGCTTGAAGCTTGTGGTTAAAGTTCTGAGTACTTTTTCAACCTGTTCTTGTTCATCAATCGTTCCCCCACAACTCTTCATTTGATTAGTGAGTGTCACTAATCTTGTGAAGTACTCTGCAATCTTCTCATCATCCTTCATCTGAAGGAGTTCATATTGCCTCTTCAATCCTTCCAACTTCACCTTCTTGACCTTCGCGTCATCACCATAAATCTTCTGTAGTGTGTCCCATGCTCCTTTTGCAGTTTCTTCATCTGCAATCTTCTCTAACACGATGGAATTCACACATTGATGTATGAGGTATAGGCCTTTGGTGTCTTTCTTCTTTGCAAGTCTGAATGTTGTTCTTTGTTCTTCATTTGGATTCGCTGGTAATGGAGTAACTGCAGTTGTAACTTGATCATACACTTCATGAAAGTTGAATACGACCTTCATCTGCTTTACCCAAATGTCCAAGTTCTTAGATCCTTCAAGAACGGGAAAATTCACATGGAAGTTGTTTGTACCAGCCATGGTTGAGTCACTGCAACCACACAGAGTCTTTCTTGGATTCAAGAAAGATCAAGAATTGATCCCTAGGATCGTATAAGCTCTGATACCACTTTGTTGGGGGAAAACCTCAACAAAGAACAACTAAACAAAGAACTAAGAGAAGAACTGAACTAATTGTGTTGAAAAAGTTTATTGAGAAAAGTGTTGTTTACAAAGATCACTTTAACACCTATTTATAGATGAAGTAAGTAAAACTACTTCCTAATAACAAGGAAACTAACAACTAACTAAGTCCAGCTGGCATAACTGTCAAACAGCTGAGACTAACTACCTTAAAAGAAACAAAATACAATAAACCAGAAAAAAACAGAAAACTGCACGTGCTTCTGATGCTCTGCTTCTGATCAGAACAGCTTCTGATCATGTCTGCTTCTGATAAGCTCTGCTTCTCATGCGCAGCTTCTAATACAGTTTGAATTATATGAGAACCAATAGTTTTGAGTGCAAAGACATATTTTTTCAAATTATAAATATGATTTTTTGGTTTTAACTCTCTGATTTTAAGAAAAGAGACTGGTAGTTCAAAGTTCGGCGACGAAAAAAGTAAAATTGTCCAAAAAGTTGTTACATTTGAGAATTGAATATGAATTTTGCCAAAATTTGTAAGTATATGAAATGTGTTTTCGTTATAGTATAAAATTGTTCTTATGATTTCTTTGAGTAGAAACTCTAAAGAAATGGGCTTGAAAACAATTTTTAACTGCATAAGAACAACTATCATAAATTATAAACTCACCACAATCATCACACGCACATTCGCCAACGCATCCGCAATAAAGTTAGTGTTACGATACGTGTCCCCTATAGAAAAACGTTCTGAGAACTCAACTCAGTTGTTAGAGAAATTGCACATAATATGCAAGTGTTTGAAACATAGTATACTCACATATTCATTTTTAAAAAGGTGCAATTATAGTCACTAAGCTAATAAAAAACAACCACTTTTAAATTGAACGGTAGTTTTGAATAGGGTGCTAAAATTCAATCCAATAAAAAACCAAAAAAAAAAAAAGCGGTTTTTGGATGTTTGCAGGCCGCTCATGCTTAAGATTTTCTTCTAGCTATCCTTATCGATGGATTAGGCTAACATATGTCCCCGGTCGAGTATCGCACTATTCTTAAATATCGCTTGATGATTCCCTTATTTCATGTTGATGAAGTGTGTCCTGTTTGTCGTAAGGCGTGTCTGGATAGATTTGAGGAGCATGCAGTTCATTGTCAAGAGCTTTTAGGCTTCAAATACAGACATGACCTTGTCCGGGATGTCCTGTTTGATATTTTTAAGCGCGCAGGAGTGTCTGCGAAGAAAGAGGCACCTTTCAACTTCTTGTCTGACCCACTAGATGGGAGATCTACGCTGAGGTCGGCTGATGTTTTGGTGTACGGATGGGTAGGAGAGAAACATGCATGTGTGGACCTGACTGGAGTTTCTCCACTTGTTGGACTGACAACTGAGAATTTTACTGTAGGACAAACGGCCCTCAAAGCTGCTTCAAGTAAAGTGCTTAAACATGAGAAAGCATGCTCCGACAATTAACATGTATTCATACCTTTTGCTTTTGACACTTTTGGGTTCTTAGCACTAGACGCTGTGGATATTTTGAAAAGAATTCAAAAAGTCATGCATAGCAATATAGTGTCTCCTAGGTCTCAAGATGTAGTTTTTTAAACGATTGGTTTTGCTATCCAAAAAGGAGTAGCGGCGCAGCTTGTTGCCCGCTTACCTTTCATTCAAATGTAATTATCTTGCATATATATATATATATATAGAGAGAATGTATCAAATGAGAGGAGTGATTATTGTGAGAGATGAGAGGAATGAATAAGGTCCCTTGGATCAATCTCCCACTTAAAATTGCACGTGACTTTTATTTTTGTCTATGCACCCACGTCGCATCTTCCCTACCCTTTCTCCTTCCTTCTCTATCTCCCAAAAGCTTTAGATCCCTCCTTCACGTTTCTTTGTACTTCCTCTCATGGATTTTTTAATCGATTTGATAAAACAATATTTTTTAATTCATTGACAATGTCCAATGAAGTGCATCCTAACTAAACACATGAGATGCAACCATAAACATGAAACTTCCATTTTTATAGAAACTAAACACATGAAGTTCAATTTTTTATAGAAAATAATATTGTTTAACAACACAACATTCAACCATAAACATGAAACTTCCATTGACAGTCTATAAATTTATGAAGCTTTCCAAAGCAATTTTAATATGCAAAATTTTTAAACAAAAGCAATTAGTCGTATATTTTCCAAGCCCACATTCTAGATTTGAAACCTCTTCCAATAACTTGCCTCTCTATTCCTACAATTCTCTCTCTCTCTCTCTCTTCTCACCACTTCGAACCCAACGGTCGCTTCTTTTCCAATTCTTCAGCGACGAAGTTTAACCACCAACAGCGAAGTTGAACCAACCAGCGACGAAGTTCAAATCGACGGCAAAAAAGTTGAATATCCTCTTTCTTCCTTTTGTGTTTAGGCTTCAACCTTTGCAAGATGAATGATAGAAGAAAGGGTGAAAATTTTCTCTTGTTGTTGTGTTGTTGTTCAGCAAGCTTGCAGCTTTAGAATTTTTTTTCTGCGCGAAGTTTGTGTTTTAGGATGAACTTGTTTTGCTTTGGTATTGTATTGTGATGAGTATGAGTTTTGTAATTCAACAGAAAGTCATAGCTGTAAAAGTTACATCCATATCATGAAATCTGGAACCATTAAAATCTGAGATTTGTGAAGGAATGGCAAGAGACAATGGAAGAAGACAGAGGAAGAAAGAAGAATGGGAAAGTAACCTCACGTGCCAAGTTAATTATAAAAATATAATCTGAACCATTTATTTAATTTAATGGTTGAGATTTAACCCTCTCACCCTCTCATTTTAAAATTCCTCTCACTTGAAACATCCCCTATATATATATATATATAATTTAAATTTATTTCCAAAAAAAAAAGATTTTTTTTGAATTTCAATTGGCTTTATAAGAACCCAACCAATCCAATCCAAAACTGAACTCATGTATGTGTAATAAATTCCAAATATTTATCTATTTTTTTATCACAAAAAAACGATTCTATTTATAAGACGCACTTAGATATATGTACCAAAAAAAAAAGACGCACTTAGATACTTTTTTTCCTTGAATGTAGCAACATGTTAAAGAAACATTTAAGTTCTCTCATGTTTTGTCTCCTTCAAATCAATGTCTCTTAATTCATCACTGCCTCTCTTAAACCACCTCTTATCACTCAGTTCTATCTTTTATTTCATTTTTTTTTGTCGAGACCGGGGTATCCACCGCCGAACGCAGTGACTAATCCCTCGCTAGATTGTAGGCACCTCAATAGGTGGGATAGCTGGCCCAAGAATTTAAAGTTGCTCCATACCCAAGGTGAGAATCGAACCCTCGACTCTTGGCTCTTTTGTTTCATTTAGTAATATGTTTTAAATCTAGTAATATAATTAATTGCTAGCTTAATTTTTTTAATAATTAAAAACCGAATAAAATCAAACCAACTGAACCGAATTAAATCGCATAAAATTAGATTGGATATTTTTTTAGTTATCCATATATCAAATCACATGCTTTTTTTATTTAAATCAGATGACTTTCATAATCGATCCAAACAGAACCGCAAACACCCTCAATTTTTAAGAGCATTGGTTTTACAATCCACTAGACTACCTAAACCCTAAAATTTAAATTTTTTTATAGATCATCAAAAATTTAAATAAAAAACCGTATTTATTAGTAGAATTTAAATATTTTTTTTTGTTGCATTTAAGCTATGGGCTTATATAAGAAAAGAAAACAAAGTAGATTTTTGGAGCCCAATAACTCCTTCTCTAAGTTCTAACTATCACTTTCCAAATAATTTTTTTTGTTTGCTTCGAAATTGTTCCAAATTTCAAAACATCACTTTCCAAGAAACACCTCTTTCGGTTCCTTAATTCCTTTCTTTCTCAGTGTCACCCACTCATTTCCTCAAAAAGCACCTTTATCACTTTCTTCACCATTTTAACCATCTTTGGTCATAAAGAAAGACAAAAATGACTGATTGGGCACCAGTTGTAATCGGAGTGGTGTTGTTTGTGTTTCTTCAACCAGGGTTGTTGTTTTCTTTTCCAGGTAATGGAAAACAGCTTGAGTTTGGTGGTATGAAGACTAATGGAAAAGCTATTTTCATTCACACACTCATTTTCTTTGGATTATATGCTGTTATTCTCTTGGCTCTTAAGGTTCATATCTATACTGGTTGATCTGGTTTCTTGGATCTGGGTTTTATTTTTCTTACCCTTTGATGCAAAAACTGTATTATTGTATGTAAGTTACTATAACTTGATGTCTTTTTTAGTTGTAGTAGTTATTGTTGTTGTTAACTGTGTTTGTTGCCTTTGAATTGGGTATATTGAAATAAATGTTAAGGCTTTTTTGTTTTGGTGATTAAAATGCATAGATCTGATCTGGTAAATTTTGGACTTGGGTTAATCTTAGTATTGTTCTTGAATCTTGCTTGTACAGTGCAGGGGAGAGACCTAGCTGGTAGATTATGTTCTAAAGCTTATGGCAGTAGTGTTTTGATTAAAAGTAGGATTAGGGTTAACTCATAGGTCTATGTTTCCTTAATTAAACCGCATTAAATTGGATCCTAATTAGTGCATATTTGATATCACGGTGAGATGTCAAAATCACCATGACCTACCGTGATTTTACATAAACTACAAGTTATACCTTCTTCAAAATCACGGTGGATCATCGCAATATCAAGCATAGGCCGCCTAAGTATTCTAAAATTGAATTGAACCGCACTAAATTTTATGTTTGGTTTGGATTGGATGAAAATTTGCTTCAAAACCAATACAAATCATACCGTGAACACATCTAGAATAGTCCTGACTCCTAATTAGTTAAAAAAATGCATTTTTTTCAAAACTGTTCGATTGCGGCAAATTAGATTAACATCAAAATGTAGGGGTAGATATATAAATATCAAGTTTTTTTTTTTGTTGGGTACAAAGGAGCCTAAGCCCGAAAGGAGAAAAATTACAACGTTATAAAGCGGAGGAGGAAAAAAACATCCCTAAAATCATCATCTAAGACCATCTTCACCTCAAGTTTACATGTTGGGAAAATACACTCCAAATTAGCAACCACATCCTCTCATCTATTAGCCACTCGATTAATATGAATATGACTAATCCAACCCTCCACTTAGAGTTAAGCAAGTAGTAAAATTTAAGCTTAGCCACAGCCCACAGAGGATGTCAGTTGGTGGAGTTGCCCGCAACTAGGCCCATCTTAAAAAACATTCTAAGAAAATTTTCACTCCCACCCCTACATTTATCCCTTCACCCCTACAAATATTTCAATATTCCAATTTTATCCTTTTTTCCATTTAATTTATTCACCCGTCATAAGTGTTCCGGTATGTGAAAGTGTTCCGGTTTTATAAATTTTACCGGAAAACTTCTTAAAAACGTTGCCAGTACAAGCCCTTTTTTATGACAGTCCAAGTCCAAGCCCATGCTCACAACTTCATTTCTTTTTTTTCTTTGATGTTTAAGTTAGGGATTTAAGTGAGAAAATTATAGATTAATTTTTTTTGGTAGAAGAAAATAATAGATTAATTATTGTGGTAGTAAACTAATAATTTGTTACGAATATCTACTTTGAATTTATTAATTAATAAATTTTAGAAGAGTCAAATCATTAACATAGAGGTAACCAAAAAGATCATTAACATAGAGATTTTCTTCAAAAAAATTAGAGGCATAGAGGGTCAGTTTGACAACACACAAAAATAAGCTTATAGTTTATAGCTTATAAGCTCATTATGAAAAATAATCCCTGTTTGGTAACCATTTATTCACAAGAGCTTATAGCTTATTTTGACCAACTTTTAGCTTATTTTGATAAGCTAATTCAATTAGTTTATTAGCTTATAGTTTTTAGCTTATTGCTTTTTCTTTCAACTTTACTCCTATCATCTTACTTAAAAATAATTAAATATTAATTTTATATATATTTTTTTTATGTCATTTCATATCAATAAGTCACTTCAACCGCTAATTTACCAAATACTACAAATTCAACCAGCTATAGCTTATCAGTTATCAGCTATAAAGTCATCCGCTATAAACTAGCTTATAAACTATTCGCTATTTTTTTTGCCAAATAGATCCATAATATCTACGCTATTTATGTGTAAAAAAGAAAGAAAGGTGATGAAAGAAAGTAAATCATGCTAAAAGACCAAAATAATGCTTGATGGCTTGTTATTTAGTTATGTATACAAGGGCATAATAATTGATTCTTGCACCTCCAAGTAACCACTACACAACAACTTTGAGGTGAGGAATCCCCTTCAAACCTTTTGTCTAAAACAACAATCATTCACCACAAAATTTTAGCGCTAGAATTTGTTGAGTCGAATGGTATCAAGAAAAGGTCAAATATTATTTATTTTCTTTTAAATTTTTTAAAATTTCCCAAAATTTTAATAGCATGTTTCAGGTTGGACCGTTCGAATTTCGAACCAGGATTCTCCATTGTAGAAAAAGCACATAATTTCACACAGTTTTTATATTATACATTAACAAAAACAATTATAGACTACCTTAGCCATCAATCCTAGATCGAACAACTACGATGAATTACTACATCGACATAGTAACTCCGTCTAATCAAATTCTGGACCGTTCGACCAACCGAACCATTTAGCCGAACCATTTACATTTGTACCGGTGGTACATTCAAATTATTGAACGTAGCATATAGTTTGCCTTCTACGATTTCCACGACATAAATTTTGTGAAACATCCTTGTCAATGTCAAACTGAAAAGAAATGAGAGAACGTATTTGTTTGTCTTGTCTTGATTAATTGTTTCCATATCCATATATAGTTGAAACTGCTTTCCACTATAACAAAGTGGTTTTTTTCTTTTCTTTTCCATTTCTTTCTCGTCAGCCCGTTGTTTTGATGGTTGTTCCTCTATAGTGCCCTGCATGATCGGTAGATAAGGGAACCGTAACATAATTGTAAGGTCTAAATGGATGCATGGATCCATCATGTTACTATTTCAAATTCCAATCCATGCATGGTGACAATTAGTCCTTTATGTCCAATCCAACACAAGGTTAATAATAGCTAGCGAATCAGATAGATTGAGATTTTGTTGATCTTTCTCAACTAATACTGTAGAATTTTTCATTTGATAAAATTTAAGTTTATAAGACGTCCATTTTAATATATGTCTCATTGACATCCAAATAATTTCTGATTAATATCATAATTTATGGAACATGTGTTGGGGTATATTATATGAATTCACATTCCTCAAAACAAAGGTAAGAACTATAGTCTATACATTTCCCTTTATTGAGTTAAAAAAGTTGACAAACTATACCTTCCCCTTAATTAGTTGGAGGGTTTCATTAAAATCACATAATCATCTTAGTTTGTTCTCTTGCCAGTAAATTTTGATAGTGACAAATATAGTTCCCTAGTTATAGAACACAATTTATAATTAATGTTAGGTGAGGCCAATAAGTGAAAAAACTAACGAAGATATATACATTACCAATACCAAGTCATGTTTCTTAATGTTTTGTGGCACGTGTGCTAACAGTACTGTTACTATGTGCATAATAGTAATTTATTAAGAACCGTGTGTAATCAAGTTTTAGCTAGAAAACTTGAGGTTATGCTTCCTATTACCTGGAGGCTGGAGACACCAAAAGCCTTGAGAAGATTTTGATTTTTTTTTTTTTTTGATATTCGATTTTGATTTGATGTGAATGAACTTTTCACTATGAGAATCACAATAAATATTTAAAGGTATTTTGGATGGAGACGTAAAGAAGGTGGGTAAGAATTTTGTGGGCGGTCCTAAGAATTTTTTTTGACTAAAATAAAATTCATTCATTTAAAATCATGTAGTACATTATCACATAATACAAATTTAAAATTGCTAAAAACTAAAAAAGATGAACCTGCAAACAAACTCACAGTTACATCCGAGTTAATAGCGTGCCTACAAATATGATGAAATTAAAGTGTCTGAAATACCCATGCTTACAGATCTGCAACGTTGAGGACGCAAAAATCATTGTTTGAATCTGCACTGGATCTGATATAATCCGAGAATTTGAACCGAACAAACACCGAAAAAACAAAAAAACCACCGCACAAAGACGACAAACAACCAAACGTCGCACTGAAAGACGACGAACAACCAAACGTCGTACTAAAAGACGACGAAATCACAAAACAAGATAACTAAATAAATGTGAGAATTACTTATTTTAATTAAAAGAAAGCAAACAAATGATTTAGAGGGGTGATTTTGGATCAAAATTGATCTTAAAATCACCCCTCAAAGAGGAAGAAAAATGGAAGAAAAACTAGGTTAAGAGGAGAGGAGAGGGGGCGGCTAATACACAGTAACGTATTACAATATTGATCCTTTTTTTTTGACTAAATTACAATATTGATCCTAAGAATTTTAATAAAGTTCATTTTGATGAAAATTAAATGGAATTTGCCCCAATAAGTCATTAATGTTTTAATCAAATTTTTTAATCCACAGACCGAATGACATGTTATTAAAATTCATATACACAAATAATAGAAAGATTAAATTTTTAAACTTCGATCATTATTGTTCAAAAAAAAATTCGATCATAAATATTCAATCTAACAAATTTGATATTTTTTGATTAAATTAGGACACATGTTAAAAAACTTAATATAGAAATTAATATCTTAAAAGAAGTGTATTCAACCTTTTCAAATATTCTTCAAAAAAAAAACTTTTTAAAAATCAAAATATATTATTATTTTAATGCAAAATTTCTATTTTTATATTTTAATTAAGGACACATGCATGTTAGTATGATCCAAAAATTTAAGTCTATAAGAATACATGTTTTTTTTATAAGCAAAAATTGAATTATAAAAAATATTAGGAGTATTCAACCCTTACAATTAAAAAAAAAATAGTCTATAAACCAAGAATATACTCTAAACTAAGGGTCCGTTTGGTTTGAAGGAAAGAAAGTAGGAAGGAAGGAAAACACGAAATTCGAGAGATGTATTTGAATTATAAAATAGTCTAAATACATGCATTGATTTCCATATTTTCCTTCCTTCCTACTTTCTTTTCTTCCAACCAAACGAACCCTAAGAGATTATTACACCACAACTAAAAAGATAAATCAACATTAATTAAACTGGGTTCTACCAAAAAACACAACCAGGCTATATAACGAATTAATTTGTTGCACAAGGGGAGATAAAATAACATGATCTCCTCTAAAATAATTGCCATCCATATAACATATGTTAACATGACTCAAAATTTTAAGTCTATGTATTAATTATAGAATCTCTAATTTAATCTCAAATTTATAAGGAAAATGCTAAATAGTGCACCCCATGCACTAGTTAAAGATACTTAATATAACAAAAAAATATATTGGAACTTGTACAGTCAACACTTATAAAATATTAAAAGTGTTGTTTTCAATACAAAACTTACTTATTTTGTATGCTTAACTAGTGCATGGGGTGCACTAGTTAGCATGACCCAATTTTTTATAAATATCAAATTATCTTTCAAAGTTATCTATTTTCACTTAAAAATTTTCTTCCCTTAAATAATTTTATTTGGTGCCATTGTGACATGTTCTTAAAAATATTTGATTTAATCATAATTGTTTTACTTTAAATGTAGAGAGGTGGAGAATCTGTGAGTGATAGATGAGTGATACTTAAGTCATGAGGCTCTTCCATCTATTCTATTAGTCTTTTGGGCAGAACTCTCCTCATGTGCTTAAGTCATAACAATTGGTGCTCTCATTCAGAGTTCTTTCACAAAAATGAGTTGCCTATAAACTAGATTAAGGTGCTTCACTGAATATGGATAGATGAGTGATGAAGCTGCTGAAAAAGAAAGGACTGTTATCGGATCAGTGCTGCTAGAGTGGAAGCCACTTTATGTCGCCTTTTAAAGGATGTGACAATGTTAGGAGTTCAACATCGAGTATATATCAAAATGTTGAATGTGGTATCCACCTATTGGGCTAGTCTCTTGGATTGGACGTACTTTCCTCATGTGTTTAAGTCCTAACAATTGTGGTGGGAGTGAGAAAAGGGCTAATACTCATAACTTAAACATCGTATTGAACACTTTGATATATTAAATGTTTAACTTAAATTGAAAAGATGGTAGAGTATGTGAATAGAAGCTAGAAGCATAGAGCCCCTTATTTATTTATTTTGATTACATAGAGCCCCTTATTTACTGTTGTTAAGGATTCTTCGTTCCACCTACTTATTTATGAGTAATTGGGTAGGTTTCGGAATCACATCACATTTGGTAATTGGTAGTACAATTTGAACATTTTCATGAATATAATCTGCCATTTAGAATCACTTAACACCTAATGGAACAATATTAAGCAAACTAACATTTTCACTTCATTTCAGCTGCATTAAAATTATACTCTTTAATACTACTACAAAATTAGTGCACTATATATATAGTACTGTACAATCTAAACCAATGCATGCAATAATGTTTTGCAGAGTACTCTCATAATTACTTTGATTTCACTTTTTTACTCTCACTTAACTTATTCAGTTATTTGTTTTCTCTTCTTCTGTATCCATCAAAAATGTACTGTACCACATATATAGATTCTTCTTAGATCTCTCTCGATCTGTGAATGGTGCAAATATAAAGAAGTGCTGATTCCAAATTATAGGACCCACGAAGGTGTGATTTAACATGCATAGTGATATTAAGTTATTGTCGTTGTTGATGATCAATTCTATCAAATTCATGCTTTTCTGCTTCCTCAATTCACAATAGTACTACTACTACATAGTTCACACAGAAACAAACAGTAGCTATAGATTATACTAGTTATTTTGACTTTCAATAACAACTTGGTTATTTTGAAGGTACGATCTGCACTTTATTCTATGCAATAATATAGTTGACAGCTAGCTAGCTTTTTGGCTTGGTTGAAGTTGAACAAACAAAGAATTTATTCATATGGTTCAATTTATTTTAATTCTGCTGTGCTATATAGTAGTAGACGTAGTATATATAGATATTCATTGATTTGCATATGCTTTGCTTATATAATATAACAATATAATGAAATGCATGAACACCTTGATCAATTGTGGAATCCATTATGGAATAAGGATTACACGCGGTAACTATATATGTCACGCTCACGCATATATTGTTTCTAACTGTACAATGTGAAATCGACGTTTAAGATTGATTATAGTTAATTTCATTAATGTCTTATCTGAAATGTCCAATTACAAATCAACGATCGAGATTATAACTTCATGAAACAGGGTGTTGTTTCTACGACAAGGTGACACTAATCCTTCATTATGGTAGTTTAAGTAGACTCCATGTTACAACAAAAATTCAATTCGTTAAATATATATCTTTTGAACTTAAGAACTCTCGGGAAAAACATATATATTAGAGATGCTCTTATATCAAATTACATTTTTTTTGAACAAAAAAATAAAATTAGTATAAATTTTTCTGTTAATTATGAAATTGAAGTTTACTTTTTTCTTATCATTTATAATTTCCATTTACAGGGGCAACATGTCATAGAAAAAAAATCAGATGATTTGTATTTTAACTTTAAAATTAACTTTAAAAATAAAAACTTAATTACATTACACTAATTAATATTGTAACACGATACCCATCATCAAAATCACAACTATAGGATTTGCATGCTATTGATTGCATTTGCATGCTATTTTATTTTCTTAAAATATTTTATCTGCCACGGTTTTACTTTTAATTACACTAGTGCAAAAAAGGGTTTTAACACCTATTTTTTTGGAGATATTACACCGTTTTTGATTTGGTGTGAATTCAACCGGTGTAATATATATGAAAAATTTACACCGGTTAAAAAAAAGTGTTAAAATGGATATATTACACCAATTTTTAATCATATCGGGTGTAAATTTTACATTATTTACACCGAATTACAAGGATTTGACACCTATTTTTAATTATAATGGGTGTAAATTATTTGTTATTTATACTCATTTTAATATATTTACACCTTATTGTATGTATAATGGGTGTAAGATGTTAGTATTGTACACTAAATTTTCAAGCTTTTACACTATTTTTCCCAAATAAGTGGTGTGAAATATTAAAAAAATGATTTCTTTTTATATTAATTAAACAAAACCATTATTAGACCAAAAAAGATACCCTAAAATATTTTATTTTATTTTTTGAAATTTTGGATATTAATTGATCAAATCATTCTTCAAACAAAACAATAAAAAAGATTAAATTCTTCAACTAATTTACACCAAAATAGCATACATTAAATATAAATTATATTTATATATTTTTTTTTCGGGTGGAGATATTTACATGTTTTTTTTTAATTATCTTCATTTTATCGTCTTTTCTTCGTTGCCTTGATGCTCTAGTTGATTTGGCTCTTCAATCACTTGTCTTTGGAGCTTTGTTATTTTCACTCTTCAACTTTTTGAAAACAAATTGAGGGTCGAGTTGTGTAACTTTGTCAGTTGAATCTTTTCATATGGTAAATTGTCATTGAATATCTACACATAATAAATTAAACAAGTACTTAGTAAAATATATATAGTGTGTGAAAATTAGAACACATAAATAGTAACTAAAATACAAAAGCATCATAACTACATAAATCGTGATAGGAATTTCAAATCACTAAAAGAAATAATTGAAATTTCAACCATATATATATAATGTCATGCACTATTTCTATCAAATAGTTTATAATCAATATAGATACAAGTTTTTATGACTACGTTTTATTGATCACCGAACAAAATTAGTTGGGGATGAAAAAATCTTCAACACAACACAAAATACTTCAATGAAAGAAGAAAAAAATACAACACAATTGTTTCATCAATTACCTTATTGTCTAATATCATCATAGATTCTCTTATCGTCCAAATTGTTGACGAGAAAGAATGTACATAAGAGAAACCCTATAATTGAATTATAGAACAACTTCTCTTAGTGTAGTTACAAGGATAAAGTGATAAAATAGAGATTAAGAATGAAGTTTACCATTATATACAATAACAAACGAAGAGATAAGAAGTAGATGAGGGATGAACAGAGGGAGTCGACGGCGGCAGTGGGGGTGAGGTGGAGGTTGAAGAGAGGGGTTTGAGTGAGATAAAAAAAGGGTTAATAGAGAGAGAAAGTATTTATAAAGTTTAGAGTTTTTTTTCTTTCAAATTGAGTTTTTTTTTAATCATCTTTCAAATTGAGATTAAGAAGTTGGTTTGTTTATATTTAAAATATAAAAAAGTTTGTTTCTATTTTTAAGGATCATGTGCAAGTTATTGTTTAATTTCTTTTCAAGCAAGTTATTATAAATAAGTCTTATTTTTTTCTCTTCGTAAAAAAAAAAAACTTATTTTTTCTCACCTTTTTTTCTCACCTTTATTATAAATAGGTCACTAATGTTTCACAATTACACCAAATTTCTTTAAATATGGTGTCTAAAGTCTAATTTTTCTCACCTTGTTTATATAACAAGTGTAGTATAAATTTTAGGTGAATATTCTTTCACTATTACATCTATTTTCTTTAAACATGGTGTCTAATATTACAACATAATTTTTTACACCTATTTTCAATTAAAGAAGTGTAATATGTATAATTATATTCTTATTTTTGTACTAGTGTTAGGACATGTTAATAGAGGGCTCTAGCTGGGCACATTTTAATAATATAACACTAATTGTACGTGTTATATTATTCAAAGAGAAGATTGTACCGACAGACTAGATCCCAAAATTCTGGAAAACAATTCAATCATAAGTTTGATCATTTAAGTAATTCATTAAAAAAAAAACTTAGACAATGCATCTCAAATCTCAAATATAATACAATTGTTGGTGGTTTGGTTTAATCTGCATACTTTTTTCCGGCAACATGTTCAATAAATATATGCATTGATATTGATTGAATTAATTTAGCCTGGAGGATACACTATTACTCAAAACTCTAACCAAAAAGTTCTCCTAATAAGCATTAATTATCTCATAAGCCATGATCTGTATATTAGGAGAACTCTAAAGAAAAAGAATATACTATATATTTATAATAGTATAATATAGAGTAAATAATAGGATATTTATAATATAAAAAGAGAGAGTAAAGTATAGGATATCATCTAATAAATAGGATAAAAATCCCTGATATAGACTCAAATTATAGGGTCTATTTCATGATCTGGATGGATTGTCTATCTTATGTTTCATGATCTGAATTGTCTATCTTTTTTTTTTTGAAAGGCTGAATTGTCTATCTTTAAAACCGAAATACCTCTCCTTTTGAAGAAGCCAAATAAATACATTAAAATATATTAAATATAAGATGTGCCTAAAAATAAGAGTTTATATAAAAATTAACACAAAAAAAAATCTACTCTGTGCTAAATCCCATACAATCTTTGGGGGGTTTAATATTCGAAGGTTTAAATCAAAACAATTTTTTTTTCTTGTTTTGAACCATTACCAAACTTTAAGTTTGATGTTAAAGATAAACTTTTTATTAGAAATTTTCTTTTGGCTAAATACTATATTATTTATATATATCTTTCTAAATAGACAAAAT
Organism: Trifolium dubium; assembly: GCA_951804385.1. Lineage (NCBI taxonomy): Eukaryota > Viridiplantae > Streptophyta > Magnoliopsida > Fabales > Fabaceae > Trifolium > Trifolium dubium. The sequence goes on along the minus strand of OX638064.1, from coordinate 47,886,056 downwards.
TGAAGCTAACTAAATTACTTGTAAGCTGTTGAGATACCATCTAAATTGCATTAACAAGAAGAACACACGTGATCCATAACCAAGAAATGTTGCCTCTCCAAATGGCACCAAAAATGGGACAATTCATGAATAAATAGTGAATATCCTCATTAACATTACATCCAATTAAACATAATAGGGAATCATTACCTTAACATCCACAACCAAAAAGATTAGACTTCGTAGGTAACAACATGTCATTAAAAAAATCGGCAAACAAAAGTGGAATCTTTCAATGGAACAAACTTATTCTTAAATAAAATCACAATGAGTAGACATCTCTCTTGGAGACAAAAATGAGTCAAAAGATGATAGACACACCTACCGAATAACCTTCATATCAAACAGCCACTCTCACTCGTCAGAAATATCAACCTGCAACACAACATTAGCCACAACAATACAACATTCTCCCCACAACTGTTCCTCGAAAAGCAAACAAATTGCCTACACCACTGCCACTTATTACTGCCTAAACTCCAACCGAGACTACACATATTCACCACTAAAATATCCTTTTCTAAACACAAGTCAAATGATCTATCAAATTGAGACTTCAACGGAACTCCATTCATCCAATTATGATATCCTTCCAAAATAAAATCTTTTCCCTCATTCCCTATCCTCTTCACTATATTATCACCAACTAGATGCTATACTATCCCCATTATCCACCTCACCATCCCTGGTCCTATATACAGCCAACAATACTTTAACCCAAAAACCTTCGTGCAACAATCTTCAACACCACTTGCATAGAGGAGAGATATTGAACTTCCGCACTCTACGAATCCAAACCTCCAAACTTCTTCTCAAGACAAATTTTATCATTTAATCCAATTAATTTTCCTATATTCCTCACACTCACCCCACAAAAAAAACTTAAAAAATAGATTCAAATAATGAAATGATACATGTCGAGCTTTGAAGAAGGAAATGAAATAAACCAGAATTAAAGACAAAACAAATTTGAGTAACACCACCCGACCACCCTTAGATATGTGACGACTTTTCTACAGAGACAATTTACAACAAATTTTAATTATCAACCAAAACAAACAAAAGAGGATGTCGTTTCACGTTACCAGTGAGTGAAATTTTTGATGACGTGACAATTGAAGTTTTTCTCTGTCACAATAGCAAATAGTCTATTCAAAAAAGACAAATGATGAAATCTTAACATCATAGGGGATAATAAAGAAAAGGGTTAATTAGCTTTTACCCCCCTGTAATATACACCAAAATTGCTTTACCCCCCTGTAAATTTTTTTTGTTACTTTACCCTCCTGTAATAGCAGATTTTGTGTTTTACCCCCCTGGACTCAAGTCAACCATACTATAACCGCCGCTAAAAAAACCGCCGCAAATAAAACCGCTGCAAAATATAATTTAGCGAGGGTTTTTAACCACCGCAAAAAAACCGCCACAAAAACCGCCGCAAAATATAAATTAGCGACGCAAAAAACCGCCGCAAAATAAAAATTTTAGCGGCGGTTTTGAACCGCCGTAAAACAAAACCGCCGCAAATTATATTATGGTTGACTGAGTCCAGGGAGGTAAAACACAAAATCTGATATTACAGGGGGGTAAAGCAACAAAAAAAATTTATAGAGGGGTAAAACAATTTTGGTGTATATTACAAGGGGGTAAAAACTAATTAACCCTAAAGAAAATTAATCGAGAACCAAAACTACTCACTCACATTGTAGGAGATAAATGCCTAATCAACAGTAGAAGTTTGAAATTCAATGTGAGCAACCTAAAATGAAGATTTTTTTTCTTTATGAGTTTACTAAATTAGAAGAATGATATCTATATTAATTGTACGTAGATAACTAATGATACCAACTTTAAGTTATATTTTGATGTTATTGAGTAAAATATTTATCTATTTGATATCTTATGTTATTTATAATTTAAAGATAATATATTTTTTTGTATATGTGAAGATTCTATAGTTTATTCTCCTCGGTAGACTTTTTGTTAAAATGGAGTGAAATTTTACTGACATGACAATATACTTTTTGTTTGTTAGATTAGTATTGAAAAGGGTAAAAGCTAAAATATTAACATTATAGGAGATAATAAAAAAATTATATGGGAGTAAATGAGTAAACTAAAACTCACTCATATTTTGAAATTGAATGTGAGCAACCTAAAATAAAAGAAATTTTTTGATGAGTAGTTTACTAAAGATGTTATAGAAGAATGACATTATATTAAGTACGTAGATAACTAATACTAACTTGAAGTTATATTTTGATGTTATTGATTAAAATATTTATCTTTTAGATGTTATTTACATTGATAACTATTTTTTTATTGTTATTTACAATTTTTCTTGATTATGATGTTATTTACAATTTAAATATAATGTATTTTTTCTTTTAAATTTTATTTATTAAAAAATTAATTTTTGATATTAGAAACTAGAGTACTTATAAAAATGAAAAAGGAACTACAAAATCTTATTAATCCTTGACATAAACTTCTGTTTGAAGCCTTACAAACATATGTATAACCTGATTAGACAAATTTATCGATAACTTTAGCTAGATACAACTAATATTGAGCCAATTCCAAACCTTTCATTCATTGATTCTTCACTTTATGTGAATGTGAACCCAAAACGGGTAATTAAGCGTGTGAAATTTAATTTGAACTAACCAAAGACAAATTGATTGATATATAATCTTACCAACTCCATATCTAGTTGTGGCCATGCATGCATTTTTCTCAAAATCTTATACATCATAAATAATATCATTATCATGTCTTACCCTAATTTGGTAAAAAATAAATAATAGAGCCCTAGCTAGTGAACCAAACCAAGACTTCAGCATCTGTGTGAGATAACCGCCCAACATATACATAAGCATGACAAACTTAATATTGTTGTCTTGTGCTTGATGAGATTGTATATTTTTTCTCTAATATTAATTAATCCATGTCAAATAAAGTTTATTGTGTATCAATTAACCATGACACATTTGCTTCCACATGCTTATTTCTAAATCTAATTAATTGACTTGTTTAACTGTAAATCAAGTCTCCTGCTCTTAAATCAACCGGCCTATTGTTACCTAAACAATCTTTAGTAGCCCTTACCGCATCCACTTATTCATTAATAATGGCTGTAATTGGTGTTGATTTACCTAATCAATCAATGTATCATTTGTATGATCCTTGGCTTGAATTTCTACCATATGACCCCTTTGCTTAGTGACATTGCTAGTTGCCTAATCATATATTGTTTATCTCTGCTTTGTAATTGATTCTCCGTATTTTAGATAGAATACATTTATACTCTCTTCCAATATATATATATAACTCGCTGTCTAGAAGTCTCAACTGATAATGGTCAAAAAATTGTCAAAATTGTTAGGTCAAACGTTAAGACCGGAGTTCGAACATCGTTCTCTCACTTGTGTGTGTGCGCGTTTATAATAATTTTGTCATTTCGGCTATATACATAAAATAAATAACTCCCTAATGTGGTCGGGTTGCCATTAATCACACATGTTTTACGGCGTTCTATTAATTTATATGGTAGTATTTTGGATTTGTACGATGCAATTGATAAACTCACTATTCATACAAAATCAATCAATAATTTTTCGAATCATCAAGGACAACAATGCCACTTGTTATATTCAAGAATGAATTCTGTCAAATGCAATTTTTGTTTGAGAGAATTAAGTGTGATCTTTTATCAACCATGCATTTAAATTTATTACATTTAAATTTATCATGTAATTCTCATTCCTATTAAATAGTAAGAGATTGCATTTTATTCTCTTAGTAAAAATTACACTTGAGAGAATAATTTTCGGTTATATCTTGTCTAATTTGTTTTCATTTTATAAAAATGAAATAATGAAATAATAATTAATCCCTAAGCACCTTTATACAAAACGACAATATATGCATGCATGGCTACCATAGCTAGACCCATCCATAATTTTTCCTACGTTTACTCGATCAAAATGTGACAATTATGTGATCAATGATATATGACTTTAATTTTGCTGGATACGAAGGTGAGAATATGTGGGGTTATATGTTTTTTTGTTAACATTATTTATAACTTGCACGTTTGAAAGACTATATTTTTTTTTTTCCATATCAAAAAAAAATGATTATATTTTTTATGGAAATTTTAATATGTGCTTTTGGGGTATTTGTTAGTATACTAATAAAAGAAATTTATAATTGGAACTTGTATTTTTCATATTTTTAAAAGTTAAACATTGTTGTTTTCAATATAAAATTACTATTTGAAGTATCTTTAAAATATACTTTTAGGGCACATGTTAACATGATCGATTTTTTTTTTGAACAGTGTTTGAAAGGCTATATATACATCTTAGCAAATTTAGGTTTTTATTTTGTGAAAGTAGTTATTAAGTATTTTTGTTATTTTCAACGGTAGACCGAATCTCAATGGTATTCATTTCCAATCGCTGTCCGATGAAGATAATATGTTGTTGCTGGCCCCTTTCTCTTGTGCAGAAATTTGTGAGGCTATTTGGAGCAATGACGGTAATAAATGTTCGGGTCACAACGGTTTCAATTTCAATTTTTTCAAGGTTTGTTGGAAAGTTATCCAAGGTGATATGTAATGGCTTTTGTCAATGAATTTCATGGAAGTGCTATTTTACCAAAGGCGATTACAACGTCTTTCTTGGCCGTAGTTCTGAAGCAGGATCATCTGCAAACTTTGATGGATTATCGACCTATTTGTCTGGTTACTAGTTTGTACAAGATTCTATAAAAAGTTTTAGCTACCCGATTGAAGTGTGTTTTGGGCAAACTCATATCGAATGTTCAGTCAACTTTCCTACCAACTCGACAAATTTTAGATAATGGAGTGCTTGTGGTCAATGAACTCTAGACTTGGCAAAGAGGAGGAAAGATAAATGTTTGACGTTCAAGGTGGATTTCGAAAGGGCATATGACACTATAAGCTGGAATTTAATTTCTAGACTACATGATGATTAGAATGGGCTTTGCGGATGGTTGGTGGAGATGAATGAAAGCATGTGTCTTTCAAAGCTCTATGTCAGTCCTGGTTAATGGTAGCCCCACAACAGTTCAATGTGAATGGTTGAGACATACACCTTTCCTCTTTTTGATAGTTGCTGAAGGGCTAACTGGCCTTATGCAAAGAATTGTCTACATCAACTCATTTCATGGTTACAAGGTTAGTAACAACATTGTGTTCCACACTTTACAGTTCGCCAATGATACTATTGTTGTGGGAGAAGGTAGTTAGGACAACCTTTGGGCTATAAAAACAATTTTGCGCAGTTTCAAGATTGTATCGGGTCTGAAGGTCAATTTTCATAAGAGCGTTATACGGCATTAACCTTGATGATAGTTTTTTGAATGCTTAGTCGGTGTTTCTACACTGCGGGGTGGACTCTATTCCGTTTCGTTTCCTTGGTATTCCGGTTGGTGCTAATTCAAGACGTCGTGCTACTTGGCAGCCTATATTGAACTCTATGAAAAATCGTCTAAGCGCTTAGACTGGTTGTCACCTATCCATAGGAGGAAGGGTAACCCTCATTAACTCAGTGCTTTCTAGCTTACCGTTTTATTTTTTTTCTTTTTTCAAAGCTCCGATATGTGTGATAAAGGATTTAGTTCGTATTCAAAAGGATTTTTTATGGGGAGGCCGGTTGGACAGTAGGAAGATGTGGTGGGTTAGTTAGGACCATATTGGCCAACCTAAGGCCAATGGGGGTTTAAACATCAAAAATTTTGTCTCTTTTTAATCCATCTCTTTTATACAAGTGGAAGTGGAGATGTTTGTCTGATTTTTCTGCTCCTTGATTTGATCTTTTGCTCTTTCAGTATGGCCATTTTCCTAATAATGTTCTTTATGGGGAGGGGCAGGATTGTGTTAAGAAGGCTTCGATGTGGTGGAGATATATCTGGAATTTAGGAGGGGGTAGGGAATGGCGGTTGATTTGGGAATAATGTGAGTAGTGTGTTTGTTGATGGCAAAACTATTGGATTTTGGAAGGAAAAATGGCTCGGCACGGACCCGTTAAATGTAGTTTTTCCATCTCTTTTCTACTATGCCCAATGCTTATATCATGGACATGGGAACTTGGGTTAATGACGTTTGGACGTGGCAGCTCACGGTTACCGAATCTGTGTTTGAATGCGAGTTACTGTTGATTTTGTATCAGGTTCAGCCGTGCTGGAATCAGATAGATAAACACAGATGGATTCCTTGTACCATCAGTTTCTTTACGGTCCGTTCCACATATGCTTTCCTATTACATCGTGATGACCAGGTTAGATACTCTCACAGAGAAAGCGTTGAGACAACTTTGGCAAACTAATGTGCCGTCAAAGATTAGTATTTTTCGGTTGGCAGTTGTTAATAGCTTGGTTGCCAACTCGGGATGCTCTTTTCCGTCGAGGCGTAATCACTTCAAATTAAGATAGAAATTGCATCTTTTGTAAGGCAGAGGTTGAAGATTCACCTCACGTTTTTTTCACTTGCCCCTTTATTTCACAGTTTTGGACATAGGCGAATTTACCACCCGGGCTGCTAGGGCTGCAGCCCGGGCTCGGTCGGAATTTTTTAACATTTTAGGGGTTAATTTAGTGTAAAACTGATATTTTTAGTGATTAATTTAGGGCAAACTTAAAGTTTTTTGGTTCAAAACTCAGATTTTTCACCGCAAAATAATTTTTTTGGTATTTTAAGAGTTAATTTAGAGTAGAATTGAGATTCGTAGAAATTAATTTAGGGCAAAACTGAGTTTTTTTTTTCAAATTTAAAAATTTTCATTACAAAACTGAAATTTTTGTTTAAATTTTAAATTTTGCCCGGGCTTTATAAATTTCCTGGCTCCGCCACTGGGTTTGGTCCTTCATTTATGCGTGATTAAGTTCAGCCTGTGAGGGATTCATTCAGTAAGGGAGGGCGAACCTTTTGTTGAAGTGGTGCATTATTTTCTTTCTTTCGGCACGTTTATCACAGGGAAGAAATGTAAAAAGTTTCGACATATCATTTGGTTAGCCACAACTTAGAACAATTGGAATATGCGAAATAACTACATTTTTAGAGGTATATGTGTCATGTCAATGCCTCAACGTTATTGGACCACATTCATTTTATTTCTTGGTTTTGGTGGGTAGAACGGGTTAGGTCTAATGTAGCTGTATCGTTTGTAGACTGATGTAATAATCCCTTAATTTGTTATAATACTACCTCCGTTCCTATATATAAGAGACAAATTGGAACTTTTTTTTGGTCCTTTTTATAAGAGACATCCATTAAAATAAAAGTTTATTTAAATAAGATAATCATCTTCCAATGCAAATGTAATTACCTCAATACAAAATAATTATTTTCAATGCTCATTTATCCGTGCATATACCTATTCCCCACCTCATATTAATGATTTGGAGGTGCTTCAAAAAAATTATTAATGATATGGAGGGAATAACCATAATTTTTTAAATTAATAAATTAGTGAAAATAGTTTCTTTGGTTTGTGTAATTTTTTAACTTTGTCTCTTATATATAGAAACGGCGGTAGTAGTATTTAATGGGATCTCATTAATTGTAAGAATCGAGTACTCCTTATAATTTAATTTTGTTTATAATTTTTATATATTTATTAATTAGGCCCCTGCCTAACTTGCTTTCTATCTTTGTAATGCCTTGAGCGCTTATACTCACGTAATATATTGAAAATTTTTCATTCCACCCCCTTAAATTCTCTTTTTCCCCCCAAAATGATTTTTGTATTTTTTTGGGTATAGCCAAAATAATTTTTGTATGAGAGTAAAAAAAATTTTGTATGAGAGAATATTGGAAAGAAAAAGAGAGTGTTGGGGGATGGAAAGAGAAATTTTCTAATATATTTGACTACCACACCATTAAAATTATAAAATGGAAATTTTTTGGTATAGGTACCTTGGAATTTCATTAGATATGGTCACTTTGTTGCTAAAATACCAAATTTAAATCCATATTAAGATAGTTAAATATAACAAAATATATAACAAGATATTAAATAATTGAATGATTGAATACATACCCAACAAAGCTCAATTAGTTCTTTGTATATATTCACCCACTAGCATGTTGATCGATCACCATATCCATTTGTCAAACGTACTAAAGTAGATTTCGACATCGCAGCTTTATTTAATTACTTATTTATATAATTTTTTTTTGAGAATTACTTATTTATATATTTTCTTATTTCAATGGCTATATACACATCTTCATAGTTCAGTTCACACCATACACATGCAGAAAAAGACACACTACTTGTTTTGTATGCTTTAATTGTTGTATTTACGCATAAAACCAACCACAAAATGCCACAACGTACTGTACTGCATGTCTACTAATAGTTATGAATTATTTTTCAATAATAATTAATAAATCAACATAAAATTAACATAGTCCCTACTACTAAAATAATGACAAAAAAAATTGTCTAATTAATTTCTTGTTTGCTACAGCCTACAGTACCGTTTGTTAGACTCATCTTAATTAAGTCCTAACCACATGAAATTAATCTATTTGTGATCTATAACAACTGACAAGATGCTTATGTATAATATAAATTAACTAGTGTAATGTTAATGAGACAAGATGAACAAATTAACAAATTAAGAAGAATTAATCCAAATGCATGGAATGGAATTGATTGTTAAGTAGCACTCGTCTCATTTTCAACGTATCTATTTGCTACCATGTAAAACAAATAGTACTTTATTTTGAAGTATTCAAGCAAAGTGCCAGTTGGGTCTAACGTTTATTTTATTTTATTTTAATTTTTATGATTGAAATGTTTCTTTTAAAAATTAATGGTTGTATAGATAGGCCAATATTATTAACAGTGCTAATCAATTATTAATCAACTTGGTGGGGAGGTTCTTTTTTAACTTCAAAATATACTTCTATAGGCATGTTTGGGGGGTCAACATGTGTACGTACGTGTTTTATAATTGCATAAAAGAAGAAAAATAAATATCATGTTCAAGTATTGCATTTGCTTCATCAAAAAAAAAAAAAAAAATTAAAGTATTGCATTTGCTTCCTCAACAAAAAAAATACTCCCTCCGTTCTGAAATATAAGGGAAAAAAACCACTTTCCCAAAATATAAGAGAAAAAATCAATTTCAAAAATATTTTTTCTTTATTCTCATGAAATTAAATGTAAATTGCATTTAATTTTCTCACTCTCCACACTTTCCTCTATAAACAACAACCAATCAAAATTGATTTTACATCTTTCGATACACTTATTCTAAGAAAAATATCACAAAATCATATTTCTAATTCTCATGTTTATATTTTTTTAATAAGTGTATTTTTTTTTCTCTTATATTTTAGGACGGGAGAGTATTGCGATATGATTTTGTGAACACTCCATAACTCATGTAGATTTTGTTATCAACAAAATTAATTATTAATATGATTTTGTGAACACTCCATAACTTTGTCGGATACACCCATTATTGTGATTTTTCATATTTAATTATTTTGAAGTTAATACAAATTTTTCTATATCCAATAAAACTATGCGTATTAATTAAGAGCATTATAGGATGATCGATGAAAGAGATCAAAATCGATTGGACCAATAAAATACTGAAAAATGCATGACCATTTTGGGTGAGAGAAGTCAATAAAATTGACTTGTTTATATATAAAAAAAAGTTTGAGTCACTAAAATAGATTTTATTTAAAAAAATTGATTTATTTAATTCAAAATTTGAAGAGACAGAACAAAAATTTTTTTAACAAAATTTCTTTCATATATAATAGAGTACAAATTAGACAACACTACACCGTCATGACCATCTATAAATAAATAGTTCAATTGGATTTTTAGTCTCTTAACTAATTTTATTTTAATCTTTTAATTAATTAATTGTTATTATAAATTAGTCTTTTTTTTTGGATACATATAAATTAGTCTTTTAACTAACTTATATTTTTATTTTGGCCTCTTATCTAATTGTTGTTATAAATTGGTCCCTTAATAAATTTATTTGTTTCATTTTGATCCATTAAATAATAATTTTTACAAATTGGTCCCTTGGTTTAATTTCTGTTAGCCATTTTGATTCATTTCAGTTAATTTTAAAAACAAATCATTAAATATTTATTTTTAGTTTTAACGTATTTTGAGACACATCACCGACCATAGCTTGCAACATCATCAACCACGTGTACATATTTAACGGTTTTTTAGGCTTAAATCATCTTTTGATTCCTGTAAGTTGGCGTGTTTTTAGTTTTATATATTTTTTTTTTTGAAATTCATCCCTGAATGTTAAAATTATTTCCAAAATCAAAATCCGTAGGACAATATGCAATTTTTGTGCAGATTTTAACTTTAGACACTAAAATGAAAATGATTTTAACATTCATAGATGAACTTTTAAAAAATAAAAATATAGGGACTAAAATTAAAAACACGCCAATTTACATGGACCAAAAGACCATTTAAGTCTTTTTTTTTTAAAAAACTTAACGGAAAGAACCAAAAATGGCTAACGGAAGTTAAGTTAAGGGGTCAATTTATAATAACAATTAGTTAAGAGATCAAAATGAAACCAATAAACTAGTTATAGACCAATTTATAACAACAATTAATTAGAGGATAAAAGTGAAACCAATAAACTAATTAAAGGACTAATTTGTAACAATAATAAGTTAAGAGACCAAAATAAAATCAATAAATTAATTAAGAGATTAAATATCCAATTTAAGCCTAAATAAATTATGGAAATTTCATTACGTGTTACCAAATTAATCATGTTGAATAATTTGTTGTAGTCTTGTAGATTGATTAAAAAAAAAAGAGGAAGAAATAAAAAGCCTGAAGATTTACCTTCCCTATTATGGAAGATTTGGTCGTTTGTGTTTGTTCTGAAGCATATGTTTTTCCCTACGAATTCTGACACTAGTGGAAGCATGCTGCTCCCACTACTAGAAAAATCGCATTTAGAGACCGATTTAGCAACCAAAATATTTTGGTCACTTTAGAGACCGAATTAGAGACTAAAATTTTGAGTTCAAAGTAAAAAAATATTTGGTGGTTAAATCGGTCACTAATATAATATAGCAACTGATATAGAGACCGAACAATCGGTCACATAATAATAAATATTTTGGTCTCTAAATCGGTCACTAATATTATATTAGTGACCGATTTAGAGACAGATAATTAGAGACCGATTTAGAGACCAATAATTACTATATTTATATTAGTGACTGATTTAGAGACAGATAATTAGTGGCCGATTTAGAGACTAATAACTAGTGACCGATTTAGAGACTAATAACTACTATATTTAATGACCAATTGAGAGACTAATAATTAGTGACTGATTTAGAGACTAATAATTACTATATTTATATTAGTAACCGATTTAGAGACTAATAATTAGCGACCGATTTAGAGACCAATAATTACTATATTTATATTAGTGACCGATTTAAAGACTAATAATTAGTGACCGATTTAACTACCAATAGTTACTATGTTTATTTTAGTGACTGATTTAGAGACCGATTAATATGTCACATAATAAAAATTATTTTGATCTCTAAATCATTCACTAATATAATATAGTGACTGATTTAGAGACTGAAAATCAGTGAACGATTTAGATATTGAATATTAGTGACCAATTTAAAAATTGATAATTAACGACTAATTTAGAGACAAAAAAATTATTATATTTTTAGCCTGGGAACCTTCTAACTCAAAGGAAATATTTTTTTTCAACTTTCAGCCAAAAATAGTAAAATAGGAAAATATATAATTTAACTAAATACTCAATATTTAGTTAAAACAAAAGATAATTAACTAAAAAACTCAATACTTTTTTTTGAAAGAAAAAAAAACTCAATACTTAGTTAAAACAAAAAAAACAAAATGCATACTCCAAAATAAAAACAAAAAGCAACATTCAAATTTGTTCTTTCACTCTTCGCCCTCTCATCCAGGGTTATTATAATTAGCGTCGGTTTCTTGGACTAATAATGATAAAATATAGTGTTTTAGCATTTAAACTTGTGTTTTATTTTATTTTTTGTAAAAATCTATATTTTCTTTAATAAAAATCAAATAAAAGTTTTATTTTTTCTTTAAAGATTTAGATCAGTTTAGAATTTAAAAAATATTTATTAAAAAAACTTCTAACAATATATATATAAAAACGCTATTAATCGGTCATCTTAGTTTTAAAAACACATAAAGACTAATACGACAAAACTTTCTTATATAAAAACGCATATATATAACAAACTTCTAACAATATATAAAAAAATCTTCTAACAAAAAAAACTAAAATTTGTTTTTTTAAACAATTTTTGTTTTTAAAATAAAGTTTGTTACATTTAGATATCTAAACAAAGTTTGTTACATAGAATTATTGTACTTTAGTCTTTATCAAAAAAAAAAAAATAATAGTTCTATGAAGGGATAAAATTCTATAAATAAGATGAATAGAAATTAATAAAAATTTTAAGTGCATAGTGAAATAACATATCTAAGAGAGAGAACGCAATGACTCTTCTCCTCGTTAGATCGTACGCAATGCGAGGATCAGAACCATAGACCTTTAGACAAGGATGGATATGAAATTATGAAGCACAGGAATGGATAGAACATTATTAAAATTCACATGGGTGAGAATGAGGCGTGGGAATTTTGATGATGCCTTGAGGTGTTCTTGGAGGAAGGTTAGATCAGATATGAGACTATACCATGACTTGCTGACGCATTTAAGCCACAAGATCGTTTTGACGCTAAGCAGTGATATGATGCATTGGATAGAGGTGACTTCTTCTTAGCTGCTTCTTCAACAACATTAACCAGATTGTTATGGGTGATAGTAGTCAATATTAATATTCTTAGCTTTTTCTTCTCTCTTTTGTTCTTAGTATTCTTCTTCTCTATTTTATTCTTCGTGATATTATTCAATGTGATCTTCTTCAAAAAGTTTCGCTTGGTTATGCGCGGCAGTGGTACGTTGGTTGAATCTTAACAATGAAAGTAAAAAATTTCTCTCGGTTTCTCAAAAAAGATGATTTTTTTGTTGTTGAAACAATATAATCTTTTTATTTTTTTATTGTATACAAATTTTGTTTGTTTTTAAAATAAAGTTTGTTACAATTTGTTTTAGAAATAGATAATGTTTGTGAAAAAATAGGAGTTTATTGGTGGAAATAGCTGATGTTTATGATATATATTTAAAAAAAATGTATAATAGAAAAATAAGGTGCAAAACAACACTATCATAATTTGGTCTTTTTTTCTTTCAAAAACGACAAATAAAAAGTAACGGAGGGAGTAATAAAAACAAAAAAAAAAACTCATTAGAGACCGAATTTGAAACCGAATTTAACATACCACTTTTTCAATTCGGTCGCTGAATCAGTCGCAAAAAAACATATATATTTATTCTAAATTGGTCACAATAACGGTCTCTAATAAGGTCACTAAATCAGTCGCTGATAGCGTCGTTCAAGGCGTCGCACGTCATGTCGCTTGCAGACTCTAATTCGGTCTCTAAAATCAGTCTCTAAATTGATCTCTAAAATCAGTCGCTAAATTCAGTCACTAAATCGGTCTCTAAATTCAGTCTCTAAACCGGTCTCTAAATTCAGTCACTAAATCGAACTCTAAATTCAGTCTCTAAATTGGTCACTAAACTCGGTCACTAAATTGGTCACAACAAATCGGTCACTAAATTGGTCACAACAGATCAGCCACCTAGGTCTTTAAAACTGATTTTAATTGGTCTCTATATCGGTCACTAATTGATTTAGTGACTGATTTACATTAAAATCGGTCTCTAAATCGGTCTCTAAACACGAATTTTTTAGTAGTGTCCCTCTCTTGGAACATAATATACTTACTTCAATCTTTTATGTTAGCTAGCTTTCAATTAATGGAAATACTTAAAAAGAAGGAAAAATGGTATTAATATAATTTTGGAAATAATGCATTTAATATCTTAAAATTTAATTTTTATTTTGTTTTCATTTTTACTTTTAACTTTAATTTTATAATTTTTTGGATCTCAATTTAGCGGACTAATTTAACTTTTTTAAAAAAAACTTTAATTTTTTAACTATTACACCGGATGTATCGTTTAATATGACCTGTAAAATAATAATGCCATACTAAATATGAAATATATATATATATATATATATAAGTCCTACTTTATATTTTTTTTGAAGCAGAAGATTCTTAAGTACTACTCTTCCGATCCAATCTCATATATGAACAAAATTGATTTTTTAGATTTATTAAAAAAGTGATGTATTTAATCTACATTGTAATCTAAATACATTACTTTTTAAATGAATCTAAAACATTATTTGTTGTTTATTTATACGTGAGATGACTAGACGGAATACTTTATATATATACACTCTGTATAATGCTAATATCGATAGGCAAAAGTTACTACGTACTACTCCCTCCGTACTAAAATATAAGTTGTTTTGACCATATCACACAAATTAATAAATGTAATCATTGTTGTATGGAAAAGAGAAATTTTGAGTTAGTTTACAAAATTGTCCTTCATTAATGGTATAGAAAAGATAAATTATAGAAATAATAGAAGAGAGAGTAATAAATAGTTAAGGGTATAATAAGAAAATTAGCATTAAATGTTGTATTGGTATTGTAAAACGATTTATATTTTGATACAAATTTTTTTTCCAAAACGACTTATATTGTGGTACGGAGGGAGTATACAAAATATTGATCATAATGACTTTATAAGAATAAAGATTTCTATAACTTTATATAGCTTAAAAGGTTTGCACCCATTTCAAGCTTAAAAGGTTTCGCTTGTTTCAGCCTATAGAACCACAGCTTTTGGATTTGGAGGAACGAAAAGAGCTTTATTTTTTCTCGATCACAATAGTCCATTTTATAAGCCAATGAAACATCATCAAAGAAGTACAACGGTTATAAACGAAGTACAAATCAAAGTCTACTTCATGATCACTCCACATCACATGTATCACGGTAGATATATTAAAATTACGGTGATTTATTGAGTTTTGTAGAAGCAGTATATAATCAAAATGTACATAAAAATTATGTAAATATTCTAATAATTGATTAAGATTTTGTAGTTAATATCTTAAGACTTAAATACATATATGTTCATAAAAAAATTATCTTAAATTTAAAAACGTGATTTCCTTCAATCTATTTTTTATCAGATCGGTACGTCCATTTTTATATGAGTAAGTCATTAAATTATATTGATCTAGATTTCGGGAGAAACTTTTAAACAAGACTTTGACTTTATGAATATTTAAAAATGTCTCTGATTTAATTAAACTGTCAAATTAATTAATTTCTATTTTTATAAATTTAATTTTTTAACATACCAATTAAACAATAAAATGTCTCTGAATATGTAATGGTTATGTCATTTTTAAACTATTGGAAAATGACGTAACTATACTCAACATTTTATATCAGAGACATTTTTAAATATTCAGAGACATGGTTAAGTCATTTTCCAATATTCAGAGACACAGTTACGTTATTTTTAAATGTTGAGTATGGTTACGTCATTTTCCAATAGTTTAATTTTTTTTTAACTAGATGTGCAATGTATCTCTATGTGAAAGAAATTTTAAGATTAGACAACTGATCAATTAGGTTATTTATAATTATAAACAATAAAAACATTGAATTTAAATTTAAACTCATCACGACAAGAATTTACTATTAGGAAAATGTAAAATTAATCTCTATCGGAGACATTATTAGAGATGTCAGACGTTCAAATTTTAAATATGAAAATTTTACTTTACGACATTTTAAAATGTGAGTATAAAAAAACAAAAACCATAGACATTTTATTTTTATATCTTTTTGTTTTCAAATATGTTTTTTAGGCTTAAATAAAATAATCTATTAATTCACAACCAAAAAATAATTTATTCTTTATACCAAAACAAAATCTATTGTTTTTATTTTAGCAACATGCATGTATATATCGTAGCATCAATCAGTTTTTTTTGACAAGTGAATCAAATATGGTACTTTTATAATTAAAGAATTATTACAAGCAGCATTTGGAGCGATCATACATGCCAACAACATTAATTTTGCGTGTATAGGGGAACTGATTTCATTCCTATTGTTTTTCAACATGTCTTTTTCATTTTCATTCAAATTCAAATTAATACAGACATGACCGCAAGTGTTGCAAGATGATGAGCATGTTGTTTTATTATAAGTTCAGTTCATATACATGCACCTATCATATACAACACCATACTCCTACCACAATCCTTCTTCTCTTAATGATACCGACAAATAAAGTACTCTTATTATATTTGATATACTAAAGTTGCAAATATATTTGATGTATTGGAGCTTGGAATTTACAAAACTCCCCTTGCATGTTGAGAGAAGTACTCCCTCCGTCCTAAAATATAAATAAAAGTGGGTCAAAAAAAACTTGATGTATATGGTTCAAAATTTGGTCCAGATACATTCACTTTTGTTGACCAACTTTTGTTTATATTTTTGGACAGAGGGAGTATAATATACGCAATTGTAGCCGCTTATTGTTGACATGGTAATATAATCGCATCACATTGTAAGTATTTTTTTAAGTATTTTTGTAAGTATTTTTTGAGGTTTAATAGAGGGAGATACAATATACGCAATAGAGGGAGATAAATCTAAATACTTTTGTAAGTATTTTTTGAGGTTTAATTAATGACTTCACTGTTTTGGACTTGGACACCGTACCATCCATTTTTTGAGTAATTATATAATAAACATATTTTGATGTTTTTTTTTTTGTGTGAATCAGATATATATCTTTTGACGCAATTGCAGAGATTAATCCTTCGAACTGGATAGAATCACAAATGACGGTAAAATTTTCTGAGAGAGTTTAACAATGTTGCAATTCCAAAATTACATTTGAATTTAAGACTTCCGATTCACGATAAAAAGAAGTGCAACCCAATGACTTTTTAGGACGATGTCGCTCATCTTAGTACAACTTTTTGATGATTTAAATAACAAGAATAGAAATAAGATATATTTTTTATTTACTTTTTACTTAAATAAATAAATTAAAAAAATTTAAAAAAATTATTTATTAAAATAATATGATAAAATATATAATAAATTTATTTATCATGTGTAATTGTTATCTCCACAACGATTTGGACAATTTTCCACGATGGTTGACACACTTGGTGGCCAAATTGGTAATCAAGCTCCATTGATCATGTGAAATATTTGGATCTCATGTAACAAATTTATAATTACAATATTTGCACAACATAGAAAAATACTTTTGGGGACATATTTCCCTTTCAACCAATGATGATTTATGAAGTTTGTTTGAAATGTGACAATTAATGTCGATGGTAGTGCTCAAATTAACCCAAGAAAACAGGCTATGGAGGTTTGGTTCGAAATCATGAGGGGACCTTCCAACTCAAATTTTATGGAAATGTAGGCTGGTCAAACAGTCTACCTGCGAAATCCAAGCTCTCCTAGTTAAAATCTATGAACCGCTGCCTAATTTATCATCGGTCATTTTAATCGATAATTTAGGAGTGTCCTTATTAAGGACACAATTTTCTTCTTATTTATTATTAATTTTTTCGTGTAACTGTTATATTTTTAGTTGGTAGAAACATTGCATGTAATATGTAAGGACAAAAAATTGAATCCTTATACATCCATTTATTTATTTTAAAGGTGAAATTTTAGTCGGTAAGCTATGTGATAAAAAATTGTTTTAAATGTAAATTTGTAATGACTTGAATGAGTTGAAATTTCCTTTAAAAAATGAATGAGTTGATATTGTTACCTAGTCTTAAATAGTAATCAATACTTTATGCTGATTGCAATTGTTTTGATTTTATCTAACAACCATCATTCAATTAACCTTGATAATTTATATCTTTATATTATAATTATTTAACTGTGTGTTAAGTTAATAATAATCTGTATTAGATTTAATTTAATAGAATTTCACGTGCAAAAATCACTGTCCATTGTTGTATCCTTGAAGAAGGCCTTTATAAGCCCAAAATCACTTTATATTTTGTTCATCATTCATTCATCATATATCTTCCACTTTCCCTTGAAAGACACAAACAAAATTGATTGATTGTTATGTGTTTACCTGAAGAGGAAAGAGATAGAGTGAAAGACATGGCACTAGAAGCTGTTGTTTTTCCACAATCACAAGACCCTTTTGGTTTTGGAATCAACAAAGATTTTTACAACTTCAACTTCAACAACGTTGTTGCAAAACAACAAGAACATCAACAAGAACAAGAACAAAGATCTTTCTGTTTTGTTGAGAACCAAACAGAGAAGAAGAATTATCCTTATTATGGAGATTGGAATAACAATAATTGTTCTACTTTTTCACCACCCCATTTGAATGAACTTCAAGAAACTACTACTACTGATCCAAGTAGTAACAACACTCAAAACTTCGACGCTTCACCTTCTATTAACACAATTGTTCGTCCTAAAAGGCGCAGAGCACGGAGCCGGAAAAACAAAGAAGAAATTGAGAATCAGAGAATGACTCACATTACTGTTGAGAGAAATAGGAGAAAGCAGATGAATGAGTATCTTTCTGTTCTTCGTTCTCTCATGCCAGATTCTTACATTCAAAGGGTACTTACTATTTACATAGCATCATTTAATATATTTTAGATTCACGGTAAGTTTGACAGAATCGCGATGAACACTTTGTGGTTCTGGCAAACGCACCGTGATATCAGATATACACTAGTATATACTTAAATTGACAGTAATTTTGGCATAACCACGGTGTATCACTGTGATTTTGGTAAGAACTATACTTTAGATCTTCAACTAAATCACGATGATATACTGTGATTTATGACTTTGTCAAACTCGCCCTGATTCTGGCACTTACTTGAACATTTTTATTTTTTTGAGTTGAGTGTGAGTGTGAGCTTCAGTTAAGGCTGAATCCTTCGGGAGAATTTGAGTTCTATTCTTGCCTGAAACAATTTTTGTCATACTTTACTTACGGCTTCAACAAAAGAACTGAGTTTGTTTGTTTTGTTGTTGGTGAATGCAGGGTGATCAAGCTTCTATAATTGGAGGTGCTATTAACTTTGTTAAAGAGCTTGAACACAAATTTCATTTGCTAGGTGCTAAGAAAGAAGAAGATGTGAAATCTGATGATGTTGGTGGATCAAACCAAAAGCCATTTTCTGAGTTCTTCTCATTTCCACAGTATTCAACAACTAGTGGTGGTGCTTGTGGTAATTCTAATTCTAATTCTGCAGCAACTATTGATGAAAAAGTTGGTGAGATTCAGTCTTGCATTGCTGACATAGAAGTAACAATGGTTGAAAGCCATGCAAATATCAAAATAAGATCAAAAAAGAGACCAAAGCAGCTCTTGAAAATGGTATCTGGTTTGCATAACATGTGTCTCACAATCTTGCATCTAAATGTTACCACTACTGGTGAAATTGTTCTCTACTCTCTCAGTGTTAAGGTTTGTGTTCTTTGATACTACCTCCGATCCTAAATATAAGAGACAATTGCGTCAATAAAATTTAATGCATCTGGTACATCAATTTTTATTGACGCAACTGTCTCTTATATTTAGAACTAGAGAGTATTTTTATTGAAAATTTTAGATTCTTAGACAATTTTGGAAATGGTTAATTAAAGTGAAAATGCATTGAATTTTTTTGATTTAGGTTGAAGATGATTGCAAGTTGGGATCAGTGGATGATATAGCTGCAGCTGTATATCAAATGGTGAATGGGATTCAACAAGAACAATGTTGAATTAAGAATCAACTTCATTTGGTTTTTTAACCTTATAACATATCTCTATATCTTTTCCTCTTACAAGTGATGTGCCCAATTATTGCAATGTTTGTTCATCTTTTATTAATCTATATATTGTGGGCTCCTTAGAGGAATTTTTTGGTTTATTCATGCTTATGTTATTAATATGTTGTTATAACTAGATCCTAGATCCTTTGTTGTATATTGTGCTTGAGACAAAGAACATGGTAGAATTGGTATGTTTTTGTCTCCTTCATAACCATAAGCCAAATTGTCAAAGTAGAAATTGACAATTTCATAAAAGAACATTGAATGAAAATGAGAGCTCAAGATTGTTAGGCTGTTGTTACATAATTTTATTAGTCCCTTTTGTTTTCTTTTATTTGGCTTTCATGGTTTAAATAATTTATGCCAACAAACCAAAAAATCTCCCTCATATTTTGTTTTTGTCTCTTGATTCTTGTCTCATAGTTATAATATATGAAATCTGAATTACAATGCAAGCAAGCATCAACTTGAGATTGATCAGTGACATTCATATACCATTAGTTACCAATGCAAAGGATGTAGGGCCTAATTGAATACATGTCTTCCAAGATTATCAGAATTAGAGGCCAATTTTGTAGAATCACAGTGTTTCATCGTAATTTTAACAAAAATTACACTTTAGAAACTTCCAAATCATAATGTAACGTGATTTTGTCAAATTCACTATAATTTTGAAGCTGCACAAAATTGGAATTTATGTTTGTATTGCGTAAAATTTAATTAAAGAAAAAATATTTTTTTTTAAAAAATAAAAAATAAATTTGAAAAATAAAAGAAAATATAATAATAAAAGTCTTGTATTATATTATTATGTGTTGGACTTGTATAGAAAGGTATAACTGTCAAATGAGACATACCTACTCTGTAGTTTGTACTAAGTAGGATTCAACCGCGCGCAGGGGAAAGCTGCTGAAATGAAATGCAGTTTCAAAAGAAATAAAACTTTCTGTGGAAAATATTATTTACACAACAACAAAAAAAAGGTCCACACCCTACTTTCTGCTAAAGAAGGAATTTGTGAATATTCATCCAAAAATATGATTGTTTGAGTAGTGACTTCAACAAATATGACTTCAATATTTAATGTTCTATTGAAGTTTTAAAGATTAAACCCACAATTAATTGATTCAAGAAGTAAGATACTTGTAAGCTTTAAGTAAGTCGTTATAAGTTTGATCTTGTGCTCTAGCGAATAGAAAAAATTTAGTTGAAGTAAGAGAACCCATATTGTACACACTACATCACAGGGCACAATTTTTTTTGACATAAACTAGTCACTGCTAAACAGCGTTGGAAGCTTTGTATCAATAACATGGTAAGAAAAAAGTCTAAAAGATTAATCCAACATTTTATCCTCTATTTCACACTCCTAAAGTTCTTATCACTCTATTTTCTAATTCTCTCGACCACCAAACTATTGTGACAAATGTTAGGAAAATTAAGTGTAAGAAAAGTTAAGTCAGAATCACGGTGACTACCATATAAGTGATATAATAGAGTTAGATTCAAATTTCATTGTAAAATAGTCATTACTATAATTTTAGTTAATTATTCCCCTATTTTCCAATTTTTAGTATATATTTGACCCCTCACACTTTAGTTTTTCACCATCTCATTCACCTATATTTAATGTCAGATTTCACATGAGTCCCTTCTTGTACACTACCCTACAAGGGTCATAGCGTCGTCTTGTACAAGTGAGCAAAATATGATATATTATAAATAGTATAGATTCAATTCATCGATTGTTGAAGAAGCTCCTGAATTCTAGCTCAGAAGATTCCAACTATCAATGTACACCTGTTTGTTTTCATCTTCTTGTTCTCTTCTGCGGACCTTGTCCTTCATATAGATTCCATTTCAATCTTCTCTATCTCTCTTGCATTATTTCTATCTAAGTTTTCTTGATCCTCAATCTAATCCCAATTATAAGAAGGAAAAGAAGAAATCAACGATTGGTCCAATAAAGATCTTGACCCATTAAACATGTGTTCAGAAATTTGATTCTTAGTTCATGTCTATGGAAAAAATAATGAAAAAAAATCAGTTGAAACGGGAGAAACAATACTGTGTGCTCTACAGATTCATCGACAAAAATTAGTGCTGCGAAAACTTCGTACATATATAATTGTAACAACAACAAAAAAGGAAAAAAAAAGAAGAAACATTTATCAAAATCAACAATGAGCATTAAATTGAAAATCAAATATAAAAAAAAAAATTGATCAAAAGAAAATTAATGTTTTTAGTTCAAATTTTGAATCAAATGTATAATTTTTTTTTTGACAAACTTTTGCTTTTACTTAAAATAGTGGATAGAGTATTTTCTAAGTACACCCTCATGCATGTAACGGGAAATGAGAAATATATTAAATATACTCACTAATATGAAGAGGAAAAAAAAATCTTAGAATTGAATTTATTATTTTATAAATGAAACCAAGAAATCTCTAATAATTGAGATAAGTAACATTCTTTAAGCTATACAAATGACTTACAATCACTTTTGGTATTGTTTTTGTTTTTGCTAATATCATATTTTTTTTATTTTCTCTGTGTCATTTGACATTTGTTCTTTGTTCTCTTGTTATTTTACTCTGCATTCTTTTTGTGTTCATCAGTTTTTTTTTTTTGGGATTTAATTGGTAAGATTTTAAATGAAGCATATGTGGTTTATTATATTGTATTCCTTGGGTTTTAGTCTAATCCCCTAAATATTTTTTTCGCTATTTATTTAATTATAATTATTGGAATACTGCAAATGATAGGTGATGGTTTTGGGGTGTCAACATATAATTTGAATGACATATTCATCAACAATGAGCATTAAATTGAAAATCAAATATAAAAAAAAAATTGATCAAAAGAAAATTAATGTTTTTAGTTCAAATTTTGAATCAAATGTATAATTTTTTTTTTGACAAACTTTTGCTTTTACTTAGGCCCTATTTGGTTCAACTGAGGGGGAGGGGAGGTGAGGGGAGGGATTTTTAAGGAGGTGAAGTGAGAGAAAATATAATTTATTATGTTGACAAAATTACCCACATTTTTTTTATTAAAATCCTAAATTATCCTTGTTGTAATATTAAAAATTTAGGTTTTACTTTTTTGACAACAAAAAAAAATATAGGTTTTCTACTCATTAGATGTTTTTTTATTATATATCCTTTAGATTTTTTATTTTGGCGTAACATATCCATTATAATTTAATCCTTATTTTAAGTTTATATGATTAAGGATAAAAAATAAATTAATTATTCACTCCCCTCCCCTCCCTTCGTTAAAAAGTTGAACCAAACACAAAAATTGAAAATATTCCCTCCCCTCCAAAAAACCCCGATCAAACAGGGCCTTAATGTAGTGGATAGAGTATTTTCTAAGTACGCCCTCATGCATGCAATGGGAAATGAGAAATATATTAAATATACTCACTAATATGAAAAGGAAAAAAAAATCTTAGAATTGAATTTATTTTTTTATAAATGAAACCAAGAAATCTTTAAGCTATACAAATGAGTTACGATCACTTTTGGTATTGTTTTTGTTTTTTCTAATATCATTTTTTTTTTATTTTCTCCGTGTCATTTGACATTTGTTCTTTGTTCTCTTGTTATTTTGCTCTGCACTCTTTTTGTGTTCACCAGATTTTATTTTATTTTTGAGATTTTATTGGTAAGATTTTAAATGAATCATATGTGGTTCATTATGTTGTTTCCTTGGGTTTTAGTCTAATCCCCCAAATATTTTTTTCGCTATTTATTTAATAATAATTATTGGAATACTGCAAATGATAGGTGATGGTTTTGGGGTGTCAACATATAATTTAAATGACATATTCATCATGTGATGATGCCTTTGCACTTTTAATATTTTGTTTTAAAAAAAAAACTTACAATCATTATTTAGCTGAATTAGTCATTTTTGAAACCACCTAGAATAATTGATATGAGATTTCACAAGACAAAGAAATAATTTGTAATTGGATAAGATTAAATACTAATCCTCCTTGACAAGGCCATGTGTAGAAGATATTAATTAGTTCAATATAGTTATAATTGAGATTTTAATTTGATTATTATGCCCTACATGAGTTTTGATATCTTAATGTATTGTTGTTGAGTACTTGGCTTGCCTAGTCAATTTGTGTTGATTTCAAAATATGGATGGAGGATATCCCAACTCATTCTCAACATGATTGTACTATCTTTGTTCTAGTCCGATTTTGATTAGAAGCAGTATCACCAAGATCATATAGTCCATATTTGAACATAAATTAATTTTGATAGTTTATAAAATCTCTAAAAAATAAACTTTAAATGTAAGCCGTCCGATCTTTAAATTGGTTGACGTATACCATTTGACTGCATGTAGTCATGAGTCATGACCCTTTGTTCTTGCAATTAATTTAAAGTCTATTTTAACATTAAAAGAAATTAGGCTTGGATTTCAGCTCTAAAGAGATTCATAAAACATATGCATGCATATAAAGAAGAAATGCAATAAGATCAATCCTTGGTTAAAAGTAGTGGGCAGCAAAAAATAAAAAGTGTCACTACAATTACAATGACACATTGTGACAATAATAATCGGCCCAAATTATACATAATTAAATAATATAGTGATCAATGGGATTTTAAATTTTCATACTATTGATTGATTGATATCACCATAAGCTTCTTTCTCAACATAAGGAAATGAAAGGATCCTTTGAAACTTAGTGATACGTGCCAATACTTACTATTGAATAAAGTAGAACAAAACGACAATAGATTGAGTCAAAGAATGTTTTATTGCCTTCATGAATTAATGGTAATCACAGTACCAAATGTAGCTTTCATGTATGTACTTGGTTGGAGATGAAGGTGACACATAACATTCTTTTCCACACTTGCAATAATAAGGACTTTTTAAAACACTTTTTAGGACAGAATCAATGATTTTAATTACTATGCATTAACATTATAAGAAAGTTTTAGATTGATTTTCAATTATATCTCATCGACATCATGTATTAGTATTATTATATACAAATACTTTAAAAAGTACTATTATTATATAGTTTTATAGTTTATGTCGGTATAAAGTTGTTAAACTTATAATAATCATTTGACACTATACATATACATTAACTATTAAACAGATATTACATAAACCAGAAGAAATTAAAAAAAAAAAACTTGCAACAAATAATATATTACTCATCAATATTTTTTCATGCATTTTGGTTCACAAAAAAATAAAATAATTAAAACATAACTAACAACATTATTTTTATTTTATTTTAGTTCATACATTATTGATTAACCAAATTTTCAACCAATTTAATCAGTAACTCACTAACAAGTAAGTAGTTAACTTTTTGCTCTTGGCGTTGATGTGGTTTGTTAAGGAGTTCAACACTAATTGTAGTTGAAAACCAATGGGAGAGATCTTATTGAGTGTTAGTTATGGAGGAAGAACATGCATGGTGAGACACTGAGACCTAAGACCATCCAACCATTGAACTAGTGTGATGTATCATGTGTGAGTGTGACAATGGCTTGGAGGCAAAGTGTGACTTTGTGTCAACGAATCTAGTGCACAACAGTCAACAGAAGGTGAGTATGGTTGAAAGTGTTGGTTGTGACTAAGACTCTCCTCGCACAGCAGGAGTATTGTGGCCTATGCGACGGCATGGGCTCATGATCCATGCAGGTGAAACCCCGTAAGTTGGGGACATTCACGGTTGCGGCTCTTGAAATGCAAGGGTCAATAAAACTCATGGTTGAGCTTGAGCTTAACCACAAGATGTTTCATCAATTTCCTTTGGAGTAGTAGTAGTTGCAAGCTATCAAGCCAAGCTCATGACTAGCCCATTTAGCAAAGGCCCTTAACCGAACCATACCCGCTCTTCCATTTTACCCGAGAGCCGCCCAAACCGAAACCATATATGGGCAAAATCGGGCCTAAAAATGTACGGTCAATTCCATGTGAATTTTTTGGGACCAAATCCCCTCAATGCTCTACCCTATTTGCAAGAACATCTCAACCACTCACAAAGACCCTTTTATACAAGTTTGGTAAAAAAAAGTCTCAAAATGCAATTTAAATATTATTCAAGAGACAACCACACAATTATATCCATAGTAAAAGTGAAATTTTAAGCACAAGAGAGTGCAAAATTGGAGATAATATCTTGTAGGTTCACAATTCTATCTATTCTTCTAGCATCATTACAATTTGTAGTTAAAAGTTGTCATTACTCATTAGAATATTCTCAGTATATGCAAACAATATTAATATATTGCAATAGTTTAAATAGAATCAATTTAATCAAATATCTATAGATGTAGTTCTACCTTATAATGTGTTGTCAGGTTAATAAAAAATAATAAGGAAAAATTGAATTCTATTTTTTGTCTCTATTAAGCATCAATAAGTTAACAAATACTCCCTCCGTCCCATTATATAAGCACTTTTACTACAACAGTCTAGTTCCAAAATATAAGCCCCTTTACAATTTACTAGGTACATTTATTACTTTTTTGCTTACACATACCCCTAATTGTTACTACTAAGTTGCATCGGAATACAAAAATTGTAAATGAGCTTATATTTTTAGACTAGACTTTTGTAATAAAGGTGCTTATATAATGGGACGGATGGAGTATTAATTAAACTGCACAAAAAATTAAGCCTCCTCATGTTAAGCCTCTTCATCAATATACACCAAGTAGGGTACTACACCAGTCATTTTCACTTCCAACTGCATAGTTGAAGTATTTTTTATAAGAAAAAAAAATAAGGATTGTAGTAGAAATTAAGTCCAAACATTCTGGTAATGGAAATTATAAAAAGCAGTTGACAAAGCTAAAAGCACAAGAAAAATATTGCATACCTTCAAGCAGTAGTTCTATATTGGTATTGGCACACCAGATTGTTCGGTCATCTTTTTGTAATTTTCTTGTTATCGGTCCAGCTTTTCCATTACCGATTGTGAGTCCATTAACAATGATAACCTGGAGGTGGTAACCAAAAGTTTTTTCATATCAATATGAGAAAATAAATGTTTACTAAATGGTTGCAAGAAGCTAACCAAGTTAATTGAACATGAAATTTTTGTGTTAAAGTTTAAGAATTCGCAATGTATAACGCACTTACGGTGCTTAGTTCTCCCATTGTTCCGGTTGTCCATACCTGCAAGGCAGCTTTCTAGTTATAACTTGACATAAATTTGAATATTCAAACCAATGGAGAATTGGAAGTACCGAATATAAGACTATTCATTGCAAATAGCAGAAGTCAGCAAAAATTATTATTCAATGGAAAGAAAAAACATTTTTTAAAATTAACATATTTCTGGAAAAGTATTATTGATGAACCTCGTCTGCGGTATGGACTTCTGTTTTGTTGATGTTCCGCACTTCTAAAACAAGCTGCTCCTTCACCACAAGATCAATAACCTCAAATTGTGAAACAGTTTAGTTCGGTAAAACGAAAATATAATAATTTCCACAAATTAAAATGCAATAATAAACAAATCTCATTAGGAGAAAATGAATTTGGCACATGTTGAATGAAAGTGTAATCTCAACATTTTGGTGTATAAAACTATTCTCTATAACTAACTTATTAACTACTATACTACATAAATAGAACATGGATACCAACTATACTAGAGTTTTCAGCTCAATTTTCAACTATACTCTTTAGTATTAAATTTGGAGGGGTTATGCTTTGGTCAAGATACTATCATGAGAGGACTGATTATAGTGCTTACCAGTTTCAAACCAAAATTATCTCCACATCCAAAACTTGACTCTATGATGAAATGTAGCACTACTACGTTCAACCTCCTTCATCGCTCCCTTCTTCATCCTCACAAGTCACAACAAATCCCTTAAACCTCCTCCATGCATTGTTTCCTTGACACGCTTCATAACTCAGAACTTCCTTCCATTCATCTAAATGGTTCAAAGAATGTCCCTTGCTTCAACCATCTTCTTTCCACACTCTCCTCAAATGTTCCCTGATTGTGCTACTGGTTGCTGACAACGTTTCCTATTTTTAATTTCCCTTCCAACTTAGGGGATCATTGGTTTTAATTTTCTATGATTCCATTCAATGAGGTTAATTAAATCCATCGGTTAATACATATATTGTACTACTGCATATCATTAGTATCAACTTGTTTAAATTATGTTTAGCTGATTATTACAAAAACTCACTTGGCAGGTTATGAATGTTCAGTGACCGATGCTTACGATTTGAAATTTGCCGACATTTGAAGATCCTCTATATAAGGCATTCAACTTTCAATAAAAGGGTACTATCAAACTTTGAAATACACATTTCTCCTGAATTTATTTTTACATTCTGTCGTATGAGAAACAACATAAATTTTGCATTTGATCATCAAAATAAGTGTTCCAACATAAATTGATGTTCTGGCATATATAAAAGTTTAACCGGCCAATTAACAATGCAAATGTATTTCTCATACAAAAACACTACTAATTGATATATACTTACCACCTTAATGTGTGTTAATTTTAATTTGCATTCGTGGAATTTTAGCCTATATTAATGAATCCATTAAGTGAATCTCATGATTGAAGTTTTTATCAAAATCTATTAATAATCGATCAAGCTTCAAATTCAAATCGAATTGTTTGATTCTCTACACATAACTTTTGGATATTATTCATACATATGGAATATGTACAAGGTCTACAAATGGATCATCAATGAAATTCGGAAAACCTACTACTACTATTTTAATATTAGAATATTAAAATTAATTTACATCAATGATGTGTATCTAGTAAATTCTATGTTATTGATATCAAATTTGGACACGAAAATTGTTGATCCTATATCTAACATCGAATACATATAACATATCTCACCCTCACAAATTTATAAAATGTGAAAATCCAACAAGTGGGTGTATATCTAGTTATTATATATAATTGAAACTATATACATATAATTGATACAAAATCCAAGTCAAGAATGTCGCTAAGAATTTTTTTCGTTCCAAACATCATCTAAAAACACAAGGTACCTCTTTGATTCAAGGTTTGCTTCACTTGAGCGACCAATGTGTTGTCATCCATCTGTCGTAGACCCTTAGGTGTAGGCGGCTCATTGTTGTCCTTGCATAACTTGTTCACCATATCAATCAATAACTCCCTCACATAATATGATTGCGAGACTGTGATGAAACAACGACAATCAAAGTGTTTTTTTCACTTTGATTGAATATGGAGCTCATTAATTTAATATGGTGGTTTGAAATTGGATCTTATATTAACATGATTTTGAGTTTTTATCAGATTCGATACCACAATTAGAATTAGGTACCTTAATTTAAATTTGATACTTCAAGTTATAAATTAGTTTTTAGCTATTCAAATTTTTGTTTAACAATTGTTTCATGAAAATTTCATAGTGTACAACAATTAAAAGAAGAAAAGTGGAAGAAGCACAATGAAATAGTAGTAAGAAGCATTGAGGGAATCGTAGAGTGTAGGAAATGGAGAAGCAGGACGATGAGAGAGTAGAGAGGAAGCAGAAATGTTTTAGAGAGTGACGGAAGAGAGATGAATATGTTTGGTAGTGAAGACAACTGATGAGAAAGTCACGTGACTCATGTAATATTATCTAATGGCTATTATTTCATCCTCTCATCTCTCGTTATAAGGAGTTCTCTCACTTGATATGCTCTATATATATATATATATATATATATATATACTATTCTGTTCATATAATGGAAATAAAAGTACTAAATCCCTTATTGGGGTGAACTTAAATTTTACTACCATTCCTACATAGAATATAAAAATCAGAAAGTATATATATAGTGGTGAACCTCGTCTGCAGTATGTACTTCTGAAAGGCTGATTCTTCGGTCTTCTAAAATAAATTGCTCCTTCACCACAAGGTTCATAACCTTAAAATAAATTGGCATAAAAGAAATGAGTCTGCACAACTTACGGCTGCTCTTGTAATGCCGGGAAGACAATAATCAGCAAGTGGTGTTAAAACGCGGCCTTTTTTAACTATGAACTACATAAAGCAAAGCAATATATTAGTTGAACTGAACATGTAGTTTACCAGTGTCAGTTGCAAGCAAAATCTTCGGCAAAAAGAAAAAGAAGCACAAAAAGAAAATGAACAGTATAAAATTATCCCCTTTGGGTGGCAAAGCTTAGTGGGAAAATGAACATTGTGCAAAGAGATGATTTTGCATAACCTATGCGGAGCGGAGTAAGTAATCAATATATAATTATCAGCAAAATGGAGAACAAAAAATTTCATAACAGTTGAGTTAAAGTTCAAGACATACGATGTTTGTAGCATTAGTTTCAGATACAAAACCATCTTTGTCGAGCATGATGGCATCCATGCCACATAATTTCACATAGTTTCTAATGGCACATGAATACCTGTAAAACTATTATTCATTCCTCCACTTTTCTATGATACAGAACCAAAGTTAATATTGACTATCATTTAAGATGATGAAATTGACAGTAATTATATTTGATCCAATTATAAATAACATTGAGTCCACACTGCACACACACACATAATCATAATTATGGTTGTGCATCTATATTTCGATATGTTATGGAAAGATCTAAACAGAATAATTCACATTTCACAGTACTAATTTGCTAATAATGGCTTCTATCTATAGTTCAATAAGAGAAATTAAATTGTTATGTTTCCATCAACAATTGGAGTCTGCGGCTGCTGCGGCGGGGGGTTCAACCAGTTTTTGTAGACTATTCCGCGAGGTGGCGTCAGCGGTGATGGGCGCAACTTGAATATCTTTTTAGGAGGAAGCTTGCTGCTGGGAATTGGTCTCCTCATGGAAAACGCCTGAGCTTCGTCGAGCTCCAAGTAGATCAAGTAATGTAGTCCGGCAATAAAATGTTTCCACACAAACTGATCTAGCGAGGGAGGCAGGTTGGTGAAGATTTCTTGGAGAGAAGTTACTCTGGAGATGGTCAACTCGGCTGACTGTTGATCTTCCTTGAGCAGCATATCCTCCACTCCACCATCCACCTGCACTCCTCCAGCCTCAACCAAAGCAGTTCGTCTTTTAATTTATATCCGCGAAAGGGAAGATGCTCCGGGGGCAAGGGGTTGATGATGTTAGTGAGATAAGTTAGTTTGTAGTCGGTCAACTCCTCAGCTATCTCATCTTGCTTCAACAGCAACTCCTTCAACCGCATCAAGTAGTTGTTCTGGTGGTTGATATTTCCTTTGATATTATTGTTGTTGATGATAGTCTCACGTACAAAATCTTGTCTACTGTTGATCGTCTCAGATAAGATTCGACCATGAATAGCGTATGTATCAAATAACTGTTTCCACTTTTTCTCAAATTCCACGCTTGAGGGGAAGGGGAGGAAGGGGGCGCCGCCGCTGGAGGTGGTGGTGGAAATCAGGCGGCGGTAGTCAAGCAGAGAAGGATGGGCTCTTCTCAGGCGAAGGAGGACTGCCGCTGTCGCCATAGCTAAAAACCCTAACTTCTAGAAAGGCTGTTCTTCCTAGAAATCCCTAACTCCAATTTTGAGATCCCAAACATATATTCTTTGCATAGAAAGGCTGATTTTATATTTGACTAAGAGGGAACAAGACTTTAGGCCCGATAACACACATGTTACAATCTGCATGAGTATGATTAGGGTTGATCATGGTCGGATAATAACCATAACCATAACCAAATTATATTTTATCCACTTGATATAACCGGATATTATATTCATTTAATAAAACCGGTTTTGATATTACAAAACTGGTTATAAAACCGGTTATGTCCAAACCCACTTTTATAACCGGATTTTAGTTTTAAAAACTGGTTTGTGGTTTTAAAATCGGTTTTTTTATTTTAAAAATCGGTTTTTTGTTTTAAATCCGGTTTTCTGTTTTAAAAACCGGTTTTTTTTGTTAAAAAAAATCAGTTTTTGGCTTAATAATTGGTTTTAAAAAAATAATACTCCCTCCGTCCCAAAACTATTGTCCTTTTAGGGTTGTGCACGTAGATTAAGAAACAACAAAGATTGATAAGTTAAGTCTCTTTTGCCCTTACTTTATTAATAAAGAGAAAATATACTCCCTCCGTCCCATTATATAAGCACCTTTACTACAAAAGTCTAGTCCAAAAATATAAGCCCCTTTACAATTTTTGTATTCCAATGCAACTTAGTAATAATAATTAGAGGTATGTGTAAGCAAAAAAGTAATAAATGTACCTAGTAAATTGTAAAGGGACTTATATTTTGGGACTAGACTTTTGTAGTAAAAGTGTTTATATAATGGGACGGAGGGAGTATTTAATTAATGGTTTAACTTTTGTAAGGATACAAATGGTAAACTAACTTTAATTTTACATTGTTTCCGAAAAGGACAATAGTTTTGGGACAAAATTAAAAAGTTAAAAGGACAATAGTTTTGAAACGAAGGGAGTAATAATTTGTCCATTGTTGAAAAAAAAAAAATTGTCCAATTTTTAAGTAAAAAATTCATTTTTCAACAAATTTTTTTATCATAAAGGATAAGAGTGGTTCTTGTATATTTTCCTTCAACAACTTGAAATTCAACAAGATACATATCAAAACATCACATTCAATGATGATATAATAAACTTGAAATTCAACATACCACATTCAAGAATCAAGCATGAATTTTTAATGTAGTTGCATCTGAACCCAATGGTAGAGTGCATGTGTGCACAATTCAAACTCAAGGAATCTTGACTGATTGAAGCTCGGTGACTGAGTTTGTGATTGAATCCAATTTCGCACAATCCACACCCGTTCGGATTCTGAAGCTTGGAATTGACTTGATTTGGATTTTGAGGGAATGGATTTTGGGATTAGGTTCACATTTTGGGATTTTGGAAGTGAATTTTGGAATTAGGGTTCATGAATTCAATTTGGGATTTGGGATCGTGAAATATAATTCTGATTTTGAGATTTGGGATTTGGATTGTGAGATATAATTCTGATTTTGGTATAATTCAGATTTTGAGTTTTTTTTTTGAAAAAAAAAGTAAATTTAACTTTTTTTTTTGACAATAAAAGTAAATTTAAGTTGAAGTGTTGGACTTTGATCAATTTGGATTTAATATTTGGTTTTGGTTATCCATTAATTGGTTATAGATAACCAAATAAAATAAAAATGACTTTGGTTATAAAACCAAATAAAATTAACTGGTTTTTTAAAACTGGATATGGATATTATGGTTAATTCATGAAACCGGTTAAAATGCTCGACCCTAATTTTTGTGTAAGATTCTCCTCTTTTTCAATTTTCTTCGGTCTCTGTTATTTGCATCTTATAGTAGTTTTTGCATTGGATTCTCTTTTTTTCACTCATCACAATAAATATAATGGGCATCGACATGGAAACCATTATTCTAAACGTGTTGAGTGGTGTCTAGTCCATACAGGGCCTTAATACAGGGCCTAAGGCCCTGTTTGGTTCAACCGAGAGGAGGGGAGGGGAGGAATTTTTAATTATGTTTGACAAAACTATCCTCATTTTTTATTTATTAAAATCCTAAATTATCTTTGTTGAAAAATTAAGTTTTCTACTCATTATATATTTTTTTGGTTATATATATCTATTAAATTTTTTTGACATAACATATCCATTATAGTTTACTCCTTATTTTGAGTTTATAAGATTAAGGATAAAAAAGTAAATTACTTCTCTCCTCTCCTCCCCTCGTTAAAAATTTGAATCAAACACAAAAATTTTAAATTTCACCTCCCCTCCCCTCCCCTCCAAAAACCCCGAACCAAACAGGGCCTAAATAGCCAGTATAGTACAGTTACCACATACAAAATTGTGTGTAAATAAGTCATATATATATATATATTCTGACACTATCCATCATTCACAAGAAAGTATATAAATTTATTTCAATATAACATAATATAATTATAACTTAGTAACATAATACAAATGCAAAGCACAAAAATAAAAATATATATATCCAAGAGCCCCTTCACGGAAAGGTAGTTTATTTATAATACTCTCACACCCATTACCTTATTATAGATATAGATAATATATATCAATAAGATGATCAATATTGATCATGGAAGATTAATACTTTCTGTCTTTGGAGCATTACTGCCACTAGGTGCGATATTTGTGCAATATTGTTTGTACAAGCTGCAATACTTATGAGGATCAACTAGCACACACAACTTGTACAAATGATCACAATCTATCCAAGGAGAAGGTGCCAAAACATCATCTTCTATATGGTAATCACCTCTTAACCGAACATCCTCAACACTATAGGAGCTATTCATAATTGTCATAACAATAAGGAGAACTAAAAAAAATGAAGTAATTATAAAATTTGTCATTATTTCAATGAGAATGTTGAGATTATAGTTTTTTTACAATTGTTCTATATATTTTTCTTGTATTGCATGGAAATGAGTTGGCTTTCAAATCACTCCAATTTATAGATATTTTTTTTTTTCTTAAAAGAGAAGTGAAGGATTTAAATTTGAGTTTGCGTAAGAAAAAAGTATTTTCAAAAAATTTAAGATTGTGTGTAGGAACCATGTGTGTGTGGTTTCCTTTTATGATTGTATTTTAAAGTTGACCAGTTTTTTATTAAATAATGGTTAATTTTTTGGTAATTAATTGGATGTTGGTGGTTGAATCTTGATACTCTTACTAAATATAACATAATGGCATTAATCGGGTGGTTACTAAATTAATTTAGGCTTATCTAGTTATTCATCTATAAAATTTTAACTACAAAAATGGTTGTAGATTAGGAATTGAGTGGGTGATGGGTCAAGTGAGTGAGTATATGTTTCTATTTTTGTACAAGATTCTCCTTTGTTTCAATTTTCTTCTGTCTCCTTTATTTGCCTCTACGGTAATTCTTACATTGGATTCCTTTTTTTCACTCATCACAACAAATATAATGGACATGGACATGAAATTGATCATTAGAAAAATTAAATCTTAGGTTTGATAAGTTTGCAACTTTTCTGAATTGTATTGACAAGGAGCATGGTGGACTCAATTATTCACCAAAAAAATCGTAGAGCTAACTAGTAATTTTCGATGTTTGTAGGATTTATTTATCACACTTTGCATTGAAATATGATTTCTGCCAAATAGGAAAAGAGAAGTTTCATAAAAAAAAATATTAGGAAAAAGTAATAGATTTAATATATGATTTTAGTTAAATGTAATATTGAAATAAAAAATTTATAACTCATTTCGTTCTATCTATCGGACAAAAAAACAAGATACAAAACAACCATCCATCAATGTCACAAACACTAGAGCCCTATTGTATGAAGATATTCTTAGATGGTCACGTGACTAAGAAATTGCATTTAGTACGCATCCACAAAAAAGACAAATACTACGTGAATATTATTTAAAAAGTAAGTCAGTGTAGACGTAGTTGTGGACTCACGGTCATGGTGATCACAGCAGGTAAACACATGAGTTGGGTGGTACACTCATGTTTGCACTTCAGGAAGCATAAAGGTCAAACTAATTCTTGGTGAAATTTTAATTAGAATTTGCCAAAATTATGCAGGAAGAATTGAAAACAAAAGAAGTGTGTAATTTTGATTCCTCAACGTACTATTTTTACTATTAATCGTTTTGTGATTGTGATGCTCAAATTGTGTAATGAAAATCAAATACTAACAGATAAAGATACTATATTTAGATAGATATTCAAAGCATACTAGGAAGATAGGTAATTAAGTCTTCTGTATTAGACCAAGAGTACAAAAACTGATAACAATGGAAGTTGGGTTTCAAATTGCAAATATAAACTAATAATTTATATGGGAACTAATAAAGTTAGAGTAAATGAAGCAACATTTTTATTCTAAATTGATAAAAAACAAAGAACTAGGTTAAGATTAGTAGTAGTAGTAGTAGAAGCAGCACAACTTCCATTTTCACTCGCTTCCAAGTCCAAACTCCATAGTTGAAGAATTATATATATATATATACACACACACACATTAGGATTGTGGAAATTAAGTTCAAATACGGGGTATTTTAGCATTGAAAAGTATAGAAAGCACAAGAAAATATTGCATACTTTTCAAGTCTCAAGGTAGTTCTGTATTGGTACGCCGGACTCTTCGGTCAACTTTTTATAAACAGCCTGCAGTTTTTTAGTTATTGGCCCTACTTTCCCGTTACCAATCGTGCGTCCATCAACCTTCACTACCTGGAGGTGGTAAAAAAAAGTTTTAGCACATAATATGAGAAAATAGTACCTATCAACTAAACGGCTTTAAGAAGCTAACCAAGTTAATTAAACATCAAACATATGAATTATTGTGCTGATAAATATCAAGTGTAAGAATTTAAAATTATAGAGCATTTTGTAGCACAAAAATGGATTGAAAACCAAGAAGTTGGATATGTGAAGTAGAGCATTTACATTTCATTGTAATTGTAAGTCTAACATAATTCAGAAGACCAATGTATAAGTTACTTACTGGGCTTAATTCTCCCATTGTTCCAGTTGTCCATACCTGCAAGGCAGCTTTCTAGTTATAACTTGACATAAATTTGAGTATTCAAACCAGTTGAGAGGGAGGGAGCATTAAAATTATGCAACATTTTGAATATAAGGCTATTCCAAACCAAATAGTAGAAGTTAACAGATTTTTAATATATCATATTCTATTCATATAATGGAAATAAAAATACTAAATCCCTTATTGGGGTGAACTTAAATTTTACTTCCATTCCTACATAGAATAACAAAATCAGAAAGTATATATATAGTGGTGAACCTCGTCTGCGGTATGTACTTCTGAAAGGCTGATTCTTCGCTCTTCTAAAATAAGTTGCTCCTTCACCACAAGATTCATAACCTTAAATTGTGAAATAATTTAGTTTTGTAAGTACCAAAATATAATAATAATTTCCACGAAATAAATTGCACTAGAAAACACATCTCATTGAGAGAAAAAGGAATTTGAAACCTTCTCAATGATAATATAAAGTAAAGTTTTTATATTTACCTACACCTTTGTTATTAGCTTACTACTGTATTAAAGAAATTGAACAGGGATACCAACTCAAAATATTCATGAAAAATAAATTGGTATAAAAGAAATGAGTCTGCACAACTTACAGTTGCTCTTGTAATGCCAGGAAGACAGTAATCAGCATGTGGTGTTAAAACGCGGCCTTTTTTAACTATGAACTACAGAAAGAAAAGCAATATATTAGTTGAACTGAACATGCAGTTTACCAATCTCAGTTGCTAGCAAAATCTTGTGCAAAAGGAAAAAGAAACACAAAAACAAAATGAACAATATATAATTATCCCCTTAATTTGGGTGGCAAAGCTTAGTGGGAAAATGAACATTGTGCAAAGAGATGATTTTGCATAAGCTATGCGGAGCGGAGTAATTAATCAATATATAATTATCAGCAAAATGGAGAACAAAAAATTTCATAACAGATGAGTTAAAGTTCAAGACATACAATGTTTGTTGCATTGGTTTCGGATACAAAACCATCTTTGTCAAGCATGATGGCATCGTCTGCTTTTGCGTTATTGCCTTCAACCTACACCAGACCAAATAACGACATTCGTGTGAAATATTTATTTAGAAAGACATGATGTTAACATGAAAAGATGTTCAAACTATGGTTTCTCCATAGTTGCATTCATTAAATTTTCACTTTCATGTACTACAATTTCGTCATTAGTAATAAATCATCAGTATGTGTTTGTGTACATATCATAAATCCTGTGGTTAAGTAAACAAATTACATATTTTCATATTAATTATTGCCCACAATATAGATGGGTATTGATCTAAGGATTAACCTATCCGAAATCGTGATTAGCTCAAAACTATCATTTTTGTTCTTATATGTAGACAATCTACCGGCAACAGCCTTACTCATAACTTATTCGATTTTGCATTAATATATGTTAAAATTCATGAGGTGAATAGAAAATTACCTTGGCAAGTATATTATTGAGGAGATTGTTGTGATGTATTTTTGAATCCAAACTCTGGTAAAACAAACAAATAAAAAGGAGAACAAACAATCAACTAGCAGACCAAAAAAGTGTATGTCAATCAAATAGGAACTTTGTTGGTTTTGAATTAATCTCATTGATTACAAGCTACTCGCCCTAAAGTCTCATATATAAGCAAAAATAATTACTTCAATCTAAATTATTTTCATTCAAGCATAGATTAACAAAATAACAACTCCCTCCCTCAAATCAACAATTGTATAAACAAGAAACTTACATTAGGGGAGTTACGGCGCGTAGTGGCAGTAACAAGAACTATACCCTGCTCATTATCATAAACAGGAGGCTTCCATTCAGCAAGCACTGCATAATTCATTAAGGACAAATTTCAGTATACTATCGATATATGCTAAAAAAGGCAACATCGATATATGCATCACATAAATATTTTGGCACCAATATCATTGTTATTTGCAAAGTATAGGTTGTTACCAATTAATGTGCATCCATACAGATTGAATGATGGGCTCATCCCAGAAGTAACCTAGAAACGAAGATAACATAGAATTGGTAAGTGGTCGGTTTCACGACTAATTAAATGTGATTGATGGTTTCATAACTTTGGTTGCAAATAGTATGAAATACAGTCATCACCACTAGTGAAACAATAGACTGTCATTCGGCACATTGCATGATTACATGGTTTCATTGATCAGAATTATATAGAAGTTATTAGCAAACAAATAATTTACGTAATTGAAACAAAGAGTGTGAGAGAATAAAACCTTCTTTCCTCGTGTTAGTGAAAGGCGGATGTGGGCATTGTCAAACATCCCATTCCTAATTAAGGTTTTGAAAATAGCTTCCTTAATCTGCAATATAAGTTGCAACTAAGTGTCTAAATCCATCAATAGAATTATGAAGAAGTAAACAATACAAAGACAATTCAATTTAGCACTTTGTTTTGCAGTAAGATCCGGGAACATTATGCGCATCTTCAGACTCACCTCATCTCGAGTTGGAACATTTTCAAAAGCTAGAGCTTTAGCTGAATCAGATAACTGGTAAGATTTATGAAAATCATTTAGATTAATGAAGACCAGATTTTTTACAAATAAAATCATATTATCAGTACATATTGCATTACCAATCTATGTTTAGTTAAATATCTTTATACAAAATTGACAAAAGATCAATGTGAATCAACTTTCAATTTCTAAAGTTTGTAACGCTACCTGTCTAGATGTTCCTCGAGCTTAAAAATCTTTTTATTATACACCCGTAGACCCTCCCAAACTGAGTCGCCACCTTGGACAACTGAATCAAACACGGACACCTGACATATCACAGAATAAAAACTTAAAATTGCAAGAATGCACGATAAATCACATAAATCTCGTTCCTTATTCTATTTACAGGAAACATCAAGTACCTTGGCATTCTCACGTGTCACAATCTCATCACCGACCCAAGCAAGCAATTTCTCATTTGCAGGAACTGGAAGGGCGGGAGATGGCAAAGGAGAACTCAGAAGAGATGACTTCTTCTTTACATGGCGCCGAAGCATGTTGTAAAGAGGTAGACTTTGCTCCAACAAATCATAGAGAACAAAAGGAAATGGCTGAAAAGGAAATAACAACACGACATAAACTCAACCCGTTGCACATCCTCAGGTCCTAACCAATTATAGGGAAAGAATGCATATGGATAGCTATAAAACGTAAACCTTGCATCCAATTGCGAAAAGAATATTAATGTATAAAACAAAAGTAACTGCATACCTCAGGATACTTCCTTTGTTCCTTAAAACCAGTAGACTTGTGTGCATTGTTATACCACCAAGGTGCCCACAGGCCATCTATTGGTTTTGGACCGGCTTCCCAGCTAACAATTTAAAAATTGAGTTGTCACTTCCCATGTATATATATGCATAAACATTGTTGTATTATAGCAGTTTCAATATACACTACATTTGTAAGAATGCTCCGATGAAATTTTCAATGACGAAATCTCTCCAAGTATTATGAATGTAAGGAAATTTCGACAAGAAAACATTGAAAAAAGAAGACTAAAAAAAGTTGCAGCACAAGACCATGACTTTCATAATGAACACTCAGCATACCTCAGCATTGAAGGTTGAAAAGGAATCTCCAAATCATTACAGAGACCCCGTAAAGTAGCCTGCAAATTAACAAGATCAAAGATTAAAGCTGAATTTAGATTTGCATATATGGCAACCTAATGTATAGATAAGAACATATTTCAAAGACAAGCAATATGCATAAATCAAGACAAGCAAATACATATTTTGGCTTATTCTGATTACTATTCGGATTCATTTTCATCTCATTTCAATGAACACAATGTGACATTTTTTTCATACTTCATTAAGTAATAGGAATCAAACATGTTGAAAAAACTCAAATACCTCAGGATCTTTTTGAAGATCTTCAGCATCAATAACAGGTGGTGGTTTTCCAATGTCACAGAGTTCATTGTATATTTGAACAAGCTCCAACAAGCCCAACTCAAAGAAAGATGGGGGGACAACCTTGTCAAAGGATGACTGGAAAACACACAATCAGATCATAAGCCGGTGAGCAGAAGATTGAAGTAGCAGTAACATATATAATATATGAAATAATAGTTACCAATATGTCAAGAGGATTTCTTATGAGAATGAAGTGTTTTCCTTTCTTCATTAGATCCTCAGGCAAACCAAGCACTCTTTGTTTTGATATATGCTGAAGGCAACAAAGTAATAATAATTGATAAGCAATAATAGTAGCCAAAATGGCATTGCTATTTCATATTTGATTGGATTGTATCTTCATTGATTGCATCATATCTTGAATGAGTTATGACTATGAGGTGGAATTTACCTTGCAGAATCTATACTTGTTGTTACTTGGTAGATAAATGATGTCATTAACGACCTTATTTCCATCGGATTCCTATTACAAATGAAATAAGGATTTAGAAATGAATGTTGAATAGTTAAGAATAAGGTATTTAAAATGAGATAGAGAAGAGTACCATATTGGAGAGTACTTGATCTCTATAGGGTCTATCAAAACCACTAACTCTAAGGAAATGAGCATAGAGAGGCTCATCAAGAACTTCAATATCATCCCTCTGAATTATGTTTTGTTAACCAAACAAACACAGTCAGTGACATGAATTGAACTGAATATATAAGAGATAATAGTGATGATGATGAAGAAGATATAGTACCTGTGAAAAAGAGTACATTAGACTTGTACTGAGGGACTTTGGTGCAGACCATGAGTGAATCACCTCCTCCATAAGTTCAGATCAAATTTTCACTGTTGAAATTGAAAAATAGATACAATTATCACTCTCATCTTTCTTAATTTTTTTTCACGTTTTCTAGCAGCTAGAATTTTGGTGAATAGTAAATGAGCGCAGTATTTGAAATTCGAACTTTGACTCCTATATATAAAATGTGATGTTAGTGTAATCCTATCAACAAGCTTGAGAGCTAAGGGGACATCAGTCTTAATTTTATATATAGGTAAAGATTAAAAGAAACATATGCCTTTGATTAATTGTGTAACAACTATAAGTATTTTAACAATATTTTAGTTTAAATTATTTTAGAAACGAAAGCCTATAATTAATTATGAATAATTTTATTTTCTTACCAAAAAAAATATTATGTAAAATTTATTATTATTATTATTCACCTAATTATTATTATTATTATTATTATTATTATTATTATTATAGCATGGAGATCGCATTTAAAATGCAGAGTTAAGGTTCAAACTTCGGATATCCACTTATTCACCTTAAGGTCGAATTTCTAGCTATTTGACCAAAAAATTATTATTATTATTATTTTAGAATTTTTAATTTAAATTATTTAT
This sequence comes from Trifolium dubium, assembly GCA_951804385.1. Taxonomy (NCBI): domain Eukaryota; kingdom Viridiplantae; phylum Streptophyta; class Magnoliopsida; order Fabales; family Fabaceae; genus Trifolium; species Trifolium dubium. The sequence goes on along the minus strand of OX638064.1, from coordinate 47,844,193 downwards.
ATTAAATTAGGGAGAAAAATAAAAAAAAAGTTATAAATTACTTTGTCAGGATCTTTTTTCAAGATATATCTGACTCTTATTAGTGTAAATGCATTAGAGAAATCAAAATAAACAAATAGTTTTTGTATAAAATGCATTGCTTCAAAAAAATCTTTTATTAATATAATTCTGATTATCTATATATTCTTATTCTATACTACATGTGTAGAGGGAATAAAATTTTAGTATTTTTTTGTTCTTTTCAAATTTACTCTTTATGTGAACTATTTTATTAACAATTCCATCCTCATTTACTTAACTAAATAATTGAGATTAAAAAAAATATTAAGTTGTTTTCCGTATGTTTACAATTATAAAAATCATTTTTGAGAATAAATATATTGTCTTTGTTTTTCAAAAAAAAAACAAGATTTTTAGAAAATCAATTGGAAATAATTTTTCATTTTGGATCCAAAAATAAATTTTTTATCAAAATAATTTTTATAAATATCTAAAACAAACACATAAAAAAAATAATAAGTGATTTTGTTTTAAAAAAAATCTATAACAAACGAACCCTTATAGTCTTTGTTTTTTTAGACAAGAAGAAGAAGAGAGTTTCAGACAGTTCTAAAATGAAAAGTTATAATGCTGTAAAGGAAAATGTTTGCTTCTAAAATAAAAAGTGTGCGTTCTATTAAATTGAAGAAAATATAATGAGAATGATTAAAGAGAACTTTCATCAAAGTTACAGAGAGTAAAATGGCGTACCAAACCTTTTTCGTCTCTCTTTTCTCTTCTCTGCTTCTTCTCTGTTTTATTTTTCTCCCTATTACTCTTATATAGACATTTATTTATAGATATAAAAGATAATTATATTTAATATTTTAGGAAATAATATCACATTAGTAAACAATTTCCTTTTTAAATTTATTGAATAATTGATTTATATAATTTACACAATGTATCTAGTTTGTATTATGAATCAGATACATCAATTATTTAATAATTTTTAAAAACTTATAATAAAAATTGAAGGTTTGTACCAATTTTTTTTTGAACGAGTATCAATTAAGCAATATTATTTCAGTAATACAAAATTCGGATTTATTGAATAGTTAATATATTTAGTATTTAGTCTATATTATAGATTAAAGGGTTAAACATGTTTTTTATCACTACAAAATTGTGACTTTCTAAGTTTAATCCTTACATAATTTTATTAAGTTTTTAGTACCTTGTAAATTATTATGCATTCAATATTAATCTTTTCTGCTAAGTTAGCTTGTATTTTTGAATGATTTTTTCGCAACATTGTTTAGAACATCATAAAAAATTCATCCAAAAAAACGAGGTCAAAATTTGATTTTTAAGTCATGATTTTTGTTACTTTTATCTTAAAATTTTGCTTGTTTAAAAAATTCATATTTACATATTTCTATTTTTAACCTCTTTGCTTTGAATTTTGATGGGTCGCTTTTTCTTATAACAATAATAGTAACTTTGCTTTGTCATTTTTCACCTATCAACTTGTATTCATTATGCAGAGGCTGTACATTATTATTGCATTATTTTTCACCTAGTAACTTGTATTCAACTTGTAGTAGGTTTTGTGCATTATTATTGCTTGGAAGAGAAAATATAGAGAGACAAAGAAAAAGTGAAATTTGATGGAAATGGCAAACAAGAATCATTCAGCATCATAGAGAAAACAAGAGGCTCATTGGTTCTCATTTTGGTTTATTTAGTAGGTAAGTAATTAATTAATTAACTATACAAGTATTAATATTGGTAAGATTTAAGAATAGTGATTAGTTACTAACTTATGTTGGATTGGATTTAGTAGAGAAAACAAGGGGGAAGAGATAAGTAAAGCCAACTCATTGTATGATTGTATGTTGCAACTTTTATCACCCAACAAAATAATTTAGTCTTTAGTCTTTAATTTGGTTGCCACATGTGTTGGGCATATTTTTGTTGAAATGTATGTTTGCTATCATGGTGGGTATGTTAAAATCACTGTGACACCAAACATAGGCGAAACTTGCCGACTCAGTGTAATTTGTTAACTCTTTTTGTGAATTAATTTGTTGCTCATCGTTGGAGAGTCCGAAGGAGCAACAAAGGTGAACTACCCAATCAACCTCTATTTAATATTAGTGCTATTAGTACAAGTTAATATATTCTATGTATTTGTGGTAATGGTGATTACATAGAGACATCATAAATGATAGTAAAAACATCACTTTCATTTTCTATTCTAGGCCATTAAAAGAGGCAACTTGCAATTGTGATCTTTGTTAAGCTTTTTTTATCTCTTCTTCCCGCCATTATTTAAGAGTGAAGCTTTGACAACCACTAGAACCAAGGCAACTGTTTGTATAAATTCTGCAAATGCTAATATATATTATATACGCATTAATAAAAATATATATGTATACATATATTCGGTCTTAGTCAAGAGATAACTATACTTGTTAACACTATGACATAATTGTGAAACCACCACCTATGCTTGGTGTTTTGCATTCCAATTTGCATAATCGTGTAGGAACAAGTGAAAACAAAAGAAGTTTGTAACATTGATTCTTCAACCTAGGGAGTGGTTATGGTGCATAAGCTTTTTCCTTATGCACCGTGCATAAGTAAGAAAATTGCTTAATACATCCACAGATTGCTTAGTATACCTATCAAATTACTTAGTGCACCCCTCAAATTTTTAGTTCACCCCCTAAAAATTTGAGGGGTGCGCCAAACAATTTGGAGGTGCATTAGAAATTTGGGAGGTGCACTAAGCAATCTAGAGTATTTATGCACGGTGCATAAACATATGGCTTATGCACCATAACTTGTGCCCTAATTTTATTTCTCATTGTGACTTTTTATTGTTTGGTTTTTGATTGTATCAGAGCCGGCCCGGGTGTTTAGGAGGCCTTGTTCGAATATTAACAATAGGCCCTTTAAAAAAAATGTTTTTTAAAAAAAAAACAAAACATCTTATATTTAAATTATAAATAATATACTCCAATAAACAATTATTATTGTAAAAAAACGTCAAAAACAAATACTCTATATCCTAATAAGGATTAAATTTTGATTCAAAAAAAATAATAAGGATTAAATTTATTGCAAAAATTTTAAATGATATAATAATTTAGTCTAAAATTATTTTTCGAATTTAATTTGATTTAAATTAAAAGAATTAAATCTATGCAGAAAAAAAATGTAGAAGTTAAGTTTGGAACCCAAGACCTTCCACTCACAAACTATGTTATTAACCACTAATCTATTGATGAACATATGATATTTTATGAACATTTAAAATATATAACTATTATTATAAGAATTTATAAATTTGAGGCCCTAAAATTTATCGATATTTTGAGGCCTTGTGCCGTCGCACATGCCGCACACCCTCTACGGCCGGCCCTGGATTGTATGATGCTCAATGTGTAATTAAAATTGAATACAACTTTCAATTTATTCTTAATATATTTCACATGTTATATCTAGATAGAGGAAGAAAATACTAACAAATAAGGATTATCTAGATAGACAAACAAAAGATACTACAAAGATAGGTAACCTTTTGTATTAGTGTGCGCGAGTACAAAAACTGACAAAAATGGAAGTTCTATTTCAAACTGCGTTAGTAAACTCATAATTGTATGCATTATTTATGTGCGACCGAAAGAAAGAAGATGAAGTAATACATTTTTATTCTTGGTTGATAAAAGAAGATGCTACGATTGGTAGCCAGACACACTAGCCATTTTCACTAACTTCAATGTTCCAACTGCATAGTTGAAGAATTTTGTATAAAAAATAACATTAGGATTGTGGAAATTAAGTCCAAATATTTGGTATTGGAAAATAGAAAAAGTTGTTCATAGAACTAAAAGCACAAGAAAAATATTGCATACCTTTCTAGCCTCAAGGTAGTTCTGAATTGGTACACCGGACTCTTCGGTCAACTTTTTATAAACAGCTTGCAATTTTTTGGTTATTGGCCCTACTTTTCCATTGCCAATTATGCGCCCGTCAACCTTCACTACCTGGAGTTGATAAACAAAAATTTTAGCAAATCATATGAGAAAATACCTATCAACTAAATGGCTGCAAGAAGCTAATGAACATCAAAGTTATGTGTTATTGTGCTGATGGGCATGGTTGGATATGTAGCATTTAATGATTGCAAGTCTATAGAGATCTCAGGCTCTCCAGGGGTTGAGCATTTCCGCAATTAATTGCGTGTTGAGATTCATAGATTTAGGGGTGTTCACGGATTGGGTTGGTTCAACTAGTGAGACCTCTAGATAAATTCACCCTTCATTTTAACCAATGTACTTTTATTATTCGGGATAGTTGATTGGCTTTGGAACATGCTAACAACACCTAAACCCAAAATGCTGGAGTTGATTGACTGAAGTTGGTCATCATGGTAATATATACCAATTCATTAGGACAATCCTATGTAAATTTGATAAGGGAAATAGGGAAATAGTGCTTGATCAAACTAGAAGGAACAGAAAATTCAAATTGAGTAATATATCATGTCACCAACATAATTCACAGACAAGATTAATTTCGCCAAGTATAATATAAGGCACTTACTGGGCTTAGTTCTCCCATTGTTCCCGTTGTCCATACCTGCAAGGCAGTTTTCTAGTTATAACTTGATAGAATTTTGAATATGCAAACAAATGGAGAGAGGTAGTATTAAAATTATGGAACATATCGAATGTAAGGCTACTCAAACCAAATAGTAAAAGTTAACAGATTCTTAATATAACCGTATTATGATCATATGATGGAAATAAAACTACTAAATCCCATATCGGGGTGAACTTAAATTTTGCTACCATTCCTATAATGAATATAAAAATCAGAAAGCAGTTAATTAGGACAATATGATAGAGTAAGATGTTAATATATTGCCATTTTTTAATGAACTTCATCGATAGAATAAATGCAATCATGTGTCATGAGTCTTGACATGTGAGTTGTGACATCTCTCGGTGTGGTTCAAAAAACTCTAGAAATATAGGAGTAACATTCAACTATATATTTGTCATATCCATAAGCCAGCAACAAATACTTATTCAATAGAAACTAAAAAAGCATTTTCTTTTAAATTAACAGATATATATGGAAAAAGTAATATTGGTGAACCTCATCTGCAGTATGCACTTCTGACAGGCTAATTCTCCGCTCTTCTAAAATATACTGCTCCTTCACCACCAGATCCATAACCTTAAATTGTGAAACAGCTTAGTTCGTAAAATGCCATGAAATAGAACAGGGATACCAGTACCAACACAAAAGATTTATCGTTTTTGGTCTTACCCCAAAAATGCTTATCTTATGAAAATAAATTGTTATAATAAAGAGTATATACAACTTACAGTTGCTCTTGTGATGCCAGGAAGACAGTAATCAGCATGTGGTGTCAAAACACGGCCTTTTTTAACAATGAACTATATTAAGTAAAGCAACATATTAGTTGAAATGTACACGCAATCTTCTATTTTTTGTTGCTAGCAAAACCTTGCGCAAAAATAAACACAAAAGGAAAATTGTTTAATCCTTCTCAATTATCAAATAACGAGATTTAACAAGATTTAATTACCACTTTGGGTGGCAAGTTTAGAGAGAAAATGAACAATATGCAAGAAGAAGATTATGCATTAAGTTTCCTGAGCATGTATTCAATATATAAATTATTGATACTGTATTAATATTAGTTTAGGAGTTGAAATCCAGGAATCAACTTTCTGCTAACTGGCAACCCTTGAAACTAATTATAATAGATGAGTCAAAGTTCAAGACATACTATGTTTGTGGCATTGGTTTCGGATACAAAACCATCCTGGTCAAGCATGATTGCATCGTCTGCTTTCGCATTATTTCCTTCGACCTGCACCAGACCAAACAATGATATTTGTGTGAAATATTATTTAGAAAGATAGGATAATGAAAAGATGTTAAAACTATGGTTTCTCCATTGCTGCACTCGTTAAAATTTAAAGTACTACAATTCCTTCATAACTAGTAAATCATGAATGTGTGTTTCTGTACATATCATAAAGCTCCTCCCAGATAGACAGCAAAACTTGTGGTTAGGTAAGCAAATTACATATTTTTCATATCAATTATTGCCTACAATTTGGATGGATATTGATCTAAGGATTATCTTATCCAAATTCATGATTAGCTCAAAACAACCACCCTATTCTGATGTAGACAATCTACTAGCAATAGTACTACTCATAACTTATTCAATTTTGCATTAGTATATGTAAATATTCATGAAGTGAATAGAAAATTACCTTCGCAAGTATGTTATTGAGGAGATTGTTATGATGTATTTTTGAATCCAAATTCTGGTAAAACAAACAAATAAAACGGAGAACAAACAATCAATTAGACAGACCAAAAGCTAGTGTGTCAATCAAACAGGAACAGTGTTGGTTATGAATTAATCTCGCTGATTAAAAGAAACTTCCTCGGTATCATATATAAGCAAAAATAACTACTTTCACGCCCATTAAGTAAAGTAGTTTTTTTTATTTGAGGTTCTAAAAGTTACGCCTCATGGGAACTTGTTCCATGAAAGTATAGGGGCTATTGACAAATTAAATCTAAGTTAATTGATGGTCAATTAGGGAATAATTACACTAAGTAAAATGCTAACATGTGCTTTTAGGGCACATTACGAATATAAAAGTAGAACTATTTTCTTGGAACTTGAGCATTTAATTTGTTAAGCATTAAATGTTTTGTATTATTAAATGCAAAATGTCTATAGTTAGATACCTTAACATTAAATATGACAGAAGTGGTTAACTTTTGTTTATATTTAAGACCACCAACCAAACATCATGTTTGCTTATAATTGAGACCGGAGAAAGTATATCCCAAGCATCCCATGCCAAATTCAATTATCATAATGAATGAAATCAGAGAGCTTCATACGCAAAAGTATGAAAATCATGACCAGAATTCAAGCATATATTATTAAGATAACAATTTCCTCCAAATTAACAATTATACAACAAGAAACTTACATTAGGTGAGTTGCGGCGTGTTGTTGCAGTTATAAGAACTATACCATGCTCGTTATCATAAACAGGAGGCTTCCACTCAGCAAGCACTGCATAATTCATCAAGGTTTAAAACATAAAAGAGTAACTTGTTGCTCTTATTAGCATGTCAAGTCCATTAAATTAAGCATCATAAAAAATTATATAAATCTCTACAAGAACATGATCTAGCTCAGATTAACTTGCAAGGGTTAAATCACATAAGGCAATTGTTTTGGAACCAAAACATAAGTAATATCAAAGATCCCCAACATTGAAGCACTTCTTGATGCTATTTCTTCCTATGATCCCCTTGAATGCAAAATCATGCATGTAATCAATACATCAACAGAAGTTTTTTTCCCCACTAACTGGATTCTGATACATGGATCAAATGAAGCCACTGTGTTTTATCAAGAAACCTAATCTCCAGAGACCATTTAAGGCTAAATTTCTAAGGGTTTTCACTAGGAGCTTTTCATAATTTTCCTTTACCTCTAATTATTAGGTTATCCCTCGTCTGATCAGTACTTTTGAGGGGGGTTATTAGACGTGTTTCGCATGTCTGAACCATCATAGGCATGATCTTTGCAAAGTTTCCTCAATAGCCACTTCTAATATCCTACTAATACATTCACTTATGATCTCATGTTTATAGTGTGACCATTCATTCAGTGTAAAATTCTCATCTTTAAAGGCTTACAGCGCTTGGGCCCTTGTTAGCACTATGCTGACATTGCATTCAATAAACCATTTCTAATATTATGTTTTTTCGATCACATTATATGGTACATCCATGATAACAAACAGATTTTGGTAGATAAATCCAAAAATTTGCTAAATAATTCCAACATTGACATACATATATTATCAAAAGAAAATAAATATTTTGGTACTAGTATCATTGTTATATGCGAAAGGATAGGTTGTTACCAATTAATGTGCATCCATACAGATTAAATGCAGGGCTCATACCAGAGGTAACCTACAAAAGAAGATAACATAGAATTGGTTAGTGGACAGTTTCGCAATTGAATTAAATTTGATTGATGGTTTCATAACTTCAGCTCCAAATAGCATGAAATATGGTCACGGTCACTAGTCAAAACATAGGCTACCATTCAGCATATTGCATGTTTACAAGGTTACTTGATAAAGAATGAAATTAAAATTATCAGCATACAAATAATTTACATAATTGAAACAAAGAGTGTGAGAGAATAAAACCTTCTTTCCTCGCGTTAGTGAAAGTCGGATGTGGGCATTGTCAAACATTCCATTCCTAATTAGGGTTTTGAAAATAGCTTCCTTAATCTGCAATATGTTACATCTAAATCCATCACTATAATTATGAAAAATTGAACAAGACAAAGACAACTGAATTTAGTACTTGTTTTTCCGTAAGATCTAAAAACATCAAACACAGAGCCCATCAGGATATAAAATAAGGTAACAGACTGAACGACTCACGATGGATGAACAGAAGGCATGTTCAGACTCACCTCATCTCGAGTTGGAACATTTTCAAAAGCCAGAGCTTTAGCTGAATCAGCTATCCTGGTGAGATTTATGAAAATCATTTACACTAACGAAGACCAGATGTTTTTACAAATAAAATCATATTATCAAAAAAAAATTGATTGGAAATGAAACAAATATGCATAACAGAATAGAATTCAATCAATGCTTGTTCAGTTAACTATATACATTATTGAAAAAATATCACCAGACATCAACTTTCAAATTCTCAAGTTAACAGCTATTTACATTATTGATAAAAAGACAGCTCCAAACATCACATTTCAATTTTTCTAGTTCATAACACTACCTGTCAAGATGTTCCTCAAGCTTAAAAATCTTTTTATTATACACCCGTAGACCCTCCCAAACTGAGTCGCCACCTTGGACAACTGAATCAAACACCGACACCTGATATATCACAGAATAAAAATTTAAAATCACAAGAATAAATGGTCAATCACATAAATCTCGTTCCTTATTCTATTTACAGGAAACATCAAGTACCTTTGCATTCTCGCGTGTCACAATCTCATCACCGACCCAAGCAAGCAATTTCTCATTTGCAGGAACTGGAAGGGCGGGAGGAGGCAAAGGAGAACTCAGAAGAGATGACTTGTTCTTTACATGGCGCCGAAGCATGTTGTAAAGAGGTAGACTTTGCTCCAACAAATCATAGAGAGAAAAGGGAAATGGCTGAAAAGGAATAACAACACAGCATAAACTCAACCAGGTTTTTCCACAGGCCCCAACCAATCATAGGGATAGCTATAAGATATTAGTTGTTACAATGGGGACTAAACTGAAGGAATACACAAAGCAACAGCATACCTCAGGATACTTCTTTTGTTCCCTAAAACCAGTAGATTTATGTACATTGTTATACCACCAAGGGGCCCATAAGCCATCTATTGGTTTTGGACCTGCTTCCCAACTGGCAATTTAAAAACACGAGTTGTCACTTCCCATGTATATATCAATATGCATAAACATTGGTGTATTATAGCAGTTGCAATAAACACTAAATTTGAAAGAATGCTTGGACCGAATTTTCAATGACTAAATATCTCCAAATATATCAAACCTAATGAGATTTCAACAAGAAAACATTGAAAAAAGGAAGACCAGAAAAAGTAGCAGCACAAGGCCAGGATTTGCATAATGAACACTCTGCATACCTGAGCATTGCAGGTTGAAAAGGAATCTCCAAATCATCACAAAGACCCCGTAAAGTAGCCTGCAAATTAACAAGTTCAAAAATTGAAGCAAGAAATAAATTTAGCCATAAAGAATTTTCTAGGCATGTTGAAGCAATAAGGCAAACTGCTTCGATAGAGTTTCATAAAAAATTTTGGTGATCTTTAAAATAATGTATTCTGATCTAGAATCAATAATATGTTATATGTCGTTTCAGGGGAAAAAATCTCCAGAGATTTCGTATTCATAGTCGGACAAGGGTCTCGAGAGCAACTAATTGACTGTATAAATTGCAATCTGATAATATTACACCAATGTAGAGCAAAAGTGTAAAAAATATTGTTGCCATCAAGATGATTTTTCACACTTATTAAGTAATTAGAATCAAGCATGTCCAAAAAGAAAAAAATACCTCGGGATTTTTTTGAAGTTCTGCAGCATCAATCACAGGCGGTGGTTTTCCCCTCTCAGAGAGTTCATTATATATAGAAACAAGTTCTGCCAAACCCAACTCAAAGAAAGATGGGGGGACAACCTTGTCAAAGGATGGCTGAAGGGCACGCACACAATCAGATCGTCAGCCATTGAAATACTAGCTTATAGGAAACAATACACTTCACCGGCCTTGTGCTTAAGTGATAAAAACAAGAAATAAATGAAAGAGCTTTTGCTTTTTCTGATTCATTAATAAATACAAAATAAGAATTACCAATATGTCAAGAGGATTTCTTATGAGAATGAAGTGTTTTCCTTTCTTCATTAGATCCTCAGGCAAACCAAGCACCCTTTGTTTTGACATATGCTAAGGCAACAAAAGAGCAATAATAATAAGTGATCTAGTTGTAGATAACACAAATCTAATAAATAAACTACCAACAAGGTATTCACATTTGATTGGATTATTTCTCCGGAGAAATGTCTTTTAACAAACAGTACTCAGAACGTGCGATTTAAGCAAAAAACCTAACAGTATCTAAAATTTAATTGTTCAGTAATTGCATGATATCTTGAAGGAAATGCAATTTACCTTACAGAATCTATACTTTTTGTTTCCTGGACGATAAATGATGTCATTAACGACCTTATTTCCATCAGATTCCTATTACAAATGAAACGAGGATTTAGAAATGAACGTTGAATAATTAAAGTATAAAAATGGGAGAGATAAATACCATATTGGAGAGGATTTGGTCTCTATAGGGTCTATCATAACCACTAACTCGAAGAAAATGAGCATAGAGAGGCTCATCAAGAACTTCAATATCATCCCTCTGAATTAAGTTTTGTTAATCAAACAAACAGTCAGTGACATGAATTGAACTGAATATATAAAAGATAGTGATTACTCCTTCCGTTCCAAAATATACGAGAAAACTGGTCAAAGAAAGTTGATACTATATCTGATTAAAAATTTATACCAGATACATCAATTTTCTCTTATATTTTTGGTACGGAAAGAGTATATATTTAGTGATGAATGATGATGATGATGATTATATACCTGTGAAAAAGAGTACATTAGGCTTGTACTGAGGGACCTTGGTGCAGACCAAGAGTGAATCACCACCTCTTCCATAAGCTCAGATCAGATTTTCACTATTGAAATTGAAAAATAGATACAATTATTATGACTTTCTCACCTCTTAAGAATCTTTGAATATTGTTAATTAGTGATGTTGTTTAATTGTGATGTTGTTTCCGGAATATTGGTAAAGTTTAAAACGTGAAGTTAACGTAATTGTGAGTTGGCAGTTACTAGTAATTCCAAAATAGAATTAGGTACAGTACTGTCTCTATCTATACAAACTGGATTGGAACATGCAAATCATCCTTCCACTGTAATTGGCCATTAACAATCACAATCATTTCAAAACAAAAAAAACAATGTCTATATATAAGTTGTTAAGTTCTTACTATTATTTCGATGGCTTAAATGATATTTTAGTCCATGTAAGTTGGCGTGTTTTTTGTTTTAGTCTCTATATCTTTATTTTTTTGAACTTCATCTCTGAATGTTAAAATCATTTTGGTTTTAGTCCTAGAGTCAAAATCCGTTGGAAAATCTATAGTTTTCGTGTAGATTTTTCTTTAAATTTTTTTATAGATTTTGCCTTAGAGACTAAAACCAAAATGATTTTAACATTTAATGATGAATTTCAAAAAATTAAAGATATAAGGACTAAAACAAAAAACATGTCAACTTAACCAAAAAATCATTTAAACCTATTTTTATTTTCAAGCGTTTCTACCAAGTTCAATGTCAATCATCCTTGAATTAATGAATGTTTTGGTATGCTTAAAAATTATGTAAACATCATGTCAAAAAAAATTCTATTATAAAAACAAAAACCAAAATTCACTCACATAGAAATGAAAATATATTTAACTCAAATTATTATTGTAGGATTCGGAGTTGGAACTCCAAGATCCTCTCACTCCCACATGCTACTGAATACTAGTAGTAAAAAATAATGGTAAAAGTTCAGAGAAACCGGTAATTTTAACTTTTTACTAATACTACTACTCTTCTCAGAATTCTGACAAGACAAGGTTTGTTTTTGTTGTGGCCAATGGGTTTGTTTTGTTTTTCTTATATTCTGGACCGAAGAAAGCACTGTAGAAAAGCCCAAACTTTGTTGTCGTTTTTTTTTTACACAGTCCTCATTTTCAACAAAAAAAAAACACAGTGTCTTCATCTTCAACCTATTGCATGTTGCAAAAATTCATCAACATGAAATGAAACAGACAGCGCAAGGTAGACAAACGGCGCAGACCAGAACTACAAACTTTTTCTTATATAATGAAAAGAGGATTAAAGGAATTTCAATGAAAATTACGGCACAATCAAATCAAATTCTATAAACCAAAAACACACAGAAATAGTCGATCCCTCCCTGCAACTGCGAATGAGAAAGACTGAAACTGACTTGAACCAGATTAAACTGGCGGTGAAAAAAAAAAACACAGAAATAGTAAAAAATTGATAAAGTGGCGTACCAGAACTGAAAACTTTTTTTTGTCTCTCCTGCTCTTCCGTTTCACTGTTTTTTTTTTCTTTTCTTCCTCTTGTGATTTATACTCTAGTTTGTTTTTTTGTACATATTTATATTTATACTCAAGTCTTTATCACTTAAATTATTGATTTTTTACAAAGGCTTAAATAGAGGTGAAAATAGGTTAGACCGAGCTAGATTTTGCCAAGCATGAGCTTGGCCTATCAAAAATTTAAAGGCCTAAGCTTGGCCTGTAGCCTGTTATAGGCTTGATTTTTAGGCCTGTGGCCTGGCCTTCAGAAAGTCTGGCCTGGCCCGTTAACCTGTTTAAAAGCCTATTTTGTATGAATTTTTTTAAATAAGTAATCATTTTTATATTTAAATAGACTAATCAACTAATTCACCAATGAGATTAAAATTCTTTTTGATATTTCACATAATACTTTAAAGAATTTAACTATATAATTATCATACTTCAATTCTAATTTATAGTAATATATTTATATATGCAAAAAATTAGTTCATTGTAAAATTTGTGGAATTAAAATTTAGTTCACAATTAAATATTTAATATTCAATAATAAGAATAATAAAAATATTACAAATATTTATCTAAATAGGCCGGCCTAGTAGGCTTTATAAACTTTTCAATGGCCTGTAGCCTGGCCTATTTAGTTAAATAGGCTTATAAAAAAGCCTAAGCCTGACCTATTTAAGAAAACGGTCTGGCCTGGCCCGAGCCTATATAGGCTAGGCCATAGGCCCCTGTAGGCTGGCCCGGCCTATTCCCACCCCTAGGCTTAAACATACATTTGGTCCCTGTATGTACACCAATTTTTTGTTTTAGTCCCTGTATCGAAAATTTTGACAAAATAGTTCCTGTATCGCGCTTTTTTTTTTTTACGTTGGTCCCTGCCGTCCAATTTCATCCAAGTGGCAAACGTTTTGCCACCTGGACCCTGCCACGTGGCAAAAAAGTGTTGCTGATTGGATTAATGAATGCTAGAGGGACCAAAACCAAAAAATTGAACTGAATGCAGGGACCAAAACCAAAAAATTGAACTGAATGCAGGGACCAAAATCAAAAAATTGAACTGAATGCTAGAGGAACTAAAACCAAAAAATTAAACTAATTGCAAAATGACTCATTTAAACTCTAAATCCCTAAATTGAAATTTGTTTCTCTACTCTTTTCTTCTCATCAACCTTTCAACAGAGAGGCTCATTGCTAAAAAAGATTATCCTGATGATTTCCTTTTCTACGATCCCGATCAACAACCGCCCAACCGTGGTGGTTTTCTCGACGCGCTTTTTGATCACGTTGTCAACATTCGCAATGCCTCTCATAATTTCATCAAAAAACTCATCCAAATGGGGCGCAATGATCGACGCAAAGTTATTTTTGCCATGAAAGCCGGTTTACGAGAAGAGAAGAAAAGAGAAGAGTGGAGAAACAAATTTCAATTTAGGATTTAGAGTTTAAATGAGTCATTTTGCAATTAGTTTAATTTTTTGGTTTTAGTCCCTCTAGCATTCAGTTCAATTTTTTGGTTTTGGTCCCTGCATTCAGTTCAATTTTTTGGTTTTGGTCCCTCTAGCATTCCATGTGGCAAGGTCCAGGTGGCAAAACGTTTGCCACTTGGATGAAATTAGACGGCAGGGACCAACGTCAAAAAAAAAGCGCAATACAGGGACTATTTTGTCAAAATTTTCGATACAGGGACTAAAACGAAAAATTGGTGTACATACAAGGACCAAATGTATGTTTAAGCCTTTATTAAAATATTGATAAATTTGTGTTGAAATCGTGATATGACTCAATTGATGAAAAATGTCAACTAGTTTTTAGCCGTTCCAAAATATGGCTTTGGTGCTTGTTTATTTTTTAGCAATTTGATTTCACCCATGTGCGCGGGTTCGCTAGATTGTGCACATGATGTGTGATGTCTGATTTTAAATTTTGATTTGTTTATGATGTTCTTCTTTACCCTTTAGGGTTGTTCTTTATTATCCACTTGTGTTGTTTGTTTATTTTTTTGTTTATTCGAGTCAAGCTTGAAAGTCCCCCATCTTTTATATATGTTTTTTTTTTATTTAATCTATACTTAGGGTGTTGCAGCTCTTTATGTGCTTCATTTGCTTAAAAAAATAATAATAAAAGTTATTATAAAATAGTTGTGTATATCACAAAAAATTATTCCGTGAATCAAAAGGATGAGAATTTCAATTTTTATGCCCAATTTATCTTATTATAGTACCAATTTTAAATTAAATACAGTACAACTAAAATTATCTTCTATCTATTTTTTTATTCATTTTTACTTGTTGGAGAACTTAAAATGTATTATCCTCGTACAATTGCAATGTGTTTGAATCAATGATACACACTTTGTTATGAAAATTATATTTGAACATCTGCATGTAAGTTAAAATTGTCCCATAAATCCTAGTTCAACTAACAAAAAATACTAAATTACTAGGACAAACGTTCATGGCCGAGATTCAATTTTTGACCACCCTACTTTATGTATGTGAGTTTATGATAATTTTACCATCTCAATTAGCATCTATACACTTAATATATAAAAAAAATTCATTGGCCTTCAAAACACGGTTACTCTCAATTAAGAGTGTCACGTGATTGTTAGAAATGGTACAAGTCCTCGACGTGTTAAAAAGTTTTTAGTAGGGGTGTCCCACTTAAAACCCCTTATCTCACCTATTTTGATTTAAATTTTCAAAAATAGTTTATAGTGCATTGTAGAAATCTTTGATGTTTTTTGTTCATTACACAATGGTATTTGTGTTTTTAATTTGAATACTTTCTTCTTCTTCCACTCTTTTGTTCTACATCTTCCTTCATGTATAATTTTTTATGCTTTTATTTTTCAATATTCTATGTGTTAGTATTTGATTTAAATATGAAAAAAAAGACATAACAGTGTTACATTAGAAAGGTGAACATCATCAACAAAAAAAATTTAACGGTTATAAAATTAAAAAAATTCTTAATAGTTTCCAAATATTTCTTATTTCAAATAGATTTAAAATCTTTGGGAAATTTATATATGAAGGATTTTTACTAATTTTCTTATTTCTAATAGATCCAAAAAAAATTCTTTCATTTATTAGATTCAGTTTTTTTTAAAACTTATACATGCAGCTTTTTACATATATAGTTCAGAGATCCAAAAATATGATAGATTAAAATTAAAAAATTAAAAAAAATATTGACAAAAGAAAAATAAACACAAGGTTTACATATAGTTCATAGACTAATTATGTTATGAAAAAAATCAACAGAACAATAAAAACACAATATCAAAAGATTGAAAAAAAATTCTTTATAAAAAATATATGAGAGAAGTGGAGAAGAGGTTGAACAGTTTGAAGTGTAGATCGTGGCAAAACAAAAAAGGTCCAACAGAGAGCTTAGATGATTAAAATAAAAAATATGGTGTGTAAACAAGGTGAGAGAGAAAGGTTTATTTGATGACAGAGGAAAAGAATGGCAGTTGCGCATGAAGGCTTAATATTGAGCCAAAAGTTTTGACTGAATATTGAGCTTCAGGTACATTGCTCTTCATTTTTTGTTTGGTCAAGACATTGCTTTTCATTTTATTTTGTTTTAGAACGACTTTATTTGTTTATTATTTCATTTTTTTTTAAACTCAGTATATTTTCTTATTTGTGATTGATACATTTTTAGTATTCTTTATCGGAAACTTGAAAAATTGCTACAAATATTTTATTTTAAATTTGTAATCCATTAATTTGTCTATTTTACAAATTAAAAAATATTCTAATCAAATCCACCGTAGCCATTGACTTACAATTAATTGTATTTTTTGTTGGTTTTAGTATATATATATATATATATATATATATATATATATATATATATTCATTATTGTGTAGAAATCTTAACTCAACTGACACAAATAAATTGCTATATCGGATGGGGATCGGTTATGGTTGTTTATGTACCATGCATAAACCAGTCCATTTACCAATTAGCCCAACTTAATTGCTTTGCCACCCATCCCATTTCTTCATACACCCCCCACAAACTCAGCAACAGAGAATCACACGAAATCTTACGAAATCAGAATCATCTTCCAAACTCGCCCTCACCTCCATCGCCATCAACACGCAAATCATCACACGAAAATCATCTTCAACACCAAAATCATCATCATCAACACGATCACTCCGCCCCTTCCATGGCAATTCCCGATTCCGATCCCGAATCCAATTAGTTATCATTGTCGCGGTAATCATTGTCATCGCCATCACAGATCTTCATCACTCAAACTAAAGAAAACAGGTGAATCTCTCTCTAAATCGAACCATTTATACTTCCTAATATTTTGATTTTCAATCTTCTTCGTTTTAGACTGTTGCTGTGGAATTCATTATGAAGCACGGTAGGATATTCACAATTTGAGACAAGAAATCGAGGTAATTTGTTAATTCGTTCATCAATCGTAGTGTTATCTCTACGATTTCGTTTATTCTCTGTGTTATCGATTCCTATGTGATAGCGAAATTTGTGTTGACTTGTTATTTGAAGTTTTGTTCCAGATTGTGATGCAATAGGTATAGTTTCTATTATTGTTCTGTAGTTTGAAAGCGAAAACTAAGTTTAATTTGTCAATGATGCTTAAAGTATTGAGTTATCGAGTGAGAATGTATCGATAGAGTTATGATCATTGCAACGTGAGTGTGGAGTTAAAAAGCTACTGCTAACTGTTCTTAAATTGCTATAAACTGTTATATCTATGTTTGTATTGACTTAATTAATAAGCAAATTAAGTAATTGTTAATGTTGAGTTCATGGATGTTGGTTTGCTATTGTCCTGATTCCCTTTCTTTTTAATGTTGAGTTCATGGTTTTATTGTCCTGATTTCATATATATTATACATACAATAACATACTTATTTTCAGTTTTTTCAAACATATCTTCTTCTAGATGACCCATCGGTGTTGAAAAAAATCAGAGAATTAGTGATATTGTTTCCCTTCTTCTAGATGAAGATTTAAAAGATTATTATCATTAACCAAATGAAAATTTCATTTTTAGGCTCTAGATAAATGTCGGCTAGGTCACCTAGTGAGAGCCAAGGAAAGGAAGTTGGACTCCACAGGTTTGATTCATAAGCTATCAACTTGCATGGTTTATTATGCTTTTGGTAATAGTTAATCATTTTTTTCTAAACTGAAATGCTTCCTTTCGCAGTGGTTGAAAATGGTGATAACTAGAGTGCCGGACAAAAGCAATTATTTTGCCTCGGAAGAGCCTTGCTGAAGAAAAGCAGCATATTAGTACTAGATGAAGCAGCAGCCTCATCAGTAGATTCTGCAACTGATGGGGTGATACAAGATATCATCTGTCAAGAGTTTGAGAACTAGATGAAGTAGCTGTGCAAAATGGGAAATCATAAAGAGACACTTTATTTTATATAAGCTCCAATTTTGAGAAGGAAACAGAAAATTAGGATGAGATTGTAAATAGAGATGAGATAGTAAATTGCAATAAGTAGTTCCTGTATCTGTTAAGAAAGTGTTGTAATCTTAGAGTATGCTCGTTTTCAGTTAGAGCTCAATATTCATGTAGTCCACAAACCTCTTAAACTATCCAAGAAAAAAATTGTTTCATAAAATTTGATTAAACATAACTTATTGTTGTTGGTTATCTTTTGAAACTAAAAAAATTTGGTTTCAAACACAACTTATAACGGCAATCACCAAAAATGGTCTTGTATCTATGATGTTGACAATAGAGAAACCTAAAGTGTGGGTGAAGGGTGCAATATGTTTTATATACCGAAACCATTTATATTGTGAAATGGTTTCAAGATGTTATACAGTGAAACCATTAATATGGTCTAATGGTTTCGAAATTTCGATAGTCTAAAATAGTAAAATATACCTACTGAAACCATTAATATTGTTAAATGGTTTCAAGATGTTATATAGTGAAACCATTAGTATGGTCTAATGGTTTCGATAGTCTAAAATAAAAAAATATATTTACTGAAACTATTAATATTGTTAAATGGTTTCAAGATGTAATACAGTGAAACCATTAGTATGGTCTAATGGTTTCGATAGTTAAAAATAGTAAAATAAATCTACTAAAACTATTTATATTGTTAAATGGTTTCAAGATGTTATACAGTGAAACCATTAATATGGTCTAATGGTTTCGAAATTTCGATAGTCTAAAATAGTGAAATATATCTACTGAAACCATTAATATTGTTAAATGGTTTCAAGATGTTATACAGTGAAACTATTAGTATGGTCTAATGGTTTCGATAGTCTAAAATAGTAAAATAGATCTACTGAAACCATTTATATTGTTAAATGGTTTCACAATGTTATACAGTGAAACCATTAATATGGTCTAACGGTTTCGATAGTCTAAAATAGTAAAATAGATCTACTGAAACCATTAATATTGTTAAATGGTTTCAAGATGTTATACAGTGAAACTATTAGTATGGTCTAATGGCTTCAATACCCTAAAATAGTAAAATAAATCTTTGAAACCATTAATATTGTTAAATGGTTTCAAGATGTTATATAGTGAAACCATTAATATGGTCTAATGGTTTCGATGCCCTAAAATAGGAAAATAGATTTTTGAAACCATCAATATTGTCCCTACGACGATCGAGCAAGACAAAACAATGAACAACTGCAAACAGTTTGAGTAATTGATTGCTTCTGGATATGAAGCTGGTATGGTGTTGTCAAACTCCATATAGTTTGAGTTTTGTCAAACAAAATTTACATGCATCGTGAAGTTTAATGCATCCATTTTGAAGATAAGTAAAAATTTATGAGTAAAGAAATTCTGACTTGTTTTTTTCTTTTCTCATTTTGCCATATTACTTATAGCAGCTATTACAACATCAGTACTTGAGATATTTTTTACATTTTTTCTTTCCTTCTCTCTATTTACCATAGATTTTGGTAAGAAGGAATGACTTAAAGTTGAAATTTTGCCTATACAAAAGTTATAGAAAGTTATAGTACATTAGCTAAATAACCGAAAACTAAAGCAAGATCATTGCATTCGGCTTCTTTGGTAGATTGCTAGCAACTCCATCTTTGACTCATCCAATAAATTTCTTTGCCTCCACAAATGTTTGCTCTGAAAAGATCGAAACCGATAATTAGCAAAACGAAAACCAAATTCAAATCAATTTTCTAGTGTGGTCAATCGCATATTACAGAAAATTCATAACAATTTGTTCAAATTCTCGTACATTATAGCGCAACTATTCAACAACATTTATGCTTAAAATTTCAAAGACCGTATTATGTTACTCAATTATATACCTTGAGCTTCAGAAGACCTGATAAACTCTTCAAGTTGAGCTTCAACAGAAAGATCTTCATCAACATTAAGATCAAAAGCATCAGGCAACAAATCAACAACATCATTACCATCAAATTCATCATCATCATTTTGCTGGCTAACCCAGTAATCAAGATACCATGTCAATGTTGAAATTCATTGAAACTAATTAGTTTCTGATAATCGATTAAGCAGATTATTGAAGAAATCAGTGATAATTGAAATTTCGTGCAATTATGAGTACGAAAGGAAAAGAGAGAGAAACATAGAGAAGTGAGGCATACAATGGATGTTAAGCCGTAGTTGTAGGCATCAACTCGTTTGATTGTTAACCAATAGTCGAGAAAGGGACCAACTAACAATAAGCGACAGAAAATCACGAAACACAATTCTACTCGATGAAACAAAAATTGCACCTTCTGGTTTTTCAAAGCTTGTCCTTTGAGGAGATCTTCATCCTTATGATGCTTCAAGTTTTTCAAAGTGTTTCAGAGTTACAGAGACACATTTCTTATATTTTAGAATCCACAGAATAATAAGCAATGAAAATAATATAATAAGTACCCTGTAACTAATTCCTCCAAAGAAAGAACTACAATAACAATTAGTAAGATGATTCATGAGCCACCAGATTTATAGCAGACCAAATTTTTCACATTAACATATTGCATAGCACCGAAGCTAATGTAACATTCCACATTAATGAAAAACAATATCTTACACATATTATGCAATCCACAATATTAACAGAAGCAAGAACTCTCGGTCACAAAAGACAGTGTTATTGGTAAATGATACTAATAAAAGACATTTTGGAACAACAACAATCATGATAGCTGATTTTTACTGATTAGATAGTCCAAAGGATATGAATCAGATTAGATAGACTCCCTCTATTTCTTTTAACTTGACAAATTTTAAGGAAAATTCATATTTATCTTTGGTTTTTAAATTTCAAGATGACATTCACTAAGTTGTTGTTCTAACAAAACTTACAAGACAAAATGTTAACAACTCAAAAATTGAAAACGCCACAAAAACACTTTTCTCTCATTAGTACAGAGATTGAACTAAGAAGTACCTGGAACAAGGCAAAATGGATAAGAATGAAGAATTAAATGAAGAACTAAGACAAAGCAGTACCAAATCCAACAGGCAAACAACCAGTAAAATTGTTTCTACCTAAAACAAGAGTTTTAAGTCTCTTCATTTCACAACTGAAGCTAAATTGATCCTTATCTAATTGCTACTACTAAAGCTAAATTGATCACTCTAAATTAGTGTCATCTCAATATTATCACTCCAAATAAAGAGAAGAAAAACAATGAACTTCAATTAACACTATCATACATCATACATTACCTACATACGAAAAGAACAATAAAGGAAAGAAGGACTTGTTGTTGAGAAAACGTACAGTTTACCTCCTAGCCGTCAACAATGGTGACAAAGGTTCTTCAATCAATTTTTAATTTGGGTTTTAGGGTTCAACAAACTCTGGGTTAAAATTGGGTTCGTCAGGTTCATCAGGTTCGTTAGACGAAGAAAGGTTTGTCGGAGAAGAGGCTTCGACGGAAAAGAAGGATTTCGTCGGAGAGAAGAGACGTCGCCGATGATGATGATGATGATGACGAATGGAATCGAGATGAGGTTGGCTACGGAGGGATTGGAATCGTAAATCAGGATTGGAATCGGAGGGACCGTGTTGATGATGATGAGTTCGTGTGGATTTCGTCTGAATCGCGAACGATTGCGATAGTGTGAACTGAGGGGGTGCCTAGGATTATTACATGTGTAAACTAAATCTAATGGCTGAGAAGGGTTTATGCATGGTGCATAAGTAAAAACCTTATGCACCATAACCCTTGCCTATCGGATGTTCATGACGGGGTTTGATCCCTATTCACTCTATATTTAATATTCACTCTATTTTGTGTGTGTGAGTTTATGACCAAATGATATCATTTAAAGATATACATGTTAATTAGATAGGTAAGATATCTATGTTAAATGATTTCCAAGATTTGATTAGTTAGTTCTGTCAAAAAAGATTTGATTAGTTAATTCATCATGAATAATTTAATTGGAAGAAAAACGGCTAAAACTTGACTGACCCGTGCAATCGCACGGGATAAACACTAGTCTATATACAAAGTAGAAATGTCTCATACAATACAATAGTTATTTTAATTTTTCATAACCGTACCAGAAATTAAATTTGGACCCTATAACATTTTTTGACGCAAGCCAAATGGGAAAAAAGGATTAGATATAAGCTTAAAGTTGATTTTTAAGTTTTAAAATATTTAATTTTTTGTCTGTAAAATTTTTTTTTAATTTTTTGATTAAAAATCAAATCTTTTAAAGATTTAGCTAAAAGATTTGAAGAATTTATCAAAAGAAGAAAAAAAAAAGATATAAGGAATTTATTTTCTTACGGAAATTTTTATGTTTAGTTGATTTTTTTTTTATGTTAGGGACCGGTCTAACTTAGGGTAATACAAAAAAAATCTTGATTTGCATTGGACATTTTTATCTGACCTAGCTTATTTATTTTTTATGTTTAGTTGATTTTTTTTAATAAAATCTTGATTCACAATTGTGTTTTTTGATAATATGCATTTGACATTTCTAGCTAGGATTAGATAAGAATGATTGTTAGAAGAAAAAAAAAAGGATAACATACTAATTTTAAAAAATTATAATAAAAATTTTGTCAAAAAAAAAATTATAATAAAAATTGATTTTATCAAATCAATTTTAAAAAGATTTAATTTTTTATCTGTGAACAAAACAAGATTTAATTTTATGTTAACAGATAAAAAATTTAACTAAAAGATTTGATTTTACAACAACTAGAAAAGATTTAACAAAATATTTGATGAAACCTAATTCCCAAGCTAACAATAAGATATAAAAGGAAGGACACATTCATTCATTCATTCATTACATTCACAAAAAATCAAGACTCATAATTAAACTCTCTTACACACATGATGATTCTTCGATTTTTTTTTTAAATAACCCTCTCAGCCTCAAAAAACACCAATCTACCCCTTTTTTTCAGAATTTTTCTGATATACCCCACTGCCATGGTGCAGCGACTGACCGTGTGTCAGCCGCGTCAGAACGCGCGGCCTGGACACGCGAAGACCCACTTTTCTTGCGCGGCCTGCACACGCGAACTCTGATCAAGCACTCTCTGATCACGCGCTCTGACCGCGCGCACTGTACCCGCGCATTCTGACGCGCTCAGAACGCTGCTGTTGCAGCCGCGCGTTCTGACGCGAATTCTTAAGTCCAAACCACAAAGTACAGTGAACCAAAGAAAAAAGTGGAAAGTGTAGGTGGCAGTACCCTGGTTGAAGACACAAGAGAAAATGGCGGAAGAAGAAAAAGAGTTATCTCGTGTCACCTCTTCAGTAAACAAATAAACAACCACCACTCTAGTCTAGTCTAGTACTCTATACATACATACATACACATTGATGCTTGCTTTTTCTTCTTGTAATCTTCACCTATCACTTTCTTCTCTCTTTATCTGTCATAACACCAACCAAAAAGTAAACATATAGAGAGAGAGTTCTTAAGTCCTTCAGTATCATCAAATCATCATTAATTAATTTATTATAATTAATCACTAATCAATGCCACTGTACTTTTGCGTCAGAACGCGCGGCTGCAACAACAGCGTTCTGAGCGCGTCAGAATGCGCGTCAGAGCGCGTCAGAATGCGCGGGTACAGTGCGCGCGATCAGAGCGCGTGATCAGAGCATCAGATTTCGCGTGTGCAGGCCACACAGGAAAAGTGGGTCTTCGCGTGTCCAGGCCGCGCGTTCTGACGCGGCTGACACACGGTCGGTCGCTGCACCATGGCAGTGGGGTATATCAGAAAAATTCTGAAAAAGAGGGGTAGATTGGTGTTTTTTGAGGCTGAGAGGGTTATTTTAAAAAAAAAATCTTCTTCGATTTTTTTTTTTTAATTTCTTCTTATAAAGATAACAAAAAGAGGAAGATGGAAAAGCCAATAGTTTCTTGCTATTGACTTGATTCAAAACAACCACTTCTAAAAAAAATACTGTTCTTTCTCACACCCAACCAACCAACAACATCAAAAGTTGTTCAACAACGTAACAATAAACTCTGTTTCAGTGGCTGCTCTAAGAATGATGGTAACTTCTTCTGTCATCAAAGATCAAGTGTTGAAAAATGTAGCTTAAAGAAGATTGACGGTGACGACGGAATGATCAAGAAAGATACTACTAAAAAGAAGACAATGGAGGATTACAAAAAAAAGGCAATGTTGAGTGATTGTAAAGAGAATGATTGAAGGAAGAGATGGTTGAGCTTTGAAAAATCCTCTTGATATCAAATTTTTGAATGGTTCGAAAGTTCTTGATATTAAGGGGAAACTGAAATGACACCTAACGAATTTGCCGATGATGTTAGATATCATGGCATGTGTTACCCTAGAAGTAGGGACAAACCCAGATAGTGTAAAAAAAGGGCGGCTGCCACCCTCATTAAATATAGTTATATACTGCTCTTACATATGTATATTATGTTTGCCACCCTTGCCATATTAGTTACAGAGTATTGTTTAAATTAATGTACATCTCATATTGATATAGTATATAGTTAGTATTGTATAAATATGTCTAGAAGTCATAATTCAATTGACAGAAAATATTGAAATTTATAGACCAAATGTTCATGAGCGGGGTTCGATTAATGGCGGAGCCAAGGGTGGCATGGTTGGGCTATGACCCACTAAAAAAAGGAAATTATTAATATATACCCTAGGTGTTTTGAAAGGAAAAAGTTTAGAAGCAATGTTTTAGATACTTTTTGCATGATTCGTAACATAAATTCATTTTTGTGGTTATAATAACAAATTTTAAGAAAATCATGAATTTGAAAAATTATAGTTTGTTATGTTAAGAACCATACGAAAAATACCCAAAGAAATACACATAAGTTTTGCGCAAAAGAACTTGAACATGAGATCTTTGAGAGTAGAATATTTAAATTAATAAAAAATCAACATTTTTATGAATAAAAAAAAAATTTGCCAACTATTTTATTTCATTGTTTTTAAATATTATGGTAATTTATTACATATTTTCACTAAAAAAATTCAATATGTACGGAATAATAAATTTTTAAGAAAAATAAAATTTTAGTCTAAAATAGTAACCAACATTTATTTATTATACTTTTTTAAAGAATAGAAAAGGAAATAACTTTAAAAAATAATCTGTTTTTTTTGTTGGTCAAAAATACTCATTTACCTATTTTAATTTTTTAAGCTATTTAATTAATTTAAAATATTCAAAAATATCTTTTAAAAATACGATTTTAAGGTATTTGATTAAATTTTTTGATAATCAATTTTATGGTTATTATAACTTCAAAAAAAAAATTATGTATTTGCTTTAATAAGATATATGTATATATATGTTTTATGTGTTAAAACTAAATTTTACATGGATTTTTCTAACCTGTGCAACACTGCACAGGATAAGGGCTCATTAATACTCCACTATTTTATGAGTTTCTAATATTCTTATTAGTTAGTCAATAACTATTTCACGTTTGGTGTAATATGATAGAGATGGAGAGATTAGTGTCGTTAAATATAAGAAACTTTTTACTTGAACTAAATACATCAATCATTTTATGAACTTAAAAAGTAAAAAGTTTCTTATATTTAGAACCGGAGGGAGTATGTTATAGTTATAGTCCCACACCGTTTCAAATTATAAGGAAAAAGGTCTTTTTTTTTTGTCCCAATTTATAACGGAAAAAACCATTTTAAAAAATGTTTTTTTACTTATTCTCGTAAAATTAAATGCAATTTTAACTTTCTCCTTTTTCAATAAACAATAACCAATAAAATGATTTTTACATCTTTTCATGCAACTTATTTCAAAAAAATAATCTCACAAAACTACACTTCAAATTCTCATATTTTAATTTTCTTAATAAATGTAATTTTATTCCCTTATAATTTGGGACGGAGGAAATAGTTATTTCTGTCACCCCAAATTACTTTTTTTGGTTCCATCTTTGCCTAGAAGAGATGATGTTCACAGAGTTACTGCAAGACTTAGTGACACTTTTGAGAATAGATGGGAAGATTCGAAGAAAGAGTGGGCACTTGAAGAAAAAGACTCAAGCACAAGAATCTTAGGAGGAAGAGTTTATATTTAGCTTCTCACATGTATAAAAAAAAGATTAATTAGTTTATGTTTTCATTGTCACTTAATGTACTTTTCTAGAGTTCTTTGTTGTTTCTTCCTCTGACTATATATTTCAAGGAAAGTTTATGCTTAGTTTGTCACGTGTATATTCATTACATGCTCTTTTGAATTCAATTGTTATTCATGATGAAGCATTACATTACTACTTAATAATTTCAGTCATTTGTTGTGTGTATTTTTTTGGGTTTGTTTATCTTTATACCACAAAATTAGTGAACTGATCAGGGTCCACCCTAGTGGTATAACATATCATTTAATAATAATGTATAGAAATTAGTAACAAAAATAGACTAAGTATGAAAATTGTTCAACAATGTAAATACTTGCAAATATAAATGACTAACTTAATATGAAAACAAAACAGGTAGTAATTGCTTGTGTTTCAAGAAATCTCCTCTTCAACAGGAGTTGAACCCGGAACAGCGGGAACAAAACCTCTCCCACCAAATACAGATCTCTTAAGCTTATCATTGAATTTCCTCCATAATTAAGTAGTGAACCGTACGTAGTAGTTGGATATCGTATCATCAAACTTAGACTACCTCGTCTGCAATTTGTCTTGTTGTTGCTTTGGTTAATGGAACAATTGTTTTCAAGAAATAGTAATCTCAGTCAGATCCTCTTGAAACCAAATTTCCCACAAAACTTATTAAATTCTTAGTCCCTACAAAACTTTCCTGCACACTTTTAGTATGTGCTAAAACCAAATTTGTTTAATTTCTTTTGGTGATGTAAAGGAGCCAAAGGTTCTCAAATTAAGCAGAAAAAATCTGGAACTACATGATAAGCAGTTAAGTGAGAGTCTAAATTAAGACCATGTTTGGAAATAGTATTAGCGACTGGATTAGCTTCAAACAACAGGCGTCAGGCATCAACTTACTTCACCAAATTTGGCAACAAAGAGTACACTTACAACAAGGCTTTGTTTGCATTATTGTTGCCAAATTGGTTTATGAACACATGAACAGCTTTAAATCAGAAGCATTAAAAGACAAACATTTCATTTATTCAATATAAGATATGCTGTATAGTTGTTTGTAATACACAGTAAACACAGCTTAAAATTGTAATAGCATGTAGTTTCAAATATCGTAACTCAAATATCACATTTATCGTATAATTGTATGAGTAATAACAAAGCATCCGCCCAAGTGGTATTTGCTTGTGTTTCAAGAAGTCTCTTCTTCAGCGGACGGTGAACGAGGAACAACTGGAACAAAACCTCTACCACCAAATATAGGTCTCATAAACTTATCATCGAATTTCCTCCAAAAGTAATGAACTGTAGTAGTAGGATAACGTATCATCAAACTCAAGCTACTTCGTGTGCGATTTGTCTGATTGTTGCCTTGGTTGTTGGAACAATTGTTTTCAAGAAATAGTAATCTCAGATCCTCATGAATATCAGTGGAATCAGAAATGACTGGTTTTAAATGCCTTAACTTCACAGCCTCGATCAAAGGCTTTGTTATCGAACCAAATACCTGTTTGCATTTTGTGAAGCTACCAAATTAGTATTTATGTGATCCTAACGGAATTCATATTGTTTACATGTATTTCATATTTATGTGATCCTAATGCGATTCATATGAAACTTACCACAGTACTGAATAAGACAAGGATTATAGTTGAAGTGATCATTAACGCCGAGTCTTCAGCCGATGCTATAGAGGATTTTGAAAACTGCATTGAAAAGCAGCGCAGATCAAATGCCTAATTTACAATTACAGTAGAATTTTCAGCGAAGAATGAAGTTATTGCGTGTGCTTGCCTGGTTATAAGACAAGGCAATGGTCACTGCACCTCTCATTAGGCCGGCCCACCATATTATAAACTGACATTTTGAACAGTTTAGCAGAAATTCAGTGAGGTAAGCCGAAAATGTTAAAACTTGAGGGAACTAGAAGCCAACCAACGGTAATCTGTGAAGCACTAACACAAACACGGACAATGGAAACGATACTGACACGCTGAAACGGGTAGTATTTTAAGAAAATAGAAGTGATTGAAAGTAATCACATAAGTCGTTGTTAAACACTCCTCCAATCTGAAGTGTCAGTGCTAGTAAGACAGTAATCACCTGCGATCGAAACTCAATTTTGGTGCCCTCTCTTGCTTTGGTGCAATTTGCAATGTTTGCTATGGGGAAAACAAAAGCTGCTCTTCCAATCAAAACTAATGCAATCAAAGTTGAGCTGACAGCAACTGAAGTTCCTATGCTGCTTCAACATAATAATGTGTTAAGAAAATGGTCTACATTAAAAATTAAATAATTAACCATTGGTTTATGATTTTGTGCTGTACATGATGAAAAGAATGTGAACTTTATGAACATTTGACAGAAATTTTAAGCTACCTGGCTTTGCTTCTTTTCCATTTGTCAATGGCGAAAGCATCCATACCAACATATAGAAATATAAAGGTTTCAGCTATGAATGATATAGTTGCAAAGGAGTGCCTGAAATTGTGAAAGTATTGTGTAAATTAAGATTTGAATAGACTTATATGTTCAACTAACATTTTTTCCATTTCTATACAAATTTATTTGTTTAAATAAGATTCAATGCATGTGGAGAATTAAATGATTTTACTAAATTTGATATTATATTCCTAATTGGATTCACTTTCACATCTTAACAAATTGATCAACATTAATATGTACTAATTATTCTCAGATAAAAAGTTGCCTTACTTTGTTGTTATCCTTGAGCTCTCGGTAACGTTGTGCCATGTGTAGTGTGACATAACAATGCCACAGAAGAAAATAGTCAAAATTCCACTGAGACTTAAAAGCTGCAAAAGCCACACAAATGTATAAACTAATGAATCATTGTATTTTAGGATGCTCTTTGCCAGTTAGGATTTTTTCCTTTAACCCTCTTGTTAGAAAATAAAATAATATAATAAAGTATAATAATCAACAAAAATGATTTTGTACATAGTGATTTTGTACCTCAGCAATCATATATGACAAATAGGCCATTAACATCATAAGTGCCACTTCGCGATCGGTAGAGTGTCTGAAAATGAAAGGAGTCATGTCAGGTTGCACAACATTAAGACTTTGTTAAGCATTTGTTACACTATAGGACCTATTATCAAATGAACTGTAACGACTTATAGAACTGCGAATTCAATCAAAACCGTCATTGCAATTTATCTGAGCTCTCAAACTAGTATGCTATTCGCGTTTTTCATATCTTTCTTATCAACTGTCCTGTTAGCATTTAGATTTCAATATTATCCAGTTTACCATAGTTTCTAAGTGTATTCATATGAACTTTTACAAGCAAAGGAAACTCATACCTTCCAAAGTAAAGTGTTTTAATAATATAAGCGCTTAAAAGGCCAACCTGAAAAATTCATCATATAGCAGCAAGTCATAATAGAACGGTGACTCCACTCCCAACAATTAGAGATCTAAAATTTGATTTCAATTTGAACTTACTGCTATGCCAAGGGCAGTACTAGTGCAAAAGAGGTAAAGGAAGGTCCCCAACAGTTTCAAAATTGTAATAGTATCGATGCTGCTGATGTCAAGTGATTGAACTGAATTGAAAAGAACAATAGACGTAGCGTCATTTACTACTCCTTCGCCAAATACAATGCTGTACAGAAAAGGTGTCTCATCTTGACTCAGAACCTTCATCGCAAAAGGAAAAGAAAGGCGTTAAAATATCAATATATAAAATTTGTTATGTTAATTCGTTATGTTTGAGCTGAGGTTAGAATATTATATACCTGCAATGTACAAACTGAGTCAGTTGCTGACAATATGGCCCCAATGGCTTCACGTGTAATGTTCACGAACAATCAAAATACAGAAGACGGTGTTAGATCGAGAGAGCAAGATAAACAAAAATTGATTTTATATAAAGACCGTCTCACCTAGATGATCTTTTATATCGAGGTTAGTTACTCCAATCATATTAAAGAGCAGAAAGGCACCTAGAGAAATTGGAGAAATAGAAAACTATGAGTATTTATTTTAGCAACTGTTTATCATCTGCTTTTGCCTTGAGGTTCAGATTTCAGAATGATATTAAAACAATGCGAAACTCAAGAGGGTTACCAAACAATGATCTTACCAACAGATATGAGACAGAAAGAAATAACTGTCCCAAGGATTCCAAACAGAAGTATATTAGTGAAATTCCTGAAGAACTGTTTCTTCTTGACTTGGAAACTGACATGGAATTTGAAATTATCATACGGAAGAAACAAAATATGATGTAAATAAAGAGATAGAGAAGGATCATATTTATCATACTTACCCGGCATTAAAAATGATTGGCGGAAGCAAGTAAAGAAAGAACAACTCTTCACTGAATATTAGAATCTCGGTTTTATGGAACTTGGTTACCAGTAAAACCACCGCTCCAGAACACAAACCCTGCATTCATTTATTCAATTCAATCAAATATTGAAATCGAAAGCCACATGATTGTAAGCGGAGAGCATATGAAGAATGAGTTGTGTGTGTACAAGAAGGAGGGAAGTGATGGATTCGTTGGCCCATCGATTCTCTTCGAGAAGGTGGCCAACGATGATGCAAGCGCAGAGGAGTGCGAAGAATACACAAAGTGCAACTACACTGCTTGTGCTCAGATATGTAGTTGAAGAATCAAGTGATGAGGGTAACATAGCCATCGTAAGCTTTCATTCACTCAAGTTGAGAATGAGTTCCTTTTCATTTCTCAGTTGAGTCGAGCTGAATCTGTTTTTGGATGATCATTAGAAAATGGCGATTCATTAAAAATGTTTGTTCACTTGATTCTATTTCTATACATGTTAACTAAAATAACTGTCAGACTATTTAAGAATGTGGATTTCAATAATGAATTATGTGTAATAATGGCATGGACTTTGGTTGTTGAGCGTGACAAGAAACTACCAGTCTTATGTTTTTGTTTTTTCGGTTGAAATGAAATGTCTTTCAATATTAAGAGTCACCTAACATTCTGATTTCTGACCAGTGTGGTGTAAATGAACTTAGCATTCAGTATCTCCTTTTCTTATTAATAATATTGCTACTAGTCACTCTTATAATTTGATGGCATTGATTTTGCTATGCAAATAAATTTAGTTTGTGATGTGATCATACCATAAATCTGTAATTTTGTGCAAGTTAAATAGTACTGCTTTGAGTTCATTATGATCATAACATTGAAAGGTTTAAGCAGTTTTACAATCGTTGCTGAGATGAAATTTTTTATTTTGGTGCTATATAAATATGGTAAATAATTGAATAATAGATGGGGTGGTTTAAGGATTAAGAGTAACCAGATATTTCCATGTTAAAAAAGTGACTGGTTCATACTAAGGAGAAAAATACCAACCTAATAACTGATTACTAACATTTGCTTATCCAAAAAACAAAGTCAGTGTTCACTTATTACTTGTTAGTATAAAATCTCATATTAAATGTCATATTTTCAATATTTGTTTGTGTCATGTGATAAAATTACTTGATCATGCATGATACATCACAAGTAGAGAACGGCTACAAATTATAAAGAAGCATAAACATGGAAGCAAGAAACAGTACACAAGCGATTATAGCAGTACAAGAAGCTACCGTTCTTACCATATAATAGAATGATTAACTGTTTAAAACATTAATGGCTTACATTACAAAGAAAGATACTACAACATTCTCAACTCTCATCAGCTGGATCAGACATTGCTTTATCCACAGGCTTCAGCTTCAAACTCAACTTTAGAGTGTGAAGCAGGTGAACAAATCTACAACTGTCTTCGACTCTTCGCACTAAGAAACATTTTTTTGAATATAATATATAACTTTTTTGGAATACATGCCGACTACAGAAGTAAATAATCTTGTTACACAGAAATTGGTGATCTCCTATACTTCATCATGTTTCTATATGAATTTTGACTTAAAATAGCGAACAATTTTACATTATACAAAAATGTTGGCATACCCGGTTACAAAAT
The DNA here is from genome assembly GCA_951804385.1 of Trifolium dubium. Classification (NCBI taxonomy): domain Eukaryota; kingdom Viridiplantae; phylum Streptophyta; class Magnoliopsida; order Fabales; family Fabaceae; genus Trifolium; species Trifolium dubium. The sequence goes on along the minus strand of OX638064.1, from coordinate 47,811,833 downwards.
TTCAAGACATATGGCTACAGAATTGTCAATGATATAGCAGCAGAACGAAGTTTTACACCATCAGTATCCCACTTGGACTGTGGTGCAGTTGCACCAGCAATAATAACCTATAGAATAAAATGGCATGATCATTTATTCTGTATTTTAAGTTCTTGAAAATATAGAAATGATATAGGCAAGTATCACCGGTTTGGATCCCCTTATGTGTGGATTTCCCATGAGGGGTCAAGTGGGGGATCCACCATCAAAATCCACGTGGGAGGGATTCAACGAGTTTTAATGGTGAGATCCTGACATTGCATACATGTTAGTAAAATGCATAGTAACAAACCTTTCCCCCTCTTGCGGCTGCCATCAATGCTAAGTGCAGATCATCTTTTCCAAATTCATAGAAATAGTAATTCCTGAAATTAGAAAAGTCGAAACTGCTTTGGACTTTGGCGCAACAGAAAAACTCAAAGTGGCAAGTCCATATGACATAAAAATTGCTTAAAAGATTAATACATGTAGAGTTTTCTAAAAAAGGAGAAAGCATATCCTTATATTGCTGTTTATTTATAGGCCATATGTTCTTTTCTTGGATAATTTGTTTTTATTTCAAAAAAAGAAAATTACTTTATGTATTTTGTCCTCAGAAATAGTTCAATTCAGTTGAAAATGAGCTTACCTAAAACCATTTTCTTCCTTAATTTTTATTGATCTTGCAGAGTAAACGGTTGACCCTCCTGCATGTACATTGTGGTGAAATGAGACACCGAAACCAAGAACTAGGAGTAAAGATAAAGAACAATGAAGTAGTCCTTTTCATATCATTTACGTAACTAAATGTTGGGGAATAACAATCTATACCATAAAGATAAATTTAGAATAAAACTAACTTCATTGAGAATCTACAAAATCGTCAAAATTGCACCTGGAATAAATAATTTTGCTGCTTCCTTCAAGGAGCCTAAACCAGTTATATCCTGAGCCTACTACAATGAAGAATATGTAAGTTCCTTCCTTGAGCTTATATCAAATAATAAAAAATAGGACTACGGATCTAATCTATGTTACAATGACTTGAGGCATATTAAAAATTACGTAAATCACGATTCACGACCTGTTGTCACAAATTACAAAGACATAACCAATTTGTCCATAATTTAATTTACATAGGCCAGGGATTTAACATCAGAAGCAAAAAGTTTGTAAACTAAGTCCAAGGACTTGACAACAAATAAAAGAAAAAGCTTGCAAAAAGAACGAGCCAAATGATAACTCGAAATTAAATTACTAAAATTAGAAAGAAATCATATGATAAGGCCAAACCTATGCAGACACATCACATCGACTTTGTATGGCTAAATGTCTTGCTTATCTTATCGGTTACTAAACACTCAGCCATAGACAAAGTTTTATGTCTTACAGACATAAAATGGAGGATGGATATATTTGTGTGTGTGTGAGTAAAATAAAAACATCCTTGACTCTCTGATTACCTCTAAGAAGGTGATTTTAAGTTGACTGGATGGTCGAGTAATAACATTCAGAACCGCTGATCTGTTACAATCACGGACAAGATGATTACGTTTCCTTCTAAACATATATGTAAGTGTATAATAAGAAAGTAGGAAGTTATAAGTATGCTAACACAGATTACCCATCTGATGACACAAACCGTGCTACGACTTCCTTCTCCTTGAACCTGTCCCCATAAAGAGACATTCCGGCACTAAAATCCTACAAGCAAATGGAAGATAAGCTCAATAAACTGAAAATTTCACAATGCTTCAATCTTATAAGATGCAAGTTCTGAAAAATGAATTCCAAAGGTTCATTAGACATATCAATCAGCAACATATGACTTTTACACTCATCTTGTTCAGCCAGTTGCCATCATTTGTTTTTATCATTAGTTTGTAAAGTTAGTAAATTTTGTTAGCTAATGGGCATAATGGCATATCTATATAACTTAATAGCCTTACTTTTAATAATTATCGCAATTCAGTCCCGAGCTTAGCTCAGTTGGTATGAACATTGCATGTAATGTGCAGGGACCAGGGTTCAAACCATGGTACGCCCACTTATTCACCTTTAAGGGGTGAAATTTTAGCCCTTAGACTATACGACCAAAGAAAAAAATTATCGCAGTTCAATTCAATCCAATGAGAATTTGTTTTTTTCCTTCTCCCTCAATTTATCATTAGTCTGCATCATAATCCTGTATCATAAGTGTTTCTATAGTTTCAATTTGCACACTCTACAACCCTATATCATCAATCCAAACATACCCTAATGCAATATTCCTATGTCATTACTAAAAACTAAAGACACTTCAAGTTTCTGTTTACATTTCATGGATTAGTTTTTAAACTTAACTTTCTAAATTGCACTTCACATACTTGAACATATAAGAGTTGACAAATGAAAAACAAAATTACTAGCATGAGAGTGATTTTAGTAAATTATAGTTAAAAGCTATAAACTTAAACAGAAACTCTGAATATTGATAGTAATTAGTAAACACAGTTTTTGACTTTTGTACCTCAGGTTCCATGACATCTTGAAACTCTGGTGGGACTCGAATAGCGAAGCCATCGCCAAAGTAACGATACCAAGAACTTGTATTTTCAATGCTAGAAAGAATGGATTTAGGTGAAGGTGAAGAAAGAGCAGGAAGGAGTTGAGGAGTTAGAGAAATGGCAATGGAGAGTAAGGAAGTTTGAAGAATGAGGTTACGTTTTGAGGTGGGGTTGTTGAGGGTACTACAGATGATGATGGGTTTTGAGGTGAAAGAGATGAAGGATTTGGTGGTGGGAATGCCAAGATTGAGAAAAGTGGATAAAAGAAGGGCCATGAAAGAAAGAACATGGATTTGAGACAATTATCATCACTGTTTTTTTTTGTTATTAAAAGATAGGATAGGATATTATGATTCAAGTTAAAAATCAGACAAATAGCTTTTTGAATTTAGCATCACATGAGATCACTACTAGTATGTTTGGTTCCATCAAAAGTGAATTTACAAGTATAAAATTAATTTTGACATACCGGAAGCGGAACCGTAGATAGTTTAGTGGTGATTGATATTGAATTTGGTAGCTGTACTTTCGAAGGGAATGAAATTACCTGATGACATAACTCGTCTCAAACCGAGTTAGTGGTCTAATAAGTCGGATACTAGTGATGAAACAAACAAAAATTTAGCATAGATCGGTTTTGTTAGAATTGATTTTACGTAAATGAAATGACAATTTATTAGAAACCCACACATACAATACTAAGTAAATGATTAAATTTGAATCCTGAACATGCACGTATGCACGTCTGACCCAATGATTTTAATATTTTTTATCCGTTGAACTATGATTTATGAACCAACTAAATATTCTTTAATTTTAATTGTTTTACACTTTTCCTCTAAAAGTAATTAAATTTGTATATATAAAATAGAAAAATATTTTTAATGAATAAAGAGCTTAATTAAACAGAGGAAAATAGAAAATATGTTGTGTCTTGTGTGGACACAAAGATCCACATGGCAAATAAACTTATCCACTTCCAAACACAACCACAAATAATAACCACTCAAAAATCTAAACCAAATCAAACAACATGAAGAGAATGATGTGGAACAACAATTTCACCACTTCTTCATCATCTTCCTCATGGGAACTCTTTTTCCTCCAAACTCTGTCTCACCACTTCTCAACATCAAACCTTCACCAACACTCCAACCCAAATCAAATTCACTCTTTTACAACAAACCCATTGTTTCAAGTCTCAAAAAGAATCAAACTTTATCTCTAAAACCACCATCTCTTCCTTCTAGCACAACATGGTTCACTCATGCTCAACAGGGTCTTGCAGCTTTGGCTATTAGTTTAGCACTTAACTTTAGCCCTGTTTTGATTAGTGGTAATGCATTGGCTTCTGAATTTGATGTGATTAATGAGAGGCCAGGTAAAGATTCTTATGTGGTTGATGATGCTGGTGTTCTTAGTAGAGTTACTAAGTCTGATTTGAAACGGTTGTTGGCTGATTTGGAATCAAGGAAGAAATTTCATATCAATTTTATCACACTTAGAAAACTTACGGTTAGTTACTCAATCATATATGTCATTGAATTCAATTTAAGCTTATTTCCATAAGGTTGGGATAGGTTATGAAAATCTCTTATAGCTTATATGAAAGTAATTTGACTTATTTTGTCTTTTGTTATAGAAATAACTTATATGTAATAAGCACTTATATGATAAATGTTATACTAAAGGAGCTTAATTAAGTTGTCCAGAAGTCCTAGCTCAACAGGTAGAAAATGCCGAAATTGCTAGGCCAGAAGTTTGTGACCAAGGTTCAAACAGCGGTCCCTCCACTTTGTGTGTGAGCTTTCAATGGCTTGGTACCATAAAAAAGGAGTTTTATTAAGTTGTTTATCCGAACATAGCCTTTGATAAAGGAGAAAACTTAAGTGTTAGTTATGCAGTAGGGTTGTTTATTATGTTGTTCACCAATAATATCATGCTAAATAGATTAAGTTTTTTAGTTAAATGACAATTGAAAATAGTTCTGTTTATATATACTATTGAAGAGGCAATTCATATGTGTTGAATTGTAATAGGAAAATGGTAAAAACGGCACACAAATTGCTGCATTTAAGTTTTGTTCACCAATAAACTGTTAAAATGGTGCAAAACAAAAATGTTGAATATTTTGATAATGTGGTTGGTTTTGGTTGCAGAGTAAAGCTGATGCTTTTGAGTTTGCTGACCAAATCTTGGAGCGTTGGTATCCTTCTGTGGAGGAGGGGAACGATAAAGGTGTTGTGGTTCTTGTAACAAGTCAGAAAGAAGGAGCAGTTACTGGTGGACCTGCTTTTGTTCAAGCTGTAGGAGAAACTATTCTCGACGCTACTGTTTCAGAGAATCTTCCAGGTACTTCCTTATGGCTAGTGAATTTGGATTCTTTATTGTTTTTTATGTAGCATGTTTGGAAGAAAAAGGCACTGTTTTTATCACATAAGAACTTGTCATGATTGTGTTTTTTGTGAAGGAATCATCTTTGATATGAATATGGTCATAACATTGACATGTCATGCATTAAGTCTAAAGTAAAGGACATGATAATTTTGATTCAAATATCATTTCTTGAAAAGTAAATTCAAGGTTAGGAACAATGTGAATCACTTGCACGCATCTGATTTTTGTATGCAGTATTGGCTACGGACGAGAAGTACAATGAAGCAATTTACAGCACAGCTAAACGACTAGTTGCTGCCATTGACGGACTTCCAGATCCTGGTGGACCCTTACTTAAAGACGACAAACGTGAGTCTAACTTCAAAACAAAGCAAGAGACAGAAGAGAAGCGTGGACAGTTCTCTCTTGTTGTTGGAGGTTTGTTGGTTGTTGCATTCGTTGTTCCTATGTTACAATACTTTGCTTATGTAGCCAAAGAATAAGAGAATAATGGTTATGAAACTAGATATGTCTTCCAAATTATCACTCTTTGAATGAATTCAGATGTATAATGTGCAGTTGTAACCAAGCTCATGTTAAAATTGAGTTTGAGAAAAATGGCAAATAAAAACAAAGTTTTTTAGCTTGTAAATGTAATTCCAATTATATTTGTTGGACTATTTTCGCATGCCAGTTTTTATGCACTAAAATGCAGATATTTATCAATTGTAAAAACATTAAAGCATTTGCAAAAGAAACGGGTCTATGTTATTACGCATACCGTGTCATACAACTCTTATCAAGCATTAAAATAGACTAGATTAGATTTTTAGCTAGAGAGTGAATAACATCTTTTCTGACAAACGAGTGTTAATGTAATTTCCGGCGAGAATTTGTGATGCAACATGTCGATTTGCGGCCTCGGTATAATGATCCCCGTCCCAGTTTACATACACACTACTATCATTGCAACCTTTTGCTGTAACTATGCTCCCATTCAAGACCATTGTTTCTCCACAATTAATGCGGATGTTATAGTTCAATGGTTGACCTCCATATCCGCAACAAGCCATAATCGGTTGCTCAAACCCTACAAATAAATAATCGTACAATTTTATTGACTGTCGTGAATTTTGGTGAGGAAATAATGAAATTTTGTTAGCTATACTTACCATATTGTGAGTGGTTTGCAATGAGGTCTAATTGTATGGTAAAGATATCAACATATGTAATATTTACATCTAGATACTGTCCCTGCAATTTATTGCAGAGATCTTGTAGATGTAGGTTAAATGCTTTAGCAGCTTGGTTATGATCTCGAAGACATCCTAGTTCATCAAGCTTTGATGGATCAGTGCCAAATTGGGAAATATAATGCGCCAAGCATCCGAGCGGACCCGTGTTATGTATCCAAAAATTCCTAGCCCCGCTATCATACAGTCTCTATCGCACAAATAAGAGAGTGAATGTTAGTATTAGCAAAACCATGTTTGTATAGGCGAGTTCAAGAATTTAAATAAAACCAAAAGTGTACCAATTCATTACTATTTTGTTAGACATTGTCACCAACCTTTATTCCAACTTCAAATTCCAACAGAATTTTTGGAATTAAGGAAATTATTTGGTCTAAGTCTTGTGAATAAAATGCCATAGTAAGATCGTTTTGACCTGTACCGAAAATGTATAACCCCTTCTTGAAGTAATCTTTGGCCGGGACATACTTGTCAAATTTCTTGTCTGAAACATGATTGTAATCATTATCTTTCACAAGAATGAATTTAGAGAACCAACAAACTTGGTTTAGACACAAAGTGATGTAAAGATATTTGAATTAACTTATCATATACCTGCTGCAAGTAATTCAAGAACCCGAGTTTTGAATAGCAGAAACTGAGATACCTGAACCCCAAAGTTGATCGGACTGATCCCCCCCTCAGTTGATGGAATGATAGTTGAACCTGATACTGCAAAGTTGCATCCTCGATGGAAATTTGGCAAAGCCAGTGAACTCATATAGGGATTTAAGAATGGCAAGTTTGTTGCATTCACTGCAACAATAAACCAAAATTACATTGAATGGAACTATCATATGAGAGTGTAACAACACTTCTTATATTCAAACACCAGTTATGTGTGCTTAATGACCATATATGTTTGTGACAGATTTGAATTTGATGCAATGAACTAGTGTTGTTCAAATTTCGGTTTTGATCAATTTTTAGACAACAAGTCATCTGATACAAAAACCAAGGGATGTGCGGATTGAAACTCAACTTACTTAAGAAGTCAAGTATGAGACGACCATCGGAATATCTCCCGGACATAGTTCGGAGGTAATTCTGTCCATAAGGTGGTGGTAGTTTATTGCCGGACACTGCAACACGCCCACCTGTGTCTGAATTTGAGTCACCAAAGTTGAATGCTGCCGGATAACTAAACTGAATGGAATTTGCCACAGCAAAAGAGATGCAAAAGAATACAACTTGAAAACCAACAACAAGCTTAGAACCCATGTTCCTCAACTTTCACTTGTTATGTGCAAGCATATATATATATATGCCACAAAGGAACCAAAAACAAACAAGAAACTAGAAACCCCAACCAACCAAAAAACCACATTAACCAACAAAACCCCACTAGCCACCCCACTTCACAAAACCCGTCCCAATTAGCCAACAGCTACCCACCAACAACAAATCAAAATACCCCACCCCCAAACAGAACACGTAAACAAACAACAAGGGACCAGCAAACTACAAAAAACCAACAGGACAATACACCACCCGCACAACAACCCAAAACCAAGCAGCCAGCAATGATCACCACCGAAAACTAGCGCTTTAAGCATTCGTCCGAGTCCCACGACCATTCATAGAATAACCAATGCAACTTCAAGTGGGTAAGATTCCAACTTAGCACTTTAATGTTATCACCAACACATTAGCGTCAATTGCACCATTAACAAAAATATAATTATCCCGCGTCTTCCAAATGGACCATAACGTGGCATGCCAAATCATCACAAAACCCTCCCTCACCTTCTTTTGATTCACCACATCCCTTATAAGTTTAAATAATTTATATGATATAAACTTTCTATTTAAGAGTGTATTTTATAAAAATTTATATCAAGTGGTTGGGGATAAATATCACTAAATCTTAAAGGTAGATACCCCCATATAATTAGAGTTTGAGTCTCTAACGCGAAATCTCGACAATAAACAATGCACCATGTGCTAGACGAGCTTTTTATTCTTATTTAACAATGCACCATTTGCTAAACGAGCCTTTTATTCTTATTTTAGCTTGTAAATGTAATTCCAATTATATTTGTTGGACTATTTTCGCATGCCAGTTTTTATGCACTAAAATGCAGATATTTATCAATTGTAAAAACATAAAAGCATTTGCAAAAGAAACGGGTCTATTTATTACGCATATCGTGTCACACAACTCTTATCAAGCATAAAACTTCGATAAGATAAGATAGTAGAAGAAAATAGACTAGATTAGTTTTTTAGCTAGAGAGTGAATAACATCTTTTCTGACAAATGAGTGTTAATGTAATTTCCGGCAAGAATTTGTGATGCAACATGTCGATTTGCGGCCTCTGTATAATGAGCTCCGTCCCAGCTTACATACACACTACTATCATTGCAACCTTTTGCTGTAACTATGCTCCCATTCAAGACCATTGTTTCTCCACAACTAATGTGGTTGTTATAGTTCAATGGTGGACCTCCATATCCGCAACAAGCCATAATCGGTTGCTCAAACCCTACAAACAAATAATAGTACAATTTTATCGACTGTCGTGAATTTTTTGGCGAGGCAATAATGAAATTGCTAACTATACTTACCATGTTGTGAGTGGTTTGCAATGAGGTCTAATTGTATCCTAAAGATATCAACATATGTAACATTTACATCTAGATACTGTCCCTGCAATTTATTGCAGAGATCTTGTAGATGTAGATTAAATGCTTTAGCAGCTTGGTTGTGATCTCGAAGACATCCTAGTTCGTCAAGCTTTGAAGGATCAGTGCCAAATTGGGAAATAAAATGCGCCAAGCATCCGAGAGGACCCGTGTTATGTATCCAAAAATTCCTAGCCCCGCTATCATACAGTCTCTGTCGCACAAATAAAAGAGTAAATTTTAATTTCACTATAACACGAGTTCAAGAATATTTCCGGACAAAAAATGTACCGATTCATTACTATTTTGTTAGACACTGTCACCAACCTTTATTCCAGCTTCAAATTCCAACAGAATTATTGGAATTAAAGAAATTATTTGGTCCAAGTCTTGTGAGTAAAATGCGATAGTAAGATCGTTTTGACCTGTGCCAAAAATGTATAATCCCTTCTCGAAATAATCTTCAGCCGGGACATACTCGTCAAATTTGTTGTCTGAAACATGATTGTAATCATTTTTCTTTCACATGAATGAACTAGAGAACCAACAAACTTGGTTTTGACACAAGTGATGTAAAGATATTTGAATTAATTATCATATACCTGCAAGGAATTCGAGAGCCCGAGCTTTGAATAGCAGAAACTGAGATACCTGAACCCCGTAATTGAACGGACTGATCCGCCCTGCAGTTGATGGAGTGATAGTAGAACCTGATGCTGCAAAGTTGCATCCTTGATGGAAATTTGGCAAACCCAGTGAATCCAAATAGGGATTTAAGAATGGCAAGTTTGTTGCATTCACTGCAACAATAGACCAAAATCACATTGAATGGAGCTATCATATGAGAGTGTAATAATTCTTTCTTATTTTCAAACACCAGTTATGTGTGCTTAATTACCATAACGTTTGCAACAGATTTGAATTTCATGCAACGAACTAGTGCAAGTGCTCAATTTTAGATAAAAAGTCATCCGATCCAAAAACAAAATGAGCATGTGGTTTGGTTCGGTTTTAGATAACTAAAAAAAATTCAACTCAATCTAATTCAATTTTATGCGGTTTATTTTGGATCGATTATTAGACCTAAAAAAACTATAAGAGAAATTATTAGGAAGGATCTACCCGGTTGAGTCGACAAATGTTGGTATTTACAAGTTATCTTTAGTTTCAACGTTCAAGCAATATCTCTAACAGTGTTATGCTCAAGAGATATGTGAATCATTTTCTTATTGTATTAATAACGTATAATAATTACGAAAGTTTCATGATAGACTTTGAAACTTAACTTACTTAAGAAGTCAAGTATGAGACGACCGTCCGAGAATCTCCCGGACGGAGCTTGAAAGTAATTCTGTCCATAAGGTGGTGGTAGTCTATTGCCGAACGCTGCAACACGCGCGCCTGTGTCTGAGTTTGAGTCACCAAAGTTGAAAGCTGCCGGATAACTGAATTCAATGGAATTTGCCACAGCCAAAGAGATGCAAAAGAACACAACTTGAAAACCAACATGTTTAGAAGCCATGTCACTGATCAACTTTCACTTGTTATGTGCATGCAACACAATTAGGTACGTAAAAACATATATAGTAATATAATTAGAGTTTGGAATCTGTAATGTGAAAACTCGACAATAAAGAAATAAAGGTTGGTCTTGGTTATGTCGTTTAACAAAAAAACAATGCACCTTCTGCTAAGATTCGATCTTCCTCATTTTTGTACAGCACATGACATGAGCCACATTACATTTGTAATTATGTGATAGTAATATAGTATAATGTCTTTTAAAAAACATATTAAGAAGGTTAATAGTACAATACAACACGATCCTTTAAATCTTGTTTATTTATTAATAGTAATTTTGGCTACTTGTGACTTACCACTGCCAGTCGTTAGTTTGTTGAGCCATGTGCCATGGCCATGTCAGTAGCAAAAATTGTCAATTAGTGACAAATCAGATTCATGAATTGTAGTATATTCTTTTGATGTGAAAACAAACAAGTATATATAAAACTTATTGGTTGAACTTATAGTTTAGGTTAAAACTTAAAAACGATTTGCATATAAATTACTGTATACTCTTCGTCGGTTTCACCTTCAAGTGCACCACATTGCGTTTTAAGATATTGTCTGCTTTAAATTGCGTATAAGTTCTCGTGGTTTTGTCTTTTATAAAAGGCGTCTTATTAAATTAAAGAGTCTTATTAAATTATCCGTAGTCTGGATTGATATGAGAATTTTTAGATGTATCAGAATAACCCCTTCTATTTTTAATTATGAACAAAATTTATTTTTTAAGTCTATTGAATAACTAAGGTATAGTATCTTATTGATAAAAATTATTTTTTAGTTTCATTGTCAATTATTTTCTGCTTGATCAGGTTCTATGATGGTAGTTTTAAGAGCTTTCATCCTCATTTATTTAAAATCGCAACCATGGATTTTCCTTGGCCAGTGTTACTTTGACACTACAATCTAGTAGTAGTACAATGGTAATTAATCTTTTTGAAAATGCTGTTGTATCAAGATTCAAAACTGTGATATTTTTCCATCATACAAAGAATAAAGTTACAATAACAAAAACAAAAGATATCCTGAATTAAATACATCAGTTATTCAATGAATCTGTAAACTGAAATTTTACTTATAACTGTGAAGTATGATCTGAAGGAGTACTGGATTAGAACTTGAGCTAGAGAAGGAATGGTATAATTTATTTATGACAATTGAGTGTAAGAGTAGTTTCCAGTGAGAATTTTTGATGCAACATATTGATTTGCAGCCTCAGTGTAATGAGTCCCATCCCAACTTACATACACACTACTATCATTACAACCTTTTGCGGTGATTGTGGTTCCGTCGATCAAGATCTTTGTTACTCCACAAGAAACGCGACTGTCACAATTCAACGGCGGACCTCCATATCCACAGCAGGCCATAATAGGTTGTTTAAACCCTGCAAACAAATAATCACATGAATTTAGCATTGTCTCCAGCAAACAAATTTTGATGAGGCACTAATGAAATTTTGCTAGTTATACTTACCATGTTTTGAATAGTTTGCAATGAGGTCTAATTTTATGGTAAAGATATCGACATATGTAACATTTACATCTAGATACTGGCCCTGCAATTTACTGCAGAAAGCTTGCAGATGTAAATTAAAGGCTTTCGCAGCTTGGTTGTGCGCACGAAGACATCCTAGTTCATCAAGCTTTGATGTATTGGTTCCAAATGTGGCAACATACTGACCCAAGCATCCGACTGGACCCGTGTTATGTATCCAAAAATTCCTAGCCCCGCTGTCATACAGTCTCTATCGCACAAATAAGAGAGTGAATGTTAATTTCGGCAAAACCATTTTTATTTCACGATCATTTCGAATAAATAATGTAGCAAATTCATTGTTATTTTGCTAGACATAGTGTCACCAAACCTTTATTCCACTTTCAAATTCCAATAGAAATGTTGGAATTAAGGAAAGTATTTGGTCCAAATCTTTTGAATAAAATGCGCCACCAATATCGTTCTGGCCTATGTCAAACATGTATAGCCCCTTCTGGAAGTAATCTTCAGCTGGGACATATTTATCAAATTTCTTGCCTGAAACATTATTGTGGATTTTGTGATAATTTTCTTTAACATTAATGTAGATAACCAACAAACTTGGTTTGACAGTTAAGTATGTAAAGATATTTGAATGGACTTTTCATGTACCAGCTGCAAGCAATTTAAGAACCCGAGCTTTGAACTGAAAAAACTGATTTACTTGAGTGCTAAAGCCGAATGGACTAATCGACGCTGCATTTGCCGGTAGAATAGTTGAACCTGCTGCTGCATAGTTGCATCCATGATGGAAATTTGGTAAACCCACTGAATCCAAATAGGCATTTAAGAATGGCAAGTTCATTGCATCCACTGCAACAATAAACCAATATCACATCAAATGGAACTATCCTAAATTACTCAATGAATTGAGGATAGTGTATGTTTATAAAATACTCCAAGTCTCAATTCTCAAACAATGAGCGACTTTTTCATATTCCGAACATATAATAGTTATACAATACTATAAGAAACTTTCATGAAAGGATTGAAAACTTACTTAAGAAATCAACTATTAGACGACCATCGCAGAATCTCCCAGATGGAGTTTTGAAGTAATTTTGTCCGTTAGGCGGGGCGGCTTGGAATCCCTTGGCGGCACAAAGTTCACCTGTATCTGAGTTTGAATCACCAAAGTTGAAAACTGCTGGGTAATTGAAGTGAACAGAATTTGCCACAACCAAACATATGCAAAATAACACAACTTGTAAAGCTACATCATACTTAGAAGCCATGCCACTCAACTTTCACTTGTACTAACGTATAGTCCATCTAATCCTATATATAAGAAAAAATTTATTTTCTAAATTCATCGTAAAATAAATGTATCTAGACAATATTATTTTTTTCTTATATATAAGACTGGAGGTAGTATTAGACGGTACTAATTAGAGAGTAGTGACATTTACTCATAATTTGAAGTATTAACATCAAAGGAAAGAAATAAATAAATGTTGGTTTCTCATCAAAAATAAAAATAAAAATGTTGGTTATGTCGTTTAATTAAGAAGAAAACAAGATTTATAATTTTATATTGCATTTGGATGCACAAATTAGTGCATTTTGTCTAGACTTAGCTTGCATATCCACAAGATTGTATTGCATTTTGTCTTGACTTTATCTCCCCCGTGATCCTTTTGGATTCTGTTTATATTGCATTTGGAATCTTGGATGCACAATTGTAATTTATAACTGTTGTTCTGCTAAGATTTTTCCTTGTTTATCTTCTGTTTTATTATTAATTTTTGTATTTGTATTTTGTTTTGTATAACACATGAGCGGAAATACATAAACAATTATGTAATATTATGTCACAACTCACATGAAAAGATAAGCTTCATCGTCACACTTGTAGGGTTAACACATAATTGTCCTCTTTATTTTACAGGTTCAAATATTGTATTCTACTCTCATGGACCAAGACTCCACAACATTTAGTAATAGACATTCATGGTATGATTGATTTGAGAATCATCTGTTGGTGACTCAATTGAAATGTCCATATTATTAAGGGATCAAATTAAGAGGTCTTACCAATTAATGAGCTATTTTAATGGTGCACATTACACTTAATTGAAACGTGTCACTTTTGGGTGTGGTTGATCTGCTAAAAAAATAAGAAATTAGATAGAACAATTTCAGCTGGATAGAACAAAAACAAATATTTTTGTCTCTCACTGAACCACGAGACAATTTTTTGTCCTTGACACAAATTGTTTAAGTCACTAAAATAACAAGATATGTTAAAGTTTTTCAATCTTGTTTTAATCTGGTGTTTGGTGCACCAATAGAAAAGAATAAATTTAACTTACCATTAAGTCTATCCAATTCCTCTTTGTTATTTTAATTCATTGTGCTCAACTCCTCTCTTCTTCTACCTCACCTCTTCTTGCATTGCTCTTCAGGTAACCCACCGATTTTCTCATCACCGATTTGTGGTTGACTGATTGTTATTATTATTACTTTCTATTCATTCATCACCGTAATAAAGGTAAATTGAAAGTAATAACCGATTATTACTTTCTATTATTATTTTCATTCATCACTAGTTGCTACCTATTATTATTACTTTCAATGACTGGTTGTTTCTTTTCATTATGCCCACTAATTATATACATGGTAACATGTGTATATAACACACCGATTTGTATGTCATTACCATTATTTAGTTTCCTAATATATCATGGTAACATATGTATATAGCACTGATTTATCTTAGAGAATCTATTGCTTTTGATTCATCATGGAATGATTGGAATCATTTTCATATTATTGATACATGTGTCTGATTGAGAAAATATCAGTCTTAAAACACTTGTTCTATTTAATAGGTAAACATGGATGATTTACAGAGACAACAAAATTTGTTTCACTATCAAATTTTGTAACAATCATTTTTAGAGATGATTGAACTTTGTTTTTTAATTTAATGACAGTGAGTAATTCTTCGATGTGGTTTTATGAAACTAATTGCATTAGACAACAATCGATTGATAGAGAAGGATTAAGGGGGAAATTTTTAGAGTGTTTGATCAAAAGAGACGATGTCATATGTGTTAATCAACTTCGCATGGATATTAGATCTTTTCGTATATTGTGTTGTCTCCTCCATAATAAAGGTAAATTGAAAGAAGATGAACTAGTATGTATCGAAGAACAAGTGGCTATCTTCTTACACATATTGGCACATCACTCTAAAAATCGTTTAAATAGGAACTTAGTTACACGATTTTTAGAGTGATGTGCCAATATGTGTAAGAAGGTAGCCACTTGTTCTTCGATACATACTAGTCCATCTTCTTTCAATTTACCTTTATTATGGAGGAGACAACACAATATACGAAAAGATCTAATATCCATGCGAAGTTGATTAACACATATGACATCGTCTCTTTTGATCAAACACTCTAAAAATCCCCCCTTAATCCTTCTCTATCAATCGGTTGTTGTCTAATGCAATTAGTTTCATAAAACTATATCGAAGAATTACTCACTATCATTAAAATTAAAAAACAAAGTTCAGTCATCTCTAAAAATGACGGTTGCAAAATTGGATATATATATATATATATATATATATTACACATGAATAAAAGGTAGACGGACAACAAGTTGCGCCGCTAAAATTTGATATAGAAACAAATTTTGTTGTCTCTATAAATCATCCATGTTTACCTATAAAATAGAACAAGTGTTTTAAGACTTGATATCTTCTCAATCAGACACATGTATCAATAATATAAAGTGTTTTAAGACTTGATATCTTCTCAATCAGACACATGTATCAATAATATGAAAAAGATTTCAATCATTCCATGATGAATAAAAAACAGTAGATTCTCCATACCAAAAAAAATAGTAGATTCTATAAGATAAATCTGTGTTATATACATATGTTACCATGATATATTAAGAAACTAATAATGGTAATGGTATACAAATAGGTTATATACACATGTATATAATCAGCGGGCATACAAATCGGTGATTAATGGAAAGAAACAACGAACCAGTCATAAAAAATAATAATAGGTAGCAACTAGTGATGAATGAAAATAATAATAGAAAGTAATAACTAGTTATTACTTTCAATTTACCTTCATCACGGTGATGAATGAATAGAAGTAATAATAATAACAATCACTCAACCACAAATCAGTGATGAGAAAATCGGTGGATTATCAGAAGAGCAGCGCCAGAAGAGGTGAGTTAGAAGAAGAGAGGAGTTGAGCACAGTGAATTTCAAATAATAGTGAGCGAGCAAACAAATACGTGAGATCGGTTAATATATTCCTTTCATGTTGATAACTCAGCCGAAAATAAGGATTAAAATAACAAATAGTAATTGGATAGACTTAATAGTAAGTTAAATTTATCCTTTTATATTGGTGCATCAAACAAAAACGGATTAAAATAAGATTGAAAAACTTTAACATGTATTGTCTCTCTGACCTGCGCACCGTACCCTAAAAGTTAAAACTATGCTCTCACATTTGCGTATGAGTTTATGATAACTTCGTCATTTTATTTATGCGCCCAAATACGGGCTCAACTCAGGGATTAATGGGCCTAGAGTATTCTAGGCCCACATATAAATTACACATTCATTCATTTTCATTTCTAACAACGCTTAAACCCTTCGAAACCCGAAATCGTTGTTTCTGTGATTTGATTCAATCGAAGAATCAATCAATAACCGTTAACCATCATCAATCAGTAACTGTAACTGTAATGTTCACGAATCCAAATTGAAGACGATGTCATTGAAACGATTACAATTAGCTCGCTCACTCTATCGTTCATCTCAGATTCAACCAGAATCTTCATCGAATCTGTAAGTTACACTATGCATTTCAATTTCATTTTTTTTAGTTGGAAATAAATTACATTATACAAATTTTTGTTTACGATGATTGCGTTGTGTTTGAATTTTGAATTTTGAACTTTCAGGTTTGGTAGCTGCAGGAACTATTCCAATGCATTATCAAATGGTACTAATTTATTTTAAATATCGATTTTTTTTTGGTTTTGTTTAGATTTAAGCATGAATTGGAGTTTAATGTTTCTGTTATTTGACCTATTTGTGTTTGATTAGGTTCGGGCGGTAGTTTTAAGAGCTTTCATTCTCATTTGTTGAAAGGAAATGATGGATTTTCATTGGCTAGTGTTAAAAATTCGACGCTTCGATCAACAATGGTAAATGGTGTTTTTGAAAAAGAATATTGTTGTTTTTTTGATGCATAGAATATTGTTGTTTAAGATTGAAGAATTTGATTTTTTTTTTTTTTTTTTGGTTTTTGTTTTTGGGGTTTTTGGCTTTGGTTTTCTGATTTTTGTGTCTGTTGTCGTGGCTTTTCTTTTTAGGGTGTGGAGTTTTCTAATTTCATGAATGATAGAAGGATGTCCACTGCTGTATCGCAAAGACCTAAAGCACAAGTTCGGGGTGTGGTAGGCTCTCTTAAATTTCTTGGCTTTTTTTTTTAATAATAATGATCAGAGTGTTTTCTATTATTATTCGTTGGCTATAGTATATATTATATATTATGTACGTTACACCGAATTTCTACTTTTTGTATTGGATTAGTAAAATTAATAGGATGACATTTGTTGTGTGGAGCATGTACATGTTTCTTTTCTTAGCTCTGCTCGTCTAATTTTGTAGATTTAAGTTCTTATTAGTTATGGATTAGGGAGATGTTATTGTTTTCAGTTGATTTGTTACTATATCTCTATATATCATGTTTCTATTCTGTTCAAAATTGGCAATTGAAGTGAAGGGTTTCTTCAAACAACAAGGAGTTTATTCTACTCTTCAACTAAAGGAAGAGTGGAACCTAAGATGCATAGTTCATGGCTACAATTAAAACATCAAAAACATTTTATAACATTCTAATATTCTGAAACATTTTAAAAATATTAATAGGATACTGATACTAGCATTTTAAATGGCAAACCACATGAAAAGCCTCTGTCTTTTTAAATGGATGGTAAAGTGGATATACTAGACGTAAGTGCATGCACCACCATATATGTATGTTGTGCTCTAAAGTTTAAAACAGTCTTCTAGAGAGTTGATGATTTAGATGGACTTTTAGGCAAACCTATCATTTAACAATTGCTTTGCCATTATAATACTCTTTAAAAGATAAAATAAATAAAATCAATCTCGGTTGCTGCCTGTGATCATTTTATTTGCAGACCAGGTATTAATTTCCGTGCTTGACTGTCATATCATTATTGCAGGGAGCACAGATAGCCGTGTCAAGTCCTGGTTTTATCTATGAACCTTACGAACCTCGTGAGAAAATCCCATTTTGGCGAAGGTTAGGTCACAATGGTTTTGTATCTCCATGGCTTTAGCTTCTTATCACTATACATTCCTTTCTCTAGGTAGCCCAAAAAATACTTGCATATATTGTTTATATATGATTCTGTTCCCTAAAATTTTAGTTTGTAACTTTGTATTATCTTTTTGTGGGATTTACATCTTTTCTTGGTATTTTATTTCACCAATTTGATGTGTCTTCAAGACTTGCATAGCATTGAGTTACTTGTAGACTATTAGAAGTATGCATTCTGGTCTTCTCTATAATTTCTATGATGTTTGATGTATCAGGATGTTCACTAGAAGTGGTTGGAAAAGAACAAAAAACGACATGATTCTGGAGGTAATAATGCATGTAATTTTTGTTACTTTCTGTTTACACTATCTCCTAATTTTGGAACCTAATTATTTCTATGTAATAATTTCTATTAATCCAATTTTTTCTTTCCCACACCCTTTCCATTTTAAACCCAATCTTGGAGAATTGCTGCATACTGTTTCTCTAAATAATAGTATTATTTATTATAGAAAAAAAATGAAGTTAAAGTCATGCAGAAAGTACTCAATCCTGGACAATGGGCAATGACCCTTTCTTTTGACGTTTTTGCCTTAATCAAATTTTTCTTTTTGCTCTGCTACAGCTCAAAAATGCCTATGCCATTGCAAAGTTAAGAAAAACAGGATATTCAAAGAAACAGTTCTACGGAGAGGCTGTCAGTTTGTACAAAGAGGTATATAACTTCTATATTATGACATGTAGTCTCTCCCTAGCTTTATTTTTTATTACTCATTCTGCCAACTAAAACCTATTTTCACTAAAGGTGTTTTTCTTAAATCAAACAAAGTCATTGTGTCCTGTCTACAACTCATTCTTCCATACATTAATAATATTTTACTGATTGCCTGTTGCTAATCTATGCAATTAATTATAACATCAAGAAGGACAACATTGTTGAAATCCAAACTAGGGAACCAAAATCAAACTTGTTTAAAACCAGAGGGATACAATACAACAATAGCAGTCAAGCATTTTCCCATTAGGTGAGGTCAGTTAGAACCAATCGACTCTATGAAGTTCTTATGTTTTTGGTCCCAAAAGATAGACCATTTACCTCTAGATTTGATACCAAAGAAATCAAAATTGTATTGATTTAATTTTCTACTAGTGAAAAACAATTCATAGCAATCATGAAAGATAAATATATTTCCTGAAAGATACAGCATTGGAGCATACAAATTCTTTTGGTTGTTCATTTATTGCAATATAGTGATGAATTCAAAACCTTGGCTATTTGAACAGATTATCAGCCTGATGAAGCAGATACACAAGTGTCATGGCATTTCATTGTTTGTTCAGTAAACAAATTTACTTAATAGATTTGGTGGCTCTTCCACACCTTTTGAGTATGGAGATTTGATTCATTTTGTTTCTTTGGCAAAAGAGCTGCAAATTTGATATCATTTAATAGCTTGGTAGAAATCATAAAATAGTAGGGAAAACTGAATGAAACTGATGCTAAATTTTTTTAATTCTTAATAGATTGGTCTTCAATTTTTCTCTATCAATTTTCTGTTTCTTTCCTCTTGCTTCATAATAGGTTTATGTATTTTTACCAGCCAGAACAATTTATCATGATTAGTTCTTGCTGCTTTTCTTCTTTTGCCTTGTAGTATGCATTTCATTCTATTTTGACTTTCTTTTTATCAATGATTTTATTTGGCATATTCTTTTTCTCAATACTAAAATATCTTTTTCTTTTCTGCAGATAAACACTCTAATAGCTAATGGTGACAAAAAAACATTAAGGAAAGCAGTTACTGAGAAGATGTTTTCTGTATGCTTCGGTTCCTTTTCGTGATTTTATCTAATGTTTATGTTTATTATTTTAGCTAAGTCACAGCTACGTACATTTTTCATCAATAATTTTCAGATTTTTGTTTAATCTCCAGACACTTAAGAATGAAATTAAACAAAGAGAAACTACATGGAGTGGGGTTTATTGGGAAATGGTTGAGCCTGTTGTTATGGTTCGAACTCTGCGTGCTCGTATGGTTAGTATTCTTCTTCACTTTACTGTGTTTTATTTAATATTTTAGTCAAGATGATGTGGGAACTCCAAATTTAGCATGAATATGATATATGAGAAAGAGCGCGTTCCTTTACTGCATTGGCTCAACTTGCTGACCATGAGGCAGCAGCAAAAGCTGCTCCGACCGGATTGAATAGTATTATTAGCTTTGCTAGGGCCATATAGTCTATTTTAGGAGGTTTTTATAAATAAACTTTGAAGTTAACCTCTTAGGTTACTTGTCATTTTTCTAATGTGTTCTCTTGACATGTTCCCTGGTTTATAATTATGTCTCACCGAAGCAAAACCTTATTTCTAGGATTCTTTTTCTAAGTTTCTACTGCACAGAACCTTTCTGGGATAATATTTAATATAATTGTGATTCCGTGTAATTTGTATTTTCTTGCTTGAACCATGATGATGATTCTATATATATGAAGTGGCTAGATCTTGTTTGTATGCATGTCTATCTAACCTGTTAGGGCTATGCAGAAGAGCAAATAGAAATGAGGCTGAACTGTACTCATATATACATACAAGCAAGCACACATGGCACATTACTTATTTTGAGAATAATATATATCTTTTCTCTGCATTATTGTTTTATGGAGATTTCTCTGTTTTTGCAGATTGGAGTTGACCGGAAAGACCTAAATAAAGTATTTTATCAGCTCACTCTTGAGATTTTGGCTAAACAAGTATGCTTTACACACTAAAAGTAGTCTCATTACCGAAAGTTTATACCTTGGTTTCATGAGTGGACTTCAAAAACTTAGGACATTGAATTAATGTTATGTTATTTGCAGAAATTTGAAGCATATGACTCAAAAGGTTCTGTTGTTGCTGGAGATAGAAACAAGGAGGTAATTTTAGTCAATTATTTTGCTTCCATCCTTGTTGTGTGTCCGAATATTCATTCTTTTTTTTTCTTCTGCCAATTATCAAAGTGCATTAGATCATCAAGGCAAAGATGGAAGGGAGGGGACTGTTATATGAAAGGGGACTGTTTATATTTATTTTGTGGCATAAATTATACGGGGGCAGGGAGGGGGGCACCGGGCACATTAATTTTCTATTTTTATGAAATGGCGACATTGTAGCAGGGGGAACTTCATACAGTGGGTGCATGCATCAGTTTGCATTTTTTTACTGCCAATATCAATGTTTTTCTCAAGTTCAGTGTCCTACCCTCTTTATGTAAGTGCTGGTTTCCTATATTTTCCAGGTTCTTGTCCGTGATATATGGGTCTTTGAGAAGTCTACATTTCACCCTGGAGCTCACTGGCGTCTTTGTGGACGGATAACTCCAAAAGCATCATAGCTATCTCCATGAAAGAAGGGACTAGAATTTATGGTAGTTATATATGTTCATATATTGTAACTTATTACTGTTGAGCTGATTTGCCACAGAAACCTTTTACTTGATTTATTTAGGGTCAAGTTTATCTTAGAGAAGTTTTGTTTTAGGAATAAAATCAAATATAGGTGTGTAAACCTATCCAAATTTTGTTTTTTTGAATTAAATTGATTTGTCAAATCACTTTTATTGTTCATGCTGATATAATATGAATAAAAAGAAGGGTGATACACTGATGCTAAACACCGTATCTGGATCAATGGTTAAAGAAATAAAAGTGGTAATATAATCTTGAAAGTAGTGCATTTAATGTCAGCCTTGAAATTTTAAAAAAGAAAATTTTCTACTTGGAACTTTCACTTTTGTTTCCATTTTTGTTTTCTTAATCATTGCATCGAGTGCACTATTTAGTATATAACCCTAAAAAGAAACCTTGTCTATGGTAAAGGAATTCACGTCGGCATAATAATTGAAGAGTAAACTTGGAAGAATGGTCAAAGCAATGCTATTCTTCCAAACCCACGATTCATGTCACAAACAATTAATTAATAATATTCCTTAACAACATTACCACCTTTTATGTTTTGACTATCGTATTAGTTCTGGTTGTTTGCTTATGATTTGGAAGGATTAACTAAAACAAGCTTAAAACTTTTTGCTATTGTATTAGTAGTTCTGATTAATTGCATAGCTTTGCTTAAGTATGTTCTTTCCACTTTATAAACATAGAGTATTGGAGATGCAAAGTATCATTAGTGATAGCTTTTTATATTCTTGCTTTCTACTATCAGATTGAAAAGTAAACTTCATACGGGCTGAAGACTTCTTGGTTAACATCCCTTCCAAGAAAAACAAAGGATATCTTCCAAACATTTTCAATATCTATTTCTTGATTTAGCCATCTACATTCTTACCACGCTATGGGATTATGGGATTAATCTATATTTTTCCACCCTACCCATTAACACAACACACTTTTGACACCTATATCTCTGGATAAAATTTTAGCAGATGGACCAAAGAAAACTCCATCTTCAACATCTGGGTATTTGCTACAAGCTCTATTATTTCATTACTAAAATTTTGGCTTCGCAAGCGTTAAAGACGGTGACTTTAGGGTATTCTACACATTATGGTTCAACCTCAACTGCGCCAAAATGTTCTGATTCTGAAGCAAACAAGGTGGTAAGGTTAGGGACACCATGTAATAAGGCTGAAGATGAGGATTCTGTATGCATGAAAACTGACGAGATGGTTAGAGAAGACATGGCAAGATTATCAAAAAGGATATCTCTAAAGAAATCTGTAAGCATATGTGACAATGTGGAAGAGATTGTGCTAAATAAAAAGAACAAAAAGAGGAGTAAGTCCTTACAAAAATCAAGTTCTCTAGATCAAGAAGAAGAAGAACCAAAGCCTCTGCGATCAATTCTGAAAGTGGGTTCTGATCTCAAGGATAAATCCAATTGAATTTGTTGATTATATATATAGAGGTTGTAATAATATTAGCAGTAATAATATATGTTATGAAACAGCAGAGTAACTGTTATGAATGTAGTGCATGCGTGGCTTTTTTTTTTTTTTTTAGATGAAGTGGTAATCCACTGAAACACACAACTGCGAGGTTCCGAACTCGAACCCGTGTCACGATGTCCAACCTAGCAATTTCAGCATTTTCCATTTGAGCTAGGACTTCTAGACCGCATGTATGGCCTTTAGGACAGGGGAGAACTATCTTGAAATAAATAAACTTTAAATGCCGCATCATCAACCCTTAATGCGGTTTAAGTTTAATTTGATAGATATGACTAACTTGTCTTCACTTACGCAGCTTATGGAACTAGTTTGACTTGTTTCAAAATTATAGCTGAACTTAAAATTTAAGACTATGTTTGTTTAAATTGATGCAATGAGATGTAATGAAAAAAGATGGAATGAATTAATTTCTATTGTTTAGATTTTAAAATAATAATAGAATGTTTAGACCAAAAAAAATAGGATGGAATTTTTTTAGGGATCAAAGTCGGTGCAAACAGACCCATCATTACAAGAAAAATATCATTATTGGCAGCCAAAATTCCTTAATAAATTTGAAAATACAATTATATTAAATTATATGTCGCATCATTTAAAATATTTCACATATCTATCTTTTAATTTAAAGTTTTGAGCAAGAAACCAAAACCAAATATTTTAAAATAGGAGACCAATTATGAAAATGATGAAAATAGAGAGGCTCAAATTGTAATTAAGTCAAATTATAAGGAAAAGAAGAAAGAATTATAAATGTACAACATATCCAAATTATTATTATTATTATTATTATTATTATTTATAAATTTTCAATAAATATTCTTTTTAGAGTGGTTTTAAATAATTGTTAAAATAAAATGTGTTTTACAACAACTATTTTTTTAGATAGATAGACAAAATAACAAAAGCTATTATAAACTATTCTATTAATTCATTTCATATTTTTAGTTTCCAATTTATAAATAAATCTATATATAAATTGGTTTTTCATGATATTGTTAAATAGAAGTGGTTGTATATAGAGGTGGGAATAGGTCAGTGTTGCGGGATTTTTGAGACATACCCCATTACAATTTTATTTTTCATTTCTAAAGGAGGAGAAAAATTGAAAACCTTTAAAAGAAAGAGATTCTAGGTACGGGGGTTAGTTGCGCTCAAGGAAGGTGTTAGCACCTCAAGCGCCCATGGTACTCCATGGTAACCTCTTATATGTTTTTTAGTGCTTTTTATATACATGCTTTAAGAATGGAGGGGGAAGTTGTATAGAAGAAAGAAATAAGGTAGAAGATGTATGGAAAAGGAAGATAAGAAGAAGGCGCGTGTTTTTTATGGTTTTTGAATTTGGAAAGGAGTATGTACCCCCTTTGCCTACGTACCCTTTGTGAAGGATCAAAATCCGCGTAGTTCTCTTGAAAACAGAGAGTGTATGTTGTATGTCTTTTAGGAAAGCAAGAGATTAGCGTCATTTAAAGTTTCACCTTTTAAATGTTAACATAAGCACACTAAACCATCTCTTTTGTGAAGAAAATGATTGAATTCTTGCTAATGCTTATAATAACATTTAGAATTTGAAACTAAAGATGAAAGAAATCTAATGTCTTGTAAAGCCGAAGATGGCAAAGAGAATTGTGTTGGTTTGTGTCTTTTAGTTGTGAACGACTTAAAGTTTGATTAGAGTGTGTTAAATAAAACAGAGAGAAGATTTTGAGAAGTTTTTGTATTTATGAAAGTGGTTTGATTTTTGAAAACGAAAGTGTATTCGTTTTTGCGTTAAAAAGAATGTTGTCAAGAAAACAAGTTGTAGATAATAGCATGTTAAAAATATTGTAGTAATATTGAGGCTAAGGTGGGCTTGCGTTAATTTTTAAAGGGATCGCATGTTTGTTTTGGAAAAGGTTTTTTGTTTCAAGAAGTCTCGTAATTAATTTGAAATTTAACTACGAGTCCTCTCCTTTGGAAATGAATTTTTTTTTTTTGACGTTTTATGTGTGTGGTGTGTGAACTAAGAAAGCAGTAAACAAAACGATAAATAAATAGAGTCCTACACTATTACAACCATATCGAACAATTAATTATTACAACCATATCGAATAAACGAATAAACAGACGAATAAATAAAAAGCACTAAATAAAATTGAAGACAATGCATAATTATAAAATAGAGATGCAAGCATAAAATAAACATGATGCAATGCAAAGACATACAAGCCTAAACAAATGTTATCATTTTTTTGTTTTATATTTTTTGTATTCTAACTAAATAATTAAAGAAAGCAAAGTCATAATAAATAAACAAACATTTTTATTTTGACATTAAAAAAAGTTTTTTTGGTTTTTTTTTATTATTAATACTTGAACTTAGTAATTTCACAAAAAAAACAATAGACTCACACATATATTTTTTGGGATATTTTAGATACTTTTAATAATATATACAATGATAAAAGAAATAAAACATAAATGGATTTTCAAAAAAAGGGAGGAGGAGGGTGTTGAACACCTGACCCCTCAATAAGAAAACAAGATCTCAGCCAACTGAACCAACGCGCGATATCTGAAATTGAAACGCGCAATTTATTTAAGTACCACAAAAAGACGTTTAAATCACAAAACGCGCGCGCACTACTCGTCTTCAACCTCTGTTCACGTTCTAAACAACTACACCATGGCTAAAATCGCGTTTTTTCATTTGTTCACCAATTTTGACATGTTAATATACCATTTTTCTCAGAATTTTACAAGGAATCTAACCATGGCATTTATGTTAACTATAATACACTATATAACTCGTAATCAACCAAAAACTAAGAACCCTAAACTTTAACAAAATGTAATTAGTTGGTGTAAATGAACAATCAGTAGCATAAAACTTAGGGGTTTCAATCCTCACATTATAAACTACATTTTTGCTTCAAAAATTATTCAAAATGATGCATGTATTAGGGATTTTGAATTCTCAAGAAAGCTTACCAATTGGAGAAAGTCCAATGCCCCTTCAAGTGATGTTTCAAGATGCGAAAATGGTACCTTTAGCTTCCTTGAGTCCCCAGGAGCGTAATGGTACTGTCACCTTGCTCTGAAACCTTCTGAGTTGTCCTACCCAAATCAAGTTAAAAGTGACAAAAATGGTGTTTTGGAGGTGGTAATGGAGGTGTTACAGTTGGTGATTAATGCATACAGAAGTTTAATTATGATATATTGATGATGTTTCAATGAAAAGTTTGGAAGAAAATCGAAGAAATTAAGAGATTCGAGTTCAAGGTTTTCAAGTTGAAAGAATGGAGTTTTTGAGTTAATTTTGTGTATTTTTTGTTCTGAGACTTGAGTGGCTTCTATAGGAACTTGGGGTATTCTGAGGAGCAGACATGGAGTGTGTTTGAAGCATACATTGTGGCTGCTTTGCTTGCAAATGAGATTTTGTTCCAAAAATGTCTTTGGTTCACTTTTGAATTCAATAGCAAAATGACATGTTTTGTGGTTCATTGGAGGTTTATTGGCTTGCTTCTGATGCATATAAGAAGTGTGCTCAGAGATAAACTCAGTCACAATGCTCAATGTGAAGTGATTTGATAAAAGTTACTTTAAACATTTTTGGTAAAAACACTTTTCACACTTATGGCATAATCTTTGGATAATGGTTTGCTTCATGTGCCAAGCCCATTTAGACATGCTAAACATCAGAGAACACTTGAAAATAAAAGGTGTGAAGGTTGGATTTTGAGGTCCCTCCTTGTTTGGATCAACAAAAATGACTTGTAATCTGACCCCAAAATCAGCTCTACCATGGCTTCTTTGAAAATTCATAACGTCGTGCTCGAGCAACACAAACACATGATATTGGTACCAATGGAAAGAGGGAATAGCACTCTACAACTTTGATGTTGGACACTTGAACTGAATCAACTTAGACCATGTAGATAATTGGCCACGAAAAATCAATGTTGCAACTGATAAAAACACTTAGAAAAATTTCTTATCAGAATTTTTCAACAACTTGGAACATCAAATTTGGCCATCCATTTAAGCACTTTAATGATCTTTCTGACTTCTCATATTTACACTAAGTTGAAGTTTTCCATGAGGTCTTGAGATAGAGCTCTTGTTTGAAAATTTGGGTGGCTTGAGGAGGAAGTTACAACTATGCAAAGTTACCTCCATGACCATGAAGTTTTGTAACTTAGAAAAAATTTCAAACCCTTAATCTTTGATTTTTTGACATTTTCTTGACTTTCTTGATTCTTGATGATCAAACTTCATAATTTCACATGTTTTTCATGATATTTGACTTTAGAGATTCAATGTTGACCAAAAAAGTGAAAAGTCAAACTTCAACTTTGGCTAACAGTTGACTTTTTATCAATTGATTCGAAAACTCCGTCTTATCAGAAGAAGCAAACACAACAAGATATTTTTTTGGTATTTTTTGTTAATGAGAAAAATGATGTATGATTTTAGGTCCAAAATTGGGGTACAACAGTCAGGTCGGCCTACAGGGCCTATGGCCTAGCCTATATAGGCTCGGGTCAGGCCAGGTCATTTCCTTAAATAGGCTAGGCCAAACTACATGTCGGACTACATGCCATTGAAAAAGCCTATAAAGTCTACTAAGCCGGCCTATTAAGATAAAATATTTGTAATATTTTTATTATTGAATATTAAATATTTAATTTTGAACTAAATTTTAATTCCACAAATTTTACAATGAACTAATTTTTTGCATATATAAATATATTACTATAAATTAGAATTATGATAATTATATAGTTAAATTCTCTAAAGTATTATGTGAAATATCAAAAGGAATTTTAATCTCATTGATGAATTAGTTGATTGGTCTATTTAAATGTAAATATGATTACTTATTTAAAAAAATTCATACCGAATAGGCTTTTAAACAGGCTAACGAGTCAGGCCAGACTTTCTGAAGGCCAGGCCGCAGGCCTAAAAATCAAGCCTATAACAGGCTATATGTCAGGCTTAGGCCTTTAAATTTTTGACAGGTCAGGCTCAGGCTTAGCAAAGCCTAGCTCGGCTTGGCCTATTTTCACCCCTAGTTGTATATAGTTCTGTACCAAAAAAATGTTTGTAGAGTCATCATGTAATAGATAAATGGTCAATCTATCAACGATGGTAATAGTTTTGAGTTCCTTAAATATGTGGTCATGAGTTCGATTCATGTAGAGGAGAATCCTCTTTTTGTGTCTGTCACATATGGAGATTAGTCGAATAGTGGCGGTGGAAACTTTGTACAATCGTAACAGTAATGCTATATATAGCGAATGGAATCTTCCGAATATCTCACGAATGTCCTATTTTTTTTATTTTGTTGAAAGTTCAAACAAACATCCATTTCTATTCCATGTAATATTTTTCTTCTTGCACAACACCCATGTACTCCAACATGAAATCATCATCCATGAGTGCCCCAACCATGCCCACATATTTAAGCTCTCCATTTAAAAAATTGAAAGAAATTTTCGAAATTATACCAATTCTCAAGTTTTATGTTCAAAGATATAGTTTTTACTTTGCCTTGAAATGTCAAAATCACTCTAGAACAGAGCAATTATGAGACACAAAACCAAGCAAGAGTTTGGTAGATTTTAGGGGGTGAGGAAGGAGAATCGGTAGCCTTTACTCCTACCCAAAATTGAGAGAGTTTTCGAAGAAGAAAATAGGAAATTGGGAGAGAATTTTTGAAGAAGAAAAGAGGAAATTACAGGGAGAAAAAAAAAACATGAAAGATGAAAGTTAAGAGACAGTGGATTAATTGTTTAATTAAAATTAAAATAAATAAAGCAAATCAGTGGCAGCATGGTAAAAGCACATGTTCGGGACAAATTTGGGATGAAAATTTCGCTAGAAACAGCATTTCTCCAATCGTAATCCAAAAATAAAAATAAATGGTCAATCTAGTTTTGCAAAGAATGACGCTATCAATGGAAGAAAACAAGGAATAGTACTATAAACTAGTAAAAAAGTAATAGAAACACCTACAATGAACCAATCAAAGGTTGTGAACATCTATTTTGAACCTCTAAATTCTTGGTTAGCTATTAGTTTCATTTTCAGTTTCAACTTCATCTTTGATAGCTTCTTCTTGTTCTTTTTCTTCTTCATCATCATCATCAGATTCAGATGTACCAAGAGGATCAAAAAAAGCATCAAGATACCAAGAACATTGATCATTCCAAGCACCTTTTGGTGCAGATGCACGCCATTTCTGATCAGCAATCATATCAGGAGATAATCCCCATTCAAGCATCTCTTCCTCCGTATGATGAACCGCTAAACTATACTCTCCACCACTCCCTTGCTGCATCACGCGAAACTCACAGTTTCCAAAATTATTCAAATGTTCAAATTGCTCAACCGTCCATTTAAACCATTTCATTAAAAAAATCCTCGATGTTAAACCGTGTGAAACTATCACCAGATTCAGATCGTTCGAAGCATCCAAATGAAGCCTATTCAAATCAATATCTCTCCACAACGATTCAAAAAAACCTAAAAATTCAAATTCAATTCAAACAAAATCAATTGTTTCATCCATGCAAATTCAAAATGCATGTGGCGAATTGCGATTGAGATTATTCAAATTCAAATCAAGTAAAATTGATTTGAATGATTCATCGATTCCTGAACCTGAAAATGGCTGCGATGATATCTTTTCATTGCTTTCAAAATTTTATCAATATCTTCCTTAATGAATAAAATTCGATGGCGACACTATTAAAACGATTTAAGAAGGAAGGAGAACAAGGAAAAAAACGGTTACCGGAAATGCGATCGAAAACATCGGCGGCGGATTCACCTTCAGGAAAGCGATAAAAGAATCTACCAAACCGTTCACGAGTTTCCTTGATAATTTTCATTCGCTCTTGAACTTGGAAGTTACCGAAATCCTGTTCACGAACACGCGATTCTTCTCTGACGCCGATAACGCGCTTCTTGGAGAAAGATCGACCGACTTCACGGAGTGTAGATCGGGTGCGAGCGTAGGGAGAGACGTAGAAGTAGAGACGCCAGTCAGGCGAACAGCCATCGCCGGAAACGACACGGCGGAGATTATCGCCGGCATGACGAGCTTGAGCGATGCCTTGTGGTGTTAACTGAATGCTGTGATCTGGTGTGGTGGTGTATGCAGACGTGTCAAGGTTTCCTTGTGACTCGCCGTGACGCATTAGTATTATCCTTTTTGGAAGAAGACCCATGATAATTTTCTAATTCTAAATAAACACGCTTTCTTTCTGTATGATTCTTCTTTTGTGTTTCTCTATTGTTATGTTGATATTGCTGTTTGCTTTCAATTGTTTTCAGTTTATACAATTCATTCAGTATGGGAAAGGAATTTGAAAAATTCTGGTCAAAAGCCGCGGCGGCTGTAAAGGGTTAAAGTCTATTTAATTTAATATTTTTTGGATTAAAATTCAATTTAATTTTGTTTTATATGATTATACCAGTAGTCCCTTCCCTTACCAAAAAAATACTAGTAGTTTCTCTGTCTTAAAATAAGTGTGTTATTTGTCAAAATTGTTTGTCTCAAAATAAGTGTTTTATACTATTTATAATATTGGTTTTTCCTATTTTATCCTTTAAAACAATCATTATTGAGAAAAAAAGTACACTTAAAGGTCTACTTTTTAGTATTCCAATGTATACTACCAATAAAAATAAAGCATATTCTAATTAAAATTATATTCTATCTTTCATTTATACATTTTTCTTAAAGTATGTGATTGGTCGACTTGACACTTAAAATGGGATGGAGGGAATAATATTGTTTTGTTTTTCAATAAGGTGTGTGATAGAGGTGTGCATCAAACATATGCAGCAAAGAGAGACATTTCCATTTTCAAACGAATTGGAGTGTGATACATCCAACATCTATGTTGGGTGAGAAAACAAATTGAGGCTATGTTTGGTATCACGGTGGATGTACTAGAATTGCGGTGACCCACTGTGATTTTGCAGAAGCTACAACTTGTAGCTTCTGGAAATCATGGTAGGTCACCGTGATTCTGACACACCCACTGTGTTACCAAACATACATTAAATTCTACTGCTTAATTTGATTTATTCAAGTGACTCTATTTGAGATTTTGGACCCAAGTTGATTCATACAATATAACATATGTAAAAGATAGAATAGAATTCAACTCCTCTAAAATCCTCTAAAGTGAATAAATTATGAATTTGTTAAAATAATAATCTTTATTTTCTTATTTTACAATTTTGTCACTCTAATTGATTTAAATCCAAAAAATATAATGGAGTTTTATGGCATGCTCTACCTCTGTTTATTAAGAATAGTTTTGAGAAAAACAAGTTAGGGATACCTTGTTTTAGAGTTTGTACAATGTAATGGAGTTTTGGCCTGGTCCCCTCCTTTTTGCAGCATCTCTCATTTTATGATTAATATATTTTGGTGCTGGCTCTTTGCCTCCACCCTTTTTGAAAAAAAAAAAAAAATCCAAAAAATATGATATGGTGGCATGGCAAGGCGGTTGACCCAATCAACCAATTTAAAAAATATATATTGTTTTTTTTGTTTATTTTTCTCTTTGCTGATAAAATTTAATTTGGAGTGAATCAAATAAAATTCTCATATGTTAAGATGTCATTGAACATGTTTGATTCAAATGAAAACACAATTTGATTTTAGATACACATTTCGAAAACTAGACACTCGAAAGTCTAAGATGTCATGCTCGAAAAAGTCATATCCTGAAAGTGTGTTAGTTTGAAGAATAGATAAACTCATTGAAAAGATAAAATAAAGTCAAATTATTTTCATAAATTTATAAGTTATTTCCAAAATTTATCTTGAATAACTTTATAAAATAAGCTAAAAATAACTTAAAAATATATCATAAGTTGTTTCATAAATTCTACCAACTAATCTCACAAATATAGTAGATAAACTTAAATATTATTTTTGATCACCGCTATAAACAAAAGTTTACTTTTCAAATTCATATATGGACCACAGACAACATACATCGCTTTTTCAATAAATTCGAAAAACAAAATTTTGCTTATAACTTTATCGGAGATAATAAATTAATTCAAGCATATTTTTATCTATGATAATTTTACAACATTACTCAATTCAATATGTCAGTGTCAACATATTTTACTGGTGGAATTTAACATTACTCAACATATTTTACTAAGGAATGTCATAAAAAAATTAAATCTGCATAGAGTAGTTGTAATTTAAGTAAGACGCAGTTAGCAAACAACACAACAAGTCGATATGTCCGAGTGGTTAAGGAGACAGACTTGAAATCTGTTGGGCTTCGCCCGCGCAGGTTCGAACCCTGCTGTCGACGTTTTCTTTTTGCACTTCTCTGCTTTCTACTTTTTTGATAGACTCATTTTTTCTGTCAAAAAGAAAATACAGATTCATTTATATATATAGAAACATATAAATTTGTGATCAAAATCGTAATTATTGGTCTAATTAGCTTTCAATTTTACATGTTGTGATCAAATATATTCATAAATGTTTAAAATAAAATAAAATGATTTTTTTTCATAAATCTTCCTAATTAAAATCATCTCTAATATAGGTATCTAAGTGAATTTATAGAATGAATATTGTTATTCTCATTGGAGAAACTATGAATCTATGATGTATAGTAAAGTTTCATTACTTAATTAACATACATTCTGTTAGAATTATAATTTCTTGAGGTTTAGTTGTCTATTTTGTCAGAAAATTGTGCTGTCTTTGACTGTAATGAACGAGTTATCTATTTTGTTAGAAAATTTCTCTTTAGCCCCCCCCACAACTCTCTTTTCCCCCCCTAACTACCTTTTTTGCCCTTAGAGGGTATATCAACAAAATTCGGGACGTAGATCCCGAAATGCATTTCGGGATCTACGTCCCGAAATGAGTTATTTTTCACCCAGAAATCATTTCAGCATCGATACTGAACTTTTCAGTATCGATACTGAACTTAAAAACTTGGCCTGCATCCCAAAAACTCACTCAGAAATCATTTTCAGTATGGATGCTGAACTTTTCAGCATCGATACTGATCCCCAGAAAGCATTTCAGTATCGATACTGAACATTTCAGTATCGATACTGAACTTAAAAACTTGGTCTGCATCCCAAAAACTCACCCAGAAATCATTTCAGTATGGATGCTGAACTTTTCAGCATCGATACTGATCCCCAGAAATCATTTCAGTATGGATGCTGAACTTTTCAGCATCGATACTGATCCCCAGAAATCATTTCAGTATGGATGCTGAACTTTTCAGTATCGATACTGAACTTAAAAATTGTACTTGTAACCCCCCTAAAACTCTCCAGAAATCATTTCAGTATCGATGCTGAACTTTTCAGTATCGATACTGAACTTAAAAACTTGGGGGTGTAATCAAATTCGGGACGTATCTCCCGAAGTGCACTTCGTGAGATGCGTCCCGAATTTAGGGATTTTAGGGGGATTAAAGTCAAGGATATTTTGGGATTTTAGGGGGGTTAAAAAGAAGTGTGGGGGGGTTAGAGAGAATTTTTCATTTTGTTAGTCTATGTAGATGTTTTTGGGTGCCACTGCAAGTACATAATATGATCAACAACTTTCTTTATTTAGTTGTCATGTACTAGCTATTATATTTTTCATAGTCATACAAAGATAGCAGTGAGTAAAAAACTCTAGGGAGTAAAAATGGTAGCATAAAAAGCAAGCAGGGAGCCACCATAGAGTGTTCCATTATACTCTTGAACCTCACTAGCTAGCTAGCTGCTTCGGCACCATACTCTTTAGCAAGGGACACAATTTCTAAAACTAGATCATTGTACTCTTGAATTTCACTTAGTTCCTTTTTGATAAGGGATCAAAACGAAACTAAAAAATTAAGTTAGGGGATTAAAACAAAAGTTTTAATAGTTAAGGGATCAAAAAGAAATAAAAAAATAAGTTAAGAGACCAAAACGAAACTTTTAATACTTAAGAGACTAGAACATAATCAAAAAATAAGTTAAGGGACCAAAAGAATAATTAATCTTTAAGTTATGATCAACCATAAAAAAATTTATGAACCATAATATAATGTTTGGTTATTTAAGAAAGTTTGCTTAATTAATTTTTATATAAAATGTTTTAAGTTATCATATTATCATTTTGAACCCAGTATCCACTGATATTCATCATAATTGGCAGTGGGTTTGGCAATTGAAAGTCTCAGCGAATATCCAATTTTTTATGTGGCAATTACTCCATCGTTCCATCTTAACCAAGGACTTTCTGCATCATAGAAATGTGAGCAACTCTAACCTCTGCCCGCATTGCCTAACCGCTGTTGAAAACATTGAGCACCGTCTTTTTCTGTGTGTTGATGTCGTGGTTGTGTGGCATGCTTGGTGGGTTACCTTAAGTACCCAATTTAATTCAGGGACAAGACTATTTTGAATGGTGCAGAATGTATGGTAAAAAATATGGTGGCCTTTTCTTTATAACTATGTGGATGGTATGGTGTGATAGAAATGACGTGGTGTTTAATAATCACAAGAATACCGTGACCGCTATTGTGCAGAAAATTGTGGCAATATGCCAGTCGGATGCTTCTGCTTTTAGCCTTGATTCGGACATGACTCCCATTGTTGTTAGTCCAAGGCTGGTGGCTTGGGATCGATCTTCGGTTTGGACGGTTTGCCTTAATGTAGATGGTAGCCTTCAGGGGTCTCCCCCTACTGCAGGTTATGGCGGCTTACTCTGAAATAATAGTGGTGAGTTTGTTTGGGGCTTTTACGGCGCTGCAACTATTCAGAATATTCTCTTTGCTGAAATTATGGTCATCCTACATGGTCTTTGTCTTTGCTGGGAGAGTGGTTACTGCAAAGTTTTTTGTGTTTCTGATTCTCTCCAATCTGTCACTCTAATTCGTAATGGTGTTAATATTCACCACCGGTTTGCAAATGAGATTTCTAGTGTCCACACTTTGCTTGCTAGGGAGTGGGACGTGGAGATTAAACATATCCTTTGGTGCTCTGTCAACAACTCCTTTGGTGAAGATTAGTACACCTCCCAATGAGTTGTTAGATTCGCTTTCAGCTGATGCAAGAGGAGTAGTTTTTACTAGGGAGTAATCCCTATTACTGTTTCTTCTTTTTTCTTTTGTTTGTCTCTTTTTCTCTCTTGTAACCAAAAAAATATATTATCATTGTGTCATTGAAACAAAATGAGTATGAAATGTATAAATGTGACATGATATTGTAAGAACTAATAATGTATCAAATTCAATGAGTTCTCTATAAAATAATCATTGGAAATACTTTTAAGTACTCTAACTTAACTAATAATGTTGATATTGTTAAGTTGAATGTTTTCATCCAAGTATTCACAATGTGTGTAGTTTTCATTGTAATTTATTATTTTGTCTACGCACTCAAGAAAATAAAATACATTTAAAAAATATTAAATGATTTTCAAAAATTTTAAAAATTTTATATGAATGATATATATAATATAAATTTTTAATTCAACGATAGATTTTGTAAAATTTGTATTTTTTATAATATTATAAATGATATATGTATCATGAAAGACTTAAACCACCCTTTTACATTAGACAAAGCTTAAAACAATTCAAAAATTGAACTTTAGTTAAGGAAGCTATGAGGTCAACATCCAAACCACCTTAGCTAGACAAATATTATTTTGTTCAAGTTAAGTGCAACATAGAACCTATATATAGTTATCGACAAGAAGAAAAATAACTTTTAGTGTTCTAATATAACAAATTTAAAATTAGGAGTGTGAAAGTCAAGACACAACACCAAGATGAAGGAGGCAAACTGCCAAAATGAATACACTAATATCATAGTCACAAATATAGTTAACTTTCATAATTGAATTAAATTGAAAGTTAAAACAAATTAATCAAAATGAATCCTTAACATAAACCTGTTTCTAATGTATCATGCAATACCAACTCCATACATGAGTAGGTTACTATAACTACCATAATTATGAATATGATTCATCAATTGCTGGTGATAACACCTCCTTCTATTAAACTCTCTAACCCTATCATCTTCCTCATACCTACTCTCTTCAACCATTTCCTCTTCTGATTCTGATTCTACTTCATCGTCGTCTTCTTCATCTTCTTCTTCTTCATCAGACTCGTCTTGTTCCTCATCATCTATATAACATTGATCTGGAACAAGATACAATCTCAACCGCCCATCATGTCGACTAGCGTGGAGAGATTGAGGTCTCTTCACGTTCACTTTGTTGAGTTGTAATCTTCCATTCCTCCTCACCGGTAACAACATATAACTTTGTTGACCGTTACAATCTAATGTAGAAAGTGGCGGTGGAAACGTATTCCTACTATTTACACCTCCCTCCACCGTTGTCACCATCCTCTTCCTCCGACAATATTCACCTTCATATTCATCATTTTCATATATGGAATCATCTACTCGCATTTCATCAATGCTCTCAAATCCAATACTCTTTGTACAATTAACAAATTGTTCCATTTCACCGATCTTCAGCCGCGGTGGAATAGAGATCGTAGTCTTATTGGACGAAATTGGACGACTAAGACCTTTTAGATTATTGTTATTGTTTTCAGTTGTTGCAATATTGGTAGTGTTGATCAAGGTGAGAAGATTGATGAAAGAATTAAAGTGTTTTTTGAAGTTGAATACGTGGAGAAGAAAAGATAAACAAAGTGAAACAATGATTTGAAAATACAAAGAAAAAATCATGAATTTGAGAAAATGTTACGTTGTTATAGGTAGGAAGAGATGGGGGGGATGAAGGTGAGGATATTAATAATAATATCCCCAGCCCCAAAGAAAGATAGAGATAGAGAGAGTTACATATGGTAATGGTATTGATGACACTTATGATAAAAATGAAAATGAAAATGGAAATGTTGAATAATATCATAGAAAAGAGTGAAAGAAAAGATTGGAATGGAATGAAGAATGAGGTGTAGTGATGATGATGGAGCAATTAGGAAATGGTACCGAGTCATACTCAGATGGACTATAAATCCTCACAAAATGGCACATTGCCATTTTTCTTACTCATTTATTGGAAGACCATTCTCATGCTCACGTTTTTTTTATTGGCTACTACTAAAAATATTACAATATTTAAGTATTAATTATCGAGTCAAAACATAAAATTTAATTATTATTTTAATTTTTATTCTTAATAACGGTGAATATTGAATTTTCTTATGAAAAAATGTAAAAACTTATCGTAATGTTTATAAACAATAAAATTATATTTTTTTTTGTATGAAATTCATTATCTCTAAAACACAATTGTTTTGGCTCACCTATAAATCTCACATCGCTTAGAACTCGGGACTAATAGTAGTTTATATACAACACGCGCCACTCCTCAAACCAACCAAGACGTCTTTTCTATAAAGGACAAAACTGTGATGGATTAATTTCAAAGCATACAATCTCTTGAAAATGTGAACTTGAAGTCGGGTCAAAATATACTTTCATTTATCTCTTATAGATAAATCTGAGTCATATCTGGAACAACAATAATTGTTAATTTGATATAAATAATAACAATATGTTAGTAGATCAGAAATGCCAAAATTGAGAAGTTAACTTGTGAGGCACGCATGAATCAAGA
Organism: Trifolium dubium; assembly: GCA_951804385.1. NCBI lineage: Eukaryota > Viridiplantae > Streptophyta > Magnoliopsida > Fabales > Fabaceae > Trifolium > Trifolium dubium. Next base: position 47,773,958 of record OX638064.1, on the reverse strand, counting down.
CAGATAATCCAAAACATTATCCCAAACAAATCCAACAATGGTTGCTTCCTCCTACGTCGTCCACTTTAACCTTGGTTGAGAGCATAACTCGCTACAAAACTTGTTTCTGCCACGTGTCTCTCTAGAGACTCTACCAACTCATCATCATCATTCATGTAACAAAAAAAATGAAATGAATGTCAATTTTCTAAAATCAATTTCATAACTATGGATCACATTAATCAATGTCATTTCCTATAACAAAAGAAACAAGAATAAAAAATCTCTTAGTTTTGTAACCCAAAAAAAAAAAATCGTTTTTATTTTAGCTTTCATGGCGAATGTGGATGACTCTCATAAACCAATTCCTGGTTTATGGTATGCATGTCTTTTCTTTCATATTATTGTTGGTTAATATTATCATCTTATAATGTTTTGGAGCTCAAATTTGGTAGCATTTTCAATTTGCTATATTATATGTTGTTTAAGGTTTTTAATATTTTAGATTATGTTCATTGTAGGGATCATAAGAAAAGTTTTGCTACTAAATCAAAGAAGGGTGATATGGTTGATGATTTTAATAATAATAAATCAAAGACATTGGGTTCTCTCCTTTCTTTTTCAGCTTCTGCTCAAGGTTTTTAATTTCTAATTGCATACTTTTCAATCCCAATTATATACTCTTTTCGTTTTTAAAGAGGCTAGCAGTGAAACTCGCACACACAAAATGCAGAGAGATAGGGATTATAGGTTCGAACATGTATTCAGCATATCAAATGTCTCTGCAACCTTTTAGTATATGAGGTGTATTTACGGGACTTTTCAATCCCGATTATATACTCTTTTTTTGTTGTTTTAAAGAAGCTAGCGGTGAATCTCGCACACAAAGTGTTGAGAAATAGGTTTTGTAGGTTTGAACCTGCGTCCAACATATCAAATGTCTCTGCAACTTTTTAGTATTTGAGGTGTATTTACAGGACGTTTCAAAATTTCATTCCCAATTTAATAGTGTAATGTCGTGCTTATGATTTTCATTTTTTGAAATAGACTTGAGAAATATGGACCTTGAGAAAGAGAAAGACGACGAGGCATCTCCAAGAGGAGTCTTAGAGGCCTGTGTTAGAGGCTTTGATGCTCATGAACCACCTGAACCGGAAACCAGTTGTTCGAATTCGAGGGCACGGTCACATTGGGGTAGATTTTTCAAACTGTGGAAGAAAAAATCAGTTAAACGCCTAGTTTCTATCCCTCCTATTAGTGTGCCAAAGATGCCAAAGTGGAAAAGCAAAAGCACTAGGGTAAAGGATGAAACGAGTAGTAATCTATACAGCTTCAGGTCTTCTTTGGTGACTTTCAGCCTCTCTGACCTGCAAAATGCTACCGACAATTTCAACCAAGGTATAATGATTAATTCAACATTTCTATACATTACAAAAATTCGAAAGAACTATTATATTGTTGTTGAGATGCATTGAATTATGTTAACGGGCCAATTTGATTATGTTGACTTAATTTTTCATTAACTTGTAGAAAATCTTATTGGAAGAGGTGGTTTTGCTAAGGTTTACAAGGGTTCTCTTCAAGATGGACAATTAATAGCTGTGAAGAAAATGACGACAGGAAGCACGGATGAGAAAACAGCTGGATTTCTATCTGAGATAGGCGTTATTGCTCATGTTGATCATCCTAATACTGCTAAGCTTGTTGGATGTTGTGTAGAGGGAGAAATGCACCTCGTCTTTGAACTATCTACATTAGGAAGTTTAGGATCTGTTCTTCGTGGTTAGTAGTTGTTTCCGTAAGCTCTTTCAAGTATATTTATGTCAGTAGATAAACTCAAATAAGTAAATTCAAACAGACGCTAAATATATTTAGTGCTTATTCTCTCTTGATCTATATTATAGGTCCGGATAAACCCAAATTGGATTGGAGTAAAAGATATAAAGTTGCTCTTGGAATAGCTGATGGTCTTCTCTATCTGCATGAGAATTGCCAAAGGCGAATAATTCATAGAGATATAAAGGCAGAGAATGTTTTGCTCACAGAGAATTTTGATCCACAGGTTTATATTGAATTTTCATTGGACTAAATGATGAAATTTACTGTGCTGTGTTTTATGATAAACATTCTCTTTATGTCTTATTAATACTACATGTTCTGCTTTTAAATCTTCTGTATCTGATATGTTATTGATGTATAATTTTGGCACAATCTTTCTTCTTTCTTGCTCCTTTATTAATCAAGATTTTATCCAGATTTGTGATTTTGGACTTGCAAAGTGGTTACCAGAACAACTGAGTCACCATAATGTGTCCACATTTGAAGGCACATTTGGGTATGTAAACAAGAAAACACTATTGTCATAGTAGTTTTTTAGGTTCTTATGATTTAATGTATTCTACTAATTACTTGATTTGCAGGTATTTTGCTCCTGAATATTGCATGCATGGTATAGTGGATGAGAAAACTGATGTTTATTCTTTTGGTGTTCTACTTTTGGAGATCATAACCGGGCGTAAGGCTTTGGATGATATGCAGAATAGTGTGGTGACATGGGTAAATCATTTTCCTAAATAACTAATATCTTATTTGATTCAGGAAAAAGAAATATGCAATCTTGTAAGTTTTTTAATTGTATGGGATTAGGGCTTTAAGTCTTTCTTGTTCCATACAGGTCCTTTAAGTCTGATTATGTGTACATCGTTACCCCTCTTCACACCTTTCATAACAAAAATACACATGTTGTTACTTGTGCAGTAAGAACAAAGCTCGGCACTTATCCTACGTACAATAAGTGGTCAACCATGTTTCCGCCACGTCATGATATAACAGACACGTGTAATTTTACAGCGAAGTGTGTGAATAAGGGTAACAATGCACACGTATTGGGACTTAATGAACCTACGAGAGATACAAAAACTTAAAATTAAATACTAATTTGGTATAGTTAAATAACTTAAATGACCGCAAGATGTATTTCATCGTCTATTATCTAATGTGTCACTACTTGATAGGCCTCAGAAGTGTGTAATTTTTTATGTATGGCAGGCAAAACCTTTGCTTGATAATAATAATATCAAGGACGTTGTTGATCCATCTCTTGGAGATAACTTTGACAAAGGACAAGCGGGATGTGTTGGTTTGACTGCATCAATGTGTGTTGAACAGTCTCCTATCTTACGCCCATGCATGAGCCAGGCAAGTGCACAATGAGCTAGATAATTACACACTTGTTCATTTCAATTGAAACATCACTTAGCATTACCATCATTATAACGCAAAAATAGAGAGTTTAGTTGCCGGTTAATGTGACACCGCCATTTTCATTAGGCCAAGTAACAAGTCAACTTAGAAATATGAAGTTAACTTAGTCTAAAAATTTCTGAATGAATTTAACAGAGAAATACGAAGCCTTATAAAAACAAGATTGATCATATTTTCTTTGATGTGTGTAGGTTGTAACATTGCTAAGAGGGCAAGACGCTGTCCGAGCTGCAAGAGCATGCAGCAAAAGGAGGACTATCCGAAGAACATATTCAGAAGAGTTACTTGATGCACAAGAATACAACTCTACCAAATATCTAAGAGATCTCAATCGACATAAACAGATTGCATTGGATGTTGACATGGTGTAAATTAACTCAATTAGATTTTGATTGCAAAATATAGGCTATAACTAAACTTACATGGACCAACTTGTATATTTAGTTGTGTTGGCAACTTTACTTAGTTTTATAGTTGCATATGTACGTAATATTCATCAAACTATAAGGATTGAGCATATAGTTGCCCATATGTATTTGTAAATTGTAATGACATGGATGATGAGTACACTAACAACTAGTAAACACAATGAATTGTTAAGAATGTATAAGGTATTTGGAACTTTTAAAAGTTGTCTTTTAAGTTTGATATCTGATTCTTGTTTAATTTATGGAGTACTTTTTTATTGTAAGTGTAGAATCCATTTTAATTATGTGTTCGACAAGTTTGGTATTGTTATGCATGCTCTATATTAAACTTGAAATAAATCAACCCAAAATTGAAAATGGTAAACATATTCACCTCTATAAACGCGAAATTGAAAATAAAATAATTTAAATTAAAAAGTTCCAGAGAATTAAAATTAAAATACTATCCAAACACTTTTTGAAAACATCTACTCTCTCAAAAGTTGTTCATGGCATTAATTTTTGATACTGTGAAACAAACGCCTCCTAAGGATCTGATATCTATGGTAATTATTCACACATATTCCTAAGCCTGAAAATGTCATGTATATTAAGTTTTTTCTTTCACAAAATCATTATGCTATATGTGTATATTAAACAATTTAATTGAATTATTTAGTTTGAACTGAGTATTCTCTGTGCACAACTACAAAGACTAATCACTCAAGTCAGGTAGGATCATAAAAGACGGCAAAACTTTTTTTTTTACGCATGAGCAACAAAACTCTCCTTGATCAAAAATACCAAAAAACGAGTATAAATTAATATTAAAATAACATCTCTATTATTATATACATTACGATAGGTTCACGGAGCTCTCTCGTGCATTCTCAGAAAAATTTGCTTACGTGGCATTCAATTAGAGCTTCTCTAAGATTTATTTTTATATTTTTTTTAGATATTTTTTTTAGCATAATTTGGTTGCATTCTTAGAAAAATTAGTTTAGGTGTTATTCAATTAAAGCTTCACTAATTTATTTTTTTTGTAAAGATTTTTTCAATTAACTTAAGCAATTAAAATAAAAATTATGGATAACAACAAAAAATAATATTTGACTGATAACAACAACTTAATTTGTTTTCACTCTAGCATAATAAGTTCGAATATAATTTAACTATATATAGAAAACACATTCATCGTGAGAAACACATGACATTCATGGTCAAAGAATTTAGTCATCAGTTTAGACTGTTCGTGGCTCATGTTTAATCCAGATATTCTCGAAGGTTTCATCACGATCAAGGTTTCAAGGTTTTCCATCTCTTATACAAGTTTCAGTTCATCTCCAAGGTTTTCAATCACGATCTACTTAAAATCACATCTATGAGAAATATTGAGAGACTTCTTGAATGTCAACAAGTAAGACAATTTTCTTTTACAATTTATGGGTATTTTTTTTTTATTATTATTATTATTATTATTATTGTTGTTGTTGTTGTTGTTGTTGTTGTTGTTGTTGTTGTTGTTATTTCTTTTACTAAAACACTTTGACAAATATCACTGTGAATAAATTGTATGAATCAATGTTTATAATCATGGTTGAAATCTAATATATTGATGATGGTGTTGGGTGGTATCAGTCGTGTCAAAAATATAATATATAAGAATATCATGACACAAAATACTAATGCAAGCAGAGTCAAAGACATACATCAAAAGTAGTTTCACGGTAAGCACCTAAAATTTTCATTTAAAAAACCAATTTTCATAGATTAACTATTTCATCTTAACTTATTAAATCTATGGATTAACTTTTTCTTCTTGACTTATTACTATGATATTATCAATAATTTTGTGTACTAATAAGTTTCATACTCTATATTTTCTAATTTTTTATCATTACAATTCATATTTTATATTTTTCTAATTTTTATCTGTGCAATTCATAATTTATATGTTCTAATATTTTATCAGTGCGATTCATAGGATCTTATAACAAAGTTTGATGAAACAGTAGAGGAGAAGGTCAAAGATAGAACTGCTTTAGATGTCGTAGACAAGTTGATGGTATATCAGTTAAGAGAATTTACCCTAATGAAGCTGATTTATCCACAACCAAATATATGAAGACTAATATAAAAATTAAGAAAAATTAGACATATTTATGATCGTCAAACAACAAATTTTCATTGTTTAATTTTAATGCATTATTATGCACTTTTTTTATTGACAATTTTCTTCAATTTTGTCATTTAGTTTAATAGACCGATGTTTTCACTCATTGATTATTATGCATTAGTACTCACATAGATAAAATTAATCATAAATTTGTTTGGTGACATATTGTTTTCGGTAATACATTTTAATTATTTTCAAATGTGCTTTAATACTATCTCAATTCCTTTTTATTTGTCGTTTTGACAATTTAACTTATATTTTACCTATTATACCTTTCTTTCTAATTTTTTGTAACAAAGTTTGTTTGTTTGTTTTTTTTTTACATAAAGTTTGTTATAAATTTTGCACCAAAAAATAAAAGTTTGTTACACTTTTTTATTTGGTGGTTTTAGTTTTTTTGAAAGAGAAAGTGTGTATCTTCCGATGTACCAAAAAAAAGGAAAGAGAAAGTTTGTGTGCAAAAAAAATAAGAATTTATTAGTGGATTAAAATTATGATATATATTCTAAAAAGAAGGGTATAAAAGGAAAATAAGGTGCAAAAATACACCTTTCTAATTTGATCTTTTTTCTTTCTTTTTAAAATGACAAATAAAAAGGAAAGAGGGAATATCAATTAATAGACATATTTTTTTTGTAAGAATTAAGAGACATATAGTGATTGTTTGTTATGGTTTTTTTAAAAAAATAGTTATTTATTTTTAAAAAAATATAAATTTTTATAAAATAAGATATGTTTGTTATAGCTTTTAAAAATAATCAGATCTAAAAATTGCAAAAAATCTGAAGGTGGTATTATTAGCTTTTTGCATAGATTTTTTAGAGGAAAGAGAAAATAAGTATCAAAAAGTTTCATACAAAAAATTTAGAAATTTGATGGCATATATTTATTTTACATGATATATTATATTTGAATGTTCTTTATGATAATTTTGTCATACAAAATCACTTTTATATGGTTGCATTCAAACAAGTTAAAAAAATTTATTTTTATAAAAAATAATTTTTATAAAGGTAAACAAACATAAAATAGATTCTATATTTTTGTAAAATCTCTAAAAGATAATCTTAAAATTATTTAATGTCAAAATCACTTATTTTTTAATATGTAACAAAAAATAATTATTTTAAATCACTAATTTTTTTCATATCAAAAATTTCTAAAATATTAAGAGACGATTTTAACACTTATTTATAACAAAAAAATAGAGAGGATTTTATGATATGCAAGGTTATCAAGGAATTGTACTTTTTTTTGTTATTTGAAATTTACATGTAGATTAGTACGAAATAGGTTAAATTGAGAGAGAACGATGGAGAAATATATTTCAATATATACTCTATTTAAAAAAATATGTAGTTTGATGCGATTTAGTTGAATAAATCTACAATAAACATTTATAAAAAAAATACTCACTTTAATTACACTCCTAATATTTCTTAATAAGCGTGATTTTGGTCAGAGGGGTTTATATAATGGGACGGAGGGAGTATATAGTTTGATGAGATTCAGTTGAATAAATCTTGAATAAATGTTTTTTAAAAAAATCTATTATAAAGGTAGTTCACTCCTAAAACTTTAACATAAACACTCTATTAAAGAAAATTGTTCTAAATCACAAAAAAAAAAAAAAATTATATGAAATAGTTATACAATATCAAGAAACGATTTTTGACACTTAATTCTAACAAAAAAACAAAAAATAGTGGCGAATTAGTTTATTGAAACACAAGTGATACACCAAACTTATCAATGAATAAAAATTTGTAGTCTTATGAGATTTAGTTGAATAAATCTATAATAAACGTAGGAACATTACTGAATATGAAAGTGTTTTTTTTTACAAAAAAAAATGTTTTGTACTATTCAAGGTTGTCTATTTTTTTTTTTTTTTTGGAAATATATATGTGGATTACTATGAAACAAGTTGAAACAAGGTGAGAGAATGATGGGAAAAGAGATATCTTAAATTTAACAAAAAAAGTAGTTTGATCATATTCAGAGGAATAAATCTATAATAAATTTAGGAAGATAACTAAATGTGATTTTTTTTTTTGACAAAAACATGTGGGAGTTTTGTGATATGCAAAGTTATCTATTTATTTGTTTTTTTTCTTGAAATTTATATGTAGATTATTACGAAACAAGTTGAAAAAAGAAGGTGAAATAACGATGAAAAAAAATATCTTAATTTACATTGTATTTAAAAAATATAGTTTGATTTGATTAACTTGAATAAATCTACAATAAACGTAAGAAGATCACTGAATGTGAAAGAGTTATTTTCCGAAGAAAACAATATGGGAATTTTGTGATATGCAAGGTTGTCTGTTTATTTGTATTTTTTTTGAAATTTACATGTGGATTACTATGAAACAAGATGGAAGAACAGTGTGAGAATACATCTTAATTTACTCTTTATTTTTTTTAAAAAAATGTAGTTTGATGAGATTTAGTTGAATAAATCTACAATAAATGAAGGAAGATGATTGAATGTGAGAGTTTTTTTTTTTTACAATAAAATGTGGAAGTTCTGTAATATGCATGAATTTCTATTTACATGTGAATTTCTGCGAAATATGTTGAAACAAGATGAAAGAATGTTGGGTGTCATCTATGATTTATATTTACGGAAGTCTCTCTCATGAACAAAATTTTACGAAACAATCTCTAATAAATCAAAGTTTATGTGTGTCATTTATGTCTCTCTCACGAACAAAATTTAGTATGAGATATACAGTTCGATTCCGCCAACAACTAAAACTATATTTTTATGATTTATTTTTGAAGCAATTTTATGATATTTTATTTTTGTTATTTACACGGGATAAATATTTATACTAATATAATAATACAAGTGCCTATTTTTTTTTTTAATTTACACGTGATTTATATTTATATTCATATACAGTATCATATAAGGTTTATATTTCTTTTAATAATTTCTACGATAATGAGAGAGAAAATATCATATTGTTGAGAAGGAAAGTGAGAGATCACTCTCTAGAGTATTATTTTTCATATTTAAATAAAATCAATATAAAATGAACGTCTATGTAATTTAAAAATAAAAACCATATATTAAAACGAGAACGTGGGAGATCACTCTCTAGAGATTTTTTTTTGTAATTTTACGAGAACGTATATTTTTATGAGGATTTATATTTCCATCCATATATTAATAAGAGGACTATTTGTTTTTGGTAATTTTTACAGGAGCTATATTTATACTCATGTACGGCGATTTTTTTTTTAGTTTTTACGGAATTATATTTTTACGAATGTTTTAATACGAAATTTATTAATACGAGACGAAAGAACTTTTTTAATAGGAACTTAAATATTTATACACATATTAATACGGAAAACCTATTTTTTATAATATGACTTATATTAACACTCCTATTAATATGAGTATCTTTTGATTTTATAATTTACACTATCTTTTTTGTAATTTCAATGAGGACTAGAAACCAAAAAATGTGTGAGTTTTAGTGTCCGTTTGTTATAGCTTTTTTTAGAAAATAATCACTTATTTTTAAAAAATAACCACTTTTAAAAAAATAACATATGTTTGTTATAGCTTTTAAAAATAATCAGAATCTGATATTAGTAGCTTATTTTTATAGATTTTTTTTAGAGGAGAGAGAAAACAAGTGTAAAAAATTTTGAGACAAAAATATCCTTAATATTATTTTAATATTCCAATAATATCCTATTTAGAATTTATAGGATTAGTTTGCTATGTTTAGAAGATAAGATTTAGCAATTTGTTTTATTTGTAGCTATATATATAAAAAATCATATGACTGTAATGAAAAACAAGAACTTGAGTATTTTTCATATATTTAATTGATATGTTATATTATACTTGGATAATTGTACCTTTTGGTAATTTTGTGATGCAAAATCACTTTTATGTAATTGTATCCAAACAAGTTAAATATTATTTGTTTATAAAAAGTAATTTTTTTAATGGTAAACAAACACAAAATAACTTTTGATTTTTTGTAAAATCTCTAAAAAATAATCTCTAAATTATTTAATGTCAAAATCACTTATTTTTTAATCTGTAACAGACAGGCCCTTATGATATGCAAGATTGTCTATTTATTTGAATTTTTTTTGTTCTAAAAATTTACATCTAGATTACTACTAACCAAGTTGAAACAAAGTGAGAGAATGATGACAAAATATATCTTAATTTACACTGTATTTATAAAAAAATGTTGTTTGATGAGATTCAGTTGACGAAAAAATGTGGGTGTTTCGTGATATGCAAGGTTGTCTATTTCTATTTATTTTTTTAAAAATTTATATATGGATTACTTCGAAACAAGGTGAACAGATGATGAAAAATATATTTTATTTTACATTGTATTTAAAAAAATGTAGTTTGATGAAATTAAGTTGAATAAATCTATAATAAATGTTAAAATTCGCTAAATATGAGTTTTTTTTGTGGCGAAAAAATGTGAGAGTTTTGTGATTTAAAAAAATATCTGTAAAAAAATATATTTACTCCAACAATTTATATTTAAACAACTCATAATATATAATATCTCAAATTATTATCGAATAATAAAATGAAGTAATCAAATAATAATTAAGAATAAATTAAAAAATAATATTAAAAAAAAAATAATCCCGTGCACGGCACGGGCTAACATACTAGTAAACCAAATGAAACCAAAAAAAACATAATATTTAATCTCAAAAACTATATTAAAATATATAATGTACAGTATTTATTTAAGAAAAATTAAAAAGAGCGACATTAGGGACAAAAATTTAATGAGCAATTTCGAATAGAATTAATTAATAATCTTAATTATTCGTAAAAAATATTCTGATTTATCTCAAAAGTAAAATAATAAGATAATTAAACACAATTTTCAATTCTCAAAATTGAGAATTTAACCTCTGTCTCACGGATTCACAAAAAAAAAAGAACCCTATCTCACACAGTATCTTTATCTTTATCTTTACACAAAACAAAAATCTGTTTACTCATAAAATAAACAATAAATTCACACGGTTTAATTTGTTGCGTCAAAAAGAAAAATTCTCATGGTTTCTTTGTAGTCACACACACATAAACTAATACAGCATTGTTTATTTTCTCTACGATTGTTATTATGTTTGTGTGTACAATGTTTGAAAGTAAATGCCAATAGGAAAAGGTTTCACGTTACATTTGCATCCACTCTAACTCCACCTATAATTACGACTCAATCATTATCATTTTCTTGGTAAACAAGTACAGGTTGTAACTTGTAAGGCCAATTTAATTTCAATAATATTGGTTCGCATCTTAGTTTAAGATATTCCCCTTGCTTGCTTGTCGTTTCTAATCAATATTTCTATATGCCTTGTGCCCTTCATTTTTTATTATTCCTCTAACCCTTTTTCCTCCTTCATAATCATCATACCTTTTTTATAATTTTGGAACAGTTGATGATATTTGCGTCCTCTCTTAATTAAATGTCAAAAATTAATAATTATTTTGAGTACAAAATAATTTTAAATTTTAAGGTCAGCTATTTCATTTTTTTAAAGTGCTTCCAATCTAATAAGACGATTAATAATTGTATTTAATGGTAGATACTTTAATCTCAACTAATAAATACTCCATAAAAAAAATTATAATTAATTAGAGTTGTTAGTCCAAGACAGCAAAACTCTTAAATCTCATGATAAATATTTATAAAAATAATTTTACTCTTTTTTTTCAAAAATACTAACAATATTCATCCTATTTTAACTAATGATTGATGATTCGATCATCATCTAATATAGAACAAGTTTAAATCTCAAAGTTAGTAGTACCATTTTGTTGAATACATTCAATTTAACGAAGTGACTGTGTTCGGCTGTAGATCCTTAATCTCGATAAAAAAAACAATCTTATACTAAAACTATACTATACTACCGTATCAAAATTGTCCCCATAAATTCATCCTAACCCAAATTATGCCACCAGATTCATTTCATTATCCCAAACAAAAACACCACACGACACACACGTGCCTTCCACGTCTAATGTCCATCTTGCCCCTCACACTCATCCACAAATGATTCACTTAGAAGCATGAAAATGAAAACCACCCACCTTAGAAATTGAGATTGAGATAATAAGAACAAAATAATCAAATTAAATAATTATTTTTTTATCTATATAGAAAATAGAAGGAGGGTTTGATGGTAATTCTCATAGGTGGAGCGAAGTTGAAGTTTGAAAATATTGGAAGAGGACATAGATGACATTATCGAAAATGTCACGGGATCTAAATGACAATTAAGCAAATTAAGACTTGTGATTAGAGCAGAAAGCAGAAGCAGAATCGCGGCACTGTCTCTAAAAACTTCAAAGCACAACCGTCTTTCGTTAAGGTCAAAATTTTCTTCACCAAACCAAAAACTAAAAATAACAACCACCGGAGTTTTCTATCGCCGCCGTGTAAGGCAAACTCCGTCGTCTTTAACGCTTATGCTATATCCGATCGACTGCGTTCCGCGACTCTCGTCGTCGGCGGGGACGGAATTCCCGGTCACACACCGGTGGCCGTTAGAAAATCGTTTAGTTTGTTTTAATTATTATGAAGAAGCAAGGAAAGAACAACGGTTCCAAAAGCAATGGATTCGTTCCTTCTTCTTTCAAGTTCATTTCGTCTTGCATTAAGACTGCTTCCTCCGGCGTCAGAACTGCCGGCGCCTCCGTCGCTGCTTCTATCTCCGGCGACGGACACGATCATAAAGATCAGGTAGCATTTTATTTTTTAATTTTTTTTTGTTGTTGATAACTTTTGAAATTGTGACTTGTGAATTGTGTTTAGAAATGAGAAGTGAGATACACGTGAATTTTGCTGTTGTTCTTATTGTGAACTGTTGAGATATTGTATCTTGCCTTATCGAGTATGAAATGATCGGTTTATCGTTATTTCTTATGTTTTGAATCAAATAGTTAGTTTAGATTTATATTTGGATTATTGAATGATGTTGAAGATCTAATCCATTTGGTTATGTCTTCATATTTTTTTCATACGTAATTCAAATTGGCTTTCTTGATGATGATGGAGTAGTTATACTTAGAGTCTTAGACAAGGATTGAACTCCTCTTGAGATAGTAAAGTAAGCATTCTCAAAGGTTTATGAATAAATCATCAATGAGTATTACTATTACTTGCACTTGTGTGGCAATAGATTACATAAAAATCTATTTGGTGCGAAGAGATAGATGTATGTACAGATTATGCACCAAGTTAGTTGGCAGTTTTCAATTGTATTATCATTTATGCGCCTTCGTGTTTTCTGAGAAAAAATTGTTTTAATTGGTTATTATTGTTTCGTCACATATTTATTTTAGACTTTATTGTACCAAATAGCGGTACTCATAGAATGTTGCTATACATTTCATAATCATCAATACACCTTATTATTTAGACTAGGGTTAATCTCAGACTGATTTGTTTGCATATGTCTTTGTAATTGTCAATGTGGTGCGATAGAGTACTGCATATGTGCTACTCTTCAGAAGCATTGATGATGGCGTCATCTTTGCTACAAAAAATTTACTGACCCCAGACGTTAGTGGTGGACTTGCATTTTGATCAGCATTATGCTGTATTATTTATAAACCAAGATGTCATAATTATTGACATCTATTTTTTGTCAAGCAGGTGCTCTGGGCTTGCTTTGACAGGCTAGAGCTTGATCAGTCTTCTTTCAAACATGTCCTCTTACTCGGTTATTCCAATGGCTTTCAAGTTCTTGATGTGGATGATGCCTCTGATATCAGGGAACTTGCATCAAAACGTGATGATCCAGTTTCGTTTTTACAGATGCAGCCTGTCCCTACAAAATCAGAGGGCTGTGAAGGATTTAGAGCATCACATCCTTTACTCTTGGTTGTTGCATGTGATAAATCAAAGATACCAGGTACAGTACAAAATGTCAGAGATGGCCATAATGAAGCTCAAGCTGAAAATATTATCAACTCAGCTACTACAGTTAGGTTTTACTCACTAAGGTCCCATACCTATGTCCATGCTCTAAGATTCCGTTCAACTGTCTACATGGTTAGATGCAGTCCTCAAATAGTCGCTGTGGGTCTTGCTACTCAAGTAAGTGTTTGGGTCAAGAATGTCTGCAATTTGCTTTTAGCTCGCTTTTTCAATGTTATCTTATTGAGAAAACTGAGTTTATAATTGTTTATGGTTAACATTGGGTAGGATTTACCAATTTCCTCCACTCCACTCTGTTAATTTTAAAATATCCAAACATGTGCTTAGACGTATTACAAGGTTTCTGGATACTGATACTTCATGAGGCCGAAGGATCACTTACGTATTCTGTTTATAAATTTATTGTAATATGCAGTGACTAGTTCTTATTGACATAGCTTGTATCTGCCTAATTTGTTATTTTCATTTTTTATTTTCTTGCAGATATATTGTTTTGATGCTCTTACTCTTGAGAATAAATTCAGTGTTCTCACTTATCCCGTGCCTCAGTTGGGTGGGCAAGGAGTGGTTGGGGTTAATATTGGCTATGGTCCAATGACTGTAGGGCCACGTTGGTTAGCTTATGCCTCCAACAACCCATTGTTGTCAAACACAAGTCGCTTAAGTCCTCAAAGTCTGACTCCCCCTACTGTCAGCCCATCAACATCACCAAGCAATGGAAGCCTGGTTGCGCGATATGCCATGGAATCTAGCAAACACTTGGCTTCTGGGTTGATCAATCTTAGTGATATGGGCTACAAAACATTGTCTAAATACTATCAAGATCTATTGCCTGATGGATCCAGTTCCCCTGTATCACCAAATTCAAGCTGGAAAGTTGGTCGATTTGCTTCAAATTCTACAGAAACAGATGCTGCTGGAGTGGTGAGTATTCTATTGGATGACAGCGTAACACATTATATTTCATTTTCATTTGCAATGATTTTGGAGTCTGGACTGCTGACCAGATATTTTCTTTCTTAAAGTAATACTAATATTAGCATCTGTATTACATGAGATCATCTATTTGTTCAGCGTAGCCATAGAAGAAGGATTTTCTAAGGTAGATGATAGTTTATGTCAGTGCCTCAGTGGCTACTGGAAAAATAATCATTCTATATGATATTTCCTGTTGACTACTATTTACTAATTTTCTGCAGGTTGTTGTCAAGGATTTTGTTTCTAGAGCTGTTGTGGCACAATTTAGGGCCCATACTAGTCCTATATCTGCATTATGTTTTGATCCGAGTGGAACACTTCTAGTTACAGCCTCAATTCATGGTAATAACATCAATATATTTCGAATTATGCCTTCATACTCAAAGAATGGATCAGGTTCTCAAAGCAATGATTGGAGTTCTTCTCATGTGCACCTTTACAAGCTCCACCGTGGCATGACATCTGCTGTATGCTGCTATTCTCCATTTTTCTTTAAGGCCTTTGTGTTTAGAGCTTAAATTTGATCACCCGTTTCACACCATCATCTAATGATGTCTTGACACATTAATAGAGAGTTAACCTTCCTAGAAAGTGGTATTGTTGGTCAAACTTCTTTTTGGATTTGGCAAGATATATTTGAATGATGGTGTAAAGAACGGGAGATAAAAACTATATCCTTATTTTTCTATAGTTGCAAAGGATTTTACTCAATCATGTATATTATACAGGTAATACAAGATATTTGTTTTAGTCATTACAGTCAGTGGGTTGCCATCATTTCCTCCAAGGGAACTTGTCATATTTTTGCCCTTTCCCCTTTTGGTGGTGAGACAGTTCTTAAGATACACAATAAGGATACAGAAGGACCTGTTCTTTTACCGGTTTTTCCTCTACCATGGTGGTTCACTCCACGTTTTACTGTAAATCAGCATCAACAGCTTTGCCACACACCCCAACCTCCTGTTTTTCTTTCTGTGGTTAGCAGAATAAAAAATGTTAATGCTGGGTGGCTCAATACGGTTAGTAATGCTGCATCTTCTGCAGCAGGGAAAGTCTCAGTTCCATCTGGTGCTGTTTCTGCTGTTTTTCATAGTTCTGTTCCTCTTGATTCACACAATGCATACGCAAAAGTTCATGCCATGGAACACTTATTGGTTTATACCCCTTCTGGTCACTTAATTCAATATAACCTACTACCGTCATTAATAGCAGAGCCAAATGAAACTGCTTCAAGAACAGCCCAAGTTCCGTCACCTCAGTTACAAGAAGAAGATTTACGGGTGAAGGTTGAACCTGTTCAATGGTGGGATGTCTGTAGGAGATATGACTGGCAAGAAAGAGAGGTATATATATCAGGGAGTACACCTGGTGGACCGGAAGCCGCTGAAATGATATTGGATGTTTCAAATTGTGAAAATTATAGTGTTGGGAATGATGATTCTGTAAAACTTAATCAGGATTGTCACTTCTCAAATGCAGAGGTACATATAAGCTCTGGGAGGATACCAATTTGGGAGAAGTCTGAGGTATTCATTTGATTTATGCACTGAAGAAATCATGTTTGTCTCCTTTCTCAATATTATTATGTTCATTCAATCAAACTATTTCCTCCACAATTTTTAGGTGTCTTTCTTTGTGATGGGTTCTTTTGAATCTGGAGAGCTGAATAAATGTGAGTTTCTAACCAATGGAGAGATTGAAATAGAGGATATTCATGTTAATGAGGTTGAAATAAGACAGAAGGTTTTGTTACCCGTCTACGATCATTTCCACAAAATTCAGTCCGCTTGGGGTGACAGGTAACAGTCCCTTATTTGCCTTTTTATACTGGTGAATATGCTGAGTCACCTTCTCCAAGTTGTTTAGGATTATACCTTGTTTGTGTCGAGGAACTATTTTATTTTTATTATTTTTCCTGTGCATTGGCATCTTAGTTTTACATGGTTTATATTATAGGTCTAATATGAGTGGTTTAGTGGCAGTTTAGACTTTAAAGTTTCACTTTTCCTTGTTCATCCCTTAAATTTGGAAGGCTGCTTATCGTCCTTTTCCTTATGATGAAAATTTAAGAACATATGTGTAACTGTCCTCTTATAATCACATTGTAACAAGTTCTACAATATTTGTCAGAGGTATTGCTCTAGGAAGATACTCTAGCTCTTCATCAGATTCACATGCAACTGACGAGAAGATGTCAGAAGATGCTGCTATTTCCCATCCAAAGTTAATAGTACCTGGCTTAACTAAAAAAACATATGTTGGTAAGATAAGCAAACCAGTCTGAAAGCTTCTATTATACTTTTTGAATTACCTATATAATTGTTGAAGTTATGGGGTTTTAGATAAAGTGTGTGTGTGTGTGATATATATATATATATATATATATATATATAGAGAGAGAGAGAGAGAGAGAGAGAGAGAGAGAGAGTAAGAACTATAATTTGATTGCGATTGATTGTTTTATGACAAAAAGGTTAAGCACTTACCCCCTATTAATAGGGATGGGGGTACAAGACTCCTAATCCTAATTGAATAGGAAAGAAAATCAAGATAATAATTAACATGGAAATTAATCTCCAGATAAGAGAGTAATCATATGAAAAATCATATGAGATAATTCAAGATTATATCAAGAAAGATATTAGAAGATATTTTTCTTATACTCTATCATTCCTGTCAAGCTAAAGCTTAGTAAGCTTTAAGTTTGTTACAAATATATCCTTTGAAAATAGAAGTTAGTGCCAAAACCACAACAAACCTTCATGAACAGCAAACAAACCAAACTGCAAGTGCAAGATAATATAAAGATATTATAAGATATATTTTTCTTATATTAATCACTCCCCTCAAAGCTAAATATTACTACTAGCTTTAAGCTTGTTAGAAATACACTGTTTGAGAGAGAAACAAGTACCAAAAAGTCAACTAACTTTCATGAACAACAAGCAAACTCAAATTGGAACTATATTATGCCAGCAGCGCTTATGGCCGTCAAAGACCTATATGGAACGGATTTGAAACCAAACATAAATTATATTGGGCCAATGCCTACAGAAGCTGAAGCCATAACTGGATGGAATAATCACAACAGGAGACTAGTTGGAGAAAGAGACTACAGGAGACTATTATTGTGTGTTAACTACTAAGACCAATGACTAGAGAGTCCATTAGAAAACCAAATTTAGACAAATTAGAAAGCATTCTAGGGTAACCATGCCTTAGACAAGTGGCTACCAAAAGCTGACAGAGAAGATGTCAACGAACAACTTGGAGAAAAGAAGTGCAAAACTGGAGTAGAGAAAAATGCGCATTAACAAGCAGAAACAGCGCACAATAGAGGTAGTAGAATAAGAGGCTTAACACTGCTGAGATCACTTCAAAAAATTAGAATTGGCAGCTTCTGATGGTGGGTGTTTCATAAGTGACAGAAAGTTGCTGGACAAAGATGAGCAGCAGAATATTAATGAGACAAGTGACAAAAACTTAACACTAATCTCTTTGTATAGAGTTACAAGACTTCTAATTCTAAATAAATAGAAAAATCAGAAAACAAACCACAAATAGAAAATAATCCTAAGATAATCTAAGATTATAAACTGATTTTAAACTAAGATACTATAACTTAATATCACGAGACTATATAATATTTTCTTATATTCTAATTGATATTATAAGATATGTTTCTTATATTCTATCAATATTTTTTTACTATTTTTTCATGCATCTTGTCAGCATATTTTTCCTTATTGCCTAACTTAATTCGTAATTAGTTTAAAATTTGAATGCAAGAACAAAAAGGTAGTTGTAGTTGTGTTGGCATCGCCTTCTACCCTGGAAACTGTTAACACAATTGAGGTTTCAGCAGGTGCCTCAAATTTTGCTGATAGTATAAGGAATATTAAATCATCAGAGCATGGTGACAGGTTCAATTCAAGTTTTAGTGGTTGTGATATGAATATGCATGTTACTAGTGAAGAGTCAATACGTGACTCGCCAGACTATGAGCAGTTTTTTCAAGAGGGTTATTGTAAAGCATCAGTTGACTGTCATGAATCAGCAGAAGTTGCTACTGATGTGGATTGTAGCAGTCCCTCTGGCAGGGAGAAATCTGATGAAGATGGTGACGATGATGACATGCTTGGTGATATATTTGACTTCTCTGAGGAAGGTATGAATCTGAAACTGTTAACCTTTTGATTTTATTCAGATTCAGCTTAAGCTATAGTACTTTGTGTGTGCGTGCATGTATGTATAACACTTGAAACATGTATATAAAATAATCAGAAGGTATCGAGAACAGTTTATTCTTCTCATCTTGCCTGCTTCATTCATACTTTCCTTAAAACTCCAAAATATTTGTGTTGCAGGTTGATGAATGCTTTATTTTATGCTTTCTTCACGTCTCGAATTGTTGTAAATTGGTGGTGTAAAGGAATTTAATTAACAAATGCAGGTGATTTCCTTGCAACAAGCTAAATGCTACTGACCATTATTGATTCAAGGAATTTAGTGTTCTTCACTCCCAATATTCCAAGTCCAGTTGATTCTTCTGACCTTCTAATTTTCTTGTAAATGATTATGTATATTCAAATTCATAACTACAAATTATTTGTGTGGGCATTGGGCGGGTTTCTTTCTTTATATGTTTTTATTATTGTATTATTTCTTTATAGTTCATAACATGGAGGAAGAAAAGAAACCATGATTATGAAAAATGGTAAAATGATCCTAAAAAAAGTCAGGTGTTTGCTTATATTATATTCAACAATGCCGTTTTATATATTTTCCAAACTCCGTTTCCCAATTTTTTTTCTCACAAACAAAAAAACAAGAGAATATTCTTTTTCCTATTGGAAACATGTTTGGGGTATCAAGATCCTCTCATTTTTTTTTCTATTACCAAAATTTTAAGACTGGAAATATAGTAATGTAACATCAGGTTGCTCCAGTTATTCTTTATATACTTTAAAACTATATTAATAATGAATGAAAATGAAGAGTTAAAATAGTGAGAATTCTAAATCATTTAAGGGACCCCCACCTCTGCCATTTGGGTACTCACTCATATAGATATAGGTAGGCTAACACAAATTCACTGGGTTAATAATACCTTCAAAGATTACCCCCCACCACACATAACATGCATATAAGCCAACATTATTCACCTTTGATTTCATGTCCTCCACATTTTCAAATTTGAGGATGGATTGTAATTTATAAAAGCTCATAATATTTTCTGTCGTATAGTAAAAATCAGTATTGGTTATTTACTCTTAATATTTGACTGTAATTTGTCGCTTTCTGAATAATAATAATAGTAGGGCAGTTATTCATGGACAATGGCATCCAATCAAACATTGAAAGCAACAGAATTTAAATCTACATCAAATGATATACCAAAGCAGCACCTTTTTACATGTCTAAATCAAATGTGTCTCTTTTTCTTTGGTGAAAGCAAAAAAAGAAGTGTGATGAATTGAAATAATTTCCTAATACTAATAATGAAATGGAATAAAGTGTGATGAATAAAAATAATATTCGATTAGAATTAATAACTATGTAGACATGTAAAAATGTTTTAACAAAGATATATCTATTTATGTAGTTGTCTTAAAAATAATATTACAACGGAATACAACGGCAAAATATTAGCATTTTATAATGTCGTTGTTTTTTTTATGAAACTATTTTACAACTTCAAAACATAATTACTATATTAGATTATTAATATTATAGGTTGACAGTTTTTATTCGAATTCATTTTTGAAAAACACCCAAAGCCGAATCAACCGAAGAAATCGAAAGTTCAATGGTTTGGGAATTGAATTCACTCAAAACCGATCCAATTATACCCCTAAAATATTCCGTCTTTTTACAGTATAATTATATTTTTTAAATTTGTGTAAAAAATTATTTATTTAACTTTTTGATTTCAAAGAAGGCAAAAGCCCATAAAATTCTTAATTGACACTGTTATAATATTTCATCTTTATGTTGGAAAAGACATTATTATTATCTACTATAAATGTCTAACTAATTTAAACTTTTTTCCCTTTCTCCTCAATGACAGTGAGCCGTGAAGCAAGTGGATTGTCTTGCCAAGAAAAAAGAAAGAATATCACCCCATAATTGGCCCCCTACCATTTGTAAGCCAATGTTATGATACATAGACTATACTATAGTCTCTTATGTTCACACCTTTATTGAAGCTAGATCATATTGAGTATGATGATGGATGATGATCGGTCTCTCTCTTTCAATATTTCAAAATATTTTGTCTCTATTAAACATTTTTAATTTAGTCCTTCCATTAATATATGATTTACTCAGTCAAAAATCTCTATTTCATTACTAAACGTTAATTGGTTTAGTGATGATTGACGTTGAATCGGAAGAATTATAGTTTGATCCCCGCAACTACGTTTAGAAGGAGATTGAGATCATTTAATGACAAAACTCACCCTAAACTCTAAACTACTAAGACTCTCTTCCTATATGAACTAAAGGATGAAAACCAAAGAAAAAAAGCTCTATTCATTTTCTATCAAATAGTTTTGAGGTACATGTTAACATAATTACCTTTAAAAAATTATACATTGTGAAAATCAAAATTTGAATATTTAAAATTTTTATTATATATGTAACTGAAATAATATTGATTATATAACTGTTCCGGACTGGACTAGGTAATGGCCAGGCCAAATACTGCACTAGGTCGAGCAGGCCCATTATCGCGTGGGTCCCACACGACGCACCAAAGGTCAGGTGATATTGCAGAATTGTAACGTCCGACATCAGGATGATGAGCATTTACTGCTCATTATGACCACAAATCATAGTCATTGATGGCAAGGATAAATTCTTCTCCCTCCTCCTCATTGGCTTTGACCCAGTATTGGTGTATATATATGTCATTCTCTCTACGATGGTCATGTATTTAACATTCTACCTCTGTATATGCTTCTAATTCATTCACTAATTTGAGCGTCGGAGTGTCTTAGCTTGCAGGTACAACCTCCCCTCCGCTTCATCAAGCTCACACGACAGAATAGACGATCGGTCAGTTATACTGATCAGATAAGATCAATATGTTTCAAAAATATTTTTAAATTTAAATTCTTAACAAGAGAACATGACACTCTTTAATATTTACCTTAAACTATTATAAAAGGTTAAGCTGTCGTTTAGCAATAAGTTGGTGAGGAAGCAATGAATAGAAACACAATAAGTGACTTACTTTAAATACTCTTCATGTACTAACAGGAAAAGTAAAATAAAATAGTCTCTCCTTTCCTTAATTACTTTTCACTTTTGTCAAAAAAATATTTTCTATTTACTTACTATTTTATAAAGGATTTTTTGACAAATTTTGCCATTAATTGATATCCTAATTATTTATTCTATAAAAAAATAGATAAACTAAAATAGTAAATATTATAAAAAATAACAAAATTTATTAAGTTACCTTACAAAATACATATGGTACTTTTTCCTATTTAAGAATAAATATTACATTCTTTATCAAAAAAATGTCACATTCACATTATATATATAAACCAACCTAACTAAAATACTAAGTGACTGGTTTAAAAGTTGAGAGTAGAAGTAGTAATGGATGCTATGTTTGAGCTGCAGAAGCAAATTTTTGATTATACTAATTCCCTATTCCAAGAGGTAATTATAATTTAAGCATATGCTCTACAAGTACAATAGAATATTACATTATAGTTATAAAGTATAGATGAAAGCCTCATGATTAAGCTATATATTTTCTTGTATTACTAATATTCTTTGTTTTTTGCATTTGAAAAGGGTTTTTTAGATGATCAATTTAATCAACTTGCACAACTTCAAGATGATAGCAACCCAGATTTTGTTGTTGAAGTGGTTACTCTCTTTTTTAATGATGCAGAAAGACTTCTGAATGAGCTCACAACATCACTGTAAGTGATTAGAATATAACTATGAATTAACAATTTTAATTTTTTTTAATTATGTCTTAAACTTAATTAACTTTTCAATGTTGATGATTCATAAACAGAGGCCAAGAAAAAATTGATTTTAAAAGGTTGGATGCTCATGTTCACCAATTGAAAGGTAGCAGCTCCAGGTAATAATTAATTAATTTTTTATAATTTGTTTATCAATTAGTAATTAACCTCAAACCTTTTTTTTGAGCCAATCAACCTCAAATTAATACTACCAGTACTATATAAGTAACAATTTTTTGATGGGTGGCTAGATTGAAAAACACTCTCAAACAGGTATACCAGAATCACGGTGACTCACCGTAATTTTCTAAAAGCTACATTTTATAGTTTTGTCAGTGTGATTATGATATACTCACCGTGATACGTCCAAACTTGCATTTAGAGTTGTGAAATATTTTCCCCTACAATTTTTCTCTATGCAAATCAATGTTTATGACACATTATATAATGTTTTTACAACTTATGATTATTGTTGGGAAAAATTATGCAGCATTGGTGCACAGAGAGTTCATGAAGCCTGCATTCCTTTCCGCAACTTTTGCACAGAACAAAATGTTGAAGGGTAAGAATCTTTAAATTTCATATCAAAATTATTACATCCATTGAATATGATACTAAGAAAAATGAATATTTGTATATAGGTGTTTGAAAAGCTTGCAACAAGCGAAACATGAGTATTCCTTGGTGAAAAGCAAGCTTGAGACTCTCTTTAAGGTAAGAAGAAGATAATTGTATAAGCACTTATGATACTGTTTGAGAGATTGAGAGAGTTTATGATTACAACATATATATCATGTCTGTATAAGCTCATTTTCATAAGTTCATTTTCATAAGGTAAGAAGAAGATAATAGTATAAGCTCATTTTCATAAGTTTTTCAGATAGTTTATGAAAACAACTTATAGTTTATATAAAAACATTTTGACTTTATTTTGTCTCTTAATAAGGTCTTTTAATTAAACTGTTTATCCAAACAAGCTTTAAATCACTTAAAAATGCTTAATCTGTCTATTTATTTGATTGTAGATGGAGAAGGAGTTTTTGGCATCACGCTTATCAAATCTCAAGGTAGTGTGATATAAGAGGCAATGATGTTTTCTGCATTTTGTGATATGCAAATAGCACTTGGAAGAAACCATCTCTTAATGTTGTATTTTAAAGTTGTTTAAGATTTTGTCATGTAGATCTTTGGTCTTTAAATTGGATTTTATCATATAATTAAGCCAGAGTTTATCCATATATATTTAGTCCAAAAGCAATGTGAATAACTCATGCTTCTAGATAAGTATTAACTATCCCTATCTATTCTCACTTATATCAATTTGACAGGTTTCATTAACTGTCTATGAGTATTAAATTAATATTGAGTTTAGTTGTCATCTTGCACTTGATGCAATCACAGGTAGAAAAATTAACTATTACTCAATCTAATCTATATATGTAATGTAGTTTAACATGTACAGAATGTGAATCCCTCAAAATCTACATTATAAATTTGAATATATTAAAAAATTCAACTGCTAAGTAATTAATTAATGGCTTTGCAAGTGTTGATTAGAAAGAAGAAAATCCACTTAGGTGTACAATTAGCTAGATTCAATGAATAGGGGTGTACTAGTATTTTATAAGGTCAACCTCTACGGTATAGTATTTTACTATTTTTTTAAGTTTGCCATACGACTTAAGGATCAATTAATCTGAGAGAGACACTAATTTTACCAACCAGTAGCTGATAATTCATCTATTTAAGCTAAAGTTACACTCTATATAGATTAATTCAACACAATAAATAATAGTAAAAGAGTTCAAACATAAGATCTTAAGAAGAGTACACTCTAAAGTCTCGCCTTCGTCATGAAATCATTTGCAACCTACTTAATTAACGGTTTATATGGAAGCTACCTAGCTGTAATATGTCTAATGACAGAATAGCTCTGATAATATATTTTTACGCCTTAGTACTAACAATTTTCAAACAACATGTTGCATTAATCAATTACTTTGTCCAATGTTTGCCAACAAAATTTGTGGATATATATAGTACAAGATTAATATAATACTATAAGCATGTGCATGAATGAATGAAAGAATAAATATGTAAAAAGAGAAAGGGTAAGGACTAGGAGGCTACAAACAATGTCCCATGCAGTGAAGATATATAAATTGGATTCTCTTTGAATGAATATGAATTGATGGAGTAACAGCCACGTGTATGAAAGAGAGAAAAACGTGGGTGTCTATATCATCAAATCAAATCATATCATACAATAATAATATACAACAACTGACAAATGCCTAGGCAGCATCTCATCTCCCTTGTGTATGTATGTACTGTGTACTTGTAAAAGTCAAGTGTGTCTCAATTATTGAATGTCTAAATATACAGTTTTAGGATAGGACATTATTCTAGATCTGGACTTTCTACCTCATTCGTGTCGTTAATATATCAGATCAGAGTGCTATTGTTTCTGCTCACTAGATTTTTCAGAATCAAGTATATTGGAGTTTTTGTTAAGGTAATATGTATTGTATTGCTTTAGTGCTAGATAAGTCCTTTGTATCTTGTTACACTTCTAGTAATTCTAGATTTATAAAAACACTAATGTGCCTGTTAATTTTGATGCTAACCATGACGAATTTGAAGCTCAAATTTGATATGAACCATGAGGCCTAGATAATTGAAGACTGGTTAGAAGGGAGGATAACCGAAAAGAAAGATAACGGCATAACAAGTAATAAATTTAAAGAACTAACTCGTTAATTAAAAAATTTAAAGGTAGAGATGTAAATTTCATCTGTAAATGAGGATCCTCACGGGGATTGTTCTGTTTGAGGATTCGAAGGTGGGGAACTTTTTTTCGTGGAGATGAGGATGGAGGAGAAAGATTCACCGAAAGAAGTTTGGAGATGGGGGACGAGATTTTATTCCCTGCCCCACAGATACTACGACCCCGAAAACTTTATTAAAATAATCTTTATCAATGTAATTGAATTACTTTTAAGTTATTTTTAATTATACTCTCGCACAATATTTGTATACATTTCTTTATTTATATTTCTTTTTAAGTGGCTTCTTTGAGGTGACAACATAGTTGAGATGTTTTAGTTGTTACCTTTGTGCCATTTGACTTTTATAATAAAAATGAAGATAAAATAATTTATGTTTGAATATATTATATAAAAATGATCATTAAACAGAAGATTTGAGTGTAAATCAATTCAAGAATCAAAATGTTATACCTTCATGCAAAATCAATAATCGAGTTAAATCGGTTATACTCTATACTCTAGAGATTCCAAACATATCACAATCAATTCTAACTCCTCCAGAATTGAAATCAAACATACAATATGCATGTGTTTGGATGAACATTTATAAAGGTAAAATTGCGGCCAAAAATTACATTTACACAGAAGCTACAAATATCAACTTCTAATTTTTACAATGGAAAGATTCTCAAATGTTAAACTTAGGGGTTGTATGTTATCTAAACTCAAGTCCACAATATTGTATTTTTAATTATCGTCTGTTTAGAGACTTATGTGATTCTTTATGTATTGTATTATCATGTGATAGACATCTCATTGAAATTGAGAAGCGTGAGTATTGAGTATTGTAGATAACTTACTTTTTAACTTTAATTTCAAAGTAAAGTGATTTTTATTTGAAAGACCTGCAACAAGTTTGAATTTGTGTAATTCAATAATTTTTATCAAAAATATACATTTCATGGATTGAAATTTCAATTTTTCTTATACTTGTACCACCTAATTAATTTAATTGAATAACAACAATTTTATAAATTGACAGTAATCATATTGCTAAGTGAACCGGACTCCAAGACTGGTTCAGGCCCAATGCGCCAATAAATGACCCAGTGGTCACGTAACGTTCACAATCATTTTTGTTCCTTCTTATTTCAAAGCTTTTGCTATTTATTGAATTTTGTTGCTGCAGCTTCTACAACAATTACAAATGATAATTTGTATTAGTAATGTACTTGGCGTAAATAGATCCACGGTTCCAAAAAATAAAAAACACTTCACTTGGCTTGCTGCAAGTGTAAATAGAAACATGTGGCATTTGTGCTTCTACGTACATTGAACACTGACATAAGCTAGTTTTGTTTAAAGTTGATTTCGAAAAAACTTACAATTCAAAAATATTTTGATTTTATAATAGATAAAATGGGGTTTAATGAAAAAATGGAGAAATTGAAAAATTTGTAGAAAAATCTGCAGAAAACTTGTGGATTTTCCTGCGGAATTTAGTTTTATAGATCAAAAGCAAAAAATTTAGTTGATTCAATAACTTATTTAGAACAAAAATTAATACATGAACTAAAACTAAAATGTCATGTACATACAGAGACAAAAATGAAACCTAAGCCTATATTTAATAGTAATAAAATAAATTTGGACTAGCCAAAAAAAAAAAAATTAATTTTGTTGAATAAAAGAATAGTTGATCGGTTCATAATTCTAAACTCAACATATAAATGTCAACATTGTTAAGTTAAGACACCTTTATATAGTTTTGAACCGAATCTCACACAATTGTGTTTGTGGTCTCTAATGACTAGTTGAGGGAGTTCACAGATTGAATTGGGCCGATTTTAACTAAACATGTGGACTTACGTGTTCATGGATTTAAAATCATTATCTGTTATTCCAACCAAACTAAAGTTGAACGAGCAAGTTCGGATTAAATTCACACTTAAATGGACTCGGGTAAAGTACAAATTAAGTTGGATCATCAAGTTGAACTGATCACCATGCTTATAATTGAAACTATCCAATTTAAAATTTATATTTATGATTGGGATCGTTTAATATTAATATACTATTTTTGTCCTTAAATATAAGATCTCGTTTGATCAAATTGTATTATTTATTTATCATATTTTGACTGTATCTTTTTAGTAATACATAAATGTAAATATTAGCATATAAAATACTCCCTCTGTCCCGAAATATAAGGGAAACAATCTTTTTTTTGTCACAAAATATAAAGGAAAAACCATTTTCAAGAATGTGATTTTCCTTTACTAAAAAATAGAATGTATTTTTCTTTATTTTCATAAAATTAAATGCAAATTGTATTTAATTTTCCTTCTCTCTCATTTTCTCAATAAATAATTATCAATAAAAAAATGAGTTTACATCTTCCTATGCAATTTTATATTATGTAACCAAAAAAAAACTTATTTTAAAAAAAAAAACACAAAACCATATTTTAAATTCTCATGAATATGTTTTCTTAATAAGTGAGATTATTTTTTTTCCCTTATATTTTGGGACAAAGAGAATATTATTTGATTTTTTTTATAAGTATTTTTAAAATATCAAATTTTATAATTTTTACTATTAAATAATATTCTCTTTATAATTTTTAAAATTTCACCCTCTTTATTGTAGGATCCAAATCCCAACAAAACAAGCATAAAACTCTCTTTATTGTAGTTTAGGTTTGAATCTTTTTCCTCTTTTCTTGACTAAGTTTTAGTTTGAATCTTGAAATGAAAAACATTTTTATCCTTTAAGTATTTTTAAGGTTTCACTTAAACAGACATTAGATTTGGATTCATCGTAAATAATGAGAGGTTTTGTAGTGTATGTTTGGTATCATGGTGGATGTGTTAGAATCACGGTGACCCACCGTGATTTCCAAAAGCTACAAGTTGTAGCTTCTATAAAGTCACGGTGGATCACCGCAATTCTGACATATCCACCGTGATACCAAACATACCAGTAGTATCATTTCGTAAGCTTTCGTGACTAGAAAGATCACTGGTGATGTAGACGGAGACGATGATGGAGGAAGCTCCGCACGCGATGAATAAGTAGGAAGAAGAAGAAGGTCTCTGGCCACATGGCATTTTCCTATTGGATCTCAAAGCCACCAAGTCCCTAAGTGCCACATACGCAAAATTAATGTTTTTGACATTTTTCTAACGATAATTAGGACCAAATAGATTAAAATAATGAAAGTTAAAAGATTAAAACAGAACGAAAAAATAGTTAAAGTACCAAAATGAAACGAAAAACAGTTAAAGACTGAAACCTTGAAAATATTTAAAGGACCAAAAAGATATTTAAGCAAAAAAAAAATATAATAAAAATGAAAAATACTACCACTATATAAACATCTTTATCATTTTAGGGTTTGGGCCCCAAAATTTGAATTTCGAATAGCAACCAAACCATCACACACACACACACACCACAAAAACCTTGGAAATCTCTCTCAAATTTCTTACCTCTTCTATTCTATCCTTCCTTCATTCCACTCACTCACTCACCTTTCAATTTCATTCACTCCACAAACCCTATAAATCACTGACCCATCACTCAAAATAATGGCCAAAAAGAAAGTCACAAATTCCCAATCCAAATCCCAATCCCTTGACACCAAGACTCTAACCCCATCTCCACAACCCACCATTGATGACCCTTCTGTTCAGATTCAGAATCTCAAAAACCTCAACAGCGTTCTTCTCAAAGAAACCACTAACCACAGAAACCGCATTCAATCACTTCTCAACCTAAACCACGCCGCCATGGATTCCGAATCTCAAATCTCTGACCAAAATCTCGCCTTGGAGGTTGAAAACTCTGTTTTCTTCATTTTCGCTAAGACCCAGATAACCGAATTAGGGTTTCTGTTGGATAATGTTGTCGAGGAGAGAAACGAGGCGAAGAACGAGGTTAAGGGTTTAAAGGAGAAGGTGGATGGGCTAGTGTTGGTTCTTGAGAAGGAAAAAGGGAATTTTGAGAAGATGAAGTTGGATGCACAGAAGGTGTTTGATGAAAAGACTGAGAAAGAAAGAAGGGTTCAAGAACTTGAAAAAGATAGGGATTTGGCTGTGAAGAAGTCGTATGAGTCTGTGAAGGTGATTGATGAGTTGAAAGAGAAGATTGATATGGTGGTGAAGGAGAAGAATGAGGCTGAGAATGTGAATGGTACTCTGGGGACCAAGATTTTCAATCTTGAATTTGAGCTGCAGAATGTGAATGATCTTTTGGAGAATTCGCGGAATGAAGAGACGATGATGCGTGCTAAGGTTCGTGAAATGGAAGGAATTATTGGGTTTGCTGTTGCGAAGGAAAGTGAAATGATGTTGGAAAATAGTAAGTTGGTTGCTGAGAAGAAGGAGATGGAGAAGAGTATAGAGAGTTTGACTGAAGGGAGAGATAATGTTTATAGGACTCTTGATATGGTTCAGAGAGAGTTGGAGAATAGGCAGCGGGAAGTTGATGAAGCGAATAGAGCGAGAGGTGAAATTGAGAAGGTTAAAGTTAGCTGCGAGAATGAAATTGTTGAGTTGCAAGGTGAAGTGAGTCGACTGAGGGGTGTTGTTGATGAGTTGAAATTGTCCTGCAGAGAGTTTGAAGAGAAAAACAATGGATTGCTCTCTGAAGTTCGTCATTATAAGAATGCTGTTGAAGAAGTGGAGCGTGAAAGGGATAACATCACAAGGGTATATGATGAGGAGAAAAACAAAGTGGAGAATTTGCAGTCACAAGTTGTGGAAATGGAGGAAAAAATTGAGCTATTACTTGTTCAAGTTCAATCTTATAAGAATGCTGTTGAAGAAGTGGAGCTTGAGAGGGATAACATCACAAAGGGATTTGATGAGGAGAAAAACAAAGTGAAGAATTTGCAGTTACAAGTTGTGGAAATGGAGAAAAAAATTGAGCTATTACTTGCTCAAGTTCAATCTTATAAGAATGCTGTTGAAGAAGTGGAGCTTGAGAGGGATAACATCAGAAAGGGATATGATGACGAAAAAATCAAAGTGGAGGGCTTGGAATCGCATGTTGCTGAATTGAAGCTTAAGAATGATATCATCATGAAGCAATTCAGTGGGGAGAAGAATAAGGTGGAGAATTTGGAGTTGCAACTAGTGGGCCTGAAGGAAAAAATTGAGAATACTGCAGCTGAGTTGATCAAGATGAGAAGCGAGAAAGAGAAGGTGAGCGAGACAAACAAGGAGCTGGGGAGCCGCCTAGATGCTTTGGTTACCGAACAAAATGCTACACAACGCAGCCTTATCGCAGTCAAACAAGAGCGGGACAATTTGAGAGCTAAGTTTGAATCATCTTGCATCAACTCAAAGCAGGCCTTTGAATTGTTGAAGAGTACTGCTGCGCATGTGTCTAAGGAAAGTGTGGAAGTGATTCCTCGCGGCAAGAAGAAGCATGAGGAAGAAATTCAGTCTTTTGCTGAAGAGTTGGAGGCAATAAAGAAAGCATTCAAAGTTAAGAATGAGATGGTGGATGATATGAAGAAACAAGTTGTATCGTTGCAGAAATCTGTGTCTGATGCACATAAAGGTAAGAATGTATGGACTGGGATATCCTCTGCTACTGCTCTTCTGGCTGCTGCATTAACTGCTTATATTGCCAAAGGACGCTGAAATGTTGTCCTTTTATCTTCTATGATGAGTTTTTGTAATAGGATCAAGATTTACCTTGGTTTAGCTTAACATCTTTGATCTTTCTTAATGAATAACTTTTGTTTTTTGATCTTGATCTTTACATAGTCTGCATTGACATTTGACAGAAATAAACTTGTGGAAATGTGTTGGCTAACTATAATAAAATGAACTATATGTTGTTTAGTCTTAACCTGTGTTTGATGTTTAGTGTGTTTCAAGATGATTAGAAATAGAACTGTTTAATACATTTTGATTCATATAAGTGGTGGCAAATAGAACTGTTTGATACATTTTGTTAGGAAAGTGTAACCCTTGGTGATGGAGATTTTTTTGGCATTCTATAAATTTGAATAACAAAATTTGGAAACAAATGGTGGCTAATTCTGTTGCGGATTGCACCATGTACAAGTTTTTTTTCATCTCATTCGATCAATAAGTTTCACCGGACACCCTCTGCACCTAGTTGTCCTTTGCATTCTTCCTTGTTAGCATTGCCACTTTGTGTCGTAGCCTCTTATGTGTCGTTCTGGTTGTTTTTCACCCTGTGGTCACCACAACTTTTCCTTCACAGCCACCATTCCATTTTTGCACAATCATGATACCCAAAATTATATATCTATACTTTCTGTTGATTCACATTGCCCACACCCATTTCCACGACCACCGTCTCTGTCATTGCTGAGGATCGCCACAACTGCTGTGTTGTTGGTCAATTCATTTGTATCAACATGTTCAGGATTCAGGATCAAACATTTATATCACTCAATACCTATTGTTCTAACAAATTATGTTTATTTTTTGTTATATTATGATTTATTTATTATTTATTTCTATGATGATATTTCAGTTTGCATAACAAGATTTTGTTCAAAAGAATGAAAAACATTATTTGTCTTATGGATTTTAATTTTCAGTACTAATAATGTAAATAAGTTCATGGTAACAATAATTTTTTTACTGACATTGTGGCCTGTATCTGCAACTTTAGCATAATGCCAAAATGTCATGAACCATATTTAAGACATCTAAATGCCCTCTTGAGTGCACCTAAGGTCACGATGGATGGTCCTTGCTTATTATTGTGTTGTGTGGGGGGTACTTGTTGCCTTGTTGGGAGAGAAAAAGAAGCTCCAATTTATGTGGCCCTACGTTTACCTTTACAAAAGAGACAATTATAGTATCTTCTGCCTTCATAACTTCTAAATTACTACTATATTCCTAATTCTAATTAAATACTATTTACTTTTTGTCCAACTTTAAAGAGAACTTTTCAAACAAATATAAAAAATAAAGAGTTTTATTAAAATATTGAAAGAATTTACTAAAAATGATAAAGGTTTACTACCTTTTGGTCATTTTTATAGGTCAATATGTTAGGCACTTTCAAAATTGTATGTCCAATAATTATATGAAATTATTGAAATTTCAGTATCATCTATAAATTTCAAAATCAACAACCAAAATAGTATGGCCATGTATCAAAAAATATACTGTATTTAGTATTGACATGTTTCTATTGATGGTAATTGCACTGATATGGTATGTTTAGAATGACCTTGTTCCTCTATAGTTGAAATATGGTAATGCAGATGCAGAGGATCTAATGTGGTAGTTACGCTGGTTTATATGCGGTAGTTTATGCATTTGTGCGCTTTTCTTAATCCTCGCTCTTTCCTCAATCCTCTTCCCTTGTTGCCCCCTCCATCTCCACCTTTCCACCTCACTCCAAGTTAAACAATGTTGTGTTACCCTTGAATTGTGATGTTTTAGACTACAATGGTGGCCAATGCAACTAAAGCACAACAAATTTGCAATATGAATAAGGGCACAATTGATTCTACACGTGATGTGAAGAGGATTTTGTTCGCGCGTTATTTTTTATGATTATAAGTTGAGTTGAATGAGGGTGGAGATGAGTGGCTATAAGTGGTACAACATTTGTTGAAGGTGACAAGTTTAGTTGTTAAGGATGAGGATCTGCATTTTCTCCTTTACTTTCTCCTAAATCACCATTTCTATTAATCAGATACTTAACTTATCATTGATATTCAGATGCTAAGCATCTTAGAACAAATATTCAACCTTGTGTCAGTTTTTTGGCATAAGAAAAATCTGAAAAATGCATATATTAAAGAGCACAATACAAACCCTACCATAACAGCTAAAAGTAAAAAAACAAATCCATTTACATTTGCAAAGACTGTCCATTGCCAAACAAGGAGGACAACTCCAGACACCAGAACATAAAATTAGCTATATAGAGAAAAAGATCAACAGTACTAAAAGCACATATACTAAGATAGCACAGACGTATATATAATCAATCAAACAGCACCAACATATATGATTGATACTTTTCCTATCATAGTTCCAAAATTAGTTATATATATATATATAACACTTGCCATATTAGAACAAGCCCCACTGATTGGCCATCAAAGATCAGAAGCCCTTAAAATAGAAAACATTGTCTTCTTCTCTTCTTTTTGGCTGAAAGTCAAAGTGGGTAATCACAACTTTAGTGGTTCCCATAAACTTGGCCATAGCTCCCCTTTTTGTCCTAAAAACTTTCAGCTATCTGCAACACACACTTTCCTGATGGTGTGTTTCAGAAAACATAATATAGCTAGCTATATGCTGATTACATTACACCATTCTCGCAAGTTGCGACACGATTAATATCATATAAGTACCTACCTAATCATGGGAGCAAAGTCATCAAAGAGGCCAAAATGTAAACAAGTTAATAAGTGGCATAGCTATTACCTACACAGTCTAAAATACCCTTCATGTGTAGCAAAAGTTAAGCCTATGAACAGTCAGAGTTGACAAAATGTTTTATCTCATCCATGACAAGAGAGAAATGCTCATTATTTGGGAGCAAGTAAAATCCAATCGTGGCTTGCTCGAGAAATAGCAACTTCACATTTTGTCCAGCTTTCTCGAGTCCTTTGGCATAACCCACTTGCCAATCCTGAACAAGATCCAAACCGGCAACCACGACAAGGCTCTTAGGAAAGGTAACCCCTTCGAGGCTTCGACCCTTGGGACCAAAAGGGTTACACGCGTGATGGTCTCTATCTTCCCCTTCGGGAAGAAAAGCTCTCCAATACCAGTCTCTATCTTTAACTCTAACAAAATACCTCCCATCGAGACGCTTTTCAGCTTCTGTTCTTTCTTCCCCGCCAAACAATGGATTGAGCAGTATATTCCCCAAAACCTGAATTTCAGAGTCCAAAGCTTTCAAGGCGACATGGTGCACAATGTTCCCACCCGAGCTATCACCAACCATGTAGATGTGAACCTTGTTATCCTTTTTACTCTCCAGCCAAGTTCTAGAACTAACCCATTTAAGAGCTTTCCACCCATCTTCGTAAGCACAAGGATACCTATTTTCAGGTGCACGCCTATAATTCACAGAGACAACAACAGCATTACAAATACCAACCAATCGACGACACAAGGTATCATAGATAGCACTATTAGCTGAAGAATGTGCAAAACTTCCACCATGGAAAAACACTAGAACAGGAAGAACCTCAGCAGTAACAGGCTTCTCAAGATCAACAATGTTGACATGGTTTTCATCTCCCTCAACAGGACGGTAGATTCGAATGAAAAGATTCGTTTCCTTGTCAACAATAACATCAAAAGAGAAAACTCCATCCACAGGGTTCGCATTTGCCTGAACTTTCCGATCAAGAAACTCTGCCAAGTCACGGTTGAATGTCCCATCAGGACGACGAAGAAGATTATACGCTAACTTAAAATTGGAGATCAAAACCCACATGTTCAACGGAACCACCATCTGCATCAAATTAACAAAAACAACACATTATGATCAGAATCTAGCTATAAGAAGTGCCAAATATACCTAAAATGAAGAAAAAAAAGATCAAATTTTTCAAAATCAAATTTTTAACCCAATAATTTAGAGAAATTAAGAAACCAACCAAACCCTAAACAACAGAGAAATGATCCAACCAACCAACACTAATTAACTATTACAACAAACTTCAATCCACAAAAACAAAAAACATTAAATTTAAAAGCCCAAAACTATTACCATGAAAAATCCTATAAACAATAGTGATTATTTCATTAATTAATGTGAAAATAAAATAAAATCAAAAATCAAAAAAAATAATTATACAAGAGGTAATACTAATATTAATATCATACCAACTAACTAACTAACTGAAAAACAAAACAAGAACAAAATCAAAAGCCAAAAAGAAAGAACAAAGCATGGTTACGGTTAACGGTTCCAAACATAATTTGATGAAACAAAGACATGAAAAAGAAAGAAGAACATAACATAGTATGGTGTGTTACCCTGGAATCGTTGGTGTTGAGTTGGTTACTTTCAGCCATTGGATTGAAAGAGGAATGAGTGTAGATCCGTAGGGAAGAAGGTATGTTTAGGATGAGAAAATCATGAAGATCGAAGTGTTGTTGAAGATCGAAGAGAATGGAGAGTGGTGGTGAAGGATAAGAAAATGTGCGCACTGTAGAAAATGCTAAAGTGATACTACAAACAAACAAACAAACAAACAAAGGAAGGGAAATATGGCCAATCACACCGCACCATAGCCACATCTACAACCCAAGTAACACCGTTACGTGGGTCCCACCTAACAATCACTTCATTTAGTAATTTTTTTTTATTACTATAAATTTTTAACGTTGACGGAAGTTGTCTCGGATCGTATGCTAGAACAGACTTTGGAGGAGTTATCAGAAATGACTCACTTAGGGTGCGTTTGATTCGTAAAGTAGTAAGTACTGGACAGAACAGTATAGGACAGAACAAGATAGTACAGGACAAAATAAGATGGTACAGGACAGGACAAAATTGTATCGAAGAGATATAACGAGATAATTTTTTCATATTTGAAAATAAAAAGGGTATTTTCGTATTTTTTATAGTTGTACTGTGGACAAAAAGTTGTCCTGTGGTTTAGTGAAGAACAAAAATTTCTGATTTTGTCCTGTCCCTTGCTACCTATTTTGTCCAGTCCCATAACCAGTTTTTACATCAAACAGGATACAAAAAGTTGTCCTGTCCAGTACTATGTTTTTTAGCAGATCAAACGCACCCTTACTATTTGTCAGGTTTCTTGGGTTTCATTGGGGATTTTCGGATATATTATTTGCAGAGTTATTTGTCATATACTAAAGGTCTCACTTTGGCAAAAGAAAATATGTTGTTGATGAGTTGGTTGGTTATTCCAAAGGTCCGAATATCAAATATCATATTTATGTTGATTGAAGACATTAAAGAGTCGTTTTCTCATAAAAATAGTATTCTATGCCACACTCTCAGAGAATACAACAATTGTGCGGATTTCTTAACTAAGTTTGGAGCCTCTTCAGATTTTGATCTTATGATTCACGCATCTGTCTTGGAAGGATACGTTGATATTCTCAGGAGCGACGCGGATAAAACTTTCTTTCTTAGAGAATATTTTTTTTTTTTTATTTCTCTTGTCTTTTGTTTGTTTTGATTAGCTTGTAACAAAAAAAAAGTAGGGTGCAATGGAGTAACGTGACATAATATGCATGATTGTTATTAGTTAAGAGTGTATCATTTTATGTACCAAAATAAAAAGAGCATATCATTTTTTATATTCTTAGTGCATATTTGTTTTTCTCATAAGAAAAGATAATGAGACATTGATGTGTTTAAAACGGAGAATATCTTAAGCATCTAAGATCACCCATAATTTTGTTTAATTTTAAATCTTCGAGGGAGAATTCATTTCTCTTACTTCAAAAGTCATAATTCAAATGTCAAATTCTCTAATCATCTACATTATTAAGTGTGTAAATCTAACTATTAAACTATTTAATAAAAATATAATATG
The DNA here is from genome assembly GCA_951804385.1 of Trifolium dubium. Taxonomy (NCBI): domain Eukaryota; kingdom Viridiplantae; phylum Streptophyta; class Magnoliopsida; order Fabales; family Fabaceae; genus Trifolium; species Trifolium dubium. Next base: position 47,736,889 of record OX638064.1, on the reverse strand, counting down.
AGAACTAGCTGAACTCAAATTCATAACCACCCAATACAACAACTATTTCTTCAATTTTTTTTAAGATAAATATATTTTCATCAATAGATCGAATTCTTTGAAATTTTGACAGAACTCTCATCTATTAACCATATTGGCATCATATTATATCATAAGCATAACATATTCTCATATCATATGCAATATATAATTTTGTTAAGTGTCAATTTGCAAATGGTAGCAGAAATCAAGATGCGACTCGACTACAATATTGTTTGGTTGCGGATTAATTTATTTAAGTTGGCCTCATGCTTTAATATCATTTGGATTTTATTCTTGTATTTCAGTCACATAGTATGATTCTACTAAAAAAAGTAGCCTAGTGTGGTTTCTCTTTGAATAAATAAAAAAGGACAAAAAAACAACCATTATTAGAAACCATTTGGTGGAGTCCAATTATGATGAGCACTTATATTTTAAAGCTATATTTTAATCTTTTTAGTAAGACCATCCAAAAATAGTAAAATATTACTTGAGTCATTTTCTTTAATATCTTAAAATAAAATAAAAAAATCTTATCTTTGTAAAACACATTAAAACGAACCTTCCATACCGTTTGACATCATTTTGGTGTCCTAATTGTGGAGGAAAAATGATGGCGAGCTTCAGCCACAGGGAAAGAACTATTGTCATAAAAATAAGCATCACATTTTTAACATTTTTGTTATTGGTGGACTAGTTTAACTTTTTCAAAAAAATATTTTAATTATTGGTTGCGAAGTGATAAAAAATGATAAAAAAAAAAAATATTATTGATTGGAGTGTATGTAAATATTCTTTCAAGCCTTAGTGTTTGAGACTTGAGTCTTATCTTATGTATTGGGAATTTTGAGCATTAGGCCGGTTTATAACACTGGTTAAGTTTTATTTGAGGTCATTAAATTTACATTGAACTCACATCATTTGGTGTGAGTTCTATATAGTGCATGTTTCAATTTAGATTGGCAAGAACATTATGATTTTATAAAAGATTTTAGAGTAATTTTTATCAAAATTATATCGATAGAGTATGGACTAGTAAATCGTGTTAGGATGTGTTTCTATATGAATTTTGCTCTTTAGGGCTCTCAAGTTGCTCTCAAGACCACCAAAAATTCGTTGTTGCTTTTAAACTCGTGATCCATAATCCGCTCGCTGCGGTTGAAATTTAAAGTTATGAAATAGTTTAATATTAAACCTGAACAGAACCTCCCCATTAAGCTTCAACTCAAATTTTAAAGACAAAATTAATGTTCTTCACATTCCAAACCATACTCTAAACTCATCCGTTGATTTTCATCAAACATAATTGCTCTCACATTTATTTTCCAACCTAACAAATTAGTGTTAACCCCTCTAATTTTATTTTTAATGTTAGTGTTATTTTAATTGTTGGAAAAATTGTTGATTAAACTAAAATTGACTAAGTTTTGACATTAGTTGTTTGTAATTTGTAAAATGTGGTATTGAAATTTCTTTAAGGAAATGCGAGACATTGTTAAGGGATTTTCCGGTTTTGTTTTAAATTTACTAGATTTATTTTTTGGAATAACTTTCTACAAAATATAATGATGAAAATTTTATTACTAGGTACTTAAAAAAAATGGGTGGTTTCCTGTTAGGCCGCTTGGTTGAGAGATTGCTCTTTTCAACCGAGGTATACGGTTCGAGACTTAGCACCCAGAGAGATAAAGAAAAAAAAATGTTCGCGTTGAAACCAAAAACAATGCGGTAATCAAATTAAACAGAATAACACCAGACTCCTCATCAATGTCTGGCCAATGTCCATACAAAATATTTGAACAATCTTATACTATCTTCTAAAAAAGACTAATGATTAGTAGTTTTTTTATTTTCTTTGTTCATATATTATTATGAGCATTTGCTCCTGTACATCTAACAATCATTTTTATTCTACTCTCTTCAATAATGAAAAGTCATTTCAATTTATCCCACTCTCTCAAATTTGACACCTTGAACTATAACTTCATCACTGTTAAAGGCATCGTTTTGTCGAGGCTTTTTGGAAGGAACATCAAAATTGTCTTCCTCATTCAATCTTGAAGGATCAACAAGATTTTCTTGAACATTGACATCTTTCTTTTCATCATCTTTATGAGTGTTGAATCTCTCTTTGGAACCTGGTTCTGATTGTCTCACTCGCTTGCTTCCAATATTTTTTGAGGTTTGTGACTATTGGTTTAGATACAGGAACATAACCATCTTTACTATTATTTTCATCTTTATGTTGCTTACCAACTCCAGTGGCACAGGCTCTCATAAACTGCCGCAACATAGTACTACATTGAGAGGCTGGTTTAGGCCGAGACTGCAAAACAATTTTTGCGGCACCAAACGGTACATATGATGGGGCAGCCTGTTGACTAAAAGCATGAGCTGCAAAGGAATTCTTACAGTTTTGACAGACTGGGATCATATTCATATCATGTACGTAGACTTGAAAAGCTGTATGACAATGTGTGCACATTGTCCAGAATGTCCGTGGAGTCTTCAGATGGGGATTCCAAGAAGGGGAGTTTGAAGAGCATTTTTTCGGGAATTTTGTTGCATTTGGAGCTTGATTTGCTGCAAACACATTCCCATTTGATTGATGAGATGAGGTCTTAGGTGCTACAGCTCTCGCATGGGCTTTAACCTTCGTATCATATAAAGTCCGCTTTGATTGGTCAGTCAACACCGCATTGGCTTCCCCGATCAACTTGAAAGCAGCTTCTGCACCAGCAAATTTATTTTTATCAGGATGAAGTAGCAGCGTAAGCTTTTTGTACTGTTTCTTTATGACTGTTTCGTCAGAGAGTTTTGTTGTCCGAAGAATTTGATACCAATCCATTTCAGAAGTAGAGAGTTTGTTCAGTGCAGCACTGTGAACCTCACAAATTGCAAGGATCTGAGCAATGTTATTGACATCAGCATACAGCTTTTTGGCCTTGTTAGCAAACTTCAGAGCCTCTACAAATTGACCCTTTTCCATTCTACTTTCTGCCAATTGCTTAGCCCTCAAAGCCTCATCCTTGTTGCACTCCATTAGTAAATTGAGTTTGAAGATCCAATCACCTAAGTTTCCTCAATATCACACAAAATTAAATGGGGCATTAATTACTAAAAGTTCATAAGAATAAAACATTAATTTCATTGAGAAATTTAAACAAATAAACATGTCAAGTATTTAAATTTAACCTTTCAAAAAAAAGCATTTAAATCTAAGAAGCACGGATACTCCTCAAATTAGGCGTATCCCAGAGTAAGACACACATCAATGTATGACACCAACAAGATGCTGACGATGACACTTAATTTCATTGCACGTCAATGTGTAAGTGTCTGCATCGTGTCTGCATTGTATCTGGTGTCCGTACATATGTCGGTGCTTCATAGATTTAAATACAAAAAATCACAATTACAAAAAATCTACATTTACAGAAATGTGCATAAGTAATCAAGTATCAAACACAGTTCAACCAAGTCCTTTTCAAATCAACCTCCAATTACATGTCACAACAAATAACTATGAGCCCGTTTCAAAAACAGTATCACATGATTTGCTTTTTAAAAATTATTTTTGAAAACTAATTTATAAAACACATTTTAAAAACTAAAAAATAAAATTGTTTCAATTAGATTTATTAAGAATCTAATATATCTAGCTCATATTATAGATCAAATACATTAGATTTTTAATAAATCTAAAAAATAATTTTTCTTTTATATTTAAGACTAAAGGAAATAATAAATAACACATCATTCTCTCTTAATTCCAATGCTAATAATAAATTAAACAGCATAATAATATTAATTAACGATTATTCAGCAAATCATAAACGAACGGAGAGAGGCACAAAGCAACGAAGAAAAAGGCATAATATGAGGAAGAAGATGAAGAGTAGGGAACTAACTTGCAACTGCTAAGTGTTAAGAATAGAGATAACCAAAAGAGAATAATAATAACAAAGGAGGTTATTAGGGTTGGTAAAAAATCGTCCCCGACTTTTGAATCGCCAAAAACAAGAACTTTATGTGGGAGTTTGATAAGATTACAATAACTTAATCATTATAAGGATTACCAATGAAATATATATAGAATTTTTTTTTGTCAAAAAAAAATAAAATAATATATATATATATAACTTCTTCCCACCTAAAAATATGTGGGAGGAAGTTAGCAAGTCTTCTCCCACTTAGTTTTTACTAAAAACCCAACACTTTATTTTTAAAACTACTTTAAATAAAGGATATTTGTGTAATTTTGTCTTTAAACCAAAAACATTGCTAACTGTTTTTTGATCTCATAGGATTTCAATATGTTGGATTCTCCACTTTTTATTAATTTCCACAGTAATTTTTTCGTTAAAGACTTCTAAATTGTTTTTAGCTTGGACGACGAAGCTTTTCTTTCTTAGACGAAGCCTTTTAATGCATGGTAGTTCAATGAAGTGTGCTCTTAATAATCTATGGTAGTTCGTAAAGTGTGTTTTAAATTAAACTTACAGTATGTTTTTATATGGCAGTCAATCGAAGCATCAATCGAGTTCCCAAATAGTCAATAAATTGTTGATATTAGTATATGTTGAGAGATTATACTGTTCATGTTAACAATTTGAAGGGAATAACACGAAACAATTAAATTGGAATTTTCAAATAAAATAAAAAAGGTGATAACTTGTGTACCCCACAAGATTTTGGGGGTATATACCCCCAACTACTATCAAAAGTTTTAAGTGATATAATTTTTTATAAAATACAACGTTGGGTTGAAAGTTTATATCATATAGATCATTTGTGTAAAATTTCACACAAATCTAAAATCATTTGATATGTTATTGAGACACATAAAGATTAACGGTGTTTAATAAATCACAGAAACTGTTAATTTTGACGCGTCTCAATAACATATCAAATGATTTTAGATTTCTCTGAAATTTTACACAAATGATCTATATGATATAAACTTTTAATCCAACGGTATATTTTATAAAAATTTATATCGGTTAAATTTTTTTTAAGTGATTGGGGGGTAAATACCCCCAAATCTTGTAGGGGTAGACAAGAAAATACCAATAAAAAATCAAGTTACAATAATACCCTTTATTAAAATAGTGTCTTTAAAAGAGATAATGAGGGTTTTTGGTCAATATATAGTGGGAGGAGACTTGCTAACTTCCTCCCACATGTTTTTAAGTGGGAGGATGTTAGCAGCCCTATATATATATATATATATAGGGTTTGCTAACCTCCTCCCATGTGGGAGAAATGGAGGAAGTTAGCAAACATTCTCCCACTATGTATTTACCAAAAAACCAACTTGATCTATTCAAATCAATTTTTATTATAAGGATAATTTTGTAAATTTATGTTAATTAAACAAAACAAAATAAGAAAACAAAAATCCTGGAACATGCAACCCTCTTTCACGAACTTTTCTTTTCTCTTGTTGTTAAAGGCAACGTTTTTTTTCTTTTCTTGAATAATAAATTCACAAAAATTCACTGATTTCTTATATGGCAATGGTGTTCTTAATCAAAGTAACTATGAGAAATTATTCATATAATATGAGAAATAAGCACAAAAACATTCAATTAGTGTCACAAAATTATTCAATATGGTTGTTGCATTAACTGAAAGGGATAATTAACAACATCATGAAGAAACAACTCGTCCAAAAAAAAAAACATCATGAAGAAACAAACAAATTAGAATTATATATCAAAAAAATAACAAATTAGAATTTTCAAATAAAATAAAAATCAAATTACAATAATATCCTTTATTAAAGTGTGTTTTTAGAAGAGATAATGAGGGTTTTTTGTCAATACATAGTCGAAGGAGGCTTGCTAACTTCCTCCCACATGATTTTAGGTGGGAGGAAGTTAGCAGCCCCTATATATATATATATATATATATATATATATATATATATTTTAGTGCCCCACTATTCTAGCGCATCCCTACGTTTTCACATTTACCCCCTAACTGTGTGAGGCAAACACATGTGTTTTTTTATTTAACCAAAGACAAATCATGTGTTAAATAGTAAAAATTAGAAAAATACGGGTTCATATGCTACACGGAGAATCATGTTTAATCTGTAAGTAGCGAACATGTCTGCAGTAAAAAAATTTAGTCTCCCGTGCAGTCAACTTTTTTTACCACATACCAATTGTAATTGACCACGTGGCAGGCCGTGGCTATGCATATGCCAATGAGAATTCATCAAGAATTTTATAAATAGGACACATTTGTGTGAAGTTTTTTTCCATCCATCACTTTCTTCCTTCATCCAATCTTCTCTTTTTTATTTTCTTTGTTTTTGTTTCTAGTTTTAATTTTTGTTAGTTTTGTGTAAACGGCCGCATATTCTGTCGTTGATTACTCATTTTATCGATGTTCTTTTATGATCACAGTTTAGAACGATAAAGTAATCGACAATAGACTTATTGTTGATTAATTTAAAATTGATTAGGTTTTGAGATTTGTTGTTTGTGATTTGTAAAATGTGGTATTGCTTACTATACAGTTGGTCAAAAAAAGTTTGTGTGGAAACCGAAAAGAATGCAGCAGTATCAGCATTTTATTTCATTCACTTAGTAAAGAAACTGATCATCCAACAATATAATTAAACAGAATAACCAGACTACTCATCAATGTCTGGCCAATGTTCATAAAATCAACATTTCCCAACAAGTCACTAATATTTGAACACTATCTTATACTATCTTCTTAAACGACTAATTATTCCTTAAAGGACAGAGATGTCATAAAAGATATGGAATAAAATCTCATCACTGAATAATAATCTACCATTCTCAAGTCACATCCACTAACATAATAATGCTAATGCAAATGCCACTTTGGGAGCCTATCTGTTTTGTAGAAGTATTCAATATTTATATTGCTCCCTCTATGCGATAGTAATATAGTAGCATCCTCGGGGAAAATGAACTTAAGTATGGAGGCAAATCCTCCATTCAAATTTCAAACATTCGACGGCAAACCAGGAAATTATAGTATGTAAACACAAAATAGAAACACCGAACCACTTAAGTGAAAGAGTTCAAATCTCATATCGAACGATAGTACAATGTTCATTAGGAGCAGCTAGCAAAAATACAAAAGACTAGGATAAATTCAGATTAGACAGGGTATGTAGGAAGAACAACATATACATGAGAAAAAGTAGCACCTTCAAGAAACAGATTTAATCAAAAAACAACTTGAGGAATTCACTTTTCCGCAACTTTTTAAAACTGGTGCTCTTTTACCCCTTGTTAGCCTAAACATGCCATCATTCATACCTTTTCCTTTGATCTTCCACAGATTGAGGAATCTTTTTCAGCTTCAAATATGTTAGCTGGCAGGGCAGCTGGATCAAGTTCAAAACAACCTCTTGGAACACCTTCCCTTTCGTCACCACTCATCTTATATGACGGAATTTGATGTGAGAATCTGTTAAGCTCATTCTGTGGAATACAAAATGTATTCTCTCCATTCTTCCCAGTTTTCTCAAAGAGGCTAGTAAAACCTTTCACTTTGCCTAAGTAAGCTACTTCAATGCCAACATTTTCAGCAAAATCTGATAGGATTTCCACATAAGCAAATTCACGCTTCAAATAACTTTCTGGATTATAACTCCATTTGATATCCCAGTTTCTGAAAATAGCCCAAGTTTCACCCTTCTTGGGAAACACTAGGTAAGAATCTTTGTCATTTCCTTTTATAAACTGAATCTGATGAGAAAACATGCAACGATCGGTAGTTTTCTGAGAGTTAGCAAGTTTGAATCTACCACAAGCAATAGGCAAATCTGCATTAAACCAAACAATCTCATCATCCTCATCTGGGTCAGCTTCTAACCAAGTAATATGCAACTTGAAAGGGAAGGCAACCTTCTTGACAAGAGCATAAAACCTTGGCATAGCATCAGTGCTATCATAAATTGCCCATAATTGATTAACAGCAAAACAATCATCTTCCTTGTCCTTCTCAAAATTACTGAAATCTGGATCAGGACAATAAATGATCTCTGGATTAGAAGGCATATTTGAATTCGCCGCAGAGCAGTTTTCCTCATTTAATATTCCAGAATCAAGATCTGACTCCAATACCTTATCTCCTTGAACATGAGAATGCTCATCTGTGCTTGTATTACTAAAAGTTGTTTCTTCAGACACGTTCTTTTCCTCAACTTCATCACTGTTAAAGGCTTCGTTTTGCCGTGGCTTTTTGGAAGGAACATCAAAACTGTCATCTTCATACGTTTCAGCATATGAAATGTGTTGCTTTTGTCTGGAAGACCTTCTAACATTCAATCTTGAAGAATCAACATGATTTTCTTGAACATTGACATCATTCTTTCCATCATCTTTTTGAGTGTTGAATCTCTCTTTGGAACCTGGCTTTGGTTGTCTCACTCTCTTGCTTCCAACATTTTTTGAGGCCTGTGACTCCGTTGGTTTGGACACAGGAACGTAGCCATCTTTACTCTTTTCATCTTTATCTTGCTTACCAACTCCAGTGGCACAGGTTTTCATAAATGAAGGATATGGCCGCAAAAAAGTACTACTTTTAGAAGCTGGTTTTGGTGGAGCCTGCATTGGAAACACTTTTGGGGCACCAAACGGTACATATGATGGGGCATCCTGTTGATTAAGAGCACGAGCTACAAAGGAATTCTTACAGTTTTGACAGATTATGGCGATATTCATAACATTTATGTAGAACTGAAACTTGGTATCACAATGTATGCACATTGTCCAGAATTTCAGATGGGGATTCCAAGAAGGGGAGTTTGAAGAGCATCTTTTTGGGAGTTTTGTTGCATTTGGAACTTCATTTGCTGCAAACACATTCCCGTTTGAGTGATGGGATGAGGGCTTAGGTGCTGCAGCTCTCACATGGGCTTTAACCTTCATATCATACAAAGATCGCTTTGATTGGTCGGTCAACACCATATTGGCTTGCCCAATCAACTTGAAAGCAGCTTCTGCACCAGCAAATTTATTTTTATCAGGATGAAGTAGCAGCGCAAGCTTTCTGTACTGCTTCTTTATGACTGCTTCCTCAGAGAGTTTTGCTGTCTGAAGAATTTGATACCAATCCATTTCAGAACTAGAGAGTTTGTTCAGTGCAGCACTGTGAACCTCACAAATTGCAAGGATCTGAGCAATGTTATTGACATCAGCATACAGCTTTTTGGCCTTGTTAGCAAACTTCAGTGCCTCTACAAATTGACCCCTTTGCATTCTACTCTCTGCCAATTGCTTAGCCCTCAAAGCCTCATCCTTGTTGCACTCCATTAGTAAATTGATGTCAAAGATCCAATCACCTCAGCTTCCTCAATATCACACAAAATTAACAGCTCCTTGTACTTTGTGTTCCACCTAATTGACACAGATCAAACAATGATAAAATTAATTCAACTCATCACGACTCTATGAAGCACCAACACAGACGTCAGACACCACTAAACACGACAATGACACATAGACATCGGTAATAATTTTTTTAGAAAATAGAATTATTTGAATGGAACCGTCAACCGTGCATGTAATGTCATATCGCTGCACTATCGTCAATCAGATCACTACACTATCATACATTACTAACATAAAAAATTAGATGGCATTCATTATAGACATGATTCGTTCACGTAAAAGAAAATGCAACATCATAACAATCAATTAGTTCTAGGCTAGCAAACATGAACTGAGATAGAATTGATTTCAAATATAACACGCAAACTAAAATGGGGTATTACTAAACGTTCACAAGAATAAAACATTAATTTCATTGAGAAATTTAAACAAATGAACATGTCAAGTATTTAAATCTATGAAGCACAGAGACTCATCAAATCACGTGTATCCCAGTGTAAGACACACATCAATGTAATACACCGACACAACACTGACACTTAATTTCACCGACACGTCAATGTGTAAGTGTCTACACCGTGTCTAGTATTCGTACATGTGTCGGTGCTTCATAGACCTAAATACAAAAAATCAAAATCACAATGAATCTACATCTAAACAAACATGCATAGCAAGTAATCAAGCATCAAACACAATTCAACCAAGTCCTTTTTTAATCAACCATGAAAAAAACCCCAATTTTTTCCACCATATCACAATAAATAACTTTAACTACATAGAGAACAAAACAACTCAGATTTCGTTTTGTACCAGTAATCAAAATATAAGGGAAATGAAATCAACAAATACGAAAAGTCAAAACAAAATTTCTACATTTTTCTATTTATTTACCCTAATTTCCGGAGCTACCAAAAAACAAATCGAAATCGAAACTGATTCGAAAGCTACTAATAAACAACACAACATTCTCGCTTAATTTCAATGCTACTAATGAAATTAAACAGCATGATAATATTATTATAAAATCAAAATTAACGATTAATTCAAAAATCAAAATCGAACGAACTAAGAGAAGCACAAAGCAACGAAGGAAGAAGATGAAGAGTAGGGAACTTACTTGCGACTGCGAAGTAGAGGATCGAAATCGAACTCACGAACGCTACACAGTAAGAAGTTAGAACGAATAGAGCACTACGAAAAAATGTAAGAAGACAGAGAGACAATAATACGTCACAGGTGAAGTGAAGTGAAGTGTTTAAAAGGCAAATTCAGAGTCAAAGGAGGGAACGTACTGAGCGGGAAACTCAAAATATTTCACAACTTTTCATTTCCTCCCAATTTCTTTCTTTTATTTCATTTCACTTAAATCTATACTATTATTATTTGAAACCCCATTTTCAAAAGAAAATGTACATGTGTCATTCCCACATTCATTCTTCTCTCATATTGTTTTACCATTTAATGTTTTTGCTTACAAATAAAAATCATAATTGCACACTTAATTGCACCTAATAAACATGAATTGTAAAACAAAAAAAGGGGATGTAGTCATGTAACCGTGTAAAATAAATTTAGTAACTTATTTATGGTATTTCTTAATAATTAAATGCAATAGTAATTACAAAACGAAATAAAAGAATATTATATTACAATAAATACATGTACCAAAAAAAATATTACAATAAATACAATAATTTCTAAGAAAGATAATAAATTTATTATATATTTATTCAGTTAAATACATAAATAGTAATAATTTTTATTATTGTTAATTGCATGTATTACAAATTTTCTATTTTTAATTAAAATATAATATTTAAATGGTTCAATGTTGGAATATTATTTTGTGATGATAAAATTTTTGTTAACAAAAAAAAATTGGTTTTCAACACGTTTTTTCCAAAAAAAAATTTTGTTACATAGTATAATGACATTCCACTGTTCCTTTTTTTTTTTTTGACGTAGACATTCCCCTGTTCTTAATTAAGTAAAGAAGTGTGAAAATTATAAATGCATGCAATCTGTATATCTTTTTTTTTTTAAGCAAAAAAAATAGTTTCATGTTTTGAATTTACAAATTGAAAAACAAATTAGGCAAGATCAATTTTTTACTATTTTGACAATAAAATCAATTTATTTTAGGGAACATTTTTATGATAGACCAAGGGACAGCAACAAAACTTGTGCTACACGATTTTAATCATCAAAAAGACCTAAAATCTTTCACTCATTTTCTATATATACCGTTGATGGTTAAGACAACAAAAAATGACATCTTCTATTGCCACTCTTATTTGTTTATTTCTTAATTCTTTATTTCTTCTTCTTTGAACATTTCTTATGTTGTTTTATTTTTGTGATTTTTTATGTTGCCATTTTACTATTCAATTCATTCATATTTTTCTTTTTTAAGTTTTCTTGTGGTGCTAATATGCTTTATTTTTCTATTTTATTCTTAACAGAAAAGTTGATTGAATGACAAGAAGAAATGGATCACATTCTAAGAAAATTGATTGAATTGAGATCAAACTCATGGCGGTTTTTAGCAACATAATGTTTATTTTTTTGACAAATTTAACAACATAGTGTTAATCCTTGATAAATAGGTATATACATATGTTTTGCATCTTTTGTGACTCCTTACTATATTTTTGAATGATTTTTTCCATACTATAATTAAAATTTTGGGTTTAAGATTACTTCAATTTAAAAGAACCATTGATTTTGTTGTTGTGATTAAAGTTTTTTTTCCATCAGGTTTGGATGTTAATTTTTATATAAATTGGATTGATGGATCCAATTAAGAGGTATTTTATAATGTTTTTTTTTTATCTTAAGAGATAGATTTTGTTCATATATGTAGTTGCTTTTTATAATTGTAGTTTGCAAAATCTGGAGAACTTATATATAGATAGATAGATAGATAAATTCAATCCCAACGATTTATACTAATTTTATTATTAATAGTTGATTCCACCTCCACCTATGTTGATGCTTTTAATATAAGTACTATTAAGTAGTCATAAGGAAAAATTGTTATTGTTACATGCTGGTTTGAATTTGGATCCATGTTCATGTTATGATGCAAAGACTCTTATACATATATACAGTACCTATTATTAAAAATATACAATAAGATATAACTTTATAAATAAGGGAAACTAATCACTCAATAGTGTTGAAATGAGATGATATAATTCTTTTATAATTTAATCAAAATTTTGAGTATGATCTTTAATTTGAACATGCAATAGAGAGAGTTTGTCATTCATTTATCTCACAATGATAAAATTTTAGGAAGGGAAAATAATCACCCAAGAATATTGAAATGAGATGATACAAGTCATTTATAATTTAATCAAAATTTTGAGCTCAATCTTTAATTTGAACATGCAACTAGGGCCGTAGATGAGCAAAGGCATTCTAGGCTATATCCTAGGGCCTCCAAAAAATAGGGGCCTCCAAAAATATTTTTTAAGGTTTAATAGATTAGTAAAGATAGTAATAAAATAATTTGTTGGAGAATATATGATATGAAAATTTAGTTGAATAATAAATTTTCTTCAAAATAAATTAGGAGGGAGACTATTTTTAAGTAGCTAAAATGTATTTTGATGATATTGATTAGAAGTTGATCTTTTTTAATTATAATATTTTAAAATTATTGATGTTATTTATAATTTAAATATATGATGTTCTTTAAAAAAATATAGTATATATTGTATTTTTTTTGGTAATTATTTTTTTTATTAAGGGTCCATTTTAATTATTTGCCTCGGACCTCCAAAATCTCGGAACCGACACTACATGCAATAGAGAGAGTTTGCTATTCATTTACATCTCACAATCACAAAGTTTTAAAATGTTAATATTTACAATTCTACGACCCGATCATAATTTCTCATTTTTATTTTGCAGACATTACAATCTCAAATTCAAAACAAAAAATTACCTTTGCCTACCAATTTTTAATCTATATAGTTTTCTCTTATTGCTCAAAATCACGTGTGACATTCTCGGCATGCATTGTCAATAGAAAATGAACATTGTTTAATTTTCTTCGGCAAATAAATTAAAATTCAATTTCATTACTTCTTATTTTAACTTTCAAGTATACCTATCAATGAAATCTTAAATTGAACCCAAAATCAATTCAATTAATCTCTCAAATTTAAAATTGCTAAATTTGTATTATTTTTTATTTTTATATTTGAAATCAAATAAATTTCACCAGTAATTGGAAAAAAAAAATGAACATCTATGCAATATAAAAATAAAAATTGTATACTAGTAAATAAGTTTAATTACACATTTGGTCTCAAACATTTATTTTAGGTTTTAATTTAATCTCAAACATTTTAAAAGTTTCATATTAGTCTCAAATGTTTATTTTATGTTTCAAAGAAAATTGAAACTTTTTGTTGAAGTAAAGAAAATTGAAACTTTTTTTTTGATAGTAAAGAAAATTAAAATTTGATGGTTCGTGTTATCATACTTTGTCGGCTTATTTTGATTAGTTTCTTTCAAGTTAAATTTTATGTGTGAACAATGTTTTCAAATATGGATATTGTTATGGTTTATTGGTATTGTTTTCAAAAACGAATATTGTTGTAATTTTTGGATTTGATTTTAAGTCGTATTTAAATTTAAATTATATTTGATTTTAATTTAGATTTAGATGGTAATGCTATACGATTTGATTTGATATTATTATATATTTGTTTTTCATCATTCAATCTTTGAATGTACTTTTTTTAGTATTAGTATGTTTTTTAGTTTTTGAATGTCTAATTGTTTATATTTTGGTCCGTACGAATTTCATGTTACCATATAATTATGTGATATTTTTGTATTCTTAACTTATTTCTAAGTTAAAGTATATGAAAATAGTTCATCCATATCCAAATAAAGTATATGAAAATAATTTCTAAGTTTAGGTCATAAAAATGTATCAAATTTATATGAAAGTCCTAATATTCCTACCCAAATAAGGCACATCTCATACTTATTTGTGATAAATATTTGATTTGAAAAATAAGGTATACATCCATTTTCTAAAAATAATAAGTGCTTATTTTTAGCCAACTATGGCAGAAAAATTGGATAAGTCTTAATATTCCTTTGGTATATTTTAATCGTTACAAATCTTTAGCTAAAAAGAGTATTAATAGTAAGGGTTAATATGTTAATACCCCTGTAAATTACCTGAGTTTTGCAATACTTCCTGTATTTTATTTTTTTTGAGAATCCCACCGTAATGTTAGATTTTTTGCAATACCCCTTGATTCAATTTTGCGGCAGTTTAAAACTCTCGCTAAAGTTATATTTTGCAGCGGTTTTTTTTTGCGGCGGTTTAAAACCTTTACTAAAATTATATTTTGCGATGGTTTTTTTGGCGGTGGTTATACTATGGTTGACTGAGTCCATAAGGTATTGCAAAAAATCTAACATTACAGGGAGAATTCTCAATTTTTTTACAGGGGTATTGTAAAACTCACGTATTTTACAGGGGAGTATTAACCCATTAACCCTAATAGTAATACATAATTACATGCAAAAAAAATACAGGGAACACTTTGGTATCGTTTAAAAATATAATTAATACATGGAATACATAATTGTATACCTAAAAGCTAATAGTAGAAATTGTAAAAAAAAAAAAGTAATAGTAGAAGAAACACTTTGGTGATCATTATATTGGACGGGACAAATTTAATGGATCTTCATTTCCTAAGTCGGTGTATTGATATCACTTTTGATTTAGAGTATGAGTCTAACATGTTATATTTAGTGTGGTGTTTAACAAAGTATTTCTCACACCGAATACATTATTTGATCTATTTAGGGTTAAATATATTTCTGGTCTCTATAAAATTATAAAATTTTATTTTTAGTCTCTATAAATGATAAATTTTAGTCCATATAAAAATTTTATCCATATAAAGTTAGTCTTTGTTATTTTTCAAAATTTTAAATATTAATGTTATTTTTGTTTCATATTTATTTTACTATAAATATTATGAGATTATTTGACTTTTTTTGTTTCTTTAGGAGCCTTTTTCTTGACAAAAATATAAGAATGTTCATTCATTCAAATAGATAGAATACTTCATATACAAGTACAAATTCAACACCACTAAAAATATACAGGATGAATCTGCAAATTCAAGTTAATAGTATAAAACAATATACTTATGCTCACAAATAATATGAAAAAAAAATAAAGTAACTGGAATACATATATATGTCTTTTGATCTGCATCGTTGACAAACTTGGTTCACTGGTTGAATCAGTAATTGATCAAAGTCGATCCGTCAATTTGAACCAAACCAACATTGCACAAGACGGGAAAAAAAGAATATCGCACAATACGGAAAACAACAACATCGCACAAGACGGGAAAACAAGAACACCGCACACGACAAAAAAAACAAATTAACGTCCCACTAAGACGACGAAATCACAAACAAAAAATCAATAGAAAATCTAATAGATCATATGAAAATCAGTTATATAGATCGAAAAGGAGAAGAAAAAATATGCACGTGAACTTTTTTATTTATAAAGTATATATATATATATATATATATATATATATATATATATATATATATATATATATTGACAAACAATTTTATAAAATATATTTTAAAATTAATAAATTCACAAACGTATTTTTTCCTGTGCATGGCACGGGCTCATAAACTAGTTTTACTAAATTGTCCATTGTTTTTTTTTTTTTTTTGACATTTAAATTGTCCATTGTTTCCGTATGTATGTAATTTGACTTTTCATATTTCAATGCAAGTTAATGCTGACAGTAATTTGGGTATGCATAGGAGAAAAATAATAAATACATCTAATAATTTGTATAAGAAGTTGTATTTAGGGATAGAGTATATAGATGGTGTAAATTTATTTTATTATTATATTGCTACCTAAAAAACAAATTAATATACCTAGGTTATATTATAGTCTAGATACATCCATTTTTTAACGAATCTATAAAATACATTTATATTTTATAAGAAAATCGAAAGCAGTAATTTTGAAAATATATCCACAAAAGTGTGTATATGGTAAGATGTAATTAGGATTTTATTTGTTATCCTTTGACTGAAATATTAGTAGATTAAATTAAATATTATTTTTTGGTCAAAGTAATTAAATATGAATTGTAATATAATTTTATTTTTTGATATTAATTATTATTTTGTTTGAATTTTTTTCCATAAAACTACATAAAGTAATGAATGTCCACACATTTTAATAGCAGTTTGTACTTTTGTACTTTTTTTAAGTTTCTAAAAAATTTAAGTCAATTGAGTTTCAAAGACTTATCATTATCAACGATAGGACAATCTTTAAAATTTAGAGAGTACTAACAAAGATATTTAGAGCATGGAACTCTTCCCATTTTTAAATATTTAAATGAGTCTCACATGTATACATTACTTATTTATAACTTTTAATAAGGTCTCACCAATAGCACAACATTATTACATTTCAACAACATTCATTTATTTTAATATTAAAAATTTAAAATGCGTGGGACTTGTATAAAGAGAGTGCGTTCAATTGAGCACCTCTACTCAATAAGTACCATTTATTTTTCTCCCCAATGAAAGTACCTATTGAGTTCAATGTTTATGGAGTTAAACACCTCTCATTGGGGATGATATTATAAATTACTAGTACTATCTATCGAGTTTTAAGACGGATGTGGAAGTTGAGCTCATACAATCACATCTTTATCGAGTATGAATCAACTCCTTATCAATTAGACTAATCTCAGGTGGAGGAGTAAATAGTCCTCTAGTGTACATTTTAGTTCTTCTTAAATGACTATTCAATGGATGAAAGATTGGGGGGGGAGGGGTGGGGGGGATTAATGAAGAGGAAAGGAGGAAGGGGGAGAAAAACAAACATGTATTTTTTGTTGGGAGATGCTACGGTATAATTGATAAATTATTATGTACCGGTACAATAAAATATATTGACCAATAGTTATTTAACATGTGGATAATATTTGACATGTGGCAATAATTAACTTTTAAAATATAATATAAAAATGATGATGTGGATAAAAGGTAGTTTTTTATTGGTTAAAACTTCTATTGTACCAGTACATGATGATTTATCAATAATAATAATGTAATTTTCCACTTTTCTTACATTGAAATATCTCCCATCTCCCTCTTGTTGAATCAAACAAAAAAGGAAATTCTATGGTACAATTAAATAAAAGGACATGCAATGTAAGGCAATAAGTTAAAGAAGTAGTACTAGTTTCCCCCCTTTAAATCCCCTGTTTGGAGGGTATCTAAAATTCATTTTGTAGGAATCTTTGCTCCCATTTCTTTCCTTCTCATCTCCTCCCCTATTGATAATTAACCAAACAACTCAAATTTCAAATAGCTCTCCAATCCATTGCTCTTCAACCAAATACACTCTAAGAAAAACATTGAGACCTAATTTGCCCTTAAAAAAATGAAAGCAACTTTTAATCTTTCAACAAAATTAATAGACAACTTAATTCATGAACCACTTTCAGAAAAAAGACAATTAAGATCTATTGTAATAATTAGAAAAGATAATTTAATCCTTAATAATAATTAAGGATGATCCATCACAGGTTTTGTATTCACTAATGCCACAACTCAACAAAATCAGTAATCAATTTTAAGTTCACAGGGAAAAGGAGAACAATCTCAACTTCTCAAGTAGCTTTACATAACATTTTTCAGTTTCCACTAATCTCATCAGTCATCTACTACCCGACCACTATATATCTTGTATTATCTGTACCTTTACAAGTGCGAAATTCTGCATATACAAACGCAACATGATTATGGACTAGACCGATCTGATGGAACATTGCTGACCTCAAGAGTAGAGAGATCCCTGATTATATTTATAGATATGAAGTGACATTGTACCTAAACTTCTGCTATAACAAACTTGAGACAATTCAAAGTGTTAGTATCTTCCAGGATGGTTGATCCCCAGATATCAAGAGTGTAAACGGTATCCCAAAACGACACAGATAAGTGCCACCATACAGACATATAGAAATGGGAACCCGACTTGAACTTTTCTTGGACCTTTATTAATAAGATCTGCCTGCAAATATAAAATGAAACAGCCTTGAGTTTCTAAAATGAAAACTATAAAATTGCATAAGTTCAAGCATGTAATGGAGAAGAATTCATAAGTTGCAAGCTATATTTTCATTAATCCAGACAAGAAAACTCTGGAATTGACAATTTGAATAACAATTTTGATCAACACTTTATCAGCTTTGTCATTGTATATGCAAATGTCAGGGTGGTTAATATGGCCAGAACCCACAAAAACAATACTATTTACTTTCAAACTAGTCAGTAATTCTCAAACTTACTAGTTTTTCTTGCAAGATTTTTGTCTCTTGATTGCTTAACCTCCTCTCCTCTGTTAACTTCGATATTGTTAGTCCAGACTGCAAAGGAAACAAAAAGTCAAAAACTTGATAATCACTTTAATGAAATCAGTAGAGATTAGCATGAAAGTAGAGAACCACTATAACAAACAAACATCCACCCCATTTTAATAAGATTAGGAAACCCATATGATCCATTGCTTCATCACAAATATTACATACAAAGTATTGATAAACATTTTCACATAGGATTGAGCCTGCATGGATATTTGGAGATCTCAGAATCATATGCCACAAAACAACATCACACCCCTATATGTCTAATGTCATTCTTTGCTGCCTCCATTTTGGCCTTTTCTAATTCCAACTTATATTTTTGTGAAATACAGTGTATCAGACCTCAAAGGCTCAAACAACATGTGTGCAATTTAATCAAATGAAAACAAATGAAAAGTTGTGTTAATAAGAATCAAATATAATCACAGAGAGGTATTATGTGAAGCCATATAATTTAAGAGTTTAATAACTACACATAGAAAGTACAATTACGTTTAACACATCTAATCACATTTCATCTTGCCTATCCATAATATTACATGTTTACAATTACACCATAGCAAGATAGTGAAATATAATTGGAAGTTTGTTTAAATTTAAAACCTATTTAAACTATCAATGTACAGTCATGAACCTAATAATTTAAAGAAGTGTGCCAATAAATCTCGAAATTGGAAACATATGACCATAAGAAGTGCTAAAACAAAGCAATAACAATCAAAACCTTGATGTGGTAACAGGAAAAGTTCATATGGCAAACTGTTTCAACATGCAACTTGCTAGGAAGCATGTCACTTATGCAACTGCAAGCAGATAAAAAGAAATTCACAGAAGAATGGTGGAATGCCTGACCTCGTTTAGCTTGGACTCAAGTCCATCTAGTTTTGACTTCATCTCTTCAATGGCTTCCAGCAGTTTCAGCTCCTCAATACCCTTTGAAACTCTCGACTCTGCTTCTTTTTCTGGCTTCGGTTCCTCAACATTCTTTACTGTCTTAATCACCGTATCTTTTGAAACTTTTAGTTCTCTTTCTTTTTCTGGCTTCAGCACCTCTGCATTGTTTACTGTAATCAAATGATCTTTTGACACCTTCAACTCTGCTTCTTTTCCTGGTTTCAGTTCCTCTGCGTTCTTTACTCTGATTGAACCCAGATCTTTTGACACTTTCCTCTCTGCTTCTTTTCCTGCTTTCAGTTCCCCTGCATTCTTTATTCTGATTGAACCCAAATCTTTTGACACCTCCATCCCTGCTTCTTTTCCTGGATTCAGTTCCTCTGGACTCTCTACTGTGATTGAATCCAGATCTTCTGACACTTCTAACCTTATCGAGTTCAACATGCCATCTCTTGACAAATTCAACCCTGCTTCTACTTCTTCTGGCTCCTCTACATCCTTTATAACATCCGACCCTGTATCATATTCTATCTTCAATTCCGTATCTTCTTCACGCTCTACATCGTGAACCTTATTATTCTGTGGTTTTTTAAGAACCTGGCATATTTCAAGAACACAATAAAACATTTGAATGACATTATTAATAAGAAGAAAAAATATAAGTTGGGAAAATGAAAGTCCAACCAACATATGCATAAAGGCAACATCGGCGAGGATGACAACACCAGAAAAACAACTAAACTGATAACAAATTCACAGAATGCCTTCCCAAGGGACTAAAATTACGCAATATATACAACTCCATGGCAATGTAGTTTTCAAATTATGAAAATAACAATCCAGAAAAATAATCGGCAAACCCTTAGAGTGTGTGACTAAGATTTTCAATTATCTTTCTGAAGGATTTGAAATGTCTATGAAAGAAAAAGAGGTTGTGGAAAGAAAAGAACTCAGAGATCCAAACATCAATGAAATTTCATCTAACCATGGGTTCAAGCGACTGGATTTCAATTTCATCTTTACTATTTATCTGAACTTTTTCATGATCAAACCCATTTTTGGAGTTTCCATTAACAGGAACTAATTCTGGTGAATCAGGTCGGCTGATCAGGGCCACCTTCAGCTTATTTTCTTCTATATATCGCACTCCGTCTTTGACAAACTTCCATTATAAATGAAAAAAGAGTAGTTAAAATAAAAATAAATAAATAAAATAGTAATGAAAGCTACCAGATACAAACTATAGCCTAAGTATCTATACCAAGTCGGAAGTAACATCTTTATCGGTTGTTTCAGCAGGAACCAATGTGCTCTGGACTAAGAACTTGTCCTTGCACACCCAATCTTCAGGGACTACCCGTTGGGCTTGCATTACAACTGTTTGATGAAAAAGTTGAAAAAGAATACAGTAAAACATTAGGGGGAGATGGTGGATCATCTTCAAATGTTGTTTTTGGAAAACTAATAATCCTAAAAATATTATGTTTGAGAAACTTCATGCTGCAAGGATACATTAAGCTTGAACTATAACATGTAAAATTGAAAAAGCCATGCTAAGTAGTCATAAAAATCAAAATAAAAACCTAACATGAAAAGTTCAAGTTCACAATCACAATGTTTAAGTATATGTTTGATATCACAGTGGTTATACCACAATCACGATGAACCACTGCAATTTTGCAAAAGCTATCGTCTTAGTTTGTTTGGAACCACAACTAGATTAGGCCTAAAGTCATGTCCGCCAAGAAGCTACTTATGGCTTCTGAATTTTCATGTCGACAAAAATCATGAGGCAAACGTGTATCCAAACACATGGTTTGTTGTAGCCTTCGAAAAATCGCAGCGGCTCGCCGTGATTTTTCTGACTTAATCACTGTGACACTGAACATGCACTAATTGGGGATATGATTCAGTTGCATCAGCCAATAGCCATAAAGGAATCATAGAAATCACATACCAACAATCCAGTCAAATTTCACAAAATCTAAAATAAACTATCTTATTTACAATTTACAGTTATAGAATATAACAATTCAAAAAGAAAAAATAACAAACAAGATAAATACCTATGAATTCACCAGTAGATTTTGGCGCGAGAACTCCAACATTTGGTCTGACTGAATATTTCTTAGGCGACGTCGTTTTGACCTGAAATTCAAAATACCAAACCAAAAACGATTAATCACTCTGAAAAACGATAAATCGAATAAAATTGCAACTAATACCTTATAAGCAACATAGTGATAAGTATTATTAGTGACTTGAACCGAACACGAACTTTGTTTCTTCAATTCAACTACAATCAACAAAAATCGCATCACATTAATCAATGAATGAATCACACATTCACATAAGTCACATAGAAAAATTGACTCACATATGAATTTGAGTTCCCTTGGTTCAATTTCGAGAATCGGTGTTCTGTTCATGATTATTGTAGATCAACGGCTAAAACGACTGTGTTTGAATGAAGTCGCTGGATTTGAGAAGAAGAAGAGAGAAACGAGTCAAGTGATTCAAACTCAACGAGTCAACAACTGAACTGAACGGAAACCATAAGAAATAGCGGTGTTTAAATTATTAGTAGGATTAAAAAAATGAATAACGGAACGGAATCAGAGTTTTTTTTTTTAATTTGTTTTAGTTGATGCACGATGATCATGCATTGAATGAGAATAAGTGTGTGAATCGTGATCTTGTTTGTTCCTCTGAGTGAGAAATTAGAAGGGAAAGTAATAAATGTAGAAAACTATAAATGGTTCGTTTTTTAATTTAAAAAATAAATACGGAATATTGATTAAAATTAATAATAATAATAAATAATAATATATATTTATGGTAAAACGGAATTATCAAATTTGGAAGTGAATAGCACGTAGTATCTCAACGGAAAGGGACTTATCCGGAAGTCACTGATTGTATTCCCTTTTTACCGACACTTGTTTCATTCATTTTGCGGCTCGGCGCGCTAGCGTTAACACAACAACGTGGCTCCATCTCAACTCAATATTCACATTTCACTATTGAGCATTAATAGTCTTCTCACAATAAATTTTGTTTTTTTTGACATGTAGTAAAAATGTTTTTTGTCCTTTTGATGCTTGACAAAAAAATGGATTTTTTATTGGAAAAATATTCTCTGTTTTTTCCTCTTTTTAAAAGAATATCTCATGTGCACTTGTCACATTTTTAAAAAGAACTCAGATAAAAAAAATTGTCACTTGTCATTTATTATCAAATATTAATTATTTTAATGATCGTTGACGTTAAATTTGGTAAGAAAAACTACGGTTCAGTCTATCACAATTGTGTCCGAGAGGAACTTAAAACAACTTAATATCAAAATTTACTTCTGAATTGGATTAGTCGGTCTAATGAGCGGAACACTAGTGGTAAAAACTAAAAAAAAATTGAATTGTTTGTTTCGATTTTAATTTAACAAATTTTTTTTGAAGTTTTATTTGCTTCAAATATTGTGTGTATTCTTCCGAATTTATTATTTGTAAATGACATTTACTTGAATTAAAATATATAGTTGTTGTATATATTTTGTCATTAGTCTCAAATTTCATGAATGTGATGTATTGTAACTGATCTTGTTCGACCAACTGAATGCACCATCGGATACGGTTGTTGAAATAGAGGGAGTTGTACCTACAGAGATTCTGGCGCTCAAGTCAATGAACTGTGTGATAAGCAAGTACAATGTTAAAATGATAGATATTTGTGTCATTGTGAGAATGATAAGTATATATAGACTCCAGCACTGAATCAAGACTATTGATTAGGGGATGAGAATCTGCATCGCTCATCAATGACTGTCAGAATCTAGCTGAAAAGACATGATGAGCAGTAAAGGCTCATCATTTCGTTGTTGTGTGTTACGGTTTGAAGATTGTTGGACGTTGACTGGAAACGGCGTAGTGGGCCGTTGGTAATGGGCTTGCTCACAGTTGGGTCTGCTTGACACTAGAGTTGAATGGGTCTGATCAACATTAAATCCTTAACAGTAACATTTACCCTCTGTTGAGATTAAGGAATTTCATAAGGGACGTCAAAGTTTTGGCCTCAAATTTACAACACTATGTTTTGATAGTATTGATTGTCTATTTTGGACGTTGTACGAGCCTTATGTAGTTATGTTTTATCTTCTATAAAAAATGTCTCATTGAATTGAGAAATGCATGTATTAAACTATTAATACTACTAGACTACTATTCGTCTTTATGTAAAAAATAAAAAGACTACTAAACTAGTAATTGGCAAACGGCTTTGCTAGTTCATGAGTTTTGTAGCCAGCTGCATGTCTCACTCACTATCACTACTAGCCTGGCCCCAATCCCATAAAAGCTTATTCAATAATTTAAAAGTGAATCAATCTTTCTTTCCCACTTCTACATCATGGACGGTGCTTAAGTCGTGGCGTTGTCGAAGATCATAGTAGTGGTACTATGTAGTTTTCCAATTAATTTTCTCTCCATTTTTTTGCTTTTTTTAACATATCTGCGCATGATTTTGTTTATTGTTTATATCCAATCCAATCCAAGTGATTAATTATTCTAATAGTACTATACTAATAATGAATAATGAATTCCTTGTACACAAATAAAATAATGAATTCTGTGACGTTTGTAGCCGTGGCCTATTCAATTTTTGGCTAATAAATAAAAAATATTGTATGTACAGTTTACATTTCATGAAACATGCTTTTTGTATGCATAGTTTGCACTTCATGAAGCATGCTTTCTTTCATTATATACTAATTTTTAGAATTATTATATGATCTACTCTTATAGGAGTAAAATATAGAATCATTTTATTAGATGTATAATTAATTTTGAAAAGTTAATTTTTGATTGCATGAATGCATAAATTTTTAACTGCCCTGAATTCCATCCGTTTTTTAGAACCATGTTAACATGTCTCTAATTTTTACAATATAACTTTCAAAATCCCTTTCCAATGTTACATTGATAATATTTTTCTAGCTTAAACATCATTTTCGTCTTTGTATGTACGTAAAATTTTGGTTTTAGTTTTTGTATCGATTTTTGTTTTAAATAAATTTCTGAATCAATCAAACTTTTTGCTTTTGGTCCCTAAAGCTAAAATCCGCAAGTTTCCTGCAGCTTTACCTACAATTTTTTCTGCGGATTTTTGTTTTACGGATTAAAATGAAAAAGTTTAGTTGATTCAGAGACTTATTTAGAAAAAAATCGATACTAAGACGAAAATGATGTTTAAGCCTATTTTCCTTACCATTATTGTTCTTTTTATGGTAAACCAAAGGTATATTCCGCGCTACAACTGTCGAGACTAATTCATTCGAAATAACTGAGATCTATTTATAGAGTTGATATCTCCTAACAAATATTTCTCCATATGCATCAACTAGGGATCGAACTCAATCACAAATTATTAAAGGACCTAAATATTTATCATTTATATCACACTATATTGGATTTTATTGTTCTCTTTTATTACAAGTATTTATATTATCGGATTAGATTAGTGATCCAAACTCCAAAGGCAAGGCACTTTTCATAAAAAATAAAATATTCTTTTCAGGTGCTTGGAAAAATCTGCCTAATGGAAAATAAAAACGGTGTTTGGTGGAGAGTCACGTATGTAATCACAATTAAATAAAGTGAATCAATACAAGCACCACATATTTATTATCTTTTTTCTTTTTTGTTGTTAGGTAGTTTAGTATCTAAAAATTTATTTATTAAAGATGAATAAGTGAGTATACTGGGTTCGAATCTTAGTTTTTATACAAATGTGCAATGTCCTTTACCAATTGAGCTAAACTCATGAGCACCCACATATCTAATATCTATTCTTATTACTTATTAGCGCACATAATTTGATTCAGATGGAAAAAAAATTTGGTACATCAGAATATAAATACTTTCATCAAGATTTAAATTCTGGATCTCTTCCTATCTAATCTATGTATCTCAATTTTTACCATTGAGTTATTCTCAATGTCGGTTCTGACTTTTTAGAAGTCTAAGATAAAATAAAAGTGGACCTTAAATAAAAAATTTAATTTTTTAATATCATATATCTATCATAAAAAAAACAACATAAAAAATATTGTGAACCCACAACATTTCCCATCACAACCAAAATTCTTACAATTGTACCAATTGCTAAAATTTATTATAATCTTTTTTTTTATAAACTATATATATATATATATATATATATATATATAAAAGAAGATTGAAGTACAAAAAGAGGGGGGACTATACCAAAACCCTCAAAACAAACTAGCAAAACCTATAAGAAGGAAGTCCTAGTCTATTTCTAGATAAGTCTTCTCTAATGACCATTGGAGCTATATCCCACCACGTGAAATCATTTAGAGATAGTCCTAAAGAAGCAAGCTTATCAGCGCAGTGATTTCCTTCCCTATAAATGTGAGAGATGATGAAATTCATATCTTTGGTCTTGGAGATGCAATTCAACCATCTGTGCTTCAACTGCCATGGTATGATGTGAGGTGACTTGAATGCTAAGGTAACTAGCCTAGAGTCACATTCAATCCATAAATTGGTCCAAGTCTTAGTGGTAGCACACTCAATAGCCAACATCACTCCCATAATTTCGGAAACCAAAGCATTTGCAATACCTAGATTCTGAGCAAAGCAACCAATAATCTCACCTTTGTGATTTCTGAAAATACCTGAACAAGCAACTAGACCGGGGTTTCCTTTGGAAGCACCATCAGTGTTGCACTTGATCCAGCCTTGCAATGGAGTACACCACAAAACTTCAATTATCCTGGGAGCTCTAGAGTGGTGAATGTTGACTTTAAAAAACTTCAAAATCTCAAAATCAGAAATAGAATTGCTACTAGTAAGCTTGGTTAAGTTACCAGCCAAAGACACATTAGCAAAGATCAAAGATAAGGTGGAATTCAAATTAGGCTTAATGTTCTTGAATCTAAGATCATTTCTGCACATCCATATGGCATTAAGAATAAAGATGACAGCAGCAGTTATAACAGTTGTGCATTGAAGGTTCCAACTTCTATCAACAATACTCCATAGAGTAGCCACAAATGATAATAAGTCAATGCTCAAGTTGATGATGGAGGATAACCAATACCAAAGAGCCATTGAGAAAGGGCATTGAAGGAACAAATGTGTAGAGGTTTCAGAATGTTTGTTACATAGACTACACATTGAAGGAAAGTAAAAACCTCTAGAAGATAACAAATCATCAGTTGGAATTTTGTTATGAAAGAGTCTCCACACCATAAAAGATTTAGATGGGGGAATAGAAGCATTCCAAAGGGACTTTGCCCAACTCATCTTATTGCCAGCAGAGGCAAAGAAGAGAAAAGCATCTTTGAGAGAAAGCTCACCAGAAGATGTGTTTTTCCAGATAAAAGTATATTTTGTGTCCTCTAAAGGAATATAACATTGGTTTAAATGAGTCATAAGACTTGGAATTTTAAGCTGCAGCTCCATAGGGATATGCCATTGGTGATTTAGAATGTAATCAGAAACAGTGTAATTCAAGTGTTGATGCAGATTTTGAGGAATATGAAACAAGTTAACTAAAGAGTCACCGCTCCAGTTATGCAACCAGAAGTTTATACTTTTACCATTGCCAAGAGACCAACAAGTATTGTCCATTAAAGTTCTAACTTGGTTTTTAATTCCACTCCAAATGGAAGAATAAATGTGATGTGTGATGAAACCATGACGCCTAACCACTCTATTTCTCAAAAGCACTGCCCAATGATTATTAGAAACATTAAGCTCCCATAAGAGCTTGAGATTAGACGCTTGATTTAGAGCTGAAAGTGACCTGATCCCCAAACCTCCCTCAGACAAAGGTTTGCAAACATTGTGCCAAGAGACAATTACCAATTTTTTAGAATGAAGGTCCCCGCTCCATATGAAGTTTCTCATATACTTCTCCAATTCTTTGATTAGAGAAACCGGCCAAGAATAAATGGTAATGGAATAAACCATCATGCTTTGAATCACACTCTTAACTAACTGAATTCTGCCTGCATAGGATAATAAAGATGATTTCCAAGAAGCTAACTTTAGTTTTATCTTATCCACCACTGGTTGGAAATGCAAAGCTTTAGGTTTCCCCTTGAAGATAGGTACACCTAAGTAGATGAATAAAATTTATTATAATCATGTACATATAGTATTTAATTTTTATTTTAATAATTGAGTCACAAAATAATATTGAGGCCCCAAATTTTTAAGACCTGAGGCCGTAGGCCAGCTTGCCCAATCTTTGGCTGCCTTGGCTATTCTACAGGGACATTAAGATGGGAAGCCGTCAAACTCTAACATTTTGTTTGAAGTGAATATAATCTTAAACAAGAGGAAGAAAAGTATAAAATGAGGGGACATAAAGATTAATTTTTCAAATGATTTTGTTTTTCGATAAATACTTTTGAAAATATTTACATTTTTTTTGTCGAGACTAGGGTATCCACCGCCGAACGCAGTGACTAATTCCTCGTTAAATTGGAGGCACCTCGATGGGTGGGATAGCTGGCCCAATAATTTAAAGTTGTTCCATAACTAAGGTGAAGATCGAGGATGAGCCCCAACCGTTCAACCACACCCCTTTTAAAAATATTTACTTTGAATTTGATTGAGTAAGCTACCAGTAACCTATCATTTTTATTTGTTATTTTTTTTAAAATCACTAATTGAAATTGAAGATACGAGATCATCTCAATTCGGGTCTACTCTAATAGGAGTAATATTTTCTCTATCTTTCTTTTATAGATTAAACAATATCTAATTTGAATAATACTGGCCTATCAATATCAACTAAGATAATTTTGAATGAGCTATATGTGAGATTAATTTATAAAAAATTCTTATTTTACCCCACATATTTCAAAAAAATTCAAAATTTGTCCAAATTACACTTGCACGTTAAGAATGTGTAAATTTCACGTATCTTGTGATTTTTTTTGTACATAGACGACATGACAAAAAACACCAATAAACTTACATATACAAGTGAAGTGAGCGGAGTTCGAATTCAAGTCATGAACGTCCGGTCTAACAATTTCGGCATTTTCTGCCAATTGAGCAAGGATTTTTAGACCGTATCCTATGATTTTAAACTCACTTTAAAATAAAAATAAATTTTTTATTTATTTTGGTCGAGATTAAGATATTCACTGCTGAACAATGATTAATATCTCATTAGATTGGAGGTACTTGAAAGGGGTGAAATAGATACCCAAAAATTTAAAGCTACTCCAATACAAAGTGAAAATGAAACACTCAACGCATGATTAATGAAAGATGAGCTAAACCATTCAACCATACCTTCTAAATAAAAAAAATAAAAAAAGTGACTATAGAAAAAGAGATTTTACTGTCAAATAAAAGAAAAAAAGAAAAAGAGATTTAATTAGTAAGTGTAAAAAGGTTAGAGAAACCATGAACATCGAGAAGCTTCTAAAACCCTTCTATTCATTTCACTCACACTTTCTTCCAACCATGCACCGTTTTCCACGGCGGTCTTCCTCCCTCTCCAACATACTCCTCCGCTACAATGGCGCTCTTCGCCGGGTCACACTTTCCTCTGCCTCTGTATGAATCCATTTTTCATCGCCTATATTTCTGCATTTTCTTCTTTCATAACCGTTTCAACACTAATGTGCTTAGTTTAATAATTTTTTTTTGTGCAAGTATTTTGTTTCTTGTAGTAGTTTTTTTGTTTTGTTTTGGTAAATAGCACCCGGTAGTAGTTTTTTTTTGGGTACTAACGCTTATTGTTAGATAATGTGTTAATAATGGGTCATTTGTTAATTATTGGGCTTAAGATAGTTTAACCTTTTATGTTTACTGTAAATTTTAAGAGTAAGTGAGTAACTATTGTACTAATTTTTGTCAAAAAAAAACTATTGTACTAATTAATTACTTTAATAAACTATAGTTATTCTATGAAACCTTAGCCACCTCTTTTTTTGTTGTTGTTGTTGTTGTTATGTGTGCCTATGATCAAGCAGAGGATCGAACCCAGAACCTCGTACAAACCTAGCTAGCCACATCTTTTTGTTTGTCTTTGATTATCTTACTGTTAACAGTTATGTCTTTCTTTACATTGAATCCATTTTCATTGATCGATTGATTGCTACTGCCTGTAATGCTGATAATATTCTTGGTTTTTTGTTTTGTTTTGTGAGCAGGTGGGTGAGAAGAATGACATCAATTCCAGATGTTATTCGTCTCTGTTAAGCTCTCACAAATCCAGCGCTCAGCTGAATTGGAAAAGGGACGTGTTTTTGGGTAAACGATATGAATCCAGTGCTACTGAATCTGCTGCTTCCGGTTCCCCATCAGCTCAAAG
The DNA here is from genome assembly GCA_951804385.1 of Trifolium dubium. Lineage (NCBI taxonomy): Eukaryota > Viridiplantae > Streptophyta > Magnoliopsida > Fabales > Fabaceae > Trifolium > Trifolium dubium. The sequence goes on along the minus strand of OX638064.1, from coordinate 47,706,756 downwards.
ATTCGATTACCGACCTGAGGTATGCATTGTATGGTCATATTTGTATATGTTTGCGTCAATGCCATGATATGTGTAAATGCAATGAACATGATTATGATTATATTTATGGATAATGTGCATCATTGGCAGGAACGCCGTCTCATTGATCTCATCAGTTCATACAGTTACAAGGATTTGTTTATTAGAGAGCTTATCAGGTATTTTCTGTTACTATTGCGAATGTTGGTTGCTTATTTCTTGTCTTGAAACCTTTCTAGTTAGGCATGTGATCCCATCCCATGTAGAAGAATAATGTTGTTCGATAAAGCATAGTGTATGATATGTGTCAGTTGAAACTACAAATTTCAACACTTTCTATGCTATTGTTATGGAATTTATTTACCTACATTCATGCTTATAGCTTAAATTGCCTTGCAGAAATTTTGAGTAGCTACTTCAAGAAAAATATTTCTCTTTAAACATAGTAGAGTAGCCTATGTCTCTAGTCTTGATTGGTGTTATATATTCATGCACTGTTCAATCTTTCAATCTATGCATTTCTTTTCTGTTACAGAAATGCGAGTGATGCCTTGGATAAGCTGCAAGTTCCGAGTGTTTCAAAACCGGTACTGTTGGATAATATTCTTTGTCATATCCTCATTAAAACTGATAAAGATAATGGGATTATCACTATAACGTAAGATAAATAGCTTTTTTTTTTTTTTTTTTTTTTTATTTTCAAAATTCAGTTGTTACTTCTTTTTTTGTTTTATGCAGAGATACGGGCATAGGTATGACTAGAAAAGAACTAATTGATTGCCTTGGAACTATTGCTCAAAGTAGAACTGAAAAGCTTATGAAGGCTATACAGGTCTACCTCTCTCTGAAGGATGCTTTAGATTATATTATCTTTATTACATTTTTCAGCTATGTGTTTATGTGCTTACAAGGTGTATGTATCATTTAAAAGGATAGCTTAGATGCTGGTGACAGCAACTTAATTGGTCCATTTGGCGTAGGATTTTTTTCCGCCTTTCTGGTTTCTGATCGGGTATGCATTTTAGCAACACTAAAAATGTGATACTCTATTTTTCAAAAAATCTGGTACTTATATTATTACTTTTTTGCTTGAAGGTGGTTGTCTCAACTAAGAGTCCAAAATCTGATAAACGATATGTTTGGGAAGGAGAGGCGAAAGGTAACTCATATACCATATATGAGGAGCCTAGTCCCGAGGAGCTGATTCCTAGAGGAACTCGCATTACACTGTATCTTAAGGTATGTTGATACTTGATAGTCTCCATGTTCGATCTTCAAGAAAATTATTTAGTTTCTTTATTCAGAAGCTTACAAATGTGTGTGCATTTTACCCATTACAGAAGGACAACAAAGGGTTTGCGCATCCTGAGCATATTGAAAAGCTTGTGAGAAACTACTGTCAATTTGTCCCATTCCCGGTATACATTTGGAAGGAAGAGGAATGGTCCTATGAAGTATGGCTATAAGCTTCCGATCTTTTAATTTCAATGACATTATCCTATTATTTGTCTTTGGTCAATTTTCTCCCGTCATTCCCCCTAAAGAAAGCAGATGTATAATAGACATTTTGACTTTTTTGTTATTATTTATTTGGCATCTTTTTGGGTGGAGGCTGATGAGGATCCAGCTGAAGTCAAAAAGGACGAACAAGATGAAAAGATTGAGGTAACGTTCTGATTGTTTTGTATATACACTGGATTGATTACTTGTGAGTGTGAATCTATGACTGTTTAGGTGTCTCTTATTTACTCACTTATTTATGTCTCTGACACGTGTTTGTGGCAGAAGAAGAGGATACCTTTGTCTTTCAAGTACTGGGAGGCCATTAATGTGTGCCAACCTCTTTGGGTGAGTTTTATGATTTCCAATTGAATGATTGTGCTTAATTAGAATTTTATTACTTGAATGAAGATTTAGACATTACTCTATTTGCACAGCTTCGTAATCCTAAAGAAGTCACTAAGGAGGATTACAATAAGTTTTACAAGAATTTTTTCAAGGATCACCGGGAGCCATTGACATCATCACACTTTGTCACAGAGGTAACATTTTATTTTTAGTCTCAAAAATGTTTTTGTTCTGTCAATGGATACTGGTGCTATTTCAGAATTCAGCTTTAAAATTAGCTTGGTACCCTCAATTTTTCTCTGAAAAAGATTCATAATCCTAATTTGACAGCTAACGTTTCGGTTTTGGTATTGCAGGGCGAGGTAGAATTTAGGTCTGTACTTTATGTTCCTGCCTTTGCTCCCTCAAAGAAGGATGACGAAATTTATCCCAAGATGAACAATATTTTACTTTGTAATAAGAAACTGATGTTGCCAGTTGACTTTGATGGAGAACTGGTATAAGCACTTAGCGACTACCGTCTTGAGTAACTGGATTTTTTCTCATAAGTTTATCCTGTGCTAATGTGTTATTTCACTTATTTGCTTGAACAGGTCCCCAGATGCCTAAGTTTTGTCAAAGGCGTGGTGGAGTCAAATCACCAACTACTCAACGAGTCACTTGAAATTCTTCAAGACAGTCGCATAGTAAGTAGATAGGGGCACACATCCACTTAAAGTTTAGACCTGAACTTTTTGTGAGAATTGAGATACATGTATAAAATTCCTTGCGAGTTTCAACTTTAATAATTTTGTTCTATATGGTGCTTGAAGGTGCGGATTGTGAGGAAGTGCTTGGTCAGAAAGGTTTTCGACATGATTCGGGATATATCCATGAGTGATAACAAAGAGGTAAGTTCTAATTTAGAAAATTTGTAGTTATGCAGTTTGATGTTTTGGTTTTACTAAGTTACTGTAAGGGACTGGGATAAGTTATTGTGGCTTAATCTTGGATACTGTAACATATATACTTCTTGCTCAGTTGTCTTACAAATCTTATATAACTGCTTGTATAGAAAGAACTGCATGTTTTGTGATAGTATTTTACCAGTTGCTATCATCTGTTTGCAGGACTATGAGAGGTTCTGGGAGAACTTTGGCAAACACTTGAAATTGGGTTGCGTGGAAGACCTTGAGAATCACAAACGAATTGCTCCATTGCTTCGGTTTTTCTCGTCCCAAAGTCAGGAAAAATTGATCAGCTTGGATGAATATGTTGAGAACATGAAACCTGATCAAAAGGATATTTATTACATTGCTGCTGATAGTGTGTCTAGTGCAAATAACACGCCTTTCTTGGAGAAACTTGCAGAGAAAGATCTTGAAGTATAAGCTTATCTTTATTGAAGTTTACATCTTTATCTATTGGCTTACTTATTTTTGATAACTTGTTTATATTTGCGCTTTTGTAATGTAATATTTCAGGTCCTGTTTTTTGTGGATCCAATAGACAAGGTTGCAATTCAAAACCTTAAATCATACAAGGAAAAGAATTTTGTTGACATATTAGCAAATAGCAAGGAAGACTTGGATCTAGGTTTGCTTCTTTCTTTTTTATGCTTACTTTTGATGATTTATTTTGGATTTACGCAAATAGTAGACACACGTCTATCTTAGTCAAGGGTATTAGCATTTCATTGATCAAATGTTTGTTCTCTCTCCTTTGAGTTTTGATAGTTATGAAATTCATGGTTTGTTTAATTTTATTTTATTGTTTCTGAAGGCGATAAGAGTGAAGAAAGGGTGAAGGAAGCTGTAGAAGCTATAAAAGTTGCACTAATTGAACCCACTGACGCTGGTGGTCAGAAGTAAGAGGACTGTCATGGAGTTTTTTTTTTGTTTTTTGATCCTTCTTTCTATGCTGCTTAGCGGAATTACGTCGAATATTGGCGGTAGTATCATCTCTATAATTCTGTTTACATATTCTAACTGCTGCAAAATCTGGTTTCTAGGATAGCATTGTACAGATAACCGGATGAACATTTAGTATATTGCCAAATATTTTTTGTGTAGATTTAATGCCATGTCTTAAAGCTGTCTCATTCATCCTTTTGTGTTATATATGTGCTGAAATCTCATGTCTTCATTTGTATGTTGAGACAAATGTAAATATGGAACCAAATAGGACGTGGTTGAAACATCCTTTATAGCAATATTTAATATATTTTATTTGACATTTTAGTAGTTTTTTTTTACAACTTTTAAACATTCCTGCACAATTTTTTCATGCATTTTTCATTTACATTCTTTTCTCATCTCTTTTATAACGGTCTAATACCGTCACTAAGGTTTTGAAATGTATAAGTTTTCAGTATATATTTTTGAAAATACATTACGATAGTAACTCTTCAAAACTGCTATTGTATGACCTTTTTATTTTATTTTATCACATTATGTGTTTTATTTCACTCTCTTTTAATCATTTGATGCAAAGGTTAAGGTGAATTTTGGATTTCTTTTATGGCACAATCTAGGGCTGGAGTGATTATAATGGGCAGTTGCTCATTGGATACCAAGAAATGAAATGAACTGCTAATACCTAATAGGTAGAACAAATATTTTAACAACTCAGTAATTAATAAAAGTTAAAAATATTATCTTAATGAGTAATTAATTTTCAAAACACTTTAATTTTAAAAATATAGAATATATTAATTTATAAAAAATCATTTTACAAAAAATAATATATGTAACTTTGTTATGTAAGGTTAACTTTACAAAAAGAAAACAACTACCTCATAATATATATGGGTATTGTAGCATCATTGTCATGTGGTAGAATTCTTTTGTTCAAACTTCAAATCTTTGGTGTTTTGCATATAATGTCGTTGGAAGCTTAGAGCCGACAAGGATTAGAGCTGACAGGAAACCACCAAAATTTTTAAGGTGGCAGCGCGGTTATATAACAAGCCAGTCGCGAAGGAGATCAAGAAATCGGATTTTTTTGCCACAATCTCTACCTCTTGAATGGATTTTTTGAATGCAAAATCGGATGGAGCGAAGAAATCGGATGGAAACCCAACACTGATGTTCAAACCTCATTCATGATTCAACAATAAAGGGATACTACTTTTTTATTGATATCAATGTGAGAGCATTTACTTTGTTTAATTTTTGTTTTTTTGTGAGTGGATGAGTTTTTGAAATGTCTTACTGTCTACTTTGCTTTTTAGTAGTATTTCTTATATCGAGTGCATTTACTTTGATTATGTGTGCAGATTGAGTTTATTGATTTTGTTTGTTTGGACTTTAGAATTTACAACTACTATTTTTTTGTGATCTTATTGCTTCTTAATTTATTTGATTCATTTGCTTACATTGTGTTGTATGTAATCAACCCCATTGAGTTAGGTAAAAATATTATGTGTGAAGGCATGGCAACGGTGCGGGGCGGGGGCGGGTTTAAACAATACCACCCCCGCCCCCGCCTCCCTCTATCATCCCCGCCCCTGCCCCCAAATATAGTCGGGGGTAATATTTCAACACCCACCCCCGCCCCCAACAGAGAACGGGTTTCCCCGCCCCGCCCCCGCACCCACCCGCATAAATTACAATAAAAAAATTACTTTTTCATTTTATTTTTTGAAAAATATTATAGTTCAAAATGATTTTTTTAAAGAAGATAAATAAATGAATAAACATAGTATAACATAAAAAATATTATATTTAGTTTACTACATTTAAGAAGGACTAATATGCAATAATATTGTTAAATATAAGGGAAATATATTAATTTTAATTGGACAAAACGGGGGCGGGTGGAAGGTCATACCGCCCCCGCCCCCACACCCGTATTCTAAATTCGGGTTTTCCCCGCACCCGCTCCCACACCCAGTCGAAACGGCTTTTCCCCGCTAAGTTCGGGGTGGGGGCGGGTGGGTGTGGGTGGGTCTGGGTCTTGTTGTCATGCCTATGTGTGATTACAAGGTCTCATTTACAACTAGTATTTTACATCATTGAATTCTTATTAGCAATATGAGCAAATGTGCTGCATCTTTGAATTTCCATGATTAATTCATCCAAATACAACTACACAATGAAACCAAGTCCAATACATTGGTTCCAATCCAACCATATGTTGAATGAAACAAGACAAACTTGTGACTTTGGTCAATTGCATACCCATATCCCAATTTTTTCCCTTTCAATGAAATGAAACCATAACAAATCATAAAGCAAATAAATTTGTCTCATTACTCACTTTCCAATTCATTCCATTTTAGTGAAAGTTTGCTAGAATATTTATGCTACTTAATTAGTACTCATTATGATTCAAACATTTTCCCACCTACTTACAAACTTGTTCTTCTTGATCAAACCCTTACCACGAATATCATTATTACATCTTCTCCCAACATAAACAAAAATACTAGCTTTGTTTTTAACTAAGTTTCTTCTTGAATCATCATGTTATTTCAACATTACCCCGAATTTCATAGGATAATATTGCAAGATAAGAAACTTGTAAGCATATATTTTATATATTTACATTTTGTTTCATATTTATATATTTTTGTTGCAGAGAATTCCCAAGCAATATGTGGAGAAATATTGGAAAGGAATATCAAACCCAATATTTCTTAGATTCCCAAATGGTGTTCAACAAGAAATGTTTTGGGTGGAGAGTAATAGTGATATTTTGTTTCAAAAAAATTGGAATCCATTTGCAAAGTCTCTCAAATATGGATATCTCTTAAGTTTCAAATACATATTACTCTTAAGATCTATATTTGAGAGACTTTGCAAATGGATTCCAATTTTTGTTACATATCACTTAAGTTTCAAGGTATTACTCCTAAGTTTCAAGGTATTACTCCTAAGTTTATTTTTTTAGATTAAGTGTTGTTTGTTACATTGTTCTTAGAAAAAAGAAAAACCCTTTGAAGTTTATGATTGGTTTATTGCAGTTTTTTGTTTTATGTACTTGTATATGTACATGTTGTGTTTTAGTTAAATTATATTTTTAGTCATTTCAAGTTAATTTTTTATTTTATTTTCATCTCTTAACTTTATTGTGTTTCATTTTAGTCGGTTAAATTATAAATAATATACAATTTGATTCTTAATTTTTATTTTATTTTATAACAGTATCTTAAGTTATGAATGTTGAACATTTAAATTCTTTAAATTACGAGCTTTAGACAATTTAGTTCTTATGTTGTTTGTTTTTAATTTTATTTGTATATGTTTGAGTAATTCTTTAAATATATTCTCTTGTTCCTCTATTTTTATTTATATCAATTATATTTTTCATTAAAAAAATTAAACAACTGTATTTTAATTGTAGAAAGGAGGGGAATTACTGTACTCTTTTTTTTTCTCAAGAAAATAACCACTTTTGTCACAATAGAGAGGAAAAACTATAACTTCTATGTACTTAACTTATTTATTTATATATAATAATAAGCATCTAAATATTATGAAATCTTGTTCTTTGATGAGATGATTTTAACGATTTTGTCTTCTTTTTATGTTGAAGAATAAGATTGTCCATTTGATGAGAATATGTATAATTTTTATAGGTGTGAATAGGAAAGCCAATGACAACAATCCATTTTTTAAACTCACATTGACACGAACTTATGCCAAAGGCTACTTATTTGTAAGTTTACTATTGGAAATTTCTACTAATTAATTTTGAATTTATATAATATCAATCTCTAATAAGCCATTTATTGAAACAGAGGATTCCAACTACATTTTCAAGAAAATATTTGAAAGAATTTGATGGAATTGCGATGTTGAAGGTTGATGATCATGATGAGGACAAGACATGGAAGGTGATCGTGAAATATGATTCTGTTCGTAGAAATTCCATTATGAATAGTGGTTGGAAAATATTTGTCAAGGAAAATAACTTGCAAATTGATGATGTTTGTAATTTTGAGTTGATTGATAAGAAACAACTTGTGTTTAATGTTTCATTTAGAAGAAAGAACCAATGAATTAGTTGTGTTAATTTTTATGCTTTGTTATTGTAAGCATTCATTTCATATGAACTTTAATCTAATGTAATGTTTAATTTGTTATTGTTTTTAACCATTTTTTTATTATTCAAGTATCATCTCTATGTGATTCTCTCCATGCATATTCTTTCAATTCTACATGATACGAGATTATAAGTGATCTTACCTGATCAGAAAAATGACGACCACCTCTGTTCCGCCGTAAGCCTGCTGAAGGAGGAGATGGGGGGGTTGTACCTGCAGGGACTCCGACGCTCAAGTCAGTGAGAGTAGGAGCAGCGAGTACAAGTTAGAAGAATAGATACCTGAACCATTGTGAGGAATGGCATATATATACCCCCAGCGCTGGGCCAAGGCCATTAATGAGGAGGCAAAGGATCCGTCCCTGCCATTAATGGCTGTCGGGATTCTGACTTGCTGTCATAATGGGCAGTGAATGCTCATTATCCCGATGTCGTCCGTTACGATAGTGTGTAACGGTGTGAAGTGTTTGGATGCGCTGTGTCGAGCGCTCAAGGGCTCGAGGGTTTAGCGCGTATGCCCGTTATGGCGAGTAACTCCCAGTTGGGAAACTCGCGAGGCTTTGCTTGCGATCTTCACATATATAGTCGAGCATAGGGGCTGGAGCGATGCCCGGTCCAGTCCAGAACAGAAGCCCCCCAAGTCGTCATTCTCAAGTTTGAGAGTGTCGAGTTTGAAGTCGAGGGTATTCTCTGTAAAGGGATGCTCGCATGCTTGGGACGTTTCGTTTGAATGTCGAGGATACGTTCACGCTCGTGTGAGATTTTTTGATAGTATTTACGCGTCATTATGTCGAAGATCTTGTTTCCTATAACATCACGTTTTTCCAAATTCGTTGCTCTCGATCGTTGCGAGATTTTGGTGACGTGCGTCGATTTCGGATGGATAGACGTGACGTTTTGACGTCCACTTTTTCTGATTTTCGCCACGTGTCGCTTGTGATCTGACGCACTCAAGCGCCTTTCTGTTTTTTCGCGCCTTTTGAGGCGCGTGGATGCGCGTGGGACAGTCATGTCTTTTCGTTTCAGGCGCGTGTGGCGTAACTGCCAACCTTTGGGCTTTCCCACTCAAATTCAAACCGCTATAAATAGGGGTTGAGTGGGTTTTCATTCGGTTTTCCAACTTCTCTCAACCCTTTCTTCTTCCTTTCGTCCCAAAAGCCCCTTTGCTTCTTAGATTTCCATAGCTTTCTCACGGATTTGCTCTCCAGGCGCCTATTTTCTTTCAAGTTTCGTCAACTTCTACTGGTAAGTTTGTATGATCCTCTTTGATCTTTTTAGATTTTTATCGTGTGTTGTAAGTTGCGGGTTTCTCTTTTCAAACTAGTGTATGATTCTCTTGTGCTCCTGTTGTTTACATGTCTTTCGCGCTTGTGTTTATGTTAGGACCTATAAACAGTTGAGGTATTTGGAAACTCTAGGTTAGGAGATTGGAGGCTTTGCTTCTTTTCTGATTTTTCTGATTTTCTGCCTTCCATTGTGATGAATATCATAAGTTTTTGGGTTTAGGGGGAAGAACGCGTCGAATTGAGTGAAGGGAATTACGAGCGTTAGCGGCTCGTTTTCTGTCGCTGTGTATACGTTCGACAGATTCTAGGTTTAGGGTTTTGCGCTTTATTGCTCGCGTTTCTTTCAAAATGCTCGCCAACTTGTTAGGCTAGGGCTTTCTGTTCGCATTTACGATTGCTCGCGGATATTCGGGAAACCCTAGGATTTTTCATTTAGCGTTTCCTCGCTGTACTTTATGCTCGACACGTCCCTATTCTCGGGGAACGCCTCCTTATGCCCCTTTACTTGCAGTGCGGGGGTGCTTGTTTGGCTGTCGAATTTATAGTCTTTTTGTTCGACTTTCAGGTTCTAATGTCGAGCAGTGAGCGCACAAATTCCGACCGTCGAGGCGTCGAACATGATGCCGATAGTGTCGAGCACATGGTCGATGTTGAAGATGGGAACCCCGGACATGTTGAAGGCGAGCAACCAGACAATCAGAGAGTTCCCTTTTACTTGAGGGATTATTCCTGGGTGGCTGAGGAACCTAGGACGTTGGTCTCTGACTATGCTGAGGACGATCCGCAGAATCCCACCTGTTTTCGGGAAATCGCGTCCGGCGAGCATACTGACGAGTGGGGAATCTTTCTACCCTCTCCTCGTCACACCATATGCATGGAGTTCCCAAAGTGGCGGGTGCCCATGTATGAAATTTGCTTCGCGAAGATGGGCTATAGGATGCCCTTCACTGATTTCCAGAAGGCTGTCTTTCGGCATGTCGTCCTCGCCCCCTCCCAGATCCATCCGAACTCGATGGCGTTCATTCGTGCCTTTGAGCTTGTCGCGGAGTATTTAGAATTTACTCCCACGGTTCCTCTGTTTTTCCATGCTTTTAGTGTTCAGAGAGCCGCGAGGAAGGTCGGGGGCTGTAGCTGGGTTTCCTTTAAACAAGGTGTCCGACTTTTCAACATGTTCCAAGATTCGGTGAGGGATTTTAAGGAGAAATTTTTTCTCGTGAAGCCTGTGAAGGATCCAGGCTATTTTTCTATGTCTGAAGTTCGGAATTTAGTCGGGGAGGGTGGTGAACCATTAATCGATGAGGATGGTGAACCGCTGACGGAGGTGCACGATTTCTTCCCCTTTACGTGGATTCCGGACCACTACTCTGGTCGACCGGGGAGTTACTCGTTCTCTTGGGAGCAATTGGCGGCCGAGGAGCAGCGTGGTTATACGCTCCTGCGTGAGTATGTCGAGGGGTTTGAGCCCGCGTTTGTGATTGGCAAGGACAAAAATCCCATGTTCGATAGTAGGGGAAATCCTTTGCGTGAAGTTCGGTATATTGATACCAAGGCCCTTTTGTCTTGTTCGACAAAGGATGAAGCAATGAAATTGCTAAGTATGGAGTCGATTTCTCTATTTTGCTGTGTTCTGCTTTTCTGCTTGACTTTATTCGACTGCTATGTTATTATTTCACTTGCTGATCTTTCCCTTTGACTGTTTCAGGTAAGATGTCGGTTTTGCAGCAACGCTTGAAGAGGATGGCTACTTCTAAAGCTATCAAGGCGGATGAATCCGCCAAGCTGGTCCTCGAGAAGCAGAAGAATGCGCTCGACCTTGAAGGTCAAGCTAAATCAAGCATCCCTGCTAGGGAAAAAAGGCAGAGGTCCCCGTCCCACCGAGAGCCTGATGTCACCAAGAGAAACAAAACCTCTGGTCCGGGTGAAGGGACGAGCGATTCTCATGTTGAGGAGATCGTGTTGCCCGAATTGCTTCTCAAGCCTGGTCGTGTCGGAGTAAAGGTTGCCCCAGCAGACATTGCTGCAGTGAGGAGTATGGACACCGAGGATCGTCAGTCGAAGGTGGAGGATTTGACCCATTCCCTTGGTGGTGTCATGTCGATGCTTCAGATATTGAATGATCAGCTGTCGACTGCCGTTAAGGAGAGGAAAGAGTTCCAAGCCAAGGTAGCGACTTTAAAGGCGAAGTTAACCCAGGCTAAGAACGATTTCGAGGACTACAAAGAGAAGTATAAGGTGCAAGTGAATTTAGCAGGGGAGCTGGATGAGGCGAACCAGAAGGTCGAGGACCTGGAGAAGAAAATCGCTGGGCTTGAAGAGGAGAAAATCACTCTGCTGAAGGAGCTGGAGGAAGGGAAAGCTGCTGACCCTGAGGAACCCGTCGAGTACCGAGGTTCGAGCCGAGCTGAGCTCATAGCGAAGCTCCGAAAGCAAGACGAGGAGTTCATGGTGGGCATTGATGAAGCCTTCATCAATGCTGTCGATCAAATAAAATTGAAAAATCCCGGGGTCGAGCTAAATTTAAATGGGGTTAGCTCTACGAGGATCATCAAAGATGGCCAGTTGGTCGACATTCTAGATTATTCCCCCGAAAACCAGCCAGATCCTCAGCCAGATGCTCCCGACGAGGATGCCTCTTAATTTTGTAACGTACATTGGTGGCCTGCGTGCCTTTTTGTTGTAACACCATGACTTAATGCACTTTTATAATTTAATTTAGTAAGTCTTTTGTTCGTAAATCTTCCTCGTCATATTTTTTGTATGCGCTTTTATTATGGAAAATATCCCGAAATTACTTTGCTCGACGAACACTTGTCGCCGAGGAGTTAGCTAATGTTTTCGACGAACTTTGTTGTCGATTATTACTTCTCCTGGAGTGTGGGGAACTCCAAGGCTGCTCGGTTAATTCCTCCGAACGCAAACGAAGGAGGGTCGAGAAGTTATAGACCTACCCTCGTGACGATACATCCCATCGCAAGCTGGGTGTTCGCCAGAGATGCTGTACAAGATGAATCGCGGGGATTTACTTGTCACATATATTTTAAGGCAAATGCTCGCATCTAGGCATTTCCCCGTTGTACAAGTGTGCTCGACCGTTGTATTGGTCGTAGCTTCACCCTCGTTAAAGATACGATTTGTTCATTAACTTTAACTATAATAGTGTTTAAGCTTATCACCATTCCATGTCCTCGGTATTTCGCCCCCAGTGAGAGTTTCCAACTGATATGCTCCGCTCTCTGTTTTGGTTCGAATTCTGTAGGGCCCTTCCCAGTTTTGGGCCAGCTTTCCCTCGGTTGAATCCTTTTGATTGCGGCGAAGAACGAGGTCGCCAATTTCGAATGATCTTTTGATTACCTTCTTGTCATGGCGAAAAGCTATTTTCTGTTTCATTGTCGCCTCTCGTATGGCGGCCTTCGTACGGATTTCATCGACGAGGTCGAGTTCTTCTTGGAGGAGATCGTCGTTCATTTCCTCGTCGAACGGCGTTTCCGTTCTCCTCGACGGCTCTCCTATTTCAACGGGAATAACCGCCTCGGTGCCGTACGTTTGTCTGAAAGGAGTTTCGCCAGTGGTCGAATGGGGTGTCGTTCGATAAGCCCATAGGACATAGTAAAGCTCCTCGACCCACGAGCCTTTGGCGTCATCGAGTCTTCTTCGTAGTCCTCGCAAAATGACTCTATTGGCCGCCTCTGCTTGTCCGTTAGTTTGTGGATGTTCGACAGACGCGAAGTGTTGTTTTATGTTTAATTTTGTCATAAACTCCTGGAATTTTTTGTCCGTGAATTGTGTTCCATTGTCCGTGACAATCGCCCGCGGAATTCCAAATCGAGCCATTATGTTTCGCTTGAAGAAGCGCAACACATTTTGGGCTGTGATTTTGGCGAGGGGCTCTGCCTCGATCCATTTTGTGAAATAATCCACACCCACGATCAAATATTTGTTTTGCCCGGGGGCGAGGGGAAAAGGTCCGAGTAGGTCTAATCCCCATTGTGCAAAGGGCCACGGGGAAGATAGTGTCTTTAACTCACTCGGTGGAGCATGAAGCATATCTCCGTGTATTTGACACTTTGGACACTTTTTTACATGCTCCTTCGCGTCGTCTTGCATTGTCGGCCAATAGTAACCTGCCCTGAGGGCTTTTCTAGCGAGGGATCGTCCGCCTAAATGTTGGCCATTTAAGCCTTCGTGTATCTCGAGTAAGATGTATTCCACTTTACTTTCCTCGACGCATTTTAGGAGTGGGATTGAAAAACCTCTTCGATATAGTTTGTCATCGAGGATGGTATACATGCATGCTCTTTTTTTAATTTTCGCTGCCTCTTTTGGATCTGATGGTAGCTCACCCTTTGACAAGTAATTGTATACTGGGGACATCCAGCTGTTGGCTTCCTCTATATTGAGAACGTCGATTAAAGGTTTGTTTTTGTTAATGCTTGGTTTGGACAAAGATTCCTGAATGACGGATTTGTTGCCTCCCTTTTTCCTCTTGGTGCTCGCCAATTTCGAGAGTATATCTGCTCGACTATTGTGTTCGCGGGGAACATGTTGGACGTCGACGCTTTCGAAATGGGTTATCTTCTCTTTTATTATCGCCAGGTACTCGGTTAAATTCTCATCTTTCGCTTGATAAGCTCCCGTTACTTGGGAGGCCACCAGCTGGGAATCGGTGCAGATCTTGACTTTTCGGGCGTCAAGATCCTTTGCCAACCTCAGGCCGGCGAGAAAAGCCTCGTATTCTGCTTGGTTGTTTGTTGTTTTAAACGATAGTTCGAGCGATACTTCTATGAGTATGCCCTCGTCGTTTTCAAGGATGATTCCCGCGCCGCTTCCTTGGGAGTTTGAGGATCCGTCAACAAAAATCGTCCACTGAGATGAATTAGTGGTCGTCGAGGACATCTCAGCTATGAAATCCGCTAGTACTTGGGCTTTCAAAGCTTTTCGTCCCTCGAACCGAATGTCGAATTCAGATAATTCGAGTGACCATTTCAGCATTCTACCGGCCATGTCTGGTCGTCCGAGCAACGCTTTGATTGGTTGCTCTGTTCGGACTATGATAGTGTGTGCGAGGAAGTAAAGTCGAAGCCTCCGAGCCGCGATTACTACGGCTAGTGCTATTTTCTCTATTTGCTGATATCTTGTTTCGGGTCCTTGCAGTGCTTTGCTTGTGAAGTAGACAGGTTTCTGTCCTTCACTTGTTTCTCGAATGAGGACTGCACTCAAAGCTTCGTCCGATACGGCAAGATAGAGATATAGTTCTTCGCGTTGATCTGGCCTTGACAGGACCGGAGGTTCGGACAATGCCTTTTTTAGTTTTTGCAAGGCTTGCTCGCATTCGTCTGTCCATTCGAACTTCGACTCTTTTCTCAATAATTTGAATAAGGGTAGTGCGTGTTGCGCAGATTTTGCCACGAAACGTGATAGCGAGGTGAGCATGCCGTTCAGAATTTGTATTGATTTCTTCGAATCGGGGGTGGGCAACGCGGCGAATGCCCGACATTTGTCGGGATTTGCTTCTATTCCTCGTTCGGTTAGATAAAAACCGAGGAATTTCCCCGCCCGTACGCCGAAGGTACATTTTTCGGGATTTAGTCGCATGTTATATTTCCTCGCTTGGGAAAATACTTTATTGAGATGGCGAGTATGATCGACCTCCTCCTCGGATTTAACGATCATATCGTCCATGTAGACTTCGAGCATGTCTCCGATTTCGTCTTTGAAGACTTTGTTCATCATCCTTTGGTAGGTGGCGCCCGCATTTTTCAAGCCGAATGGCATTACGTTGTAGTAGTAATTGCCTGATTCGGTCATGAAGGCCGTGCTTGCTTTGTCGGAGGCGAACATTGGAATTTGATTATACCCTGAATATGCGTCCATAAAAGACAATAATTTAAAGCCTGAAGAATTATCAACTAATTTGTCTATGTTAGGCAATGGATAAGCATCTTTGGGACAAGCCCTATTGAGATCGGTATAGTCAACACACATGCGCCACTTTCCATTAGATTTCTTAACAAGTACAACATTTGACAGCCATGTTATGTATTTGGCCTCAGAAATAAAATTTGCCTCTAGGAGGTCTTTTACAGCTTTTTCTGCAGCCTCCGCTTTTTCGGGAGACTGCTTCCTACGACGCTGAACTACAGCACTAGCCTTTTCATCTATCGCCAACTCGTGGCAAGCAACATCTGGATCAATGCCCGGCATATCAGCTGCACTCCAAGCGAAGAGGTCTGCGTTCTGGCGGAGACATGCAATCAGTTGATTTTTTACCAAGTCGGGGAGGTCAGCGCCGATCTTCACCCCTTTCGCTGGATCTTCTCCGAAGGGAACAATTTCGAACTCGCCATCGGGAATGGGGCGAAGAGCAGTATTCTCATCGACACCTTGAAAGTTTTCGTTCAGACGAGTATCAAGGTCGATTGGATTGTTGATGGTGTTCACGGCTTCTGTCTTTGCGGGAGCTTTGTCCTTTTTTGGAGTCTTGACAGAGGCTTGGTTTCGGGCAGCAGCCTCGAAACAACGGCGAGCAGCATCAATATCACCGTTCACAGTAGCCACTTTACCGTTAGGAGCATAGTATTTCATTTTTAAGTGGACAGTGGATGGAAGAGCGAACAGTTCAGCAATTGTCGGTCGACCAATTATGCAGTTGTACAGCGATGGACAGTCGACGACCAAGAACTGTGCTTTGACAGACTTGGCGGATTCGCCCTCTCCGACGGTTACGATGAGGTCGACAAAACCCCACGGTTTGTGGTCGAACCGTTGAACCCTTGCAAGTCGGATCCAACGTAGGGGGATAAATGCCGTTCTGTCAGTTGAAGGGTCCTGAAGAGTTCAGTGTACATAACGTCACAAGACGCGCCAGTGTCGACCAGAATCCTTCTTACATTAAAGTTGGCCATGTTGGCTCTGATGAGCAGCGGGATCTGGGAATTTGGAGTTCCTCCGGGCACTTCACTTTTGTAAAATGCTAAGGGTAGATCTTCCCCGCTTTCTGATAAGGTAACGTGCTCGGTGGGTGACACGCTCATCAGTTCTTGAAATTTCCTTTTCACTGATCCGATGGTGATCTTGTTGAATCCACCACCGGATATCACCATAGCCTTTGGAAAGTTTTCCCAGGATCCATCCATGTGTTTCTGAAAATGGTCGAAGATATCTACCTCGCCACCGGGTTGAGTAAGGAAATCTTCTGGCCGAGTAATTGACATGGCGACAGGCAAGGGATTACTCCTGTCGGATTCGCCTTCGGATGGAACGTCCTCGACTTTCTTAACTTCGCGGACTTCCTTTTTGGGGCGCTCATCTTTCTTGTGCCCCCTATCCCCCCGAGCGGTGTACTGTTTTAAGTAACCCTGCCCAATCAGAATTTCAATTGCGTCTTTCAGATGGACGCAGTCTTCAGTCACGTGTCCATGACTACGATGGAAACGGCAGTACTTGGTTTTATCTATCCCCGGCTTGTTGATTCCTTGTTTGGGATAGGCGACTTGACCTTTGCGAAAGTCGGTGTTAGCGCATTCGGCAAAGATGCGATCCATGGGGGCATTCAGGGGGGTATAACTAGCGAATCGTCCAGAAGGAGGTTTAAACTCCCTTTTTCCCTTGTCTCCCTTTTTGGGATCTCCGTGTTTCTTTTGCTCGACTGCCGAGCTCGCCTTAGCTCCTGCTGAGCCCGACTTTGCGAATTTCTCAGCAGACATTTTCTCTTCGTAGCGGATGTATTTCTTGGCTTTCTCGAGGAATTCTTCCAAAGTACGAACTTCCTCGATTCCCACTGCCCGCTTAAAATCGCTCCCCTGGAGCAGTCCACGCTCCAGGAGGTAAAGCTTCATGGTGTCAGGGGTTTCGACCTGAATAGCTTCTTTGTTGAACCTCGATAGATAGTCGCGCAGAGGCTCTCCTTCGTTTTGAACAACAGCTTCAAGAGACGCTGCTGTCTTGGGGTGTTGCTTTGACGCCGTGAAATTGGCAGTGAACTTTTTGCAAAGATCATTCCACGAGTCAATAGAATTCGGGGGCAAACTCCGAAACCAGGCCATCGCTGTTTTCCTCAACGTAGTCGGAAACAGCTTGCATTTCAAGGATCCAGAGGCTCCTCGACAGTCCAGCATGGCGTCAACATGCTCGATGTGATCATCCGGGTCTCCTTGCCCGTCATATAAGTCCATGGTTGGCGCTTTCTCCAACGCATGGGGCAATCTCATATCCCGAATCCTCCTTGACAGAGGATTCTTGGGTTGTTCGTCATCGTGCCTGGCACGTGTTTCCCGAGCATTTCTAGGCTGGTTTTCGTTTTGCCTAGGGGACTGGCGCCTCGGAGGTGTCCTTCTCCTCGGGGAATGGTTCCTGGGACGCTGGGAATGAGGTCCCCTTTGAGAAGGTCGAGGAGACCTTGTCCTCGACCTAGATTGAGCCGGTGATCTCCTGTTACTGCTCGCGTCTGCCCGAGTATGTCGAACGGACCGGGAGGATCGCGAGTACTCCAACGCGTTGATCCTATGACCTTGCTCTATTATCATTTCCGTTTGGCGATTCATGGCCTCGATAAGTTGCAAAGTCAACTCATCGGTGCGGGGTGGAGGTCGGACAATGGGGATGTCCGGCTCGGGAACTTTCTCTTGAACCGGTTCATTGTCCTCAGTGACAGGAGTCAGCCTTCCGTCGATCTCTTCATGAAGATCTGGATTTTCCTGGTTTCGTAGGTGGCCGGCGGCAGCGTTGTTGGCCACTCTAGCGCCGGTAACAGCTTTGCTGGTGGAACTTTCGACGGCAGTCATAATGTAGAAAGGAAGTTTATTTTTTTTTTTTGTTTTTTGGTAGTTTTGGTCTTAAGCTTTGAGAAAAGACGGGGAAACTAATAAGTTCCCACAGACGGCGCCACTGATCTTACCTGATCAGAAAAATGACGACCACCTCTGTTCCGCCGTAAGCCTGCTGAAGGAGGAGATGGGGGGGTTGTACCTGCAGGGACTCCGACGCTCAAGTCAGTGAGAGTAGGAGCAGCGAGTACAAGTTAGAAGAATAGATACCTGAACCATTGTGAGGAATGGCATATATATACCCCCAGCGCTGGGCCAAGGCCATTAATGAGGAGGCAAAGGATCCGTCCCTGCCATTAATGGCTGTCGGGATTCTGACTTGCTGTCATAATGGGCAGTGAATGCTCATTATCCCGATGTCGTCCGTTACGATAGTGTGTAACGGTGTGAAGTGTTTGGATGCGCTGTGTCGAGCGCTCAAGGGCTCGAGGGTTTAGCGCGTATGCCCGTTATGGCGAGTAACTCCCAGTTGGGAAACTCGCGAGGCTTTGCTTGCGATCTTCACATATATAGTCGAGCATAGGGGCTGGAGCGATGCCCGGTCCAGTCCAGAACAATAAGCATAGTGATTTCAACTAATTTTTTGGGAAGAGCTTAATCCTTTTTTTTCTGCCATCTCTTCCAAATGTTTTTATTGCAATTACTTCGAGGGTAATAAAGTTGTTATTTAATTTCTTTCAATAATAGCTACTTTTATTTTTTTGAAACATCGAAAAATTTATAAACTCGCACACCGATCTCAAAACAGAATCGAAGGCCAAAACAAAGGATACACCTTACTCTACACCACAACCTTGTATGTAGATATCATTCCTCGTAACAATTTCCATTAAAAATTAATACGGGTGATGTTAATTTGATTACTGTCTACGGTTAAATCTCTAAAAAGTAATAGAGTCAGGATCGGAAAAATTTATTAGTTTAGAGAGTGTTAATTTATCGATAAATTAATAATTATTAATTTAATTTTTTTTTAATGACTTGTAAATCAATAATGACTTTAGTAATATGCATTGGTAATCAATAATGACTTTTGATGTAAACAAGAGGAACAAATGAGTTCAATGTATTTTTAAGCAAGTTTGCCATAAGAAAAGTTAGAGATGAGGTCCAAATGAACTTGAACTTTGAAGGAAAACAGACAACTATTAAATCATATTTTAATAGAGTGTAATATATTTTTTTCAGTTTCTATGAATTATTAATTTATGATTTTCTTGGGACCCAAAATTATAAAGAGATCTCCCGAAAAATTATTATCTTATCATTTTATTGAATTTTTCAATTTTTTACACTGGCCCAAGTCGAGATCGGATAATTTTATTATTTTAGAGAGTTTATTAATTTACCGAGTATTAATTTAAAGAGATTTTACTGTATTATATTAGTTTGTCTTGAAACATTACATTAGATTAAAGTTTATCTTGAAACTCGTCTATTATATTAGTTAAATTTACTACTTTAAACTTCTTATCATGTACTTCATCCGTCTCAAAATATAAGTGAAAAAAAGAAACACATTTATTAAGAAAACATAAACATGAGAATTAGAAATATGGTTTTGTAGGATTTTTCTTAGAATAAGTGTATGAAAAGATGTAAAATCAATTTTGATTGATTGTTGTTTATAAAGAAAAGTGGAAAGAAAGAAAATTAAATGCAATTTATATTTAATTTCATGATAATAAGGAATAAACATTCTTGAAATTGATTTTTTCCCTTATATTTTGAGACAAAAAAAAAGTGATTTTTTCCCTTATATTTCGGAACAGAATTGATTTTTCCCCTTATATTTTGAGACAAAAAAAAAATGATTTTTTTCCTTATATTTCAAAACAGAGGGAGTACAAAATTGCACATGATAGAAAACCCAATTTTTATTATAAAAAAATAAAATAAACTATATGGAGTACTTCTGTCTTGACAAGAGAAACTGAGGCAGTAGCTGCTAAAGCATTGTGTGATGTAATATAAGTATATTCTAAATTCTAAATGATCAGTGTAAAATCAAGTTGTTTCATTCATGTTAGTGACTAAAGCAGAATTAATTGTTATAGTAACTAGAAGGCTTTTATCTAAGTATTCATTCAAGTGTGTTTGATAAATTTAGCAAACATAACTTATAGATTCAGCATATACAAAATTTAAGAGTCTAACCTTTGTCAAAAATAAAAGGAGAAAATCATACCCTGATTTTCTCTTTAATTGTACTTGTAGAATTAGAACATTAAAAAAAATTATACAATAATAACAACTTCATTCAATAAGTGGGTTAATTAAAATGTTTGTCCAAATGCCCCTTACTCTTTTTATGATTCATTGCACCAACAGGCTTCAAAAATTTAACAGAACCACGCATAGAACATGTTAATATCTGTAACCTGCGGTGATTATAGTTTTTGATAAACAATCAAAATACTCGAGAGTTTACTGTCTACTAACCTTTTTAGTTTTTACCAAAAAAAAAAGATATACAAAGTGATCTACAAACATATTTACTTTATTTACAAATTTCGTGAAAAGTATGTCCTGCAATTAGTATATTGAGGACTTATTAATCTAATCTAACAGTTAATACCACATCACTCCCAATCTGATTCGAAAAAACCAGCATCTTTCATTTCAGAGTAATACACATTCTCCATGTGAAAATCTTCCTCCTGTAATAAAAAAGAAGAACAATTAGTCAGGTTTTTCAAACTACAAACAATACTGCATTTTGCATAGTGAAGAACAAAAACTCGAGGCATCAAGTCAAGCGGATTGTAACCTGAAAAAAGTCGGCCAGAAATGTAATATACAGCAGTGGAAGATAAAAGGCGTGGTAACACACAAGAGTGACATGATAAAGCCTGTGAGAAAAAGTAAACACACTTTAGAAAAATAAGCCAAAGAAGAAGGTTAGAAACTATTGTGTCAAGATATAGAAGAATCAAACCAGAAAGCAAAACCAGCGCCGTTTCCAGTAAGCCCGCAAGCAAACAATGCAATTGCATTCAAAATGAACATGATAATAACATACTTGTAGAACGCAGGTCTTGCTGCAAATGGAAGAAAAAATATGCTATCATAGAAATAATAGCAAACAAACATAAAGTAAGAATCCCTACAATTAACATACCGGGTAACCTTTCTCTCCACCTAGAATGATACATGAACAATATGAATCCATAAACAACTGTGAGGACTAGTTTGTGGACAACCCACAAGTTCCACTTCACGCGAGGAGTACCGTTATCGGTGTCGATGAACAACGGGACCCCAAATGCAAAGACATACATAGCCTAACAAAGAAAAGGTCAAACTATTCATGCATAAACATCACAAGGACAATGAAATTTCTAATGAAAACAAAAGAATTACCTTTAACATGACATCAAAACCAACAATGATACCAGATATACCAAATATTCGTGTCAACGATTCTACGCCACTTGCATTATTACCCTGAAGTAAAAAAGCCAGCAAGCTCACTTCTAGAAACAGCATTCCAGAAGAAGTAAACAATGACAACATGTTCCAAGTGAGCTCTTTCCCAGGAGAACACTCCCATACCTGAATTATCACCATAACAAAATCAACAAAAGAGCAAAAAAAAGGATATACAAATGAAGAAGTATCAATTGAATTCAATTATGAGTCGATGAATACACGAATGAGCTACATAGCTTCATATGGTTGCTACTTGCTACTCTACTTCAGCTTATTACAAACTAATAACTAACTGGAATAGTAGAAACGAAATTGGCCCTGTTTGGGTAAACCGTTCAACTAAGTGCTTATAAGTTATAACATAAGCATTTATCAAATAAGTGCTTATTTATAAACTAGTTCTATAGAAAAGACAAAATATGTTCAAACTATGTTTGGTAAGCTACTCTAGATACCTTATAGAAATAAACTAAAAACATCTTATGGACATCTCATAAGCTATGAAGCACAGACACTCCTCATATTAGCTGTGCGTGTCCGACACCGATACTTACAATTACATTAAATTATATCATTTTTTTTAACTTATCCGTGTCAACATGTCAGTGTCGGTGCTTCATAACTCACAAGTTGTTTCCATAAGCTCTCCCAAATAGTCTCACAAGTATTATCCAACTAAATAAGCTCAAATAAGTCAATTCAAACCGAACGAACCTAAACCACTTATAATCAACTTCAACCAAACAATTAAAACAATTTCACAACACAAGTAAAAATCATTGCATCAAAATTCACAAAACACCACAAAATCATAAACAAAAAAACCCATCATGCAACATAAATGAAGAAGAAAAAAACCTGAGAAAAGCACCAAGCAAGATTGAGTATGCTAACAAGCCAAAGAGAACCATAATACGAAATTATGATATAAGAGCGACCATTTGTGAGCTTATGGAAGCTTTTTCTCGCTTGAAGTGCCAAATACAAAACAAAGAGAAAAGAAGCGATTATTAACACAGCATTGTGCCAAAACCCATGACACTCGAAAATCCAATCGGTGAATCCCTTTGATAATACTCTGTTAGAAGAATTCGAAACTTCATTTGTTAGTGATAGCACTGATTTTTCAACCATTGGT
Organism: Trifolium dubium; assembly: GCA_951804385.1. Classification (NCBI taxonomy): domain Eukaryota; kingdom Viridiplantae; phylum Streptophyta; class Magnoliopsida; order Fabales; family Fabaceae; genus Trifolium; species Trifolium dubium. The sequence goes on along the minus strand of OX638064.1, from coordinate 47,684,185 downwards.
ATGAGGAAAAGGAAAATTGAAAAACCCTAATCCTAAATTTATGCGGTGAATCGGAATTGAAGAAAAGAAAAGTAATTAATTTAAGTGAAGTTGAAGAGATTATTATTAGTTGCGGAAGAGTAACAAGATAACATGTGAAATCGTACAAACAAAGAACTTAGAAAATTGATTTTGATTTGTCTTTCTTGGTTGGGTGAGTGTGTTTGGGAATTGATTATTGTTAATGTCGGTGTTCTTAATATCTTATTGCTAAAATAGATTCCATTTAAAAAATAAATAAAAGATGATGAAAAGTGAAAATAAAAATAAAAATAAATAAATTCAAATTTAAAATTAAATAGATCAAGTTGGCCATGTTCCTTATTGTCAAAAAAAATGTTAGAAACATTTTGTTTCACAAGGAATAAATGTTAGAAACACATGTGGTATTTTTTGCTATTATTTCTTGTAAGTTTAGTGTTGGAGAAATAACTGTATTTTTTAAGAATAAATTTTGTATGACGAGTTCATTATATTTTATTAGCCTCCAGGTTCTGATAAATTCATGGACCGAATTCTAGTGCATTGGACACCACTTCCCGAGGGTCTATGGTCTCATCAAAATTAATGTGGATGACAACTTTCTTGAAGACAACTCCCGTCTAGGAGCTTGTGGAGTTGTTCGTGACCATCATAGTAGATGGATAGCAGAGTTTATTCACTTTGAAAATGGTGGTGATACACTCTTAGCAGAACTTCATACTATTCAACTTGAGATTTCAAATTTACAACTTGTTAAGACCTCATATATACAAACATGATTTGTCTGAAAGTGACTGTTTAAAAACTATAAACCTTATTCACAATCTGGAAAATGCAAGTTTGGACATGTATGCATTTGTGTTATTAAAAATCATGAGAAAGTAAACTTAGTTCACATTTTTTTTTTGGTACATCAGAAAATACATAGTTCACATTTTGAGAGAACAAACAAAATGTATGTGTTGACTAGAGAAATTTTTAATCATTCATACTTCAAGTTGAAACAAATAAATTAATTGGTGCAATTGCTATTATAAAACAACGTTGCCCATTATAAAGTTTTCAAACTCATCAATAATTCCATAACCAATATATGTCATGTATTGATAAAATGGATTGGTGATTTATGCTTTGTTTTTTGCTTGTGAGTTTAGAGGCAGAAGCTGCAAGCATAAAACCCAACACATACACAAACATGTAATGGCTTAGAATCTAAAATATATTGTAGTTTACAGTACACAATAGACAGAGATGGCTTATGGTACAAGGCCTTCTCGTACTAGCTACTCAAACAACTTATACAAAATTTCAATACAACGATCTTATCCATACTTACATCATACATACATTGCTTGATTTTTCACAAATCATACATAGTATACAATACATGTTATGTATTTGCTGGCTTTCTCTTCTCAACGCCATACATTACCATTGCGTTCAGTTGGCGAGCCAGGTTCTACAGGAACAAAACCCCTGCCACCAAAAACAGGACGCATGAATGAATCATCAAACTTTCGCCATAATCGATGAACGGTGTGAGTTGGAGTGGAAAGTAAGGCACGAATGCTGTTTGGACGGTGAATTTCATGGCCTTCAAGATCAGCTTCAGAATCTCGGGCCTCTCCTAGAAGTGGGACAATGATCGATTTTGGAGTAGATGATTCTGTGGTTGTCATGCTGTTTGTGGCTTTATGATGATGAGGTAGTAGAAGCCTTATAAGTGGCTTAGTCAGCAAACCAAACACCTGATAAAATTATAATTAACTTGTTAGTTTCATCTGTATGCAAATTTTCATATAGAAGAGTTGGGTTTTTAATGTTAAGTGGAAAAATCGATTTTTTCATCATTCTGATATCATATAGACTATAGAGTATGTCAAATAATTATTATAGGGTGCCTGATCGACTAAAAAATAAATGACTAAACAAGACAATTCCAATTGTATTGTGTTAGATTTTAAAAAATTTGGGATCTTACAAATTAGGGGGCAAGGGACTGGACAAAAGCTGAAATGTTTGCCCCTCGCTAAACCACAAAACAACTTTTTCTCCCGGTTACAAGTTGTCTAAAATACCAAATAACATTTTGTCTACCAAACATCGACAAGACAACAAGTTGTTGAATATCTTAAAAGTTTGTCATGTGTTGTCAAATACCTTTTGCAGATCAAACGGACCCATAAGTTTAAATGTTTAGTTCAAACATGTTTGCACGGACTAAATAAAACAACAAGAATCAAAATAATTTCCTACATTTCAAGGACTAAAACCAAAGAAAAAGGGAAACTTAATATAGGACAACAGTGATATTTTAAAACTTAATAAAACTTAATAATTTCCTACATTGAAAAGAGGTACATTTGTATGGACAATAAAGATATTTTAAAACTTAATATAATAGAGATTATCAGTGATGCAGACGTGACAAAATAACCCCGGTAGTGAAATAAAACCAATGGACACTTGTCTAAGAATGTCAGAAACTACAAAATTGATGGCTTACCACTGTGCTGAAAAGGACAACAGTGATGGTGCTGGTGATCATGATTGCATTGCTACGCAGTTGAGTATGCCCCGACCTGGTGAACTGCATCAAACAATTAGTATCAGACTATCAGTTTTTATGCATCAATTCCCATCTTTAATGCAACAACAATAACCATCAAGCCAATCGCAATAGATGGGATCAGTTATTATCGCTATTTATTTTTTGACTGAAGCAGTGGCCAATTATTCAGCAGCATTGCTCATACCTGATTATACGCAAGTGCCATTGAAACAGCGCCTCTCATAAGACCAGCCCACCAAATGATCACCTAAAATGAGGAAAAAAGAGAAACTTGTAAGCATAACTTTGTAGTAACAGTACGCACGAGAAATATATAAAAGGGCACTAGATAGAAATTTTGCCGTACTTGCTGTCTGAAGGAGAGCTTCTGATGTTGTGATTTTTTAGTCAAGTTGGATAAGAAGGATAAGGGGAAAACAAATGCTGCTCTTCCAAGAAGTATTAGACCCAACAATACTGCACTTGTTGCTATAGATGTTCCAGGACTGCAGAAGAAATCAAGTGCGGCACATGAATTGTTTTATTTTATAACGAAAGGAAAAAAACAGAGATATTTTTTTAGGACACTCCGGTTACACCAAGTAATACAAGGACTGTTTCAGTAAAGCAGATCTATCGTACCATATATGGACATGAAGGAATGAACGAGATTCAACAATTTTTCACTGAATAAAAAAGGTTAATGTCTGAATGACTAATCACCAGTGCAAAAGATAACATGGGACATACCTGTCACTGACAAACTTCCATTTTTCAATGTCCAGGGCATCCATACCGACATAAAGGAAGATAAAGATCTCAGCAACAAACGACAAGGTAGCAAAAGAATGCCTGTGGAGAGTAAGACGAAAAACATATGTTTAGATATACAAAAGATATATGTCTGTATAGAGATAGACTCGGACGGTGCGCATAGCTTGATAATATCTGTTTAAAAGACATACTTGGTAGTGACTCTTGAACTCTCAGTCACATTATGCCAAGTATAATGAGACATAACGATACCACAAAAGAATACTGTGAGAATGCCACTCAGATAGAATAACTGCATAAAATGTAGATAAGTTAGTAACAAGCTAATGACAAATGTTGGCGGCATCCATATAACATTACATAAGCTCTTTAAAACCTACCTCAGCCAGCATATAGGAGAGGTATGCCATTAGCATCATCAGAGCAACCTCACGATCTGTAGAGTGCCTGAAATTATGGAGAAAATTAATTAAACTTCAGCAAAGAACTCTTTCAAATAGTCCCGTGCCATACATAGCACTCAAAATGGAAACACAATAACTGACAAATACATATATAGAGTGTAGACATTTGTCTAGTAAACATGTAATACGATTATACGAGAAATAGCCAGGGATAAATTATTATCATACAATTGTTAACAACTTTTAAGTTTTACTATGAATAAACTGCACGTATACAACATAACACATTGGAATACCATTATATCATAGTTAAATTGAAAATACAATGAAAATGGCAAGATGTCCAGAACATACCTGCCAATGTACAGCTTTTTGATAACAAAAGCACTAAGCAGACCTGTCTGCAAGGTGATAAAATAAATTAGACCAAAACACGAGTCACATCGAGCAGTGTTTATATATATCTTGTATGTGTAATGCATGCATGAGAGCGCTAGACAGAGAAAGACATTTACCAAAACACCAAGGAGTGTGCTTGCTATAAACAAATACAAGAAGTTGCCCAAAAAGTGCACCGCAATTGAAGGATTAAGTTGGTCGAGATCAAAGCTTTGAATTGCATTGAAAAGCACCACTGAGGTAGCATCATTGACAACACCTTCCCCAAATACAAGACTATATAACAAAGGTGTCTCATCCTGATTTAGCACCTGCATCACAATTTATAAGGTCAGTAATTAACTTCCATTCATTAGTTGCAGGAAGAATGTAAAAAAGACATCAGTTTCAAACCTGCAACGTGCAAACAGAATCTGTCGCGGCAAATATTGCTCCAATAGCTAAAAATGACCACAAGTTAGTAAGTCGCAAACTGAATTAGTAGTTGTCAACTCGATAAGATTGACTAGTATAATACCTAGATAATCGCCGATATCCAGTGGCCCAATATCCATCATCTTAAAAGCTTGGGTAGCACCTGAAATAATAACTCATATTTAAGTGAACAGGACAAGACAAATTTCCCTGCGGTTGGTGTTTATCAGGTAGTAATTATCTCTTTTACTTGTTCAAGATGTTTTCCAAACAAAGTAAAAGATTTCGCTTGATAAAGTTAGGTTAGTAGGAACTAACAATTGTCTGAGCTCACAAATTATTAAATAACAATCTAATTATGTCAAATATCAATTATCAAATAAACATAATAAATATAAAGAGGTAGGCCATACCGAAAGTTATGATGACACAAGATATTAATGTGCCAATAGCACCAAACGACGTGATAGTCATGAAGTTGACGAAAAACTGCTTCTTTTTCACCTGAAATCTGAAATATATTACAGAAAAGAAATTCATACATGAACAGAAATTGCAATCCATCGTACTTACACATGATGAAATTAGAAGAAAAGAATAAGAAAAATGAATGTATAGATTGTAGAATAAGAATCTTAAAAGGGGAAAACAGTATGATTATGAAGCTTTTCTTATGACATAATACAGTTAATGCTCCTGTCATTGGTAAACAGAAAAATTATTTTTAGTTATGTTGTCATGTAATTGTAATTAATAATTATTCATAAGAGACTAAATTGCCTGTGGTATCTGCAAGAAAGATCCAAGAAAACTAACTGTAATTTATTTAAGATTGAAGTTTTTGACCCATATCAAAATAAGGAAAGAGATAAATTCACAAACATAAAAGTCAAGAATCCCGAGTCACTTATAAAAAAGCAAGCAAATTAACTTCTAGTATTGACTATGTCTGAAACAGACTTCACAAGTGCCACGTGCTCAAAAAAACGTCTCTGCCATTAAGTATATCGTTAATTATGCCTCGATTTGCATAAATTCACTTTTTCGCCAAAAATGACGAGAAAGAAGTGCATTATTCATCGAATATGCTAGTTTCAACTTTCAAGATCATCGTATTGGTATGACTGTGGACAGATCTTCATTTTATCAACCAGTTTATGGTTTGTAAAGAGCTTAAAGAAAACATCCTCCTCCCCTTTTAATTGGAATTCAAAATATAACGACAGAACCGAACATTGATTTCATAGTAGGCAATAATATGGTGCAAAATAACTTACCCGGCATTGAATATTATAGGCGGAAGAAGGTATATAAAGAAAAGATCTTCACTGAAAACAAGAATATGCGAGCTTTTTCCACCACTTATCCATAAAATGACTACACCGGTGGCAATACCCTGACAAAAATCCAACGAAATTTAGCCAACATCATCGATAGAAACCAAAACAGGGACCCAATATAGCTCAAATTAAGCTATGTATATATAGACAATATTGCACTTTAAAGTATAGCAAAATATTCGGAGAAGTAGTTAGATTATCTCGAAATTCATTGGAAAAACTAGCTTAACCAAAGTAAAGACTTACAATCAAAAGGGCAGTGATGGATTCATTCATCCACCGATTTTCCTCAAGAAGATGACCAAGGACAATACAAGCACATAGAAGTGCTACAAACAAGTTCATTGAAACAATGGAGGCATGGTCCGAAGTGTTTAACATTTGTAACTTCGAGACAACAGATGCAATTTCAACAGCCATGTCGTCGTCGTCCACCCTCCAAAAACAAAACAAAATACAGAAGCAGATTCAACACAAATTCAAATTATTGGCGAGTTGCTAAATTTCTTAAGTCCAGTAGTAATAATGATCGAAATTTATGTTTCTGAGCTGTCCATTTTAAGAACCTTCTGATCCCATCAGCATACGAATCTCTGCAATAATCATAGCAACAAATAAGCATATAGTAAATATTTTGCATTAAATATACACTAAAAAAACTCACACCTAGTTCCTATTTAGCAGTATACATATTCCTAATTCCAAAAATCCAGGCAAAACAAACAAAATAACCAGAAAAAAGGGAATTAACCCCCTAAATTGAAGTATGTTGGATATAAATCATTTAATTGGCATATGCCAGAACTCGCCCCGAACCAGATTCAACTAGTGGTGAAAACAAAAAGAAACAAAAATATGTATATAACTAAAATATGAAATACAGGAGGAAATAAGGTCTAAGAAAACATAATTATTTATTATTAAGATTATGGCGCAAAATATGGAAAAATTGAAGATGAAAAATTTGATAGAGAAAACCCTTAAAAATTGATTTGAGAGCATATAATTGGTTGAGTATGTATATATAAGAGAATTGTAAGTAAATGTTCTTACCAAAAAGGTTGATGGGAGCATTATGAAGAATCTGTGAGAATCTGAATTGGAAAAGAAAAGGTCCAAAGAATTCGAACAGAGAAAGGTAAGGAAGAATCCTTCTCCTAGTTCGAATTCTCGGAAAATATGAAGAGTTATTTGAAGGTATTTGAAATGGTTGAGAAATTATTATGCAGAAGAAGAAAAGGAAGATCAATAATAGAACAAAGAAACGATGAAAAGGAAGAAGAAAAATGAAGGTGAAGGTAGTTGGAAAAGGAAGAGGGAAATGAGAAGGGTCTGGAAGGAAGGAAGAGAATGGTTGAGAGAGAGAGAGAGAGAGAGATGAATCTGAGATGAAATGAATATAACCTACGAATGAATAATGATACGATACGATACGACGAAGGAAGGATGATGGATGCGTTGTGGTTAAGCAGGTAGACAAGTGATGTGTTATGATTATTATTATGAGCTGGCGTACAATATTTTGCTTGCTAGCTACCGATCGATCGATCGTTATTCTTTTCTACTACTCGTCGTCTATGGTTATCTAAATCAAATCATGTAACGTTTGTTGGTGTCAGATATTTTGGTTTTCTACCAACGTCGTTGGATTAGATTAACGATTTTGTTGAGTGAAATATCAAATTCAAATTCCGCTTTTGAAATTTAAAAATTTGGTAAATATTTTTTTAAAATATGAAAAATGTCAATCAAATTGTCGTCTATTCCATTTATTTTGATGACATGGGTGTTAATTGCATATGTGGCACCTGTCATCGTGGTACCACGTCACATGAAAGGAGAGTAATTGACTAAATTTGCAAAATCAAAGGTTAATTGACCAGAATATCATTAAATTTAGCCCTCTAATTTTGCAAATTTTAGTCAATTACACTCCTGTAACGTATATCCTGGTCAATTACTCATCCTTTATGTGACGTGGTACCACGCTGATAGGTGTCACGTATGTAGTTAACGCTAATGTCATCGAAATAGATGGAGCAAACGGAGTAATAGGCAATTTGATTGACATTTTAAAATTTCATGGGTGTATTTTCTTATTTTCAAATTTCAAAGAAGTATTTAACAAATTTTGAAAATTCAAGGGAGAATTTGGTATTTCACTCTAACACAATTGCTCAAAAAATAATAATTCATTTTCTTATTTAATTCGTCTTTGTGTCTTCGTCGTTTTTATGTGGTGTTGTTTATTTTTTATTTTTGTGTGGTATTTATTCGGTTTAGATTGATAGATTTAATTTAATCAAATGTATATTTTTTTAATAATTTTGGTGAGTTATAGATTTGAAGATATAAGTATTTTGGACACTTTAATTTCATCATATTTATAGATTTTGTAATATTTATAGATATTTTGTCATTGTTATTAAAATTGATATATAAGTTTGTTCGCAGATTAATTAATACTATATTCTATTGAAAACAAAGAAAAGTTTATTTATTGGACTTCTATTCATTTCTTTGTTTTACCTCCATTAGCAAAATAAACAAAAAACAATCTCAAACGTTAATTTTAGATCGGATGATCAAGATGAATTAGTGTATGATTCAGTCCAATTACGAATGCTATAAAATGCTAAAGTTCTTCAACCTTTTTCTAGCATTTATGCCAGAAATGCACGTGACTAGATGCATCAACGGAAATCTCATGAATGTGTAAATGGCGGGTATACCTGTCACTGCACCCTAACAAGTAACAACCATATTATGTATGTCCTCTATAATAATATTAATAACCACGGGAATCCATCTCAAAAGTACTCTTAAAAGTTTAAATTATAGCCTTTAAAAATCAACAATGTCTAAACATAAGAACCTTATACACGGACACCACATAATTTGTATACGCCTATAGCACACTCACACCTACATATAGTCTTCTTGGGTCATTTTGTTTACATCCCATTCGTGTGTATGCAATCAATATACAGTATACACATTGAGATTTCTTCGGCATTTTACCTGAATTTGTTCAGCTGCTGTTCTAATCCGAACCAAATCCGTTTAAATTCGAAGCGGTTTGGTTCGGGCAACAGTCTTAAGATTTTAAATTCATGAATCCATGACTCAACCCTTGAAATGAATTCTTACATTTTTTTATAATATGGTTCCTCATATTTTTATGTGTTAAAATCTTAAGTTTTAACACTATATTTGAATTGTTTCATGTAATTTTAAGTTGAATAGTAAAATTTAGTCTAAACTTTGAAATTTTCATAAAATAAGGTGTTACTCCCTCCGTGTTCTTTTTTAACTTTCAAAGTTCACCACTGTATGCATATATTTGACCATTAATATTATTTTTTTGAAACGGCAAAATATATTATTATTAATAATAAATAAATTTTCGCACAAGAAGAACAAATACTTGTAGAAGCGGACTACAAAACAAATGTGTCGTGTATAAGCGGAACACTTAATGGAAAATATCGAAACAGACGCTATCTAATAGAATTTCATTTATAATCTTATTCTTAGAAGAACACTCAACAGCTTCCAGACCACCATATAAAACATCGACTTGATACAAAAAGATGTCACTAGACGCTAACTCCTGATCTCAAATCAAAGTGATCGGTCCATCAGAATTTAAAAAGCAGGTCCATGAGTCAAAAGTTGATGAGGTCAACTAGATACAAAGAAACTCGTAAATCTCAATAGATTTAGAAACCAACAGAGACTCAAAAAAATCCTACAAATCTCAACAGATTTGGAAGCGGTCAGGGAATCTAGCATCGTAGAAAACCAATCACACTCGGCATTAACCACACGCTAGCAGTGTCGTGTCAGATCTGAGCACTAGTACATCAACACCTTACCACTACAACACCCCAACCCACTACAACACCATAAACACCACGTCACCACCTCAACCACTGGCAACGCAACGGACATAACTCCGGCAGCCACCAAAATCGAACCCTCAACAACTCAAAAAAGAACCACCAGTAACACAAGAACACAAACATATTCCCTTAACCCCTACACGACCACCTCATCCACATCATCCTCACCACAACCAATACAAAGAGCACAAAATCAACTAATACAAATGACAGCAACACATAACAGCAACACCAGGGACGGACCTAGAACTTTTATGTAGTGAGGGTCAAATTTATTTATAATTTAAAACATTAATTAAAATATAATCTATTATTTTTAATATAATAATATAACAATTAATATATAATTGTGTGGTATTTAGTTGAAAATAAAAATTAAATGATATACAAACTTTATGTTACATGTATTACCTTTTTTTTTTTTTTAACCAAAAGAGGTGGAAGCAAAATGCAAACCACCCAAAAATATATTAAACTAGAGATGTGAAAAATAATACAACATGGAGGGGACCAAACCAAAACTCCATTAATTAGAACAAATGCGAAAACAAGGTAATCCTGACTTATTTTTATCAAAATAGTCCTTAATAAACAAAGGAGCTACTTGCCAATAAACTATAGAATCTAAAGAAAGACCATGATTTGCCAATAGATCAGCAACATGGTTCCCTTCTCTAAAGATATGAGTGACAATATAATTCATGGAATTGACCTTATGAAGAACATTTTTCCATCTGTTTCTTAGAGACCAAGAGACTTGTCTATTTGGATTTTTAAAAGCAGAAACAACCAAAATAGAGTCAGTTTCAATCCAAATGTTGCGCCAATTATTTTGAAAGGCAATTTCAATGGCCCTCATTGCTCCACAAAGCTCAGCAATGTAGGAAGTAGAAATACCAAGAGGTTCAGCAAAACCAAAAACAAATTCAGCACAATGATTTCTAAAAATACCCCCCACAAGAAGCATTACCAGGGTTACCGCTCGAAGCACCATCTATATTGCACTTAATCCAATTAAAAATAGGAGGTTGCCAGCAAACCTCTTTAAGATAAGTAGCTTTGGGCTGGTGAATATTAATTTTGAAACACTTTAGGAAATTGAAATCTCTTATAGAGTTTGAAGAAACTTTGTTAGTATTGTTGCCAGTAAGAGAGGTGCTAGCTATGATCATTGCAATAGCAGAATTCCAAGGCAGCATCTTCATGTTAAATCTAGCTTGATTCCTGACAACCCATAAAGTATTGATCTAAAATGTAATTTTATGCATGACACATATACCATAACTATGAGTCTTCAAAAATGTGGTGAGGGCCTTGGCCCACATAGTGGCCAACGTGGGTCCGTCCCCGAGCAACACAACACACCATCTGCACCAAAACACCAATACACCAACGGAGGAAGGTAGAAGCCGGAGCAAAACTCAAAGTAGCGGCGACACCACCATCACCCACACCAAAACTTACCTAGCAGAACCAAGAACCAAACACTACTACACCACAAAACGTACCAGCAAAACAACAAGAACCCGAATCGATCCACTTCAAACCAAGTTTCATCAAACTCTGTATATACTTTTTTCGTCTTAAAATATAAAAGAAAATTAATAAAAAATATTGTTATATTTAGTTAAAATTTTAGATTAAATATATTAATTTTAATTGACTATATATTAAGTTTGGACTTTGGGTGATATATATTGGACAGCAGCACCGTATCATGTTGCCCTGTTTGTTTATCTTAGACTTTGTTTATTCTATAAATAAATGAAGTAAGCGACTTTTTTCTTTTTTGAGTAAATGAAGTATGCGACTTGGCAGCTGTCAAGTGACAACAAGTCGAAAATAAACAAGTTCAATTATTTGATCAACTCAATAATAATATTATAATGGCTGCCGGTTCTGGGGCCATGCATAAACGTGCAAATTTCAATTATTACTCTTTGAAAATTGCTCTTCACTTCCTATAGTTAATTTTTTTGACAACACTTTCTATAGTTAATGTTCACTCAAATAATTAAAACACTATTAAAAAATACTATAATTTTTTTAATAAAATTTATTATTTCTCAATTTCTCAATAAAATTTATATCAGTGAAAGATACTTTTAATAAAATTTACATTGCTGAAAAGAATCTCTAAATGAAAGAGGAGAATATAAAAAAATTATAATCAAATTGGGGAAAAATAAACAATCATCTTATTATTTCATGGGGGCCATGATTAAGTAATAGCATAGCCATGCCATTTTTATATGTGTACAAAATATCATATCGTTGAATTTCCAGTACCAAAAAATTATAGTTGAGTTTTTGTTTTAATACTGAGCAAGTGAGGAACTTACTCGGACTAGGATTTGTTTCTAGCATTTCTTTTGTTGTGAAAAGTGTGCGGTGTGTTAAAATCCCACATTGTTTGTGAAAGTGGGGTAGAGACATTATAAATTATAAATAAGAAGACCATAAATTTAATGTTTTAAAGTTTTGAATAAAGATGTAGTGTTCAACTCATTTGTATCAATACTCTTGATTCAATATAGATAACCCCGGCTGCCCTCATAATCCAAATATTGTTTAGAATTCTCTCGATTTCACATGAAAGTTTTGGTCCATCTTGTACTCATCAATTTGATTTATTGATTAAATAAGATACACATATTTTACGGTTGTCCATCCACACATGATTTACTCACACACACACTCTCTCCATATGCATCATTTTTTTGTTCCACCATGTAAATTACACAGACCCCTTTTATTCACATCTTAAAACAAAAATATTTTAAATTCTAAAACCATAAAAATGAATTAGTTCAAGGAGTTATTTCTTGAACCCCTTGTGTTTAGAAAGTGAGTTATGGAGCATTTACAGCATGGTGAGAAATGAGAATAATGCTTTGAATGTGTCGAGGAAACGGGTTTCTGCATTGCTTGTGGATAAAAAACTTGATTACTAATCCAATTACAGTTTTCTCTTTGAATTTAGTCACTTGAAATGGTTGTGTTGTGTTGTGTTGCAATTGCAGCAAAAAGAGACATGTTTGATGGATCTAAAATTGATTTTCATGGTGAAACTGAAAAGTGATGTATGTGAAGAGAGAGCACATGTGAGCACTGAGCTATTATGTGTAGATGGACTAACATAAACTCTGTGTATCTTACTTAATCAATGGAAATTGATGAGGCTAAGATGAACCAAAACTTCCATTGGTCCATTATATACGGACCCTAAAATATAATATCCCTACAAACAATCTTTATAAACACAAATAATTTTGAATATCTAAAACACCTATTGTTTTGAACCAAAACAAATAGTATAAATAATAAAAATACAAAAAATTGTAATGGAGGGAAGGACTACCAAGAAAAAAAGAACAAAATTAAATGTAGAAAGCATGCATGAGGACCACAACAACTCAAATTTATTGCAATTCTCAACAAATTAAACATATTTCAGATATTGACAGGAGAGTATAAAAACAAAAAAATCCAATGTACATAACAGTAATGCTCTATCATACCAACATACTCAATACCTCTCTCTCAAGAAAAAAAGAAAAATCTTATCTAAATTAAAACTATGAAGAAAAAAAAGGTTTTTAAAACCTTAATAAGAAGGAATTAACTTCACTTAGGAAGCAAGCATGACATTTTTAGAAGTGCATTAAACAGCATTTGGATTCCAACACCAAAAAATGAGATTGATTTATAATTTGACTCTAAGAATGTATGTAATAATAAATATATTTAAGCTATGATTTTCTTTCCTTTACCCTTATCCTTGTGGGTTCCTTTATATGGTTTTGATAAATCCAATGCATCATTTGCAGTGTTTTTCTTCTTCTTTGTGAAACCATTGCTAGTAGGATTATTACCTATGGGACCTGACCAAGCTTGGAATGGTTCCTTTGAAAATGTATATGACATTGAATCCAAAGGGACATCATGAGGAACTATATCTGGATCAATATGATTTGAAGCTCCCAAAGGAAATCCAAGTTGTCCGTCTTCATGCGGCGGAGGAAACTTTTCACTCTTGCTCTTAGCATTTGCATGAGTGATCAGACGCCTTCTCTGTTAAACACAATCATAGGATTAAATTTCTGTCAATGTTACTTTTTAATTTCAATCGTATATTGCATATTTTCACAAGGAATGCATTAAAAAATGCATTTTTAGATCATGGTATTGCATAGTTTCAATTATAAAGGATGAAAATGAATTTTCTATCATGTTATTTAATTATGCATTTTTGGATGATATAATATTTCTAAAAGCACTACTATTGTGACTGTGAGACATAATAAACCAATGCATCAAACTATATTTATGATTATCAATAGAAGTATTTCTTTTAACATACATCGATATTGTATTGAAGCTCAGCATTGGCTTCAGGAGCAGGAGCAGCTTTAACAGCACGATCACGCGTCCGATGCTTCTTCCCCCCATCAACTCGAGCTTTAGCTGCAGCTCTTGACCTGAACATTCATATTCCCATAAACTCAGAGTTGGCTAAATATAATAGGGTGGCTAACTTAAAACTTGACGATGCAACCAAAAAGAACAGGGAGCTTTTCACTCCATGTATCTCTATAAATGTCAGGGTGTAAGAAAGTTGAAACAAACTACCATTATTTAGTGATGTTCCCATTCAGTGCTAAGCTTAAAGGTCTATTTGCCAGGCACAACGTAGCTTATAACATAGTATAGTTTATAAACTCATATGACTAAAAAAGACCCATTTGGTAACCATCATTTTCTCACAAGCTTATGACTACTTCAAGTTGCTTATAGCTTATCATTTCATATTTATAAGTCAGTTCAACTGTTAATTTTACCAAACACCACAAATTCAAGTAAATAAATTATCCGCTATCAATTGACTTATTAGCTATCCGCTATAAGCTTATCCTTTGACAACTATAAGCTATCTACTATTTTCTACCAAACAGAGCCTAAATCCTGATTAAAGGTAATAATGTCACTACAGTTAACAGAAAATAAGTAGAGTTTTTCAGTCTCCACTTTTTGTCCAAAAAATTCAGAAAGAGGCATTATTATTTGCATATATCTGTAAGTTACTCGATAATTATAAAAAAATGTCTTCCATTTCATCCTAGATGCCCATATCTTTCTCCAATTTCTCTTTTCTAATCCTTTTCTATGCATCATTATTTAAAAAAAATTCACACGAACATTTAACACGTCTTGCTTCTAGTACGCATAAAGCAAACTCAAGAGCACATACCTTCTTGCTTCATCATCACGCCGTTTAACATCCATTTCCTTGGTTGGGGGATACTTCGGAAGACTAGAAGGATCACAAGCATAAGGTTCTGTTGAAAAGAACTGCAAAAAAGATAGGACAGACAAGCAAATATAACGTCAAGAGTATAAAAAAGAATATCTAAATTCGACGAAGATAACATCTACATCAGATTCATGAGAAGTTTCATTTTATTAACATTAATTTTGGAATGTCCACATACTTTATCCTGATCATATGAAACACGTCATTAAATCCACATTAACTTATTGTTCCAAAGAAAAAAGACAGCAAATTGATCTTCCCAGGCAACTACAATTGGGCAGTTAGTCGTTTAGAGTTAGTTAGTGGGTAAATAGAGAAATACAACATGATTCTAATAGATAAGAAGGGTTGATAGCTACGGATATGCTGTCATTTTGAGAGTTGGAGCTCAGCAACATTGTAATCGGTGGAGATTTTCCCTATTATTTCGTAAATGATACCAGTCCTATCTGAAACAAATAGCCCACCATTTTATATTAAATCAAACTTGTTGATCCTATTCCAATAAGGGATACATATTTTAAAGGCAAAACTGCACCAAAGGTTCTTTATTTAAAGTTTCAAACATGTCTTCTATCTTTTTTATGTCAACTTAGTAATTTATCTTTAAAAATGTTACACTGTTGAACCAACTTTTATTTTTAGTCCACTTCTATTACAACTTGGTGTACACAATCATTGAATGATATACTATAAAACTAAAAAAGATCATGTTAATTTTTATGGTTTAGATATTGTTTTGTGACGATCATTATGATGTAACTTATATGTTAACTTGATGAATTGAAGATGTAGTTTACATTTCTGAATGGTCAAATAAGAGTTTTGGTAACATACACTATATACATAGATGTAAAATGAAGTTTGGTCCAATATTTTGAAACTATAAATAAAGTTAAGGGACACATGGTGTAGTTTTGCCTATTTTAAAATATAAACAAAGTTTGAGAGATATCTACATCCTCAGACTGGTATAGAATTCCAATGGTTTTCCTCAGTCTCAGACATCAGAAGAATCCACTGGCAATCAATTGTGGTTAAGGAACATACACGCCTGATAAAACTAGTTACACATAATAAATAAGTCATAGAGTTCACACGAGAGTCTTAAATATGGGTTCGAGGCAATGTATATGCACCGAGAAAGAATAGATCAGGATCAAACAGAATAAGACAGTCTAATTGGCATGAAATAGTAAGATCAATAATAATGCCATATATTATCAAGAAACACCATGCTTGCATTATAATGACAAAAAGATCAAGAATTTTCAAAAACCCACCTCACTTCTTAGAGCATCCGAAGCACTCCTCCGTTCTACTGGATCAATTGCAAGAAGAGAATCGACAAGGGGCAGAGCAGAAGGTGGAAATTCTTTAAATACATCTCTTATGCATCTTTTGTATGGCTCTCGAGGTTTGAACAAGGTAGCATTAGGCAACTTTGACTTTTTCCAATACTCATCAGAAGGTGAACCACAAAGCTTGTATATCTTATGCAGTTGTTCCACCTGTGTAAAATATTGAAGAAAAGAGTTAAAAAGTATCCGATAGAGATATCAAATAACCAGAAAATGTCCTTAATGCAGCAAAAATCCCCTCAAACTATGTAAGAGATATTAGAAGTTTAGGACTAGACATAAGATCTAGTATATCACTTAAAAGGGCGACTAGTGAAACAGACTTGGAGATGCATTTTCACAGAATTAAGAAATCATATACATTAAGAGAACACAGTTTCCTAGACATCCGTTCATCTTCATCATAGCTTCTCTAAATCCTTACACCATCATCACCAGCTCCTCTAAATACCAATGCAGGATGTGATTATCCTCCTAATTATGAGGGCAGATTACTTGATTTACCATTAAGTCTCAACTAAAGAAAATGGCCAAACTATGACCTAATAGCAGTCAGCTTAAATAAAAGGTTTTAGGGAAATAACAATGCCAAATAGTAATAGTTCAACAATTTCTATTGTGTGCAGTTTTTTTCTACTATTGAGAAAAATATAGTTGAGCTCCACCACTTCATTTATCCACAAGTTTTCAATGAAATATTTTTTACAACTGTTTAGCCACCTATAATAATCATACTTTTTTTTACCAAGTTTTTGTTCTCAATAGCACAAACATGTATATTAAACAGCATGAACAAGCGGCCTAAACAAAGGGTATGAATGCAGCAATGAACAGGAATGGTTCATTGAGTAGGGAACGAAGCAATTATCCACAATAATCAGAGAGACGAGAAGAAGTAACAAGCATTTACAACCTCTTCAATTACTAGATTTTCAATTTTTCGAGTACAATTCAATTTATTCTACTTTTGCTAATAAATTTTAAAGCTCAATAGAGGCTTATGCAACTGTGTATGTTGCAGTTGTATGATAGTTTATCATACTAAACCAACTGTTGGCATATATTGATTGAGAGGAATGGAAAGTTCTATTAAAATAAAACAAGACATTAAATTATCACCTCAGTTCGACCAGGCATAATTGGTTTTCCGTACAATAACTCTCCTAAAATGCAACCCGCACTCCAAAGGTCCACGCCCACACCATATTCTGTGGCACCGAGAAGCAACTCAGGAGGCCGGTACCAAAGGGTAACCACACGATTAGTCATAGGATTCCTGCGGTTTGGATCAAAGAAAGATGCAAGTCCAAAGTCGGCAATTTTGAGTACTCCTTCATTGTCAATCAGAAGATTTGATCCCTTAATATCACGATGAAGTACATGTCGAGTATGACAGTGCTCAAGTCCTGATAGCAGTTGAGTCATGTAACATTTTACCTGCAATAAACAAGTAGTTGGATACATCAAATACTGCAATTGAAAATAAAGTATACCAAATGATATCTATTTTGTTTCTCAAATCATTAAGGCAAACCTGGTCTAACCTGAGGCTCTGTGAACTTGATGTCAGGGCTTGCAGCAAGTCCGGCTAAATCATGTACCATGTATTCAAACACCAGATACAAACTCCATGACATTCTAGATGTAACTAAACCTTCTAACTTTATAACATTGGGATGATCCAATCTTCTCAGTATAAGAATCTCTCTAGCCATGAATTTTACACTCTCGGGTTCCAAATTGTCAAATCGAACCTTCTTCAATGCAACAATCTTACCCGATAATAAATCTTTAGCTTTGTATACATTACTATACGTTCCTTGACCGATCTAAACAAAAGGGAAAACATAATTAAAAAACAAAACAAGTATTAGCGTATAGACTATAGAAGAAACTTGTTAGCAAAAGCAAATGAAAGAATCTACACAATTTAAAGTATTATGCTTCAAATAACGAGGAATTGATTCCTTTTAACCCTGCCTACAAATTAATCAGTCCAACAATGCATCCTGAGTTTGGAAAACACTATCACCACAACTTGCAACATCAATCAAACATAAAGTCAGCTTCAAACCACATGCACCCAACATATAAACTAAAGTCTAAAAATATTGAAAATACATACAAACCAACCTTATCTATTTTCTCGAATGTATCAGCCTTTCGCGGAATCCACCCATTAAGGGCTTCTCCACAAACCGCTGTAAGCCAAGATGGCCATCCAGCTGCTACTTGCTCCCCTTGCAAATGCTTTGGCGGATTACTTAACCTCGGATTTGGCTTCGATCTTCTTCTTTCCCCCTTCGGCCGTTGAACCCCATCCCCGTCACTCTTCTCTTCTTTCTCCTTAACCTTCTTCACCTTCTCACCATTCTGAACCTCTACCACACTCTCCACAGCTCTACTTGTCGACACTTCTTCAACATTCCTTTTCGACTCAACTCTCAAATTCTTCTCCTCTTTCACCTCCGCCACAATACCCGATTGCGCTTCTCGACTAATTACACAACCCATTTCTCCTCAAATCCAAACTTCATTTCCTCGACATAGTTCGCTTATCTAACCGTCCGTTTCCAATCACCAATCGACCGATCGCCACACTAATCCAACCTAAAAAACAAAACCCATCACCATTATCATAAAATTGACTACAAATCAATAACAAACTTTAACCTTTTCAACCCTAATTTGGTAATCCTAGTACAGAATTAATGACATCATAAACTAAAATCCAAAAAATTATGCATCATGTGACAAGAATAAATTGAAAAATTCAAAGTAAAAATTGTTGATGAATGGCCCACAAAGATGTAACAGCAAAAACAAACCCAATAACAAATTTGGAATTGAATTAAGGTCAAAGGTAACAAGATTCATACAGTGATCTACTATAAACAAGGAAAGTGAAAACGAAAGATTACATTTTTAACTGTTTTTATTCACATAGAGCACGTGATGGGTTCAAAAAACAAAAGGGGCAAAGAAAGAACAAAAAAAGGAAGAAAATAAGAAGAGGGTATCTTACAGAAACAGTAACTGAAGATGGTTGTTGTTGTCTGAAGTTGAGCAGCTTTTTGAGGGTGTGTCTGTGTTGAGACAAAGAGAAGGAATATGGTGCTAAGGATTGGAAGATGAAAATGAGATCTTCGTAGTACTCAGATCAAAGTCAAAGTTGTTCTAAAAATCTATTTATTTCTAATAAAGTGTGTTCCTTTCTAGGATTGGAGTGTCCATTGTTAAGGCCCAAAGCAAAAGCTAAATTAATTAATTAATGGTAAATATATGGTTGAGAGTTGAGACGAGAGAATTTACTTTTGTGTGTTTACGGTTTTACATTTGATTATTTTTTAATGATGGTGGAAACTTTGTATTTATATATTGGTAATAAAAATAGATTTACTTTTTGTTAAGAGAATGATTAGACTGACGATGGTGTATGAGATAGAGTGTTGAGCGGTATAAAACCAACAAAAATACTTATAAAATAAGCGTGGTAGAAATGAAGATGCTGCATTGGATGTGTGACAAGACTATATGAGACAAAATTAGAAATGACGATATTAGAGAGAAATAGTCGAGGTAGCACCTATAGTAAACTTAAGTGATTTGGACACATAGAGCGAAGATTAGTGGATTGTGTAATTAGGAGGATAGTGTTGGGAATAATGCTTAAATATTTTTGAAGATTTTATATTGATATATATTTTAAATTTATATTTAAAATAAATACTATTAGGATTTATGAGTTATATTTATGTTTAAAATTTTTAAAATTTGTTTATTATTTAAGATAATATAATCAAAAAATGTATATTTATAACTGTATATATAGAGTTATGTACCATGAATAATAATTAAAATGGGACTCCAATAACAAAGGTATCCACTTAGTGGGATGAAATAAAATATCTCGCCCTAAACAATATGGTGGTTTGGGTGTTCGACCAGCTCGGGAAACAAACATCTCTCTACTAGGAAAACTTGTCTGGAATATGGTGCAATCTTCGAGCAAGCTTTGGGTTGACCTCCTCTCTAGCAAATATATTGCAGGACAAAATTTCCTCCTCTCCAATAACCCTCCTAGTGGCTCCCCAACTTGGTCTTCTATTATTAGAGCAAAAAACGTCTTCAAAGCCGAATTTTTGTGGCGTGCAGGTTCGGGATCCTCCTTCTTTTGATTCACTCCTTGGACCGATTTCGGCCGTCTTAGTTCACTTGTCCCCTATGTAGATATACATGATATGGAACTCTCGGTAAAAGATGTGCTCTCCACAAGAAATTCTCATATTCGCAGTCTCTACACCTAGCTCCCTCCGTTGATTTCTGAAGTCATTAACAACACCAACTTCATGTTCAACGACTCTATCGAAGACACCCTCATTTGGACTAACAACAAAAACGACACTTACACTACTAAAAGTGGCTATAATTGATTACTCTCTCGGAGGGATCCGGTACCATCAGATAACCCTCAACACACTTGGTCTTGGATATGGAAGCTTCAACTCCCTGAAAAGATCAAAAAAAATTTGGTTGGCTTGTCACAACTCTACGCCAACCCTCTCTTTACTCAATCATCGCAAGATGAGTCCTTCAACCACCTGCACTCGATGTGCCCTTCAAGATGAAATTTTTCTTCATTGCATTCAGGACTGCGAGTTCTCTCATTGCCTTCGGAACCACATTGGTTTCAACAATCCGGATTTCTTCTCAAACTAGGATGTGTACGACTGGCTCAAACATGGTACCACAGGTGCACACACTTTCACTTTCTCGGCCGTTGTCTGGTGGTCTTGGAGACACCGAAATTTGATGTGTTTGAACAATGAGACTTGACCCTTAAGTCGACTCTCCTTCAACATTCGAGCTATGGTCGAAACTTTAAGAAATTGTTTCTCTCCCACTTCTAATGACGAGTTAGTAGATAGACATATCAGGTGGAACAATAATAACTTTTCTTGTACCATTCTGAATGTGGACGAAAGTTGTCTCGGTACTCCTGTTCGAGCTGGATTTGACGGCATTATTAGAAACACCTGCGGTCATTATCTTGCAGGCTTCTTAGGCTCCATTTAAGGATCATCTAACATTTTGCTCGCGTAACTGGCTGCTATCTTTAGGGGCCTCTTGCTGGCCAAAGACATGAATATTGATGAACTTGTCTGCTACTCTGACTCTTTACTCTGTGTTAACCTCATCAAAGGTCCACAAATTAAGTATCATATTTATGCTGTGTTAATCCACGATATCAAGGAGTTGCTATCTCAAACCAATGGTACTCTTCATCACACTCTTAGAGAAGAGAATCAATGTGCAGACTTCTTTGCTAAACTTGGAGCATCATC
Source organism: Trifolium dubium (assembly GCA_951804385.1). Classification (NCBI taxonomy): domain Eukaryota; kingdom Viridiplantae; phylum Streptophyta; class Magnoliopsida; order Fabales; family Fabaceae; genus Trifolium; species Trifolium dubium. Next base: position 47,662,357 of record OX638064.1, on the reverse strand, counting down.
AGATGCCGACCTCCTGACTCATACATCTCCTCCAGAAGGCCTTCGTGATCTTCTTAGGAATGACGCAATGAGAACTTTCTTCCTCCGTGCTTAGTTTTTTTTTTAGTTTTCTTTTTTCTTTTTATTAACTTTCATACCAAAAAAAAGAATAATAATTAAAATGACAAAAAAAATATATTATAAGTATTTTCCATATAACTTTATTCTCCAAGAATTTTTATGTATAAAAATATATTCCATCAAATTCTGCAACACAAGACATAAACAAAAATCTCATCAATTATCAAAAATATCCATTAGATAAATCAGCCTAGAAACACTATAAGAGAAATTTTGGAGGGGGAGTTCGTGAATTTACTTTTCTTCCTAATATAAAAATATTTTAATCTAATGGAATTAAAAAATTGTATTAGAGAGGAGTTTTGGAGTGTTTTAGAGAGTTTACACAAATTCTTCAAATTTAATCAATATTTTTATAATATCTTTAAAAATAAAAATATATTAATCATAAACATTTATTTATCAATCTCTATAAAATAATCTCTATTAAAGTGAACAATTCCTATATTTCTTTTCTCTTTCTTTATATAATTGTATTTAAACAATTTTTTTTAAAAAAAATGCTTTTTATTATGATAAATAAACATCAAATAAATTTGCTCCGTAAAAAAATAAAATCTACTTTTTGTATTTTTATAAAATCTCTAAAAAACATTTAATTTGTTCAAATGTCCATTAATTATTAAATGTTAAAATCATTTTTTTTTAAAAAATTTGTAGCAAACACGAATAAGATAAAAAAAGCACATTTTTTTTTGTTTTTTTTTTGACAAAGCACATTTTTTGTTAGAAATTACATATACTATTTTTTTTACGCAATTATATATACTACAATAATTAAGAGGTTAAATAAATAAAATAAATGTGAACTCATTACCTTATGGTCCAAAAACAAGGCCCGTGAAAGGTCATGTTTCATATAAAATATAGTAATAATTTTGAAAATTGAAAGATCAATTCTTGGAGCATTTTTAATGGATTCAATTAAAATGGGTAAACTAAGTTATTTTTAGGGTCAAATTATCATCTAAGATTTAAACAATTCATATTTGATATAAGTAACTTTTAAGTGATTGTTTATAAAGAAGCCAATCTTGACCCTACATAATTTTCTTTGTCAATGGATGATGAGCATTGAATTTCTTTTGATAAATAGATGAAATGATAAGTCATTAGTTTTGAATTTAGTACCACATGTAATTATAATAAAATTTTCTTTTGCCATTAAAAAAATTTCATTAAAAACTCACACTATGAGTGTTGAATTTGATTGATAAAAAAATTGTTTTTAATGGGTTGGAAAGTATTAGAGGATGTGTGTTGTATACTTGTATAGAACAGGTCAACTATTTTTAGTTCACCTACTATATGTCTATATCATATGATGTTTGTAATTAGTTTGTATAATGCAGGTAAATTATAAAGAACTCATTCATAACAAACCCACACTTTAGTTCATCAGCCTTAATGATCCTCTTAAAAATCTATATTTTTAATACAAATGTCTTAACATGACCCTTCTATATAAAGGACTTGAATTGCCCTAATTTAAGTATCTCTTATTCTCTCCACTCATTTACCATATTATGTTTAGAGCGACTTTAAAATTAGTTAGCCATTTACATGACCTCCTTAAACAACCAGCTCCGATTGCTCGAACTCCACCACCTTCTCCTATCATGTATGTGTCTTGAACATCCACTATTAAGGTACTATGACTGGTTTCTTAATCCTGCACTGAAGCACATTTGCAACATAGATTATTTTGCTTTTAGGTACCCATAATCTTGCATCCTTTTGATTTAGTCCCAGCATATGCAACTAATTAATGCATCAATCACAATTTTATGTATACATGCATGAATGATCCACCACTAATTGAAAAAAGGGACGTTACTTAATAAGCACTCCACATATTTATTCATTCATTCATTCAACAACCCCTTACATATTTTACACTATATAGGTGCACAAGATCTATACACTAGAAAGGTATACACTGATCTTTAATATATGCAACCATATATACTAATTTATATATAACTAAAACATGATCACATGAAAAGTATGATTATTAGATGGAAACTAACTCCATATGATTCATATTCATACTAGCTAGTAAAGTTGCTAATTAAGTTTCAGACCCTGGTGCCTTTAAACTTTTTCTCAGCCTCCCTACTGTCAATGACTGCATCATGGTATCCATAACGTCCTGCATCACCCCTCCTGTAATAATAATCATCATCATCATCATCATAATCTCTACCATCTTCAACGAATGTGACACGCGGTGCTGAATCGCGTGGTCGTGATTGATGCTGGTTAAAATTTCCACTAGGCCTTGTGGTACCAGAACCTGTCTTGTCAGTGAAGCCAGGAGTTGGAGGTGGACTTTCGTAGTAGTGACCCCGCTTTGCAGCTTCCATCTTCAACAATTCCATAGCTTTGTCAATATCGTGAATTGGCTCGCTTAACTGAGTCCTTTGTCTTGGTGCTTTAGCCCACTCTGAACTAATTTTTGGTCCGTGGGAATTGGATCTGTTGTTGTAATAATTAACCGCGTTATCACCATCATCATATTTAGGATTGCTGCTACTTCCAAACGGCTTGCTGTCACGGTTACCGATACCATAGCCGTTACCATAGTTGCCATTCCTAGTAGGCTTGTACCCTTCTTTTTTGTTGTAGTCACTACCATACCCATTAGGACTATCATAGTTATCATTCTTAATGCTACTTACAATCGGCTTGCGCCCTTCTTTGTCATTACCATATCCATTATTATAGCCATCAGGAGTACTCCTTATGCTACCTACTCCAATTGGTTTCCGTCCTTCTTTATAAGGATTTGGATCTCCTACGGCTGCTGCACGGCGGTCACCACGATATTCATTAGGACCATCGTAGCTGTCTTTCCCAATTGGACTAATGCCAATTGGCTTGCGTCCTTCTTTGTCGCCACCATATCCATTATTATAGCCATCTGGACTACTCCTTATGCTACCTCCTCCAATCGGTTTACGCCCTTCTTTGTGGGGATACGGATCTCCTACGAATCCTGCACGATGGTCACCACCATACCCATTAGGACCATCATAGTTATCATTCTCAACTGGACTAATTCCTATTGGCTTGCGTCTTTCTTTGTCACCACCGTATCCATTATTATTATAGCCATCAGGACTACTTCTTATGCTACCTCCTCCAATCGGTTTACGCCCTTCTTTGTGGGGATACGGTTCTCCTACAATTCCTGCACGATGGTCACCACCATAACCTTTAGGACTATCATAGTTGTCATTCCCAGTTGGACTAATTCCAATTGGCTTGCGTCCTTCTTTGTCACCACCATATCCGTTATTATTATAACCATCACGAGTACTCTTTAGGCCACCTCCTCCAATTGGTTTACGCTCTTCTTTGTGACGATATGGATCTCCTAAGGATGTTGGACGAAGGTCACCACCATAGACATTAGTACCATCATAGTTGTCCTTCTTAACCGGACTAATTCCAATCGGCTTGCGTCCTTCTTTGTAAGGATTTGGATCTCCTACAGCTGCTGCTGCACGATGGTCACCACCATAACAAGTAGTACCATCATATTTATCATTTTTATTTGGACTAATTCCAATTGGCCTACGTCCGTCTTTGTTGCCACCATTGTAAGTACCATCATGGTTGTTAATGGTACTACCTCCAATTGGCTTTCGTCCTTCGCCTGTTGGCTGTGGGCTTTGGTGACCACGATCAACAATGGGAGCGAACCTTTGAGGATTACGGCTAGCTTCATGATTCTGCACCTTGGTGGGGAACCGTTCATCAACTTTACGTGGTGAGCTACGATAAGGGCTTGTTTGGCGATGCCAATCATCATCAGATTCATCTCCTGAAGAGGCATATTTTTCTGTTACTGGTTCATCATAAGGCCTGCTAGTAACCGGAACTATTGTTTTTCTGGTAACAGCACCTTCGGAGTAATTACTACCGTTAGTTTTGGGAACGAAAGGATCAAACGGTTTTATAACCGCAGGCTCACGCGTTCCATTTCTCGTGGTACTGTAAGTCGAGACACTACGGTACACATAACCACCAAACTCTGCCATCACTTTTATCTACTTCTCTAATTTTTTATATATCGAATTGTTTTAATTAAAAGTGCACCTTAACTTGTCCTTATATAGGAAAAAATAGAGTAATTATGAAACTTGACATATGAACCATATGCCTCCACGGTTCAACTAAGTAAAGTAACTAAGAGACATAAGATTCAAAATTATTGTGCATCAAAGAATCATATGCTAATTTATTTATGCAAATTCAACGTGGATATGGATTACATTTTCATGGTCAAGAATCTCAAGATAAATGTTGTCTACGAAAGTATAGAATTAGAATCACATTCTGTCAATAATATGTGGACGGATCATATTAAATAGAATGGAATGGATGCTAGCCAATTTTTTTAAAAATCCAGTGCTTTGTTTAAGTGACATACATCGTTTTTGACCGGATGTAAATGCATATGTTCGTTTGATGTTGGAGTCCAACAAAAAGAGAAAACAGTAAAGTAAAGATGATAAGAATCTATACAAAGCTTGTATGGTGCAAGGAAAGAGTATGCAGCATGTTAGTTAGTTGGAATTGGCACATAGGGGCAACAGATGAGTGCACCAATAGAAGAAGAACAGTAGAGGTGCGACATCAAACAAATGCGAGATGTTGATACTGTTGGGTTCCTATGTGAGTAATTAGTCCCACATCAATTATAAATGAGCTTAAGTATATATAAGAACATATAACCAAGTACCTAATACGTTGGTAAACTTGTGCGGCACACAAAGTGGATTATCCCTTCCAACTGAATTTTTTCTATACGCAAGAGTCAGAAATTGAACATCTGACACCCTACTTAAGAGGCTCAAGACCCTTAAACTTGGATCAATTCATTGTTTCTCATTTCTAACTATAAATTAGAGTTGTCAAGCTACATATAGCAGCTTGAGGGATTCAACTAAGCATTCAAATTCAATATATGAAAGTTAAAATGGTTATGTAATTATTTTAGTCAATGCCAAGATTTTGATTCTCCACAAAAACAAGTACTATGCAGTTCAAGAATTGGTTCTCCACTGTTGTTCCGTGAAGCACCCTGCACTATATCAACAGTAATATCCATATACAAATATCACTTGCCCTTGTTTGGAAAATAATTGAGAAATTCTCTAGCTAGCTAGCTAGATAAGGTAAGGGGTAGAGAGTAGTTGGACCAATATTGTCGCAAAATTCCACTTTCCAAACTTCCCAATTATACGACAAAGGTATAGTTACAAAGTCTTATCACCCCAATTTACCATCTTCCCTACAATACTCATGATGTTTTATCAACCTAACATATCTATTAGTACTATTGAATAAAAAGTTGAAGATGAATATGATAATGTTGTACGAATAATTTTTAAAGTTTGTATGGATACAATAAAATTTAGATTTGATTTGTCAGAGTTTAATTCAGTTGGTAAAAACCTTGGAGTCAATGGATAAACATGACCAAGTAAACAAGAATCTCAGAATCCATGGATACATGCATAAGATCAAGTTAAAGAATAATTTCGAAGTCATCATTGTAGAAGAAATAAAGGAACACAACTTAATTCAAATACTTTTTTCATTGACTTAGTCAACTCGATTACAAAAAACAAATGCAAACTATAACACTTATCATCTTGAGCATTTCGCTCTTAAACATCATATGTTTAGAGATTAAAATATTCAATATATATATATATATATATATCAAACTAGACTTAAAGGACTTAAATCTCACAATGGCCGAGATATAGTCATCAAAGGTGATTGGATGATTGGCCCATAGGCCATATTCCATATACTCCATCCATCATCCTATTATCCGAAATGAACATTATAAAAGATGAAGGGACTAAAAAAAGAGGAGAAAATCTTCCTTAAACTTGAAAACACCCGACCTTAAGTACGTCATATCATCGATAGAAACGTCACAAAAGTTTCACCCCGCATCAAGAATTTTTGAATTTTATTATAAATCTCGACGGGCCATAAGAAATGAAATTATGAAGTTACATAAACAAAAAGTCCATGTTCAATTAATACATGGAGATGGAGCTAGGTAGCAATAATGAATGCTATAAGAAAATCACTTTGTTGGTTTTAATTAATTAAGGTAAATGGTTTGTTGTAGTTTTCAACCACTTGATGAAGTTTTGCAAGGTAGATTCGTCGGCTCTATAGTAATTTTGTGTGAATTGAAGCAACTGTGACCATGTGAAATCAGGATACTGTTTTGTCCCATCTATAGTCACAATATCTTGTTGGGGTCTCAACAATTTGTCTTCTTTAGGGCATAAAAAGAATGCCAAGGACCTCCTCTCTTTGTACCTATTAACTACTGCCCTATGCAAGCAACTCTTGTATCTCCCATTTGATAGTGCCTATACAACCAACCAACAAATAAGTTAACATTTCGTACACATACATGCATACCTTAATTATTATACATGCTCTTTGTCTCAACCAACTTCATATATGTATAAATATTATCTAGATTAAATTATTCACCTAGATAGTGACATGTACATATAATTGAAAATTTGTGTAAATTCTTAATCTAGAATTTGTGGCAACAAAATGTTTCTTGTCTTTTAATATTGATCAAGTCACAATATAAAACATTTTAAGCATCCTTTCTAATTTTATTTTTAAAATCTTAGACGCAATAACAAGCACTACTGAATTTCACACACTACTGTGAGGTTTCAAGTTCAAACTCGAGTGAAAATTCAACCTAGCTAATATTATCAACATATGACTTGTGGACAACATCTCTCTAAGCATATAACCAACAATTTATAATTTTAAATTAAAGACTTTTTATTGCCAACTTTTTAAATTTCAAGGACAACTTGAGGAACTCTTACAGTTGAGTTTTGAAGTTTTAGTTTTATTTCTCTCTATCTCGTTTTTGCAAACAATTAAAGGCATGAAAATGGTGCTGTTATCCATTCATGTATGAGGTATGATGGTTTGCTGCATTGCTATAATAATTAATTATTGGAATAAAATAATATATGTTCTATATATATTATCCATTCATGCATGAGGTATGAGGTTTGACTATTTGGTTTGTTAGTTAGTAATCATTTTCTTTGAACATTGACATACACAATGTTTTTTTATCAATATCATTTCAATATGTGATTGACAATAAATTAAAAGAATACAATATTCCTTCTGTCCCATAATATTGCAACAAAAATAAAAATAAAAAGGGTATATTACTATATAAAATTTTAAAGTTTTAATTGATTGTTTTATTTTTTTTTATTAACTTTATGGATAAAATAATCGGACCAATAATTGTTCCACCTAAGAATCGAACTTAAGTTCTCATGAAAATCCGTCCTTTGAAAAATTCATTAACCGCTTGAGTTCAATGTTTTAGTTAATTGTTTTTTTTTTGGATAAAATAATCTCACCAATAATTGTTCCATCTAAGAATCGAACTTAAGTTCTCATGAAAATTTGTCCTTTGAAAAATTCATTAACGTTCAATGTTTTAGTTAATTTTTTTTTTGTAAAAAAAAAAGCTAATTGTTTTTTAATTATATTATACCTTCTAGTATATTTTTCTTCTTGATCTAGCTATGTGAAATGATGAAATGCAATAATTGTATGAGACAAAGGAAAAATTAAATGCCTCAAATTTTTGATCGCTGTACAAAGTTTCTTTAAATTTAGTTCAATTGATAGCGATATTATTATCACATTTTGTTAGTAGAAATCGGAGTTCCAACTTTAAATACTTTTTAGTTATTCCAAAATAAAATTCTATCCACCAATCTATTTTGATTAAAAAATAATACACAACAGATGGTCAGCATTCTAACAATAATGTATATGTACTATTTTTTTTTTTACTCAAGTATGCATGCTGTACTATGTTTTACTATTATTGATGTTATTTATATCTATATTGTAAGTACATAGCCACACAGTAAATGTGATCCACACAGAAAATCTTTGATCTGCTCAGTACGTAGTCATTTGATTGATTGCAAGGAGATCATAATATGTCATAGTTACGCACAGCCACAAAGTAAAAATATGTACTCACTCCTTTTTAAAATGAAATTATATCATCAAAAGATATGATATTTTATTAAATTAATTTTATTAAACTATCAGTCAAAGTAGAATATATATAATTTTTTGAAACTAGCATACACATAATCATTAGAGGATAAAATTAAAAGAAAAAAAATATATACTCCTTTGATCATTATTATAAGAAATAATTTATTTTTAATGTTCATTGAATAATATAATTGATTTTTTTACCTATATCGATAGTCCTAACTCAAATAACAAAAAATGTCGAAATTGTTAGGTCAAATTTTATGATCGAGATTTATTTGAATCCTAGTCACTCTATCGTGTGTGTGTGTGTGTGTGTGTGTGTGTGAGTTTCTCTTATAGTAAGAACCAAAATAAAATTTCTAATATAATAAGAACCGAAGAGAGTATTAAAAGTGTAAATAAAATTTATTTTGAAATAGATAGAGTAAGAAATTTTTTTATAATTATGATTATGATGTAGTAATATTTTGAGAAGGGCTTAGTATATACCTACCGTAAAAGTATCACCAATGTTAACAACAAATGCATCTGAACGAGGCTTAACCGTTTGCCATTTTTGATCAACAAAGACATCAAGACCTCCAACTTGATCTTGGTGAAGTATTGTCAATGTTGTTGGGTCACAATGTGGTCCTGTCCCTAATGCAACACTTGGTTCTTGGCATGATGGATAATAGTTGCATCTCATGATAGAACAACCTTCTTCAAATAAGTACTTAAAATCTGACTTATCCAATCCTAAGCTTATTGCCAATATCTCCATCAACTTCATCCCTAATTTCTTCATTGCTTCGCAGTACTTCTGGAATGCCACACTACATAAGCACAACAAATTATTACAACTCATGTTTTGTTTGTGTCTATATAATAGTGGTTTTTGTAAATGACAAATTAGGTTTAATATAAAAATTTAATATATATAGTAATAGTACCGGAGTTTATTCAAAAAAAACATATTGAAGTTAGACTTGACATAAATATCTAACATATTACATGGATCTTTATGCAATTAGACACACATTCACATATTTGTCAACTGGAGCGTCTTATTTTCAGCGTCCTATTTTCAATTGACAACTGATATTATTTTAAAGTGTAAAAATAAGATTTAATTTGAACCGTCCGATCTGAAATAAATGGCCGAAAACTGTGACATTTGACAGCAGTAAATCTAGATCCTAAAAAATGATACTTGACTCTAATGGCCTAACAATAGGTGACTTAGTGCATCTTGAATAAATACTAATATCATACATGATTAGATTTGTGGTGAATAATGTCTCCCACTTAGAAACAAATTTTGTCCATTTTTATTTTATTTAATAGTATATGTTAGTAATAAAATAATACTGTATGTTTCATATAATAAGAAACTTATGAAACCAAAATGAAGCACATTAATATTAATTATTGTATATAATCTTACCCAGCTTGTTGAAAGTCTTCCCCTAAGTTGGAGTCAAAGTAGTTTGCAACAATAGGCTCAAAGCCATTATCATGAAATGGAAAAGAAAGTGTTTCCTTCCATGGCAATTTAGAGGAGAATCTATCACCATGAGCACCTGAGTAACCCCACATTGAACCCTTCATCTTACGAACACAAAGTTTCTTATCAATTGGTTGCTTAAAAAAACCATCCATTTGATCATAAGCTTCATCAATGAGACTCAAATCAACACCATGATTAATCACTTGAAAAAAACCATGTGTTGAACAAGCTTTAGATATGAGTTTTGCAACATTTTTTGTGGCATCTTTGTTACCTTTAAGAAACCCATCAAGGTCTATTAATGGTGCTTGAAATTCTTCATTTGCATTCACTAGATACTCTTTTGGCCAAACAAAGTTCATTGGAACATTACGTTGTTTTTGTAACCACGATGGGTCATAGAAATGATTTTGATGAACTTTGTTTTGATGGTTTAGACTAGACACTAAGCAAAGACTAGAATCCATGACACAAACGTTAATGTGTGGAAAATAAATTAATTATTGTATAGTTGAGGAAGTTGAGGAATGGAGAACTTAATAATTAATACACATAAAGAAGATTGGTGGGGTTATTTATAGGAACATATGTAGGCCAAAAAATGGCATGTATTTTGTAGTGTTGAAAGATGGAATATAATGTAAGTGTAATGATTAAATTGCAACAAACAAAAAAAAAATGCTCTAAAAAATGGAATCAAATTTGTATAAATAAATAAAAATGAGAATGAATTGAAGGTCATGCCGCATGTGTGAAGACTTTGTGCTTGAATTTGCACGCTTTTTTGAGTTAACCCAATTTGGGACGAATTTCATTACGAATCATGACATGATGATAAAAATGGGGATGAATTGGATTGACTAGTGGACCTTTTTTCATGATAATTGTATTGAAAACAATTGAATTTTGTAATAATAATAAGTTGACTTTAAATGAAATAATGAAATAAAAATTAAAAATAGGTTAACTTTTTTTAAGAAAAAGAATTATTGATTTAAATTTTAGGAGTGTATGTACTGGTACTAGATTAGCGTCAAAGGTCGAACATATGACCAAATAGTTAAGATGTTCACGTATCTATCACTTGTATCATACTATGTTGGTAATATACACTTTTTTAGTTATTATAACATGTGCTTTGGAATATGAGAATTGCGAAATGAAAAATTAGAGTAGATTGTTTTTTAAAGACTATAGTGTAAGTGATTTATGTTTTTTATTTCTTTCATTGTCGTTATTTTCTATCATTCAACAATAATAATGATGATGTAGACACAAAAACGAATTGATTTAAGTGATAAAATTTGTGTGCCCTTTAAACAATTGATCATGGGTACCTTTTATGGATCCTGTGTTTAAAGTAGATATTCGGTTGGGAGGAAATAATTATTTTACATAACCTACATATTTTTCGATGAAGATTATTATCATTAACGATGATGAAATAAGAGGGATGTATCACAACAAACAAGTGAGCAACCAAAAAAATAATGGTTTTATATAGCTGCTTTTTTGTAGTATAGTTTTAGCAAATACATGTTCTTTTATTTTTCATTCTAAGACTCTTAATTACTATATCCTTTTTTTAGAAATCAAGAATTAATCTAAAAAATGACATTTTCTACCTACTTAAACCTCAAAATTCTTATGTTACTCTTTTTATTTTAAATTTTTCAATGTCAGACGATATCAATCATATTTTGCCGTAGTTGCCTAATTTTCTATTATATATTTTATAGGCTTAAATGCAGTTTTGCCCCTTCTATTTTGACTAATTCGGAATTTCAACCCTTCTATTTTGAAACTCGGAATTTCAACCCCCCTATTTTAGATTTTTCAAAAAAATTTCACCCCCAATGACATTTGGCTTTTTTTGCTTACGTGGCAATGATGATATGTATTTTTTTTACACATGTGCATTATCTCTATCACCCTAATTATTTTTTTAAAAAATTACTAAAAAAATTCCTAAAGCTATTATAAAATTAGGGGAAAATTTAGAAATAAATTAATAAAAATCGACAAATAAATTACTATAAAAAAATAAAAAATACTAAAAAACAAGAAAAGTACCATAAAAAATCATTAAAATGATATTTAAATATATCAAAATAAATATATATTTGCATATGAAAATATTTGGATATTCTTATATCCAAATAAATTACTTAGACGCAAATAAATTACTTATATCCAAAAATTCGCATGTGTAAATAGATTTTTATTTTGTTATAATTAAATGTCTTTTTAATGGAGTTTTATGGTATTTTTCTTGTTTTCTAGTATTTTTCAAGATTTTTTTATAGTAATTTAATTGTAGATTTTTATTTATTTTTGTATAATTTAACCCTAATTTTATGGCATTTTTTAAAATTTTCTAATAATTTTTAATGAAAATAAGTAGGTAGATAAAGATAATGCACATGTGTTAAAAAAAATATAATAATAAACACGTCACCATTGCCACATAAGCAAAAATAAGCCAAGTGTCATTGGGGGTGAAAAAATTCTGAAAAATCTAAAATAGAAGGGTTGAAATTCCGAGTTTTAAAATAGAGGGGTTGAAATTCCGAATTCCTCAAAATAGAAGGGTCAAAACTGCATTTAAGCCTATTTTATAATTGCTTGACTTTAATCATGTTGATTTTTATTTTTTTTTGTTTTGGTTGGTAAAAAACTATTCTATTTTTGTTATTAATTATTACTTATTGTTTTTAAGTAAAATATTATCATTATTTTTAACTATTAATTAAAGTATTACTCCGTATTTTAACTTTCCTTCAGAAAAAAACTATTAATTTAAATTAAAATTGTAATATTACTTTCGTTTCTTATTATAAGAAACAAATCACTTTTTAGATATATTGAATAATTAATGTATCTGGTCAATATATAAACTAGGTACTATACATTAATTATTCAATAAATCTAAAATGTAATTTGTCTCTTATATTAAAGAACGGAGGTAATAGTATTTTGTGGTTTGTACGTGTAAGTGTTTTATTCACCAAAGCAATGGATACACGTGTTTTCAATGAATGAAAAGAATGTTGCATTAATAAGAGAGGTGACCCATGAACTTAATTATAACACCTGAAGATTTTGAATAGGGATGTGGCGTCTCTCTTGTAGTTTTGAAGCATTGATATGTTGTTTTCTGATTTTCTCCCAACGCTCTTGCGGACTGACAAAACTAATGTGCATTATTTTGGGTACTTTTCAAATGATTCTTAACATAAAATTTACTTTTTGCGGTTATAACAAACTTAGGGAAAATCATGAATTTGAAGAAATTATAGTTTATTATGTTAAAAATCATACGAAAAATACCTAAACAAATGCACCTAAATTTTGTCTCATTAATAAATCAAATTTTTATGTTCATACTTCATTTCTCTTTAAGAGACCTCAACTCTTTCTCTTTTCTTTGCTCAAAATCTTATTTGATGATGCTATTTTCTCATATTTAACATATACTACTATAATACTACTATTTCTTAAATGGTGTGCATGACTCAAAAAATCATATTTAATATATGAAGAATCGCGAATACATCTATATAATATAAGAAAAGAATATTTTATTTAAAATACTATAATGTCCCCCTTGTACTAAATTGTTGCCATGTGTCCAAAGAAAATAGTTGAAAAAAAAATTCCACCATCTATTTTTTATTTATTTTTTAAATCATAATAAAAAAACTTCCACAAAAGACTAGCCACTATCCATTTCTTTTCTCTTTTAAAGTGAATTCTTTCATTATATTTTATCAAAAAGAGTTCGTTCAATATATTCACTATTTTTTTGTATTTAGTTTGTGTTTGAATTTTATATTTTGTCACATGACACCGTTTATAAACAAGCATATAACTGTTTTTGCTCGTTCTTTCGTGCAAAATCTTTCTACCAATTTTATGCGATACCAAAATATATGCAAAAATCAAGGTTCGTACTCCTCACACAAATGAATATTAGTTACTCCTCAAAATATGTTACCCTACTGATTACTTCTCACCAAAGGTTCAACATATGTTATCGTAGAGGTTACCAAATCTTACAATTAGAATATTACATTGGCAAAAAAAAACAATTTTTTTACAACCCCGTCAACAATTTTGTTTATCATATGCAAATTAACCATGTTCACTATTATTGTAAACAATTCTATCAGTAGAGAAAGAAGCAATAAGGTAGTTTTGAATACAAATTCTTATCAACTACTATTTGGAGATGTGTAGAAATGGAAAATCTTATATGAAGAGTGGGAGAAGAAATACCAAACATCAAATGTGAAATTGCAAAAAGAAAGATGAGTAAAGAGAAAGAGGTGAAGAGAAAAAATAGAGACAAATTAAGCACATTAAAAAGATTTAGACCTTGAGAAAATGAGGAATGGAAGAGATGGACCAAAGTTTACTGAAGTCTATAATTGACACATTTATAGTATCTATAGCGTACCGTTGCCTATTTAGTGGTGTATTTGATTTCTTATTTGATTTTCAGGACCTTCATGTATTGTATCTTTATATGTTATGTATTGTATCTTTATATGTTTTATTTAATAATATTTCTTGTATTATGCTGATATAGGTGTATTTAATTATTTCTTACAATTTCAATGCAATTTGCTATAATTATACCTATTTAATTACCACGCCAATTTATCAACAAAAAAAAAAAATTACTGCGCCAATTACCAAACTAGGAATGGTGGCCAAAGGGTTACAATTAAGGTAAAAGTCAAACTTATTAATTTTATATTGCAAACAAAACCAGGTTTAGTTTTTATTTTTTTATAAGCAAATAATTAAATTATAAGGAGTACAAGAGGTACTCAACCCTTACAATTCAAAAAGAAGAAGTAGGAGCTGGATTGCCCCGAAGACAAACCAAAAGATTATTACACCAATCGACATAATTTACAGTACTCGAACAACCTCTACCTATAAACTAGAACCAAAGATAAATAACAAATATGGTCTAAAAGAGTTGTTCCATGGGTCTAAACCGGTTTGGCATAGCCCAAATTTAGGGTTACTATTAGGGGTTAACAAATAGGGTTTCAGACCTAAAATACATTTATAATAATTAAGATTAAGATAAAATAAAATAAGATTAAGATTTAAGGTTACTATTAGGGTTAACAAATAGGGTTTCAGACTTGGTACATTTAGATTAAGATAAGATATTGTTAACAATAATAAAATATGTTTTACATAACTACAAAATGAACAAAAGTTCCAACTTGATTTGTTTCTAATATTATTAGTATATTTACTGGCATAGTAGTATAAAAAGATGAGAATAATAGTACTAGCAATTAATGACAACCAAAACTTCAAAATAAAAAAAAATAGATATAAAAAAAGAATAAAAGAAACAAAACAACGATGAATAAGGAGAATACATCTATAGCACATAATTTCTAAGTTTGGGTAGTTAACATACAGATCAAATGTACAATGTTTTTGTTGTCATCCCTAAATTTACTACCGGCTTCCTGGAAAACAGCCATATGATCCTTAATAATACTCAATGGAGCCAATTAGAATACCTTCTTCGTCTTGCAGACTTAAAATCCACGAGTCCCGATATGTCCACCGAAAGTATGTTCCAGCTAGATGTAATTAAAAAAAAAATTAGTAACACATTGCAAGCAGGTTTGAATAATGTCACTAAATTTGGTTATCAATGAGAGTTTGGAATATACAAGTCTCGTACAATGTCACTGATCAAAGCAGGCACCTGACTAGAATCATTGCTCTGAGGTGTTTAAACACAATCAGAAGAAAACCTGCAAGCATTAAGAATAATTAAGTCTGCAAACCTTGCCTAGGCATCAATTAAAGAAAAAATAATGATAACAAGGAAAGTATTTATATGCATTCCATCCCAAGTCTTCCAAAGTTGTATGTGATACCATACCAATGATCATAATTCAAGCATTGGCAAAACTTGCAAAAATACTTTCGTGCAAATTGAGATGAAATTATATTGATAAAGTTTGGGCTTCATAATCTCACTATATTTCTCAGCACAAATCAAACGAAAGATTGCAGTTCCAGTTGGTAGTAGAAACGAGAAAAAATTTTGAGGGAACATATGCCATTATATTTGTAGCTAAGCAAAGTTCAAGATGCTATACCACACCATCAATGAAAGCGGAATTTCCAATCACCTCCCATGAATTACTCTGTAATGTAGGACAAGGTCATCTGTTTTCTTCCATATATAAGTTCGCACTGTGGCTAAGCTCATTTCTGGAGACAATATCTGGAATAAAAAAACATGGCTATGTTAGATGATATGAAAACATACTATCTCAATATTATCCTAACTATTATCACGAAATGTTCATTTCATCACATCAAGATAATATATCCTAGAAGATGAATAAATTTTCCGCCAAGTATTTTTCCAGTTGAATAAGAGAACATTTTTAACCTAATCATATCAAGGTATCTAAGGTATATAAACTGGTATTCCGGGTAATTAGACCAAAACATTTCAAAGCGGCTGACCAAGACCATATCAAAGCTTTAAAACATCAAAGGAAGAAAGTCTGACGGAATTATGTCTTTAAATTTTAATAACATGCAGGAAAAAATACAATGGGTATCCGAAAACATCGTTAAGAAAAGTGAACAGATTCTAAAAAGGATATGCATAAATTGAAGAGTAGGCCAACTTAAAAAAAAAAATACTCCGTCCATCCCAATGTCCTTTTAGAGGTTTACACGTGGATAAAAAAATAATAAAGATGGATAAGTTAAGTTCTTTTTATCCTTACTTTATTAAGAAAAATAAAATTCATTTAATGAATGCTTTAGTATTTGTAAGGGTACAAATGATAAAACATGATTAATTACCTTGATTTCTTAAAAGAACCAAAGTTTTGGGACAAAACTAAAAAGCTAAAAGAACCAAAGATTTGGGACGGAGGGAGTAAAAATAAAGCATGAACTTGCTTAATAGTGTCATCTAAAAACCTAAATACATACAATGACATAAGACTACCTTGATAAGAGCACATAACTTGCCTGATTGTTGCACAAAATTTCGGTATAAGGTTTAACTTTTTGCTGAGGTTTTAACCCAGACCGGGAAGATCCATTCCCAACTGTTTGGTGCTGTAACTGTGACCCAGAAAGTCCGGGGGGAAAACTACCTTCAGTGTTGAAACTATCCAAAGGTTTGTCAAGCACCATCTTTTCTATAACATAATTAATAACCTAGTAAAAAAAAGTTGAGTTGATCATTAATAAATGCATCATTGAGCTGGGAACAATTTGCCTATAATATTTATCCAAAAACAAAGCAATGAATCCTTTTGGAAAGTACGATCATGGTCAACTACACAACACAGAGCAAAGAACTATAAATCCGTGAATATAACTCGGTGACAAGCGACAAAGGCAATCGACCAAAAATATACTCAAGTTTGTAACACTTGTTACCATCAGAGTAGAACTAAAAAAAATACTACCACTATATTTTATCAATTGTGTTTTCATGACACTTCACTACATGTGAATGCTAAATTTATGTTTTCCCACACCTGGCATTTCTCGGTCCCACCCATATAAGCCATTTCTCGGTCCCACCCATATAAGCCATTTGGATAATAAAAGATATAGACAATAAATGTCAGCATGAGACCTCAGAGCACTGTAAAATGACAAAATGGAAAATATTACAATGGCCTCAACTATTGAGAAATCTATTTCAGTTAATGATCTAAATTAATCCAGAATCCATTGAGCACAGAATACAACGCGAGGAAGTGGAAAATGACCTTTTACAGGAGAATATGACCAACACAAATAATGAGAGGGATAGAAAGAACCAACTATGGATGAGAAAAGTAAAAGAAGGTGAAGTATGATGAAAAGGACAATAGATGGAAGGGACTGGCTAGTAGAGAGAGAGGGAGGGGAGATAGAAGGCATAAATAGGAAACTAGTGGTAAAGCAGGTCAAAATCGTAATCTTAAATTCCAAATCAAAGTCTATGTATAATACATAGCACAGGATACTGATAATTATTAAATAAATATCTCAAACAACTCAACATCATACAAATTAATAAACTTATTCAACTTGCTGCTAAATATCTTATTTATGAATTTACAGTAATTTCCCAATCTAAACCAATATGATATATGTTCATATTTCCTTTCAATGTTGTCATTGGCGGATGATATAGCTAATTGATGTAACGGCAAAGGAGACTCCAAATGATAGTCACATAATTCACTCCTCCCAATCTAAACCAATATGATATATGTTCGTACTTCTCTCCTCTAAAAGGAGCACTTTCTCATTGGAACATAGTCACATAATTCACTGATACCCCCAGGGAACCACGAATTGGTTCACGATACTTCTGCAAATTGGTTCGCAAAAAGTGGAGTACCAGCGAAACATCTCAAAAAAACTAGAATTAATTAAAAATAAATACGTAAATTAATTTACTTGGTCTTGTTACTCAAATGAATCAATTGTACGCTCCTCTATTTATAACTTCCTTTTCCTTTCAATGTTACTAAATGTCCGATATGGGACTTTTTTCTTGATTTTCCGATATGGGACTTTTGCAACTAGTGTATTTCTATAACTTCCCCATTTGTCAATATGAAATATCAAAACTTACCTTATGAATTTTTAATATACGTGGAGCACTTAGCTTCCCTTGAGTAAGGATCTGGACAGTAGAACCTTCACAAGGATATAAATAGAAACTGCATCTGCAAATGTTATGATAAAAAATATTTATATTAAAGTATATAACTGGCCCAAGATTAATAATCATAGAGGTTTCCAAAATTATAAAATTGCATTGGTGGTCAGAAATTCAAACCAGTATTCTTTCACTTTTTCTAAGTGCAAAAGTTAGGAAATAAATTCATCATTTTAGGAGAGCAAAAAATGTTTTCCATCACAATTGCTATATTAAAGTACCGCCATGTATTTGGCGGAGGTGTGTAGAGAACAATCATTATATAACTATCAAGAGTCAATCAAGTTCTTACACGGAAGACAAGGAAAACAAGACCTTAAAACACCAGAACATGCTGAAGATGTTGCTTTGAGCCATTACAATAATAATAATGAAAACGATAGATTGAGGAAATAATTAGATCATGCTATAATAAATTATATCATATGCAAATTACCACGACCCACGAGCAATATTTCACTCTTGCTACTATAAGCATGGGTAGGGCTGGCAATGAACGAACCAACTCGAAAAAAGTTTGTGACTCGATTCGATAATTAGTTCGTGAACTTAGTTCGTGAACCAAATGAGTCGAGTTTGAGTTAAAAATTAAGCTCATTAAATAAATGAGTTGAATTTGAGCTATATATAATTCGACTCGTTTGGTTCATGAGTCGGCTCGATATATATATAACCATCATATGCATAAAAAATAGCACATACACACGTTGAAACAAAGGGTAGCGTGCTAATATTAAAATCCCACATCAAAGGTATTCTATAGTATATGTAAAAATTGTATATATGAGAATAGTGTACTCTTGAGAATAGTCCCATATCGCCTGGTTATTAGAAGTTTGACAATGAAACTGGCTATAAAAGGAAGCCAAGACACGGAGTAATTAAAATCAAGCACTTGGACATTGTGTGAGAGTGCTTCTATATAAATATTTAAACAACAATGTTGCAGAGTATTTAAAATCAGTTAAAAGTTTACTAGTAATAAATAATGATTGGCTCTTATATTGAGTTTATTGTTCATTTGATTCGAGCTTAAACCGAGTTGTTCACGAATTTGAATCGATTCGAACTCGAGTTGTAAAAATAGTTTGTCGCGAACTCGAGTCGAGTTAATAGTTATCGAGTCGAGCTGAGCTGAACCAAAGTTCGACTCAGCTCGACTCATTTCCAGCCCTAAGCATGGGTTACATGCAACAATTTAGAGAGAACAAAATTGAACAGGAAGACAAAAAAATTACTTGGCATTTTCCCTGGGAGGTAATCGATTATTCAATACACAGTCCAGACACCACCAGGGGATGTCTTTATCATCCTCAGTTCCATCTAAATCTGTAATCTTTTTCCTCCATGGACCTCCATGAGTTCCCTCGGTAATAATGGAAGGGGGGGAATCGAATGAGAATTCAAAAGGAGGATAAACCACGGTATCATTCTCAGGACTTCCATCAACCTCAATCCTTGAATGTGAAAGACTTCTAGTACCATTATCGTTTTCAGACAATAAATCCCCATTAGCAGAAGCATGAGTTCCCATCCTTTGCTTTCGTTTCCTCAACCAATGAACCAAGAGTCCTTTCAGTGTTTCTCGAGCCAAGTTAATCTGGAGAATAAAAGGAAGAGTCAATAGTTACTTCCATATTTCATTTATTTGCGTCTTTGTGCATGCATGAGCATTGATTTTGGCATGGACGAATTTTCAGAATTCTGTCTTACGTAATGAAACTGTAGAAGCATAGAATAGAGTACCTGGACAGAAGTATGACTTTTAAATAAATACTATTATAATACTATTAGGGTAAGCATATTAAAATTGGGGCATCCGTGAACAAATTGCCTATGGCGGTTGTCCAAAAATCCATCACACCATCCCGCCATGGCCATCGTTCAACAACTATGATAATAACATGCCAAAGACTTGAAATTAGGGAAAATATCAATATGATCAGAAATTCAAGAAAAGGGCATGCAAACTGCTTATGAAAATACGTTCACTTACCTTATCATCTTCAGGCTTGTCTACAATGTTAAGCTCTTGTGAATAAATATCTGCAGAAAAGCACTGGGGAGTGTCCAAATGTACAGACAAACTTCCAAGTCTGGTATCCACTGTGAACCATGCAGGAACGCTAACCTGAAGTAGTATAAAAAGAAAATATAAATCAAACAAAATTAAAATAATAATATATTTAAAACAAGTATTATTTCAAAAGGAAAAATAATTGATGATGACAAATACATGTAATCATACCATCTCAAATAGCTCTTCCTTTTTCTCGTTGAATGGTACCTGTGTAGTCCACATGTAAAGCATGAGCTATTTTGAACTATTAAATGAGCCCAGTCAGCTATAGTTGAACTTTGAAATAATAACCGGTACAACAAGACTTCCGTGCAGATTACAAAATGAAAGTATAACTAATTCTCACCTTCCCATAATCTTCAATTTCAACACCTTTCGTGATTTCCCATAACTTCACTGAACCAGAAGTGTCCTACAAAGGAGCCATTTATCAGCTTAGAAGATAAGTAGATAACTATACAACAGAAGATAACTATACAACAGAACACATGACAATATTAACATACTTGGCATACTAACACAAAGCACCTTGATTACCTTAGTCAGCACGTGCCTCTTATTATTTAAAACTTCATGCTGTACTATTGCAGGGATGCCGGGAATAGTCAAGATAGGCTGTTTATATTCAGGAACCTATTTATATTTGAATGGCAACAGAAAGAAAAATTATTAGCAAACCCTGTAACAGAGGGATTAAATCAGGGAGATTTGTTTGAATTGGTATCATGTTTAGATATCTTCCAGAGTTAAGATTATTAAGATTTGATTTAATTTCCTTTTCTGCTTTATTTCCTTTCCTCTGTCATGCTAATGTATACTGTGTATTATCAAATCAAATAAGATTAATATATTCTCTTCCAATTGTATCATTTATACAAACCGAATCAAAAGAACATATATCTTTGAATAGAAACTTGTTTGAAAAAGAGATTCCATCATATCGCCAAAAATGAAGCACTAAAGAGAGACAAGTATACAATTATATTTCACCTTTACTTGTGCATATGCAAGCAGCATTATGTATTCCCAGAGCAATACAACATTTGGTAGATAAAATAATAAAATTAAAATTAGTGTTCTCAAAAAACAAATTTAAATATAACATACAGGGGTAGATTCTTCTAGAGACACCCTTGCCCTTGAAAATGACAAATTTCCAGCTAAAAAAGAATTGCCTCTTTGGAAAATCTTTTGAGGGTTGCATACTTCAGCAGGCCATCTGTGAACTGATGAGTCTGTTGATGCAACCCATATGCTATCATCATGCAAAGCCAATTTTAGAATTGGTTGTTCCCCAGTGCTAAGCAGAACACTCTCTCTAGTATGCAAATCTGTCAAGTATAACTGGACAAATCAAATAATAGGTCAGAAGATGACCTTCACAAGTTAAACAGAACTAGACGTCACAGAAATTCAAATTACAATAATAAAAATATCCATTTATTTTAAAGGAAAAATTGCACTCACAGAAGAGTCTCTACCACCACTATAAACATGACTAAATGTTGAGTTGCTAGCAAGAGCCCAAACAGAATCCGTATGAACAGCATAGGAATGCACACATCGTTGTTGACCGAGATCCCAAAGCCTACAAGGAAAGATGTGACATTTGTCAAGCATATAACAAACAATATAAATTACTATAACAACGTATAAACACACACACACACACTGCCTTACTGTCAAAAAAAATACACCACCTTAACATAGAGTCTGAAGATCCTGATAAACAAAACCTACAATGATAAATGTTAGAAGTAACTCAGCTGCTGTAGGAAGCAAAATATTACGTAATTCGACCTAACATAACTTATGCAATGGCAAAGAAAACCAGACAGCATTCCATTCAAAATATTATGGCCAATCAAATAGCAACCAATTGGAACATTGCCAATGAAAACATTAAGCCGTTAATAATCATCATTTTCATCTTCTAAGTCTAATGATACAACATCATCAATTCAGTGATTTAGTCATCACAAGATTTTGGTCATCATTTTAGTTTCTCAATAATGTCATAATTTTGGTCTTTTGGTTACCATAATTTAACTTAGAAGACAAATGACATGGCAAGCAGATAATGGACTAGCCTTCAAATAGAAAGTTACAGAAGGACCAAAATGATTACACTTTCAATTATTGACTAAATTGACAAAAAAATATTGAGTACTAAAATGATGATGCTTTTATTGTATCTTTGGATGATGAAATTAAGGATTTATACTGCATGCTATTTATGTTGTAGTTATTCATATTTTGTGGCAATAAATAGAAATGCAAAAGGAAAAAGACAAAAGAAGAAAAAGATATAGGGAAGTTCAAAATAAGTTCCTAACTCTAATGTTTGTAAACAGTAAATTGTCTAAAGTAGAAGAAATATAGTATTTCTGGAGAGGGACCAAAAGAGACTTAAAGAAATATAAATATATAAAGTTTGTAAACTATACAAACTAGACAAACCTGCCGGTAGAATCTAGAATCAAAGCCCTAATGTTATCCGTATGCCCTTTTAGCTTCATAGTCTTTGATCCAGATCTTGGATCCCAAACACGTACAACCTAATGAAAAAATTAAAAGCAAAAATAAAGCATGCTCATGGTAGAGACAACAACCCACGATCCAGCTTCCACAAATCAATATAAACCAAATGCCCCTAAAAATTCAAAGGTAATAACAGAAGCCACAAACAGTTAGAACACAGACATGAACATGGATGTCATATAGTACCTTTTCTGTACCACCAGAAACAAGAAGTGTTCCACCGTCATTCATTGCCAATGCATAAACAGATTCCTTATGGCCTTTGGCAGCAACCGGAATGTATCCTTCAGTTTGAGCTTGCATGGATATGCTGTTGCTAGAGCCGATTGTGCGTAAGCTTGTCACTGGCAATGAGTTTCCAGAACTATTGACACCATTTGAAGCATCATCATCCATAGCATCATTGCACTTTGAAGCTGAAGCAAGTGCAGCTTCAATATCCCATATAAAAACCTCCCCGCCAAGGCCACCCGAGGCAACAATATTGCTCTATTAATTCACGACACTATTAAAGGATCAGAAAATGGATTTGATAAGATTCAAACTTTAAATCGAATTAAACAATCTATCAGATTCTATTATGAACAACGAAACTATGAAAATGAAACTTTTCTTGATGCACTTAAAATGAAGCATGTGAAGTTCCAATAACATTACATTTTTATCAGCTGCTGCAAGGGAAGTAGCATAATCTGAGTGTTGACAGAGTGTCCTAGTACATGTTCCTGTGGACAAGGCATTCCATGTCTGGCACAAACATACAGCAGCCAAAAAGGAATAACAATCATATCAGTACTGCTTTCGCAGTAGAAGTACAGGGAATGATTACAACAAATTACCATTAACAATCAACAAACCTTAAGGGTTGTATCTGAAGAACAAGAAACAAGTGTACTATCACCCACAAGAACTGCATCATTTACCTGTTTAAAAAAAACACTTTAATATAATTAACAGTGCCTTGAGCTGTTATTCATTTCATATATCATAAACTGTGATGTTTTGTTGGTATAGAAGGCTCGGTATTTCACAATTCCAATTAATGATGCTTTTTGTAAACTCAAGGGTCTAGGAATTAAACCAAAAATATATAAATTGAACAATGACTCCTTGTTACTCCACCCACATTATCTTAGGCTTCATTTGTCCAATCTTGAGTTGGGGGATATGTTGAGAGTTCCACATGCTGTAGAGATGGTCTAGGTAGTGCTTACAAGCTTTGATAGACCTCATCTTACAAGTCGATTTATGGGGTTGAGTTATGCCCTGAACCCAAATTCTAAGAACTCCTAAGATATATAAATAAAATTTTATATCATCTGAACTTAAAACAACTACAGACTACCTTTGCCGATAAAGACTAGAAATAGAAAATAATATCCATCTCAAATGCATTTCACATATAACACTCATCTAATGTATTCTAGGCTCCCAATAATGATATCTAATTTTCACATAGCATAGTGAATGGCTTCCCTGTGCTGCATCATATCTACCTTCTAACTTGACCATCAAATTTGGTATTTAAGCAATAAAATTACTACATAACTAACATGAAATTCACTTAACTATCTAGCTTAGGAAACTGTTGGATATTATATGGGGGGAAGTAGTGTAGCTAAAGCATCATTGTTGTATTCACGAGGTAATTCTTAATAAATCATAGGCCACCAGACAATTGCAGTGTGTTAAAATTTTGATTAGAGAGATAAGGATTACCCAATCTGAGTGAGATTCAAAGGTCGCCGAGCATGTCGCTGCATCCTCAGCTAGTGCCCACCTTTTTAGTTTGCCATCACGGCTTCCGGTGAAAAGATAATCAGACCCATCAGATGCTACAGACTTAAGTACAGCCAAACAATTTATGCCTGCACAATGCTGCAGGGATAAAAAACTTTTGAGTGAATATAGATAGATAAATTAAAAACAAATTCAAAGGGTTTTCAACTAAAACCAGCAAGGTTGATGCAGAAGTAGCATAAGCAAAATGACAAGTACCAAGTCAGAAGGAAACAGGTACCAAAGTGTATGGTAGTAGAAAGACTATTGATGAAGCTTTGATTTTTTACTGGATTGTTTATAAGGTTAGATAGTGATAGATATTAACGATAAGGAGGAAAGTAAATATACCGCCAAATGATCTAATGTTGAAAAAATGAAAGAGAAAGAGAACAATATGTGTTGGAAATTCCGCCTTCATTGCAGCCTCCAACACCTTCATTGTGTTGGGAGTGAAGGGGTGGATTTAGTCCCATATTGCTAAGAGATATGGCCTGTGTAGTGTTTGTATAGCTTGGGAAACCCTCACCTTACAAGCCGGTTTTGTGAGGATGAGTTAGGCCAAATATAAAATTTAAGAATATGAATACAACTTTATTAATTATATCAACAACACAGTCAGCAACATTCAAAAAAAGTGTTTTTTATATTGTATAGAAAAGTTATTATTAATTTTAAGATTTTTATGTAAAGTATATGCTAATTTGTGTTTGTTCAACATTATAAAAATAACTTATTTAACATTTTCTCTAATCTATCAGACTATCACAATGATAATAATCAGTATTTCTCAAAAGAAGTTACTCAATAGTTTTTTTATTATACTAGTATTATAGTATTATAGTTTTATTATACTAGTATTATAGTTCACAAGTCTGAGGCAAATGTCAAGGAAAAGGTCTATGGGGGTAAAGAAGCAGGTTATAACAAACATGAAACTTGGCCGTTTTTCTGGAATAGATAGAATAAAGAAATAATGAGTTACCTTTGTGTCATCAGAATCATTCAACACATAGGTCAATCTCTTCTCCTTACGCGGGCGAGTTGAATTATTTGGGTTCCCTACACTACCCACGTGGTGCATTGCCGAAACTGTGGCATGGAATAAATGATAAATCACATAGCACATATATCAAGCATATATCAAGGAGTAAATTAAAGATAATAAAAAAGGTGGCATATAAAATTTGGCTTCAACTACACGAGTCACCCCAAATAACATAAAATATACAATTTATATTTAAAAATGGTTGGCATGATACATGGCATGCAGATGTGGTAACCTTAACAGAATAACTTGCTGCAGTATGCAAGTGTTGCAAGAGAAAATCTAGACCCAACACCTTGGAGAGTCAAGCATAGACATTTGATTTTTATGCTCAAAAATTTAGCCTAAAACTTCTGAAAATCCATAACCTGAATTTTCAAAATGTCTCACATAAACCTATCAACTAAACCCACTGACAAGATATCAAACACCAAAAGCAATGCTACATCTCTCTGCCAATCTAGTTGCTTCTAGTAATAGCTTTCTGTACAACAGAGCTCTCAAGTCTCCAAGGCACAGTGAAGTGTAAGCTTCCGAAACGCACGTCAACTATACCAATGCCTTAGGCATAACCCATAAGTTAGTTTTGTACTAAAATAAATCCAGTACATCTAATTATTTGCAAAGATAGCAAAAATTCATAGTACATCCAAAGTCCAGTAACAGAAAATGGTATTGAGATTTGAGCCAAATTACAAATGCCGTGGTTTTGAGCAGTCTATGCAAAGCAAAATCGCAAAAACAATACTAAAAAGCCCCTCAAAAACAGGTTTAACCCCCGTATAACCAATAACTTCACTCAAACACAAGAAACATGACCAATATAATGCAACCTCAAACAAGACCACAACATTATGACAAAACATTAGTTGGTCCATTGGTGATTGACTCTAGACTTGGTAGGGAGGACCACGGTTCAATCCCCCGCAACTGCGTTTGGGAGGGGACTAGAACCACTTGATGCCAGAACTCGACCTAAACTCTGTACTACTAGGTCCCCATTCCCCTAGGAACCAGAGGGTGAAAAAAAAAATACCACAACATTATGAAAAACCGCAAAAAATGCATTAAAGTCAAATCATAATTTGTGAATTGAGAGCTTAAATGACATCATCAGAGCTATTTCCCAATCCACATAATAATCCGTTCCGGAAACAATTTCCATCAGCCTGTAACTGTTCAATTTCTGGACAAATAAAATCTACCACTGTATGCCATTAACATTTCAACTAACTACCAGTGTTCCTAACAGTAAACTCTGTAAATTTGACAACAAAGCTCAATTCATTCACAACTCAAAGCGCACATTTAACATAAAATTCTAAGAAAACATAATGTGGATTCAAATTCAAAAATTCAAACTCGAACGCATAGTTACAAAGAAGCAATCGAATTTCACAAATCATTCAAAATTATAATGATAATAAAATAAGAATGATTAATCATTTACCGTTACGAAAATTGTTAACCTAATCATATTAAGCGTTTGTTATGAAATATTAACACATTTAATTAATGGTAACAAATAATGAGGAAAAAGAGTTGGGAATTTAGAATGAAGTAGGAACGAACCTCGATGAGTGAAGAATGTGTAATTTTGAGCTGGTTGAAGGTTTCAGTTTGTGAGAGTGAAAATGGATGCAATTGATTTTGTTATTTCGTTACAGTGTTGTGTGATTTGATTTTCAATCGAGCGAGGATAAGATTGTCTTTCCACCGCGGAAGGAAGAGATCGGAAAATTTTACAGTTGGGTTTGCTGCTCTGTTTCCTGATTTTACTGCTTATATGTGGTTGATTGTCAATTTACCACATGTCTCTTGCTCACTCGCACCACTACTTCATTTCATGCATGTCACAATTACTAGTGTTCATTCCCTTGCGATGCATGGATTAATAAATTTTTATTTTAGTTTTTTAGTTTATTGGGTCGATTAATTTGATTTGGGATAGTTCTAAAATTAAGTGAATTCAATCCACTTATAAACGTGTAATTGTGGAGGATCGAATCGTGTAGGTCCTCCTAATAAGTTCAACGTCAATTATTACGGACCTCCGCGCGCAGAAAACACCACGGATTTAGCTGCCCCACCATTTATGTCGCGGCACATCGTCATCTTGCCTTAAACGGACACATAAATACTACGTATTTATTCCTCTCATCATTAACTTTCTATTTATATATTTTTTATTTTTTAAAATCATGAAATTTTCGTCAGACCTCCGCCGAAAAAACACCACTTTCAATCACCTTCTACCTCATCAATAGAGTTTAGCACTGGATTTGAACGAATTTGTACAAAAGTTATTAGTTTAAAAAAAATATAATGTTTTATATAAAACTTAGAATTGGTATTAAAAAAAAATAGAATGAATTAAATTATAAAAAAATAAGCATATTTATTAATATATGAGTTGAAATATAGATACCTGTAAAAATTATAAAAAAACAAATAAATGTTCATATTTAATATATAAGTAAAAATATGAGTGAAATATTACGTATTCTGTAAAATAAATAAAAAAAGTCTTTAAATTAATGTATGAGTGAAACTATAAATACCCGTTGAAATCATAAAAAAAATAATCAATTCGTATTATTATATGAATATAAATATATGTCCAATAATAATTAAAAAGATAGACATTATGTTTTTTTTTTGGTAGGGAAAATGTAGACATTATTATTAATATATGAGTATAAATATAAGTATTTTTTTACAAAAGAAATATAAGTATTTATACAATGGTATTCACACCTCCAAATTTATGTATCATTATCATTATTCTATACATTAAGTAGTGCAAGCAAAAAAAAAAAAGAATTAAAGGCTGCAATGAAATGAATTACACATTAGCATACCACATAAAATAAGGTGTTCTACAATACCAAAAGAAATCATGCTAGCACAGTGCCAAAGTGATGTGGAACATGAATATAATAGTATATAAGTCTTCTAATTTTTTTTTATAAAAAAAGTAGGGTTGAGATAGATGTTAGAGTGGGTCAGCAACTACTAAAAACTTCATCACACGTGGAAGATTTGTAGCAATTAGAAATACAACTTAAATGCCTTAGACCAATGAGGAGTGCACTTTTAGTGCAAATTAAAATAGTTGGTTTTATTTTGTCAAAAAAAATAGTTGGTTTTATAAGATTTTTGATTATAATTAGATTAGACAACGAGAACGTTCGGAAGATAACTCAATCGATAAGAGCCGAACCATAAAGAATGAGTAGGTGAAATTTAAGAATTAATTTTTGAAGAGAGTAGTTTATCTTTGTGATGTAAAAAAAGAAATAGATTACAAATGTGAACTTAACTCATATATAAAGATTTATGTTTGAATTTTGGTACATCATTAAATTATTTTAAAAAGGTGAAATTTTATTTACTAAGCTTTAGGACAACAAAAATAGTTAGGTCAGACCAGAACAAAACCAGAACAAAACGATTAATTGAAGATTTAAACTAAGGCTTTGTTTGGTTTAGGTGAAATAGGGGAGAGAGAAGTTAGTGAGAGAGAAGTTGAAGAGAAATGCTCATTTTCTCTTGTTTGGTTTGGTGAGAAATAGAGAAGAGAGAATAAAATTGTGTGGGCCCAATTGCTTTTTGTGATCTCTTCAAATCTACTTCTATCTACTATTAACATAATAAATAATTAGAAGAGTGAATCCCTTTTCTGTCCCTGATATTCCAATTTTAATTTTTCTGAATAAACTAAGGATTGAGGGCAACTTTGGAAGAATTTTCATGGCTCACCACAAGCATTCTAATTTTCTGTTTTGGGATATGCCACATTTGTCCTTCACAAGATTTCTATTACTTCTAATATTTCTAAAAGACTAAGGGACTTATTAGTAAAGTCATAAAAATGATTCTGTTATACTGCTTCAAAGTACCAAATTTTCGCGGTACACTGCCCAAGGGTTGAAAAATAAGGATTTGATGTAAAACTACTCTCTATTCTCTCTGTCTTCTCACGTTCTTTCTTTCTTCCTTTCTTCTTTTTTCTTTCTTCTCTTCTTCTTTCCTTCACTTCACTTCTCCAATTCAAACTTATATGAGAAAGAGAAGAAATTTGATTAGCTTTCTACCAATCACACCTTCTTCAACAACACTCACACCTTTGTCCTTCTCAACAAATTGAGTTTTTCTTCAACCGGTAAATTGTCTTCGTTGTATTGTGATTTTTTTTTTCGTATCCTTTTTCTGTTCATATCATAAGTGATGAAAAAACACAAGTTTTTTCTTCTTAGTGATGCTTCTATATATGCTTTTATGGTTTTATTGTGACTAGGCTTAACACTGATTTTCTCTTCTACGGATAAATTTCTCTACCAGATCCAAACACAAGATCTATGGAAGAAGAAAAATAAACGGGAGGAAGAAGATCTAGATCTACACGGGTTAGTATCAAATGTTTCATTCCTCTACAATCATTTCTCTTTTTCATCTCTTTCAATTTTAGGTTGTTATATTTCAGTTTTATGTATGCACATCATGTGTTTGATAAAATGCTTTTGTGAATTTTCATCACTTTTGTATTTATTCTGTTAATATGTGCTTGAAGTATATGTTATGGAATGGTTGAAAACTTTGATAATGCATAATGTGACTTATGTTTTTAGAATCGAATTGATATTTTGACATAATATGACTTATGTGCCTGAGGAATTGAATTGATGGTTGAAAGCTTTGATAGTGCATAGTGACATTGTGCAAATAATATTTTTTTTTTTTGAACAATAAATTTTTTATATTAGAATAAATTGGAAGGCACAAGGAGTACCTAACCAATTGGGAAAAAACTACAACACGTTTACAGAGCACATGTGGTGTGGCTTACAAAAAAGTAGCAAAAAATAGCACAACAAAAACATAGGCTACACGTCCCACCCCACAAACAGTAGAACACAAAACATGAAGGAAAATCAACTAATACTCCCAGCTAAGACCAGAGCAGCAACACGTTACCAGAACTAAAGACAAGAGGACCTTAATATGATAACATTAAGGTATCAAATTTTACAATTAATATTGTTATCACATTTTGCAATTAGTTTTACATTAGGTATCAAATTAGCTTTTTTACCTTAATGTGAATCACTAACATCCTATATTGATGATGCTTCTTGCAATAAAGGTAATGACATTGTATAAACAAAAGAAACACGGGGAGTGGAAGGACGAACCAACACAAGAGAAGGAAAACACAGAAGAAGGAAGAACAACTTCAAGGGTTAAATATAACAAAATCAAACCTTTTATTCATCTTACTTTTTGCTCAGGTAATGAAGTTTCTTTTTATTCAATTGTAATTATTTATGGGAACTATTTTGGTTTTAGTTCCACAATGAGAAATGATTTCAATCATATTCTATACTTGATTTTTTTTCCTTCTCCTCCTCCATTTTCTTTCTGTTTGTGTTTGTATTCTATCATTATGTTTATCGTTGTTTTGATTTGCAAGGCATATGTATCTATGTTGATTAACAAATTTGTAGCAAATAGTTCTAACATCTCATACTTAGTATTTATAGGAGGTTATTACTTTTTTTAATTACATGTTCAATTTTTTACAAATCTCTTGATTTTCGATGGTATATTATTCCTCAGCGGCAGATCTACAAAATCGATACACTACTTTCCAAATTAAAATTTGTTTGATAACTTTGGTCATCTTCTAATTATGATGTTATTTCAATATTTCGTGCAGATGGCCAAAAAACAATTGAGGGGAAGTATGCCAGTGACAAATACAACAGGTTTAAATGCCTTTTTAATTTCAAATATGTGTTTGTATATGTATAAATATTTTCTTATTATTGATTTCCTTCGGTACAAAAGGGTATACGTTTTTTAGTTTTAGGATGACATTAGAGGCCATACTGCTTTATGTCGTTAGCATAATTTTTTTCAATCATGGGGTGTTAGTTAGTAGTAGAGCACCAAATTGAATTTTGTGTGTGTACATATGAATCAATCATGAGTCTTCTTCATGTAAAAGAAATATATATAACATTTTGTGATCAATTAAAAGCGAACTCATAACCAACAACTTAATTATTAAAAGTTTGAAACCTTTAATGTCAAGAACAAAATTTCAATGGTGGGTGCTCAAGTATTTTAGACTGATTTTGTTGATTTAATTAGATTTTATTATCGCTTAATAGTTGACTATTGGTTTATTATGAGCTATATGTTGGCCATTTCACTTCTCTCTTCATTTTTCCTATATGTTGATTTTCTTTTCTTAATTTGGTTTTTAGGATTGAATTAGGAAATTTGATTCTCTTAAACAAGTCTTTGGCGTTTGAAGTTCAGGTGATGCTTTTTTTTTCATCAATAATTGGTGTTACTGTTTGTTCTGGCTTTTCTGTTTAGATCAATGACTTCATATTCAATTTTTATTGCAAAGTTGGTAGTTATTGCTGGGATGAAATGTTTTTGGTTGATCGAGTCTTAATTAAATGTGTAATTGACATGGATTGGTTGATTGTGTCTTAATTAGGTGTGGAGCGCGGATGGATTGCTCTCATAGAAGTAGGTTCGGCTAACAAAGTATTCAACACTACTGGGATAGAGGCAATGAAAGCTTATAATGTGAATAACTACATATAAAGTTAGCTATGTAGCGGTAATAATTACATATACATTTAGCATGTAGTGGTATTGTGGTAATATTTTCGACAATGATGAGAGATAGAGTATATATGTTCATAGAGCCAAAATAGCATATATGTTAATTTTATTCTCTTTAACATTTTGTAGTATATCTACCATATTGTGTAGGTTTAGTTTTTTAAAGACCATCACTCTATTCTTAGACTATTGTGTTGTTACAAGAATGTGTATGTCATCTTTTTATTATAAGTGTGTTTTGTTTTGTGAAGTCTCTTCATTGCTTATATCTCTTATTTTTTGGATATGATCAAACTGAAAAAATATTTATAAGCTTAGAAAAACACCTTTATAAAATCTCTATTAAGTTGTGTTTAACTTTAATAGATTTTTTGGATGAGTTAACAATACTTTTGTATCTCAATCCAACTTTTACTTTTTTATTCTAATGCTATTAAAATACTAAATCTATTAAACACAAGACAGTGTTGCTGATAATTTTTTCTAAATTGACTATTATACACGAGAAACAGGTTGTTCCTTACAAAAATAAATAATTATTATTCACGGGAAATAAATTTTTGTTTGCAAAAATTTAAATAAATGCATCTAAATAAAATATGATGTGCATGTAATAAATTAAATAACTATGTTCATTTGTTAAATAATTTCAATTTAAATTTAAAATTTTCTTTTAATAAAATCCTTTTTGTTTTTTAAGAATATTATAAATGTTGTCTATTTTAATATGTTTTTTCATATTTTTTCAATCTCATCAAAAAATACTTGACATCTTAAAAATTAATTTTTGTATTACTTTTACCGTATTAAATATAATTGATAATTTTACTTTTGAAAACAAATTATAATTATTGAACAAACGATTCTAACGTAACACTACAAAAATTAATAGTTGTTAAAATAAATATACTTTTGAAAATAAATTTTAAATGTTATTAATAATTTTTTTTGCCAAAAACTAATTATTTTGAAAAATAAACCAACAAACAATACACGACCCACTCTCGACGCACTCACGTCTCCTACGTCCCATCTCTCGACGCATCACTCGTGCGATAGCACGGGTATCTCACTAGTATGAGAAGAAATGGGAAAGATAAGTACATTTTTGCTTAAATTCCATTAATACCCTTGCTTTCACCGATTTCATTTTTTCATTTCCTTTTTGGTACTTTGCTCCATTCCAGTCTTTAGTATATGCCATTTTTTTGTTATGCCGAGAACTATTTTATTGTATTTCTATAACAATTTTGATTCTACACTATGATCATACTCAAAATACAATTCCAGATTTTTATTTTATTTTTTTGGCCAATCATCTATTCTTAATTTTATATTTGGTTGATAAAAATAAATTTAATTTTTTTTAAAATTTTCATTATATATATTGGCTGCCTGTTTCAAAAATAAATGTAATTTTTTTTGAACCAAAATAAATGTAATTTATAAATCAATCAAGAAATAAAAAATTAAATTAAGTTTGGTGAAAGTGCTTTTAATTCAAGGATATTTTTGTACTTTTAAAAATAATCAACACTTCTCTCTTCTCAATCTCTTTCATGTTTCTCTTATACCAATCAACACATCAAATCTACTCTAATTCTCACCTATTTCTCTCTTCTCATACTCTCTCTCACCTATTTCTCTCTTCTCACTTTCTCTCCACAACCAATCACACCCTAAATGATAGGTTAAATAGTGCATCTAGGAAAATAGTTAAAGAGACAAAAATGAAAAGAAAAGAAAAGGATTTGAATGGAAAAATTTATTTTTTAAAATTTCAATGCACTAAATGTATTACTTTTAAGGTTATATTATCATTTTTGTTTTCTTAATCATTGTCCAGAGGCATTGTTTAGCATTTTCTTAAGTTAAAAGACAAAATGTTTTATTTCTCGTGAGCTTAGTCAGTTGGTAAGGACATCACACGTTATGTGCAGGAACCTTTAAGGGGTAAAATTCGAACGACTAAACTACTTGACCAAAAAGAAAAAGGCAAAATATTTTGGTTAGGTTAAAAAACCAAAGTGATAGAAACCAATTTAGTTTGATTTCGTTACTGTGTAAAAATTAACAAAAATGACTTATTTAGCAAATATTATATAGTTAATGGACCAAAATATAACAATAATTAATTAAATGATCAAAATGAAATTAATAAATAAGTTAAGAAATCAAATATCCAATTTAGTCTAAATTTTTTTGCTAAACAACAATTGCTCTCTACCTCTTAAATTAGTTATAATCCCCTCAAGGCCTTCCACCTACCGAAAGATAACTACTTTCGATAGTGCAAATCCTACTAAAACATATCTTCTAATAGTACAAATCCTATCAAAACATATTTCTCAATAGCATTTTTTTTCTCTAGGTGGAAGAGAAACCTTCTCCATCTTGCGTGAGCTAACCTCATTCTACATTTGTTAAACAGAAATTTGGATTTGTCGCAGTAATGTATAACACAATTACTCGTCCTGACCGACCAATTTATAAAATTAACGTTCAAAATTGTTTATAGTTTATTTTATGAGTAACTAACATCAACAGTCTAATAACAATATAGTGTAGTACAAATGTAGATACTTTAGTCTTTTAATTATTTAATCCTCGATTCAATCCTAGACCGGTGCATAGTCTCTATAGTTGAAGGATACATTTGGTTTACTACAAAAAAAAAAAAAAACATAAACAGTCTAATTACTACTATAAAATAAATGGTTGAAATCTAAAACGGCTTGAAAGTGTATGATTTATACACAGCAGGCTATCTACATCCGTTAAACATACAGAACCTATACTTTATTGGCAGAAAGGAAGAACCAACCAAACCACGTTCTCCCTGCAGACTTGTGTTGGATAAATAGAATAAGAAATTCTGTGAAGCAATACCATACATAGGAATGGAGGAGAGGAAGGAACCAACCACGTTCTCCCTTTGCGTCCGGTCAAAGTACTACTCACTCACTCACTCACTCACTCCATGTCCATTATTCAAAACAAAAAACACACTGACTACTGACACAGGCCCTGAATTGTGTGTTTACCAACCAACCAAAATCACAACCCAACATTTTTTAAACTTCAAACATCGCCCACTCCGCTCCCTCCCAACTCTGAACCACAACTTTACACTTCAATTCTTCAAACCTCAACTTTATATAAGAAATTTTTTACTTTTAAATTCATTTTACAATTGATGTATCTAAATAATATTATTTAATTTTAGTTTACGGAATTGAATAAATTGAGGCGGTCAAAGAATCAAATAAAAATTGGAAATTTTTACCCCACTAAATCAAATGTACAACTTTTTGTCATCCACACAATGTAAGATTCAATTTTGGTTAAGTAAAAAGAAAACCATGCCAAAATAAGATTAATTTTTGAAATAGAGGGATTACTATATTTGATTTCTTAAAAAAAAAACTGTCATAAAACAATCATTATTTTTATATTATTAAGTGAAGCCAGGAAGAGTGTGTATGTCTAGTCACAGTGAGGGTCCATGAGAGAGAGAGAGAGAGATAAGAGTGTTTGAATGAATAATCATATTTTATTTTATTTCCAATACTGTAAAGTAACATGAAAGAAAGAAAGTCTTCAATCATTGAAACTAACCAACTCCTGAAGCTGCTTCAAAATCAGTGCTTGCTTGCTTGCTTGATCCTTACTACTTGTTCTTACTATAAATTTTAGTATTTGTGGTTTACGTTACATGAATCAATCACTGTTAATTAATGTTTTTTCTACAACAATAATATATAGCTTCATCATAACGCAACCTTCATTATTACTATGTTCCATTTCCTTGTAGATTCTTGTCGTTTTCAATGACAAGACACACTCCTTACTAGTTAGTTTGATGCTCTAGAACCTTCTCTTACCTCACTTTCTTTCAACTCCAACTCCCTTTTTTTCTTTCATCATTTTTTTAATTTACCTGTTGACCATTCTTTGCAATCAATCAAACTGTGATTATTATTTCCTATGATGAGATCTCTCTTTGATTTGATTTGTAGTACAAGGAAACATTAATTATTGTTTCAATTACTCTTCAATCACTGTCTTGTTTCTGTACAAGGTTTCTACTTTACTTTACCTTAAATATAAATAAGTGATTCTTGAGAAGAAAAAAAATGTTGGTTTCTAATGGTGAAGAACAGATTCTGTTACCTTCAAAAAATGAAACTGAGGTTTCAAATTCAGATTCAGTTGATGGGTCATTACCGGTTTCAACGGTTTATACCGATGTAGGTGTTGTCCCTGAGCACCAAAAGAATGAGCTTGAACACTTCATATCCAATTTACAAAGTATATATAAACAATAATCACTTTTTTTTTTTTTTTGTCTATTTTTTTTTAGTTATGTTGCTGATTTTGTTTTTGCTTGATTTGAATGGTTTATGTAGGAGAAGTTGAGGAACTGAGGGTGAAGCAGAAATTAGTGGATGAAAAGAGAAGAGAAGCATTGAGTAAGATATTGGATATCAAAGGTAGTTGTTGTGTTAATTGGAGATTCTATTTTATTGTTGATGTATGAATTGGAATTTTGTTGATGTGTTATTTTGATTCAAGGATTGAAGAATTTTATTTTGAAATCCAGGGAGCATTAGAGTGTTTTGTAGAATTCGACCGAATCTTTTGACAGAGAAGAGAAGAAATTCTGAACCGGTATCAGTTGGATCAGAGAGAATTAGGGTTAAGTTCGGAGGAACGAGGAAGGATTTTGAGTTTGATAAGGTTTTTCCTCAAGAATCAAGCCAAGGCTAGTATCAAACACCATTGTGTTTTGTTTCTCAATTTTAGTAATTATTTGATAGTATCAAATTTTACTCAAGGGAAGTGCTTATGTCTGCTATTGTTTGAATCCCTGCAGAAAGTGTTTTTGTTGAGGTAGAGCCAATTCTAAGATCTGCAATGGATGGACATAACGTGTGTGTTTTCGCTTACGGTCAAACAGGCACAGGCAAAACATTCACCATGGTCAGTGATATTAAAATTGTGTCGATATTTTGTGTTCATGTGCTGTATAATGTTACTGTTCGGTGTGTGTCTGTGTAAAAGCATAGCTATTATCTAATGTATGGTGTGGTTTTGATATGATTAATTTTAGGATGGTACAAATGAGCAGCCAGGGATTATTCCTCGTGCTCTCGATGAGCTCTTTCGTCAAGCCTCAATGGATGGTTCGTCTTCTTTTACTTTTTCAATGAGTATGTTGGAAGTTTACATGGGCAATGTCAGGGATCTGCTGGCTCCAAGACAGTCTTCTAGACCACATGAAAATATGACAAAGTGGTAACCCTTTTTACTACTCTCATTAATTGCGTGTGTTTGGTTACACGGTGACAAATTGATTTTGAATGAATTGATTTTGGTTAAAAGTGAGTTGAATATATATATGTTTTATGTTTGAATATATTCGTGTAAAAGTGAGTTGAACAATAAATTTGAGGCTAAATATCAATTATAGATGCAAAAACTCTAAAATTTAGCTTGTTCAAAAAAATTTAGAGGCAAAATCAATTCTACTCGAGAATCAATTTTGTCTGTTACAAACATACTCTATGTATGATTGAATTTCATAAGGTAATTTGTCTGAGACTAACTACTTTTACAGCAATCTCAACATCCAAACAGATCCAAAGGGATTGGTGGAAATCGAGGGTCTCTCAGAAGTGCAGATTTCTGATTGTGCTAAAGCCAGATGGTGGTACAACAAGGGAAGAAGATTCAGATCAACCTCATGGACTAATGTAAACGAGGCATCAAGTAGGTCACACTGGTGAGTCATGGTTCTAATTAGACACTCCAAAATATTTCCATGGTTTTCTCAGCTTGATAGTTACATTATCTGTTTAGCTTTATATATCTAGCTTGACAAGGATAAGCATATTTAGACGCGGGGATACTTCGGAAGCCAAAAGCGAAACAAGTAAGTTGTGGATGGTTGATCTCGGTGGCAGTGAACGGTTGCTGAAAACCGGGGCCAAAGGACTAACACTTGACGAAGGGCGGGCTATTAATCTCTCTCTTTCAGCTCTAGCTGATGTCCTTGCAGCTTTGAAGAGGAAGAGGTGTCATGTGCCTTACAGGCAAGTATTCTGTTGAATTTAATAGATTATACTAGTACTTTGTCTGTGTTAAAAAAAACAAATTACACTGTCAATCAATCATAATCATTAGAGTAGTAAAAATGTCTGACTTTAATCATAACTACTATAAAAGTCGTACAAAAGATATTGTGATTAGTTAACAATGTAAACAGTTTTACACCAACAATGCATTAAAATTAAGTTCATCAGAGTATTACATGATTTCATGTTACTTTGTTTGCAGAAATAGCAAGCTGACCCAAATACTGAGAGATTCTCTAGGTATGATACCACTTTCTTCTCTAATACTATTAACTTTCGTATGCAAAATAGTGGAAAACTGAGACTAGAGTAAGATCGTGCACACGCAAATGTTATATGGAATGTTTTATGCAGAGTTTAATTTTTCCTGATTTTCCCTATAATAAAATGTCTAATCTTTATAATGATGAAAATGTTAAGGTGATGGTTCAAAGGTCTTGATGCTCGTGCATATTAGTCCTTCTGAAGAAGATGTTTGCGAGACGGTTTGTTCTTTAAACTTTGCTAAGAGAGCAAGAGCAATAGAGTCCAATAGAGAAGTATCAACGGTAAACTTACTAAAACTTGTCCAAAACCAAGTTCATTAGTGGGAACTGTTTGAAGATTGCTTAATGCGCACATGTACTGTAGGAATTGAAGAAGCAAAGGGAGAAAAAAATTATGGAGCTCGAGGAAGACATTAAGGAAGCTGAAAAGCAACGTCAGAGTTTAACGGATCAAATACAGAATATCGAGTTAAGGTTGTGCGAGAATAAAAAGCTCTTTTCAACCACATATAGTCTTCAAGAAAGTGATGACTTGTTAACCTCTACTAGCCTCAAAGATGATTTCAAAGAGGTCACTGAAACACCTAAATCATCTAAGAAGTATATTCAAAGAAGTGTCTTGAATTCAGTGCCTCGATTCATGAGTTCAACTGTTGCTAGTCGGCATAGGCAAATTGCATCTGAACAACAAATTGTTGGGAGAACAAAAAGTTCAAGATCAGTAGTCACCAGAAGTTCAATCCAGTTTCCATGTTCACAATCGTTAGGTTATTCAGATCTTCGCATCAAAACAATACTGCGAAGTTCAACTGGAAAATCTCGGTATGCTGAAACAAACAATGTTCCAAATACAATTCATGTAGAAAGGCCTAAATGCAATGAATTGGAATCAAAAGTCATAACTCCACGAAGTACAACAGTTACATCGTCAGATTCAAATTTGAGAGCAAAATTATATCATCATAGAAGAAGGATGTCTAATCTGATCTAGGGGTTACAAGACATCTTAAAATTTCTAATGTTATCAATTGGTTGCGTGTTAAACTCCTTTCAAATGTCTCTAGCAAATTGTTGCCAAAAGTGTGTTAATATGTGTGTTTTTCTTTAGGTGTTGATGATTGGTATATGTCAATTACTTGTTTAACATGGTCTTTTTTCGTTTTTGAGATGTTGGGTTTTGATCTTATAACTTACTTATTTGGTGGCGACTAACTTTTAGTGAAGTTGGTCGCGACCTTTAATAGAAATTATGAATACAACAGTTTTTTAGCCTTGACTATCTAGTGTGGATTTTGTAATGTAACAGTGTTACTAAAACTCCTATATGTAAAGGGGCATTATTATGAATAAATTATATAGATAATAGGCATAAGTCATGCCAACATGTTACACATCACAGTCCATAGACAGTTATTTCTATCAAGAGATTAGTATAATAGCAGTTATTCAATTCATCCTGGAATCCTGCATTGAGAAGCATAAGCAAAAATACCGGCCAGCTTGGGATCTCTTACCAAGTCACAACACGGACTACGAAATTTCGAAGAAATTGAATGATAACAAATTCTTCTAATCGAAGTTGTTGAGATATTGATATTTATTATAGTATTATTTGTTAGAATCTTTTAGATATTATAGATATTTATTATAGATATTATAGTATTATATCTCTCATGTATATAAATAGTTGTTTCAACCTTTTACAAGTTAATGAGAATTATTCATATTCAAGTTGGTATCCAGAGCATGGTTCCGAAATCCTAGTTTTCTCTTTGGGTTCAGCCGCCGTCAAGGCTAGCCCTAATTTTTCAGGATTCACTGTTCACACGCAACACTGTTCAACCCGCGATCACTGTTCATCCGCGAGTACTGTTCATACTGCAGGTACTGTTCATTCCGCTGCACTGTTCATCGTGCCACTCTCTGAGGCCTATTGGTTCAGTTTTTTTTTTACACCCCTTGATACTGTTTTTCGTGTGTATCTATTACTGCACGCCTCTTGCAGTCATTAGAACACTGTTTTTTCCTTGGTTGTTTGCACGCCGTTGTTTTTCCTTTCTATTTGGTTGATTGTTTGATCGATGGCAGTCCCACAAACTTCCGCTGCGGCCACTTTGGCTTATATTGGTAATTCCACGACTTGTTTATCTCATTCAGTGGAATCATGGATTTTAGATTCTGGTGCTTCAGATCATGTAGTTGGTAATCTCTCTCTTATCTCAAACTTGTCTCCACCTAAAATACCTCACAATATTACTATTGCTAATGGTTCTAAGGCACAAGTTACTGGTATTGGTCAAGCTTCACCTTTGCCATCTCTATCCTTAAATTATGTGCTATATGTACCTAGTTCTCCATTTAATCTGATTTCAATAAGTAAACTCACTCGCTCTCTCAATTGTTCCATAACATTTCGTTCAGACTCTTTCATTATACAAGACCGAAGTACGGGAAAGACAATTGCAACAGGATCTGAATCACATGGTCTCTATTACCTTGATCCTCATCCATCTAGAGTTTGTAGTGTTTCTATATCCCCAGATATCATTCATCGCCGTTTGGGTCATCCAAGTTTGGATAAGTTAAAAGTGTTGGTTCCTCAACTTTCACATTTAAAGACTCTTGATTGTGAATCTTGTCAACTTGGCAAACATGTTAGAGCATCTTTTTCGAGTAGTGCCAACAAAAGATCCATGTCTCCCTTTGATATTGTTCATTCTGATGTTTGGGGTCCTAGTCGGGTGTCATCTAATTTGGGATATAGATATTATGTCACTTTCATTGATGATTTTTCTAGATGCACGTGGATCACTTTATTGAAGGACCGTTCACAATTATTTGGTGCCTTTCAGACGTTTTGCTCAGAAATAAAGAACCAATTTGGGAAAACAATTCGAATTCTTCGGAGTGACAATGCAAAGGAATATTTTTCTGCACCATTCAACTCTTTTATGGCTTCTAATGGTATCATACATCAGTCCAGTTGCCCTCATACTCCACAGCAAAATGGTGTCGCAGAGAGGAAACACCGTCATTTAGTGGATACAGCTCGAACCTTGTTGATCAATGCACATGCACCACTTAAATTTTGGGGTGATGCTATTCTCACGGCTTGTTACTTGATAAATCGCATGCCATCATCAGTATTGGATAATGAGATTCCACACTCACTTTTGTTTCCTAAGGACCCTCTATACAGTGTCCCACTTCGTGTATTCGGCTCAACATGTTTCGTTCATGATCTCTCTCCTGGCCGCGATAAATTGTCTGCACGAGCTATCAAGTGTGTATTTTTGGGATATACTAGAACCCAAAAGGGGTATCGCTGTTACTCTCCATCTACACATCGTTTTTATGTTTCAGCAGATGTTACTTTCTTTGAGGATGCACCATTCTTTGCTTCAACCACTACATCTGATTCTACAACAGATGGTACTACTTCTGAAGTAATACCTATTCCATTATTTGAGTCATCTGTCTCTACTCACAATTCTCCACAGTCACAAGTTAATCCTGAGTTTCGCCGCTATGGTATTATTTATGAGCGTCGACAAGTTGATGCTCGACAAGTTGATGCCCAAGAAACAACTCCTATTGTTTCTAGTGATTCAGCTCCACAGACTATTGCTACTGATTCTAATGATTCAGATACTGTTCCAATATCTTCTCCTGTTGTGGTCCCACCTGAACCTCCTGTTGACTTACCTATTGCTCTTCATAAAGGAAAAAGATCTACAGCTAATCCTTATCCCGTGTACAACTTTTTGAGTTACCACC
The DNA here is from genome assembly GCA_951804385.1 of Trifolium dubium. NCBI lineage: Eukaryota > Viridiplantae > Streptophyta > Magnoliopsida > Fabales > Fabaceae > Trifolium > Trifolium dubium. Next base: position 47,619,620 of record OX638064.1, on the reverse strand, counting down.
GATTGTCTCCTACCTATGTTGCTTTTGTTTCTGCTTTATCATCTGTCTCAATTCCTAAGACCGTTCATGAAGCATTATCTCATCCAGGGTGGAAACAAGCCATGATTGATGAAATGATAGCTTTAGAATCTAACCATACATGGGTGCTTGTTCCGCCTCCTCCTGGAAAATCTGTTGTTGGTTGCAGGTGGGTGTTTAATGTCAAAGTGGGACCTGATGGACAAGTTGATAGATTAAAGGCTCGGTTAGTAGCAAAAGGCTATACTCAAGTCTTTGGTAAGGATTACAGTGACACCTTCTCACCAGTTGCAAAGATGTCATCTATTCGTCTATTTTTAGCCATGGCTGCCATGAAACATTGGCCCCTATTCCAGTTGGATATCAAGAATGCGTTCTTGCATGGTGAGTTGGAAGAAGAGATTTATATGGAGCAACCTCCTGGGTTTGTTGCTCAGGGGGGGCGTAGTTTAGTATGCAAATTACAAAAGTCCTTATATGGCTTGAAACAATCACCTCGAGCATGGTTTGGTCGTTTCAGCAAAGTTCTTCAACAATTTGGGATGACCCGTTGCGAATCAGATCATTCAGTTTTTGTTAAATGTTCATCAAACAAATATATTTATCTTGTGGTTTATGTTGATGACATTGTCATTACAGGTGATGATAATGAAGGTATCAAGGCATTAAAACAACACCTCTTTCAAAACTTTCAGACCAAGGACTTGGGTCCTCTACGTTACTTTCTCGGGATTGAGGTGGCTCAATCAAAGTCAGGCATTGCTATCTCTCAAAGGAAATATGCCCTTGATATCTTGGAGGAGACAGGTCTTATAGATTGCAAACCAGTCGACACTCCTATGGATCCTAATGTAAAGTTGCTTCCTGACCAGGGGGAGCCATATTCTGATCCTAGTAGATACCGAAGACTAGTGGGAAAATTGAATTATCTCACCCTGACCAGACCAGACATATCTTTTCCAGTTAGTGTCGTAAGTCAGTTCCTTAACTCACCTTGTGATAGTCATTGGAATGCAGTTGTTCGAATTCTTAAGTACATCAAAAGAGCACCTGGAAAAGGACTTGTATTCACTGATAACGGTCACACTAATATTGTTGGGTATTCAGATGCCGATTGGGCAGGAGATCCAAGTGACAGGCGGTCTACTTCTGGTTATTGCATTTTCTTAGGTGGAAATCTTATCTCATGGAAGAGCAAAAAGCAGACTGTTGTTTCCCGATCGAGTACAGAAGCAGAGTATCGAGCTATGGCTCATGCTACATGTGAGCTTGTGTGGTTGAAACATTTACTGCAAGAATTACATTTTTGTGAGGTTGGTCAAATGGAACTTGTATGTGATAATCAATCAGCTTTACACCTCTCCTCTAACCCAGTTTTTCATGAAAGGACAAAGCATATAGAAGTTGATTGTCATTTCATTAGGGAAAAGATTATCTCCGGAGTTATCAGAACTTCCTTTGTCAATTCTAAAGATCAACTTGCTGATATCTTTACTAAATCTCTACGAAGTCCTCGGATAAGTTACATATGTGACAAGATGGATGCATATGATATATATGCTCCACCTTGAGGGGGAGTGTTGAGATATTGATATTTATTATAGTATTATTTGTTAGAATCTTTTAGATATTATAGATATTTATTATAGATATTATAGTATTATATCTCTCATGTATATAAATAGTTGTTTCAACCTTTTACAAGTTAATGAGAATTATTCATATTCAAGTGAAGTCATTCAAACTTGGAACTTGAGATGCAACCAAACTGACCTGAATTACGCTCTCAGATGCACATTAAAATTATATGCATTCGAGTGGATTTGATATTCAATGACAAAGAGGATACCCTACACTTTACTCATTTCCATGACAGCATTTGAATATGTTCTAACCATTCTTGTGTAGTATTATCTTTGTTCTTTAATACCTTTTCGTTCCGACCTTTCAATATAATCCAAATGCATGCAAACCAAATAACTTTGAAGCTCTCTCTTCTCACCCTCCCGTCATCTACCAATCCTCCAAACTGAGAAAAGTTTTCCAAAGCTGAATTATGAAAAACAGTAGATACATTTAATTTAACCAGCTCAAAATCACACTCCATACCTCAACCATTTTGAGACTTTATGTCATATTACTAGTTTACGAAATTGGATTTCCTGCAGCGTCACACAGTTACTGCTCTCAACCGTCCGGTTTAAATCAACGTCCGTGATTGTTGAACAGTGTTAAAGCTGATACATAATCCGAACCGTGCAATCTCAAATCAACGGTTGTAATCAATTGTTGTGTGTAATTGTGTTTTTTTTGCTACAGTAGCATATCTGAATCCCATTTGTTCCCTAAAATTTCTATCTTAAACTTATTTTTTTGGTACACTATCTCAAACATTTTAATCAAAATGTTAATAAATTTTTATGCATAAAATTTTTATTCGAATTATCATTACATACTAGTTTATTTTATTTTTTTTAATCAAGACATTAGACTCAAGTGATTAATGTACTTTACCAAATGACGAATCCCAGAAGAACCCGGGTTCAATTCAAAGAGTAATCCAACAATAATGTATTGTCATATCATTTAATGAATATGACACTTCACGCATTTTCAAACATAATACATGATCAATAGATTTTACACTGACGGTGCATAGCAATTAAAAATATTATAGATTTAGATTTCTTTTTTAAAAATCAGATTATAAATTTGATTTAGTTTTGTTTTGGTATATGTAAAATTTTACTTAGAATTCCAAAGTCTGGACTTTGTATTGTACATATGTTAATAAAGCGAGTTCAAAAATACATCAAGAGAAGTTCGGAAAACACGCCCAAAAGAGAAGTTTTCTCATCAAAATTCAAACAGCAAGAGAAGCAAGAGAAGCCAGGAGTGAACGGTTTTTGACAGTTATTGAATATCGAAGATGATTACTCGAATTTTCAAATCTAAATCACTCAGCAGTCTTTTTTAAGGCCTCAGTTTTTTTTTTTGTTTTAGGCCTCTACATGTGTGTGCTGGCCCTACCGGTTATTAGTCAGTTTCAAACAACCACCGTACAACATAAAAACAATTGAGACATCTTTTTGGTCGGAACAATTTTGAGACCTTTCTTCTTTACAAGAAACAATATCGAGACTTGAGTACAATAATTTACACATCATATTTACCGAGTTTTGATTCCCCGGGCAAGCTATCAACACAATACAAAAATCACTCCACAGTTGTTTGGCTGCAGCAGCAATTGATAATTTGATGCATTCCTCAATAATTGAAACTTTGCCTTACCAAGTTTTGCTGATATTTTTTTCTTTTTAATTTGTTTGTTACCTTTATACGCACATGAGTATCTATGCAGAAATCCTAGTTATTCACACTTGAGAAAAGGGATATTTATCATGGGGTAGAATTTACAGAAATCTCCTGAGGTAGAGGTGAAGCTACTGGGTCTTGATACGATGGGATAGCCAAACGTTGCAAGGGCTTTAGAGCTACCGTGAGCTGTGCAAATGAGGGGCGCAAATTTGGATCCCTGGCACGAGTGGGAGACAGAGAAAGCAGATAAAGATCATCAATAGGAAATGAAGTTTAAATCCACATTTTCCTCAACAGTTAAGTGATGAAATACAGAAGAAAAGAAGAGTATATCAAACTTCAAGTTGAATAGACTTACTGTTGCCAACATTCCCAGATTATTCTTGCAACTAAAGGATCAACTTCCTTAGGAATTTCAAGCCGACGGTTTTGGAAACCGACAGCACCAACAACTTGCATAGGATTCATCCCACTCCATGGCAACCTTAAAGTGGCAAGCTCCCATAGGATGACACCAAAACTATAAACATCACACCTGTACATTTGAAAAAATAATTAACAGAGATACACGAAAGAGAACTGTTGTTGCAAGAGAAGTAGAAACCAGAAATTAGTATATATATTTGATTCTAAATGTTCATAAATTTTCACAAAATACATCAAAATGAAATTACACACTTATTAGGGTTATTGGGCCCAAACGGCCATCACTAAAATGTTCGTTATAGGTGAAAAATATACTTCAGTGAATGAAAAAGGGAATCATTATGAATCGGCACCAAAACAAAAATCATCAATGCAGCATTTCGGGAAGAAAAAGATTCATCAAGCAAAAGCCTTTTAAAAAGGCCTACTGAACCTGTTTTACTTGAGTTATGAAATAGTTGATATATTTTCTGTTAGGAGAAGGCTGGAAGCAGGAATAGATATACCTTCCACATTTATATAGACTCGGTAAAGATTTAGGCACTGATTAAAAACAAATATTCATGACACAAATAAAATATAACACAACAAACAACTACAATCCAGAAAAAACATCTATCTTGAATTAATAACAACTCACTTCTCATTTGAAGGCTCATTACGGAGAACTTCAGGAGCCATCCATTCCGGCTAACAAGTTCATAATAATCATGTCAGATATGCAAAAGACAGATAAGGCACATGATGCATGTGACCAAACAAATGAGCTCCAGAATAACACATGATTTTCTTAATTCTCACCGTTCCAGCAGTTGATTTGGATGATAAAAATGTGTTATGCTTCAACCTTGACAACCCAAAATCGCATACCTGTACAAATAAGGCTTGTTTTCAAGATCAAATAAAAATAAAATCCATAACGCACCCAAATGATGGTTTGCTTTACAAGTTTACCCTTCGGGAGAGAGAATTAATTAATATTTTCATCAGAGTATTTATTACAGATTGCAGAAAAATATGTAACATAATCAGGAAAGGAGCATGTTGGTAAAATAATGCAGTTGAAAATTTTAACTAGTCTTATAAAAAGGGACAGTAAAAAATTAAAGAGGATCCTATATTTAGTGGCGGAGATAGTACTTCCCATATGACATCAACTGGTCTTATATAGGAATAGCAAATTTACTTATTAAGTCAAGCATATCCAAATTTAACTTGACACAGAAACACCAAATGGGCCATTAAGCTGATTGTCAGCTTCTACATCTGCATCTCTCTCCATCATCATATACATTACTATTAGTAGCAAAAACAAAGAGCATATGGTAGTCGGAGCTTACATCAGCCACATTATGATATTCCAATACCACACTTCTAAAATAATGAAAATAAGAAGCAAGTCTTAGTAAAATACAAGATCAGAAATGGAACCCCAAAAAAATGTGCGGCTTGCACAAAAAATCAGATAACTACATTCAACTCCATGTTTCCAAAATTAACCAAGCTGACCTCATCAAACTAACAAATATGTATATTTGTTGCACAAAGAAAGAATTCAGGAACCAAATAAATGAGAGAAACAACAAATAAGGCATACAGGACAACTCATGAATTTTCAATCATATACCTTAACATTCCAGTTCTTATCAACCAAAAGATTTGGGGACTTCAGATCTCGGTGAACAATTGTAGGTGTGCTGGCGTGCAAGCAATTCATACCCCTAGCCTGTAAATTGGCATGTTCTAAAATTTGAAGTTCATCAATGTAAATGATGTTTGACAGGGAAGATGGACTATTATTTCATACCACATCCAGAGCCATTTTTATTCTTTGTTTCTCATCGATCTGACAATTAGGGCGATGGAGAATTCGGTACAAGCTTCCTCTGTAAAATTTTACAACAGTAATGCCAATGACACACTCAAATATGGAAAGAGTAACTTGCAAGACCAATGCTGCTGATAATAAGTACCATTATTTTGTTAAAATAAATATGATGAAAAAAGAAAAAAAAATATCTACCTCGGGAGAAACTCTGAAATGATTGAGAGATTAGGAGGCCGGGTGACAGCACCCATAAATAGAACAACATTTGGATGACGCAGCCTACGCATTATCCGTACCTTGCAACAAAAGGATGGAAGCAGATTAAGTTTGGCCATTAAGGACATAATGGTGGAAACCTTGCATATCTTACACATTATCCACTACCTCGGAAGTAATTTATAACTTTTTCCGGACCAGTATCTCAATCTAAATCTTCTGATTAGTTTTATTTCGAAAGAAACATAATATCTTAAAGTTCACAGGTTTCACTCTTTTCTTTTTATTTATTGTATGCAAATAAAAAAAATTGACAAGCAAAAAGACTAAATAGTGCTTACTTCTCTTTTGAATTCAGACAAGGCGGCACCTGAAAAATCCTGATCCAAAAATTTCTTCACAGCAACCTCCTGATATTCAGAAAATCAGAGACAAAAACTCATTTTATTCAGACTTGCATGTAATTTAACAAGGATTTAAAATATAACTTCCCCAAGCTCTTTAAATAGTAGTCTAAGTTAGAATTGAAACAAATTATTTTCATGTCCTAGGTCCATAATAAGAGCATTATATCCATTATTAATAGAAGGATAGCATAACAGATAGCAAACATAAAGGGATCTCAAGCCATTCAATAGCTGATAACTTCCTGAGTGTTGGTCTTGTGCTTCTAAGTTTTTATATAAACTAAATTGAGTCATTCACATATCATGCACTTAGTCATTACATTATTGTCACAGTAAACAAAGATAAATGGCTCGTAAAAACAACTCCAACATGGTCATAATTCTTTATTATTGGAAAACAGAAACTATGAGAAAAAGATAGCAAAATAAAGAACCAAAGACATATATGCAAGAAGCAAGTACACATAACAAGTGACAGTATAAATAATGGCCTGTAGATCTTTGTATTTTTTTTTATTATTATTATTATTATTATTATTATTATTATTATTATTATTATTATTATTATTATTATTATTATTATTTTGTTGCAGTGTTATTTAAATTACATTCCTATCATGCAGACAGAGTATTAAACTGTCATCACTAAAAATAAGATCATATAAACAACTTCCACTTCAATCTACAACAATAATCTTCCATGCAAGTATGTAAAGGAATTATAGTACTCACTGTGCCATTCCAGTCTGCACGGTATACCTCGCCATATGAACCTATTTGAAAGAAAGCAGGAACATTAACACTCTGAGAAACATATCAATAGATATGCAAAATTTAAACACGCCAAGAACATCTCAAACATTACCACCAATCCTAGTGAATGGTAAATCACGTGTAAAAATATGAACATTTGAGAAGTGAAGACATGCTTGCGACAACCTATGGACTATATGCTTGCACAAATAGAAGAGGATAAATAGCAACTTAATCATTTTTTTTTGAAACAGCAAATGTTTGTATTTTAGTACTTAGTATTATCATGTTGGGGGTTCGAACCCTCAGTAATTTAATCAACCAAAAATAGAATAGAAATTAATGTTAGATCTAGATGATTAATGATTGTATGCATCTGATGCGAACTTCACTTGAATACTGACTGAAATAGAAAATCAGAGCAACACCAACTATACAGTAAATATTAATGACATTCCTACAAGAGGATAAAGACAAAGCATTCACATTACCTAGACCAATTCTTTCACCAATAACCAGATCCTCCCATGGAATTTCACATTCACCAACATCTGCATCGTCCAATATTTGATCTACCCTATTTGTAACGTAATCCATTGAAGAGCTAGGACTATCTGAATCATTAAATTGCAAATTGCTTCCCATGAATCTGTCATGTATGCACTTCCTCCTGTCATGATGTCCAAGTTCAGTGTTTCTGGGTTCGTTAACCGCCTCTACCATGACATTTTGAGAACTTTCCAAATCACCCCTTTTATAATTAGCATTGAGACCCTCAATCCTGTTCGGTTCACCTACACCAGCTTGTGAGACTGAACCAGATATTTGTGTCGAAGTTTGAGAACTAATACCATTATTTATATTTGAATTGTATGATGAATTGGAAGTGCCTAGATTAGTATTTTCAGATGTGAAAGAAGTATTGGAAACGAATAAAGGAGGGTTATATTCATTAGGGTTATGATTAGTTTTCCTGGGGACTTCGTTGTAGGCATGCTGATTTTTCCACATCAGTGGTGACACAGGTCTACCAGAAACATTTTTGTTTTTTGTACCGTGCTCAAGAGGTTTATTTTCCACAGGTTTGTTATGCACAGAAGGCTTCCCAGTCCCTTTTATCAAGAATGGGTTCAGTTCTGCAAAAAGGTTCTGAGAGTCGTTGGGGTTGTTTTGGGCATACGGCACAACATTGACATTCAATCTTGTCCCATCACCAACTGCATTCATTCCAAGAGTACCTTTGTACAAAGAATTACCATATGGCGATGGCAAATTTTCTCGTTGGTTAGGACTCCCTCTATTAGGAATTTTGGAAGGACCAACGCCAGTGTCTCTGCTCAAACCAAAGTTTGAAGGCATATACTCGGAATTTTCAGTATATGATTTTCCATTCCAAGGTGGCATATTACCTTTTACCACAGAAGTCTGACTACTACCTTCCCCATTAGATGGTGGTATAGGTCTTGCATAAGAATGCTCAGTTTCCTTAGAGGAAGGCAAACTCGGCACAATCTTGGGGTTGTAAGACTTAAAGGCATTGTCTTTTGCATTTAAAATATCAGCTGGGATGAGTGTTCCAGGAGCAGCCATGAGATCAACTAAAAACTCCCTAAAAGAATAATAGTATAATATCAGTAACAAGGGACCAGAACATCCACACAAATTTCTGGGCACACTTAAAGAGACTTCAAATGATTATCAACCATAGCTAGTACATAATAGAAGATTAAAAAAGAGGCAACATATAGACAAGCACATGCACATAATAGTGAGTAAGTTAACAACAATACATAAAAATACAAGAATAACAAAAGCTTAACCTTTCATCTTCCAACTTTACAATGTTGACAGCATCATCCTCAACACCAGTGTAATGACTACCTTTAACCAGTCTACAAGGCATCTTAACGGTGTCTGCTAATATCTACATCCATAAAAGAAAAAAAGAAAGTGTATTACACAGCCAACTGGTAGATAAAAAAAAGAGTACAAGTAATCTAAAATGCACATAAAGGATACTAAATTTAACAAGATAATTAATTCTCAATAGGCAGAATTAGACTTAGCAAGCATACACCATGAATACAAAGCTTAGAAACCTGTAACAAGGTTTAAGGTACTCATGAACAAAGTAAACTAAAAATTTGATGATTCAATCTTTAATTATTTGAGCAGGATTTTCCCATTGAGTTAAGCATACTTACATTCACTAAAACTTTATTTCTCGATACAAGCCTAGGCTAGATTAACAGGGAGTACTTTCCTAGAGTGAATAATTCTAAAAATAAAATCATCAGAATCAGATTCAATTTTATTAATTCATAAATCAATTATTTTCAAAATAAGTTTTAACTTGTACGTGATTGCATATTTAATAGTACTGTACTTCACATATCATGTAAACTAACTCTTTTAGCAGATAATGACTAGACTTAACATCAAATTATTTATGGCCCACAAGGTTTTAAGCACCAAAAAGTCATAATGCTAACCTTGAAAAGTAAAGCACGGTGCCTAGAGAGCCCAATATCTAAGGACCCCAATGGTAATACACTTGTGTGAAGTGATGTCCTTAACTCTGTACTTCTTTCTGTCCATCTTGCTAATATCATATTAGCATCCTTTACAGGGCCACCCATATGGCTAGTAACAAGTTCAGCAAGCCTTTGTACCAATATACCAATCTTGGTGACAGGGCAGTCCAATGATATACAATGTGCAATTTGCACCAGCTCTTCGAGGGCAGGATCAATTGTTCGATTAACTATGACCACTTCAAAGCTAGAACTGCCAGGGTTTGTTTCAAGATCTGCAAGAGATGGCATCTTTCCTTGCATTGCCGGATCATTGTAGAGCCCATATACATCATAAAAACCATCTACTACTTTCTCCTCATAGTCAAGCACATTGTATTCCTGGTCCAAAAAACAAATAGAAATGCAAGACAACATTAATGGAAAGGTGAAAAAAGTGGAGATAAAAAAACTGGCAAATATTACATATTCACAAAATGCAATTTATAATTTGATTGTTTCCATCTTGGTGATCAACTGATGAATATAAGTGAAAGAGTACATGTTCACTTGTTGCATAACTTGCATGTAAGCATGTACAGCAACCAATATAATGTGATGGAGCATGTCTGCATATAGAAACTTTACCTAAAGAAGCAATAAAGCATAAAGACACATTGATACATTTTCCTAAAAAAGACAGGCTTTAATATGTTCTCAGTCTCTGTAAAAACATTAAGTTTCAATTTTCAAGTTTTGTCTCTACTCTCTACATAAATTTTAATCAATTTTAGTCTATATTTTGCTTGTATAGGGACTATGCTTTTAATCCTAGTAGAGGTAGAGGGACTAAAAGCATCCATTATTTGTGAAGAATTTTCAAAATACAGACTAAAATAGAATAAATTCACTATTTTATAGGGACTAAACTTGAAAAATCACTATTTTATAGGGACTAAAGCAATTGGTATTCATAATATGAACTGTTATTTCGACACAAAAATTGATAACAAACTTCAACAACAATTTAGATTGTTGACGTGGTTCAAAAATACATGGTTGATTACATTCAGTGGATGGTTAATGGTTAATGAATATAACAATGTGCCGTAACTCATTAATCATCAACATTTCACGATTAACCACAACCTTGAATGTTGTTAACTACAATTTTCAGGTGTAAGTTTGAACACAAGTCTTGGTTAGTGGATTTCATGTGTATTAGAACACTTGAAAATCACGCATATTTAAATACAATTTGAATGGTTAATAGATATAGTTTATATTTGAACATGTGAACAATAGAGGTTAATGACAGTTCAAAAACATGGTTAATTACGTTCAATGAAAGTAATACACCGCAAATTTGAACTATATCAACTATCAAAATCGTTGACGAAATTTGTATGTCACAATATCATTTCTCCATTAACATCCCCACAGAAAGTCAATCACAGACACAAGACTGTTAAACAACCAATTGCTGATTATAGTAGAAGTTCATAGTAAGTGAACCAGTGTAATAACTCAATCATGAATTAATACCAATTACCAAGCACACAGATAAAAGTCCAAAGACTAAAAATAATGATCCACAAACCTAATTTCTAGCTATGTATTAGTAGTATTACACTTCCAAAGGCACATAAATCTTCAACACAGGTTGGTCCAAACAATCAGTTCAGTTCAGACTATAAATGGGGAGGTCCCATATTCATATCCCACAAGGCATAACCGATTCTACTAAAGACCGATAAATCAAAATTGGAATATTTTCAGAACTAACCCTAATCACATCTAAATCCCCAAATCTAAACTCTAACACAATTAAATCCACTACAAGAACAAATTGACTAAATCTACTAAAACAAAAATCACCAAGCATAAACCCCTACAATTAGCACTCACAGTTGCATTTCAATTAATCATACAAAAACAACAGCAACATTGCCAAGAAACTTATTCGAAAAATTGAAAAACCTTACCCAATACTGCCTGGAAAGCGCCTCGGCCACATCATCCTTATTCCCCGTCGAATCCATTCGATGTCCTCCCAAACTAAGTAACGTCGCAGCATGGATCTGATCCTTCTCCGGATCATCACTACGAAACTCCGAATTCGAAGCACTAATAGCTAGGGCAAGCTGCACCTGAAATTCCTCCTCCGACGAGAAAAAATCTTGCCGATTAACCATCGCAGACACACCTCCACCACCACCACCACCGGAGAAAGTAGGAACCGGTGCCGTAGACGGCGAAGACAAAGTAGGAGTTACTGTAGAAGTAGCGGAAGTGTGATTATCTTCGGCGGCGGCACAAGAGGGAGATTGTTGTACAGGTGGCGGAGTTTCATTGGATCGATTCGGATCATGACTTGTACCAATATGAAGCTTCTTGAAGATGTTTTTCATCCTCTCTTTTTTTCCTCTTTCACTCATCTAACTAACTCAAACTGAAATTAATCAGAATGAATGAAAATCGCGATTAAATTATAATCTGAAATTATGAATCTACTAGTAAGTAGTATCTAATTATGTGATTTTCTCTCCGATTGGTTTTTCTGTCGGAATTCTGCAGTTGATGGTGAAGGAAGGAAGGAAGGAAATAGAGAGGAAAATGTTGGGAGGGAAAAAGTGATGTTGTTGTTGAGGAATAGACGACGGTAAATAGAAATAGGAAGAAAAAGATGAGAAATGACGAAAATGACACGCAGAGTTGAACGCGCTAATATAAATCACAGCGCGCCACAATTTGATGACGACATTGGGACCTACGTGTCGTGTTAAATAGTCTACGTGGAGGCTGTCATTTGTCTAATTTTTTTTTCTTCCTGGATAATACAGTATATTCCTACGCTTATTTTACACGGTGAATAGTTTCCATAAAATCAAAAAGGTTGATTTATAACCAAAAAATAAATAAATAGATTGTTTATTTTAATGAAGAAATAAGTAGATTGTTTTTTTTTGGTATATTGAAAAGATAAATACATCCACCATGATTTGAACTCTAAATTTCCCTTTATCCAATTTATGTCCCCAACTCTTACCACTTGATCTAACCTACGAGGGAATAAGTAGATTGATTCAGTTGTGTAAAAAAAAAAAATATTAGATTGAACTTAATCCTTCAACATAAAACAAATAAATACTACACCAAGACAGAAAAAACAAATACACTGCATTATGATGGAAAATCAAAACAAACAACGAATACTATAAGATGTTGAAATCACGAAAGATACGAAGGAAAACCTAAATATATGTCAAAAGTACACTTATTTAATTAAATTAGAAAGAAAAAGAATTTGGAGAGATGATTCTAAGACCATGTGCAATAGTTCTAACCATTCAACACTCACTTTATCACTTTTTACACTTCACATCATCATTCAACACACATTCAATTTTTATTCTCCCCAATAGTTTTTTTGTTCAACACCCTACCCCACCACTTTTTATTTTACATTCTTATTTAAATTTCAAATTTTGTTTTTATGATTAAATAAAATTACAATTATCGATTAACATTAAATTAAAATAAACGAACACTTAACAAAATAATTTAAATTTTTTTTTTTGGGTGTAGAAATAATTATTAGGATTCATTTTACTAAAAAAGAACACTTAAACTTCAAAATTAACACTAATAATATGATTAAGAGAGTAAAAATTCGAATTTTTTTCTGTGTCCAAATGAAATGAACCAAGTCTCTATTTATAGAGAAATTGTTTTTACGAATTTTGGTAAAAAAATAAAAAAATAAAAAATTAATTTGCAGTGAAATAATTGAGTTTAAAGATAATGATACAATTAAAATCCGTCCAGCCAATCAGGAAGCGCCGCGTGTCCACCTTTATCTCTCTCCACGTTCTCTCTCCGCGTCCCCTCCTGCTGTGACGCGCGCTGTCGGCGATTGTGCCGCACGCGCCATGAATCAACGAATCGCAATGCTACACGTGTCTCCCTTGGTCAGATTCACAAATGTTAATCTGCTCAACACTGTACCGCATAGTTGAATCACTTTTCTGATTTTTTCTGACGAAATAGTTATTCAACATGGCATAAACAGGTCCATTGTACATGGTCTAAGCCTAAATCACCTCTCTCTTAAATCAAGAGAAAAGAAAAAATTATGACGGCTAGCTAAGATTAGAAAAGGAGAAAGAGAGAAGATGATCTTTTGTTGTTATTGATTAATGGTTGATCTAGTATTAAAAAGATATAGATATAGGATTTGAGGATCAAAATTTGATGCAGTAATGAATGTGCATAGGTACAAAGCAAATTTTTCATCTCAGCTGTTAATACGAGATTAGACGATTAAGATTTTAAATAGTATCTTTTGAGTTAAAGCAATCTCAGCCATTGACTTAAAATCAGAGGACTGAGATTGATTACAGCAGAAAATCTAACTCTTAAATTTAAAATTTTTCTCAGTTTTGAATTGAGACGTCATCTCTCTCTAAAATTAGTAAAACTACAAAAAAAAAAGGTGACAACTAGTGTACCCCTTCAAAATTTGGGGGTATTTACCCCCAATTACTACAAAAAAATTTAAGTGATATAATTTTTTATAAAATAAACCGTTGGATTGAAATTTTATATCATATAGATCATTTGTGTAAAGTTTCAGAAAAATCTAAAATCATTTCATATGCTATTGAGACACATAAAATTAACGGTGTTTAACCAAAATCACACAAACCGTTAATTTTGATGCGTATCAATAACATATCAAATGATTTTGGATTTGTCTGAAATTTTACACAAATGATCTATATGATATAAACTTTCAATCCAACGGTGTATTTTATAAAAATATATATATCGGTTAAAATATTATTGAGATTATTGAGTGGTTGAGGGGGTAAATACCCCTAAATCTTGAAGGGGTAGAGAAGAAAAAACCAAAAAAAAATGTTTACAAAATTGAGGTGCGTCCATAAAAATAGCCTCTCATTTAAAGTTTATGTGGCACTTCAGGTAGAGACCACGCCTGTACCATGTAATAAAGTAGGTAACATTGCTTGAAGACTTTGAAAGTTCAATTACTATTTTTAGGGAGCATTTTGACATTTGGGTAATTAGTGTTGAGTATCGTTGTCCATTGATCGACTTAGATGGATGTAATAACCACATTTTCTATTTTCTCTCATTATAGTATCAAGAAACCAATCAAGTTAGACCAACCTAGGGATAATTGTTTAAGCCTGATTCATTTGAGAATCTTTGACAAAGGAGATGAAGTATTTAATTTAGTTCTTTCATATTTCTTGTTTGTGTTTAATTTATGTTTATATTTTGTTGATTTTAATTTCTATGAAATATGTTGTTATTAAAATGTTTATGTATTATGCATCATCTCTTTTCATACTAGTTTAAGTCATAATATGCAAATTAGGTTCGAACTCAAGAACTCAAACCTTAATCTATTTCAAAATTTTCATGTTTTACAAGTTCGAATCCTAGAACTCGAGCAGAATAATTATGAAGCTCACTTATAACTATCCAATTTCAAAATATGGACTTCAAGCTTTCTTTTTTTTGGCTAGAAAATCACCCATTAAAAGTGAAATAATGGGTGTATCCGGGTTCGAACCCAGATCCCGGCACTTTTATGCAATATGTCCAATCAATAGAGCTAAGCTCATGGGACTGGACTTCAAGCTTTCTATGCCTTGGGGAACAAAGGTTCGCTTCAGGTCAAATGCTAGAAATATTTTCTTTTTACGTAACATTTTATCCAACATTCACTCTTTAATTAGTTGAGAGGATTCACTCAATATAAGATAGATATTATAAGTACATCATAACAAATTAAGGATTTGTTACAATCATAACCCTTGATTTATTCACTTCATAGATCTAAATCCATCTTTTTATTGGCATGAAAAGTTATTAATTTTTGCCACACAATTGTTCACTTCGTCTATACTATACACACTTAATTGTTTCCACCTATCAAACTTTTCTGTCCTCCCCATACAACTTTTATTTTACTACAACATGAAAGAAGATCAGAAGCTAAAGAAAGAAATCCTATTTTTATATATAGCTGAAGAGACTTCTTCACCAAATATCAAACACAAACTACTACACCAAATTTAAGATCTTTCTGGCAAAACATTTTTAAGATATGAAGACAATTTTGAGACTAGTTTTTTGGTCAGAACAACTTTGATAACTTTTTACTTTACAATACACAATTTTGAGACTTGAGTACAGTAATTTACATATTATATTACCGAGTTTTGATTCCTCGGACAAGCTATCAACACAATACAAAAATCAATACGCAGTTGTTCGGCTGCAGCAGCAATTGATAATTTAATGCATTCCTCATTAATTGAAACTTTGCCTTAACAAGTTTTGCTGATACTTTTTTCTTTTATTTTGATTGTTACCATTATATGAGCATGAGTAAACTGTGCCGGAATCATAGTTATTCACACCTGAGGCAGAGGTGAAGGCGTGAAGCTATCTGGTCTTTATGAGTTGGGACACCATGTCTTGATGAGATGGGATATCCATACACTGCTTTAGAGCTATCGTGAGCTTAAGAATTGAATACATAGTGTTGTATAGGTTTTATTTTGTTGGAATTGAAAGATTGAATGTGATTAATACGAAAGGTGACATCAAGACATATCCCACCTACCTTCTTCTATCGGACCTACTGCATCAAGATTAAACTTATAATAACCATTAGATGAGGTTGTCCAATGAACAACATATATAGGCATAGTTGGACCTGGTCTTTGTTTTAAAATACAGCTTGCTCTCTCATAGTCGGCCCTAGAGAATTTTTTTTCTTCTTGCTCTCTCTTTCGCCATTGTTCATAGATGGGGTGATTTTATGTCCTCTTTTTGGCCTAAAATCACCCTTCTCAAATACAAGTATTGATGTTGAACCATAAGATGGTCACATGAACAAAATAAGATTTATAATTTAGAAAACTAAAAAGTTTACTTAGTGAAATTTAACTCTCAAATATAGCATCAACCAAAATAAACCCTCTCAAATACAAGTATTGATGTTGAACCATAAGATGGTCTCATGAACAATCAAGTATTAGTAAGCCATGTATTATAGACACGCTGATAAGGGTATGTAGCACTAGCACATGTTTCCACATATTAAACGCATTTTTAAAACCTTGGAGCTAATCTGATACATCTCTTAAACTACTTACATGTAATATCCTGCTCTGTTTACACTACTTGACCCCATTCACTAGCTTATGCAATGCAGATAGTTCTATTAGATCCTCCTCTTCATCTTCATCATCACTAGAAATCCAACCATGGCAAGGTCTACGCCTTTTGTGACAAAGCTTCTCAATAGGTTGTGAGGACTTTGTCTGAGGAGGTGCTGCAAGAGGGATCATAGTAGTATATAAGAAGCTTAAGTTATGCTTCAAAATTAATTAAAATGAATTAAAAAGGATGGGAAGTTGATTACCACATTTATTGTTTGCTGATGCGGTCTCTATAATTGCCTTGATAGGAACTTGGTTGTCAATTTCACTGGTTGCTGTTGTTGTGTCCACTACCATAAGAAGTTGATTACTAGGGTGACTAGTGGCCGCAGAAGTGTCGATGGGCTTGATGGGAAGTTCAATAACAGCTTTGCTCGTAGCTTTAGCAGTGTCCACAGCCATAGGGAGTTGATTACTAGGTTTACTGATGGCTGCAGAAGTATCAATGGGCTCGATGGGAAATTCATTAACAGCTTTGCTTGTACCTGTTGCATTGTACACAGCCATAGGAAGTTTATTACCAGTTTCACTGGATGCTGATACAGTGTCAACGACCTGATTAGCAGCTAATGGCGCATCATGTGAAGCTTCTGTGTTAGTAGTGCAAGGTAGAAGAAGGGTTGTGTTTGAGCAACCAGCGGCATTTCCTGGATTATCCTCTATCAAACAATCCTTCACACAAAGCAATACAAGAGCACAGAACAGGACATTATTAATCAAATTTTTTAAAGATATACTATTCATTAGGTAAAGGAGCTAATAGGGGCTTTAAGAAACCTCATTGGATTACTTGAGGAAACTTCATTTAGCATCTCAAGCATGGTATATGAATCACAATCTCTCAAAATTATAACCGTTAATCAACCATACTTGGAGGTTGGAGATAAATAATCTATATTTAAAAAGGAACGTTTATAATTTAACATTGAGAGTAAAAAGAAGGAACCATGGAGGAATTAAGGATATACGGCTACACATTAGAAGCAAATGGGGTTTGCCAGCATGTATGATAGAATCCAAGGAGTAATATGCTTTTGGAGACATAGAAGCTCATGACATAAACATAAACATAAACATAAACTTAACCAAAATTTGAATTTGGGAAACAGGATTCATAGCCAGACCTGAAAGCCCGAAACAGTGTAGGACATATAAACCAGCTCAATGCCTCCCATAACACAAAACAAAATATTGATTTTGTGAGACATGATTCATAACTAGTGATGAGTGAATACATGACATGAAAAGGGGAGATACAATTCAAAGTGTGACAACAGACAAAAGAGGATTGCAAATTAGCAAATTGCAATCATTGTCACACTGACTATGCCAGTTGTTAAATAACCAACAACAACCTAATAATAATGACCAATGTACACCATGATCAGACATCGATCAATTTCTTGCAGATAAACTTTTAGTTCTGACTTCTGAGTTACAAGACATTTGTAACTTGGAAGAAACCATTAGATTATTTCAGCATTGCAGGTCAACTGAATAAAGCATAAACGAAAGGGGATTATGTTCAAACAAGTGATTATTTCAACAAATGAAAGAACCATCAGATCATCACTTATTTGAACATAATCCCCTTTATACATGAAACATGAGTCTCCAGTACGGAATCTCTATGAATGCCATCTCATACAAACAGGCTATTCTTACAACATATATCATTTTCATAGTGTACCACACATTTTGAGCTTTCAAATCAAATCAGACCAATATATTTTTGTTCTTATTAAATTGTTCTATTAAAGGAGATTTTTACTTTCCTTAATTTCATCAACTAGTACTTAAGGGCGTGTTTGGTTGGAGGGAAACAGAGGGGAGGAAGGAATTATTTTAAAAATTAGTTGTTCCATTCAATTATTTGGAGAGGAGTAAAATTCTTCCTAAGCCAATTTTAATCTCCCCTCCAAAAGTGTGAGGATTTGGAAGGGAGAGAATATTCATTTTATATTTGGACTTAAATATCATTTTATTTAATACAATCTTAAATATTACAATGATGAAAATTATAATTTTACATTTTCCTTCCATTAAAATCCCTTCCCCCGTCAAACCAAACAAAAAAGAATTAAAAACCTCCCTCCTCCGTCCTCCCCTCCATCAAAATTTAAAATCCTCCCGTCTCTTTCGTTGAACAAAAGCGACTCTAAATTTCTTCCGTCAATATTATTGGATTTTGTATCAAAAAAAATCATAGTGAAACTAATGTATAAGATTCAAACCCTAGCTACTAACATAACATACCAACAACCAACATTTGTCAATAAACAAATATTATCAGAAATGCTTAAAAAAATCC
Source organism: Trifolium dubium (assembly GCA_951804385.1). NCBI lineage: Eukaryota > Viridiplantae > Streptophyta > Magnoliopsida > Fabales > Fabaceae > Trifolium > Trifolium dubium. Next base: position 47,600,568 of record OX638064.1, on the reverse strand, counting down.
CACAAAATCCAATTAAATACTTCAAAAATTAAAAGTGTTGCTTGGAGCATAAGCAAAAGCAGCAAAATTGGAAAATAACAACCAACAAAGAGAGTAAAAATTACCTTATTCTCTTGTTGTTGTTCAAGAAGAGTGTTGATAAGAAGAGTATAAGCACAATCTTCAATAAAGACCCAACCATCGTTACCACCATAAACCTAAACACACAAATTAAGCATTAATCAACAAAATTAGCAACTAATAATGACGATTAAGTGATTAAGCGAATAAAAGAAAACGAAACGAAGATTAACTTTGAGGAGTTGATCAACGGTTTGACGAACGAGTTTGTTAGGGAAACCGTAAGGAGTCATAGCGTCGATAGCTGCGTCCATTCGTCTCTCGCCTTTCTGTTACACAAACACAATCGAGTTTATGAGAATGAAGAAGAAAAGAGTAAAAAGTGGAATGAATGAACAATGAAGAATGAAGATGAATGTGAAGAAGATGAAACGACCTTTAAGGAACGTCGTTTTGGCGCCATTGAAGAGAAAGAAGAGGAAAGTTGTGTGAGTGAGTGTAGTAGTGGAAACGTGAAGAAGGTGAATAGACTACTAGTACTATATATACTAAAAAAATACACTAGTATGTAGTGGGTTAAAATATCATTTTTGTTTTTCATTTTTTGTAAGGTAAAAGATGGTACAAAGATAAAAAAATAAAAAGATAGGACAATTTTTTTTTGGTCAAAATATCAAAATAAATAAAAAGTTTTGTAAAAATAAATGAGTGGTAATTCATGTGTCTATTTGGGTAAGAATTGTAGTGTTTGAGAAGTTTTTGAAATCAAAGTCTTACAAAGAGGAAAGAATCGTAACATTTAAATATTGTCTCTGTTTTATTTTAAGTGTCACATTTGACTGAATCACATACTTTAAGAAAAATGTAAATGAAAGATAGAGAATATGACTTTTATTAAAATACTCCCTCTTTTTATTGGTAATAGACATTGGAATACTAAGAAGTAGATATTTGAATGTACGTTTTCTCTCTCTTAATGATTGTTTTAAGGAATAAAATAGAAAAAACTAATGTTATAAATAGTATATCACACTTATTTTGAGACAAACAATTTTGGCAAGTATGACACTTATTTTGGGACGGAGAAAGTACATATTTTTTGTTTTTACTACAATTTAATCTGATTTAAGAGTCAGTTCTGATATCAAGTGGTTTCAATGCAACATTTAAATACATATCAAGAAAGAGAACCATTTCTTCATACAGTTAAAGTTATTATCAATTTCTATAAAGTAGTGATTAGTTTAAAGATTCAAAGTGTGACTTTCTAATGCAAGCAATTGAGATAAGTTAAGGTAAATCTCACTTTGGTGTTTAGGAGGAAATTAGAGGGATTATAATTTCCAACAACTTTAGAAGATTTAGAAATAAGGGATTTCAAATTTTTTATTATTTTTTTTAAGTCACATCAATAATTATAAATGATATTTTTATACGATGTTGGAATACTATGACAAATTCTTTTATGTTCAAATAACATACTCTTTAACTTTATCCGATCAATATCTAATCGTAGGTACTCATACTCATTACTTACAATTTAACTACTTTAATTTGTCAAATTCTTTTGGAACTATGCAAATAACACACATCTTTAGTTTTGTCCACCAAATAACTATCTTAAAACATTAGTCGTTTTATCTTAATCAAACAATTTTGAGATCGGCGTTGATTACATGCAAAGCAAAATTCATTTCTTTAATATATTCTTTACTTAATTTTTTTAGACAAATCTTTTTAAATTTATTAAAAAAGTGATTAATCTAATATATAATATAGACTAAATTCATCATTTTTTTCAAATCTAAAAAATAAATCTTCTTTTATAATTAAGAACGGAAGGAGTATGTCATTAGCATGAAATGTTTACTAAATAATCATCATAAGAGAACCTCTATAAATAAGATAAATTATTTTCTTACTACCAAAGTTTCTCCATACTAATAATAAATTTGACATTAAATTGCTTAATTTAATGTGAAGGACTCTAGAGGACAAAATGACACATGACTTCCCTTTCTCAAACAAACGTTAAAAAACAAAAAACCAACGGCTGACGCACAAAAACAGCCCCTGCTATTTCGCAAAATGTTCTTCACACACTCATCCGTCTTTCTCTCAAACCTTTGCCACTTATCCAAACCATCAATGCATGGTGCTCCATGCACGTATATAATCATAACAATCTTTCGCAAATCGCACTAATTGACATCACAAAACAGAGAACAATTAGTTATAATATCCATTATTGAATTTGTGTTCCAAAAATTAGCTAGGATGAGTCAGGAGCAACCTCGGAGGGAAGAAGGAATAAAGTACGAAGATATATTCAACATACAAGGAGATGTTGGAAGAAGGACGGTGGCGCCTGTGGATGCTGCAATGATGCAGAAGGCAGAGAATGAGATGCTTGGGAAGATACAAAAGGGTGGCGCCGCTGCTACTATGCAGGCCGCAGCAACGAAAAATGAGAGAGATGGAATCGTAGGCCATACCGATATGAGTGAAGTTGCAGCTGAGGGTGGTGTGTGTATATCTACGACAGATGTTTCTGGGACGCAAGTTATCTCCGAATCCATCGGCGGAGAGGTTCTTGTCTTTACATTTTTTTTCAATAAGATTGTTTTCTATGAAACACACACACATATCGGATTAAACTTATTGAAGTATCGGATATGCGTTACCCACACATATAATTACATTACATTGAATTATTGAATCATGTCATTTTCGTGTATTGGAATTCTATGTTGTTTTTGATTTTCATTATTTGATTATCTTGAAGTTATAACTGATTACGTGATTAATTAATCAATATAATATGAAGGTGGTGGAGCAATTTAGTCAAAATGCACCAATGAATACGATGACGCCAGCTTCTCTTGTTGAAGACATGAACGCTGGAGCTGATGGCGGAGTAACTATAGGAGAAGCACTTGAAGCCACAGTTATGACAGCAGGAAAGAAACCCGTTGAATGGAGTGATGCAGCAGCGATTCAAGCAGCCGAAGTCAGAGCCACCGGGCGCACAAACATCGTTCCCGGAGGTGTTGCTGCGGCTGCACAATCGGCAGCAACCCTTAATGCTCGAACAGAAAAGGACGAGGACAAGACCAAACTCGCTGATATTCTCGCGGTATATATATGTTTAACAAATTTATGGCATGATGTGTGTTTGCATTTGCACTCAGAACAATTGATCAAGTTGTTACTTATATGATTGTTTGTTATGATTGGTGCAGGATGCGACTGCAAAATTACCAAGGGATAGAGCAGCGACGAGGAGAGATGCTGAAGGAGTGACCGGTGCAGAAATGAGAAATGATCCGTCTCTCGCTACTCATCCTGGGGGAGTGTCTGCATCAATGGCAGCAGCTGCGAGGCTTAACCAAACCAATAACTAGCTGCTACCATACCAAGCTAGCTACCATATTTATATGTATATTACCAGCTATGGTTCTGTTTACTCTCTTCTTGCATATCCTGTAGCTTTCCTTCAATTTTTGTTTGTTTATTTTTGTGAAATATTGTTCTTGGAGTTTTTTTATATCTTAATTTTTACATTGAACTACTTAGCATGTGTTGAGAGTTAATGAATTATCTTAAGTGTAATTTTTACTTAAAAAGATAAAGTATAATCTCTCACCAAGAGAGAAAAACATATAGTAATGTTAGAAGTCCCACATTGGCTAGAGATATGGCATAGATAGCCTTTATAAATGTGTGCAAACCTCAACTCTCAAGCTAGCTTTTATGGTTGAGTATAGGCCTCCTAAATTCTAATATGGTATCAGAGCCTATCCTAGATGACCTCCCATATTTGGGGCACCCGTTATTGTTGATTCCACGTGGTTGAGTATAGGCCTCCTAAATTCTAATAAGTAACAATTTTTTTTTTTACAAACATATAGTAACAACTTAAATATAACAATTTGGAATTACGAGATATCACATTTTATCCTCTAAAAAAAAATTACAGTTGAGAGAAGAGAACATAATAAACTATCAAAAAATGATTTTTTTTTTTTTGAAAAAAACTATCTAAAAATGTTATTCAATTATAATGTGACACTTAAAGGTGAGTAAAATAAATTTTGTAGAGATGAAAACTGTTCTTCGCAGGGGCACTATTAGCATTTGCCGTTTTATTAAAAGCACCATTTTTGTTGTATCATTCGGGTCAAGATAATCTCTATTATATTTCTCTAAATGAGGATACTGTTTGGAGAAAAATGATTAATAGGAAAATAGGTCATATAAATAATATCACTTATAGATGATTTGATGATTTCCTTTGATGAAAATGATGATAATTTAAGAGGGATAATTGAAAAAACTCCATCAGAGTTAGCATGTTAAATTTAAGTCACAATTCAAATACTTAACTAACTTGACAGACTAGCTGATTATTAAGAGGCAATCAATCCTGTAATTACAGCATATATTCATCGCAATCACAATATTCATAATAACGACGTTGTACACAGACTTCTGGCTTCCCACATACTTTAGTCAGTTAATCATCAGACAAACACACTCCTAGAATTACCTGTAATTATTTTCCAACATATGACTATCATAATTCAAGTGTAGTTTTTGAAACAACAAATTTGAGAATGAAAACAGCACCAATGACACTTAGAATATACTACAAGAATTTTCTCAATAACTGCAAATTGGGCTTGATCTGAGATTCAAAGTTTCAAACTATTCCTCATCAGAAGATCTTGTAATTCAAGAATGAATTTGGTAATGTAATGTCAGTTCGTTAGTCAGTCTAAAAGACTAAAACCAAACCGATAATTTACATAACTTTGACCATTGCAAGTTACAAGACTGTTGGTATATTTAAAAACAAGAGAGAGCCCTGGCTGAAGTTAATTTTTTTCCTTAAAAAACCTGGATTCAACGTCACACTCATACTTTACACTGATTGGGTACAACAAAATTGGCAAGACAAGGGAATGTGGATATGCTCATAGGTTTTTTCCACTCCTTTCGCTGTTCCTCTCTTTACAATACCTGGTTGTTCAGTTATCTGCACAACTGTTTGAGCTAGAAGCGGTGTAGTATATGAAAAACTGTCATCCATTCAACAACTTCAGGTAGTCCAATTATCGGCACATGCTTGATGGAGCTGAGAAACAGCTGACCATAATTATGACAGCGATAGCAAGAGTAGACTGGGGAAACCTCTAGGTGAATCTAATCTAGTCTACAAAAGAATACACAATCCCAGTCAAGAAGATGAAGGGGATTAGAAAACCTAAGCTTTGCATAAGCTTAAAAAGTTGAAGTAATCAACTTTGATAGTGGGTTTATCTGGATGTCTATTTTCCAAACGCTAAGCTGAGCTTTTCCAGACACAATTCCTTGGTTACTAATCGAAGCAGTACTTGCACCAGCTCCCGTATTCTTAATTCTCTGTCCATAAAAGAAGCAAATTTAGAAACCAGAAAGGAGTAAGAAAGAATTAGATGATGAAAGAGAAATAAAATTACATTTTATCATTTTTTTTTTGCAAGAAAGTTAAACTCCATTCTAAAATTAAACCAGTATATAGTTTTTGTTTGGATTTGAAAACTTAATAGTACGATTAAAACCAAATAACGATATATTGGACATGTAGACCAAAGTATGCATTGTCTCTTAATATCTGAAGTTGTCAGAGTTCAGAATCCCAGAGGTATTTAATTTTGTCTAGCAGCCTAGCATCTTCAGATGAGTTCGTGCCTCTTTGTGGGAAGTTGAGGACTTGAGGTTGCTCCACTACCTTGGAATATTTTAATCATCTCTGATTATTTCTTAGTAGATACTAGAATCTGTTTAGGTGATTTTATGAGTTTTGACTCCTGTGGATGAGCTTTTTCGTTGGTGAGGCACGTCTTTTTTAGTGGATGCATGCCTTTTCTTGCTTTATAATTAATTTACTGCCTGTTCTTTATTGTTCTTGGAAGATATCTTATCCAGAACCCTGTTAGTATTTCCACTCAGCCCACTAACAAAAGATTTTTTGCAGGTGTTCATGCCAAATATTAAACAGTCACTAATATTTACGAGTTAAATATTATTTTGACCTCAATAAAAATAAAAAAATTGTTGATTTTAATCCCTATATGAAAATTTATATGTGTTTAATCCCTAAAAGTGCAAGAGTTTTGTGCTTTTATTAGTCCTTGATGAGGGACTAGTGATGAACATGTTATTTTGTAAAATAAAAGAACTAAAAATATGGACTTTTTGTAGAAACTAAAATCAACATTTATTAATTTATGAGAACCAAAAACATAGTTCACCCAATTTATATTTACTTTACCTCGATGTGACGAGCTCACAAAAGGAAGGTAAAAGCACAAACAGATGGGAACGGTTCCCATGCTTCTCACTGTCCTCTGCTAGGTCAGTTCTCAAACATGGGTGTAAGGGGAGAATGGATGCTACGTCTGGATGAATTATAAGACGTTCCAGTTCATGGAGGACATAAATAATTTCTTCAAGTCTTGCTTTCGGTAATGGACACTCTCCTGCAGGAAAATGAAAATAATTAGTCATGTAAATAAAGATCATCAATGTCTACACTCTTTCATCAAAAAAGAAGCTCACCTAAGACATTTTCATCTGTCAGAAACCTGCTCAAGATGAATTCACATCTGCTCATAAGCACCATAATTGCGATTTTGCTGACTTCCGATCTCGTCATATTCCAATTGACTTCATTAGAATAACTGAGAACATTATATAAAAAATTGTCAACATTACTAAGATACTAGTATATAGTGAAAACTAAAAGGTGAAGAGAGAGAGAGCAGGAAACAAGGACTTCATATTAAAAGCCGGTTAAAATCAGAGTATAAAACACTAAAAAGTAGAGGGAAAATTTGCAAAGGACGGGATACTAGTATTTTTAGCTACAGATCTCATCAATGGAAAATTTGGTAATAGAATGAGATATCTATCCAGGTCTCCAATGGTGTTACTCAAATTACTAACCAGAAACCAAAACTATACTGAAAAGAATAGGCATAAAATATATTAAAAATTGGATTTAGAACGTTTCTCTTCTGATAAAAGTACATAATTAACGGATGCATTTGAAGAAAAATCCAGACCAAACAGGCCACTGTATGCAGTGCACACAAAAATTTGATTACAAAAAGCATCCATGACATCAACACTATCTCATAATATAAGATAATTTAGCGTTTCCCCAAGTTCATTGTAAATCAAGTAAAAGAATGCTATATGCTCAGACATTAGAAATTGAAAATTCATTAATATAAATGATAAGCCTTTAAAGGATGGCACCTGCTCAAAGAAAATAACTTCTGTAAGCAAGTCAAGGAAAATCGGCTGCAGTGCGGAGGCATCAGCTCTACAGTTTCAACAGGTAATGAGCACGTGCGTGATGCACAACGGTCCAACGTGGATACCAGTCGCTCGACAACCTGAAAACACGCACATTATTACATAAGAAATGAAAAACTTGCAATGGAATTTCCTCTTTGCCTTCACCATTATTAGTTGGGTAGGTTGGTTCGCAATGTACAACCCTCCTATAAGGAGATCTAACAGTAAGTTGAAAACTAAGACAATGTAGATATATTCTTGAATGCCAAAGTAAATTACATGCTGATAGTAAAATACCACTCGTAGTTTCATGTAAGTATAAATACCAAAGTATTCATATTGGGTTCTTGAATGCCAAAGTAAATTACATGCTGGCATGAGAATATGATGATATAATACATATCCATGAACTCGTCATGGTATATCAGGAGCTTTTTTTTCTTCCTGCAGCCTGATCAGTTTTGATGAATCTAGGGTCTAAACAAGAATTCCTGCATCTACCAAGCCTTTTTTACTTAATAATACCTACCAGTAATGTATTCAATGTGTATGTTCATGCCAACTAAATGGTGCACAAATTATAATTAAAAATATTATTGATGAAAAACTTACATCCATAGGGGTGTCTATTGGCAACTTGAGGACAGTGTCACCAAGAGTATTCAAGATAGTTATCTCAAGGGACTCATCAGCCTCTAACACCACTGCCGAGAGAGAATTTGAAAAAAGAGCTCGTCCACAGTATCCAACAAGGAATATTTCATAAACATCAGCAATTTCTTTCCATATACGGGTTCTGACAGGTTTAGTAATGCCCGAATGTAGATCACCATTTGTTGATTTGGTGACATAATCAACAAGAACACGATTGAATGCTTCAACTGCTAACCTCCAAAGTGCACTATCTGGATTGTCTCGTCTTGTTGTCATACATCTGAGAAGTAACAAGATAGTATAATTGCACATTATTCACAAATCTATAGAGAAAAAGGAAACTACTATGCACATATCAGCAAGGTGGATTAAAGCACTAAGTAGGGGTAAACATGCTGTATCATTCCTAGGTGAATAATGATACCAGAATGTTTGCAGTAATAGTGAGTGGACTTAAAATAAGTGATAAAGACTAAAACTGAAATAAGTTAACATGGTATTCAAAAGATCCCTGCAGTCTCCCTCACAATCCTTCAGTAACCTTATTTACCTCTATAGTCTATATCTTATCTTAGTGCCATATGTGTCAACTTTCCTCTTGATTCTCTTCAACCTCCCTCTCCTATTTTATAGCTATCAATTTCATGAGTAAAATCTCCTAAAAGAGAGCGGTACTTCAAAGGTTGTTGCTGAAGAGTTGGAATAATAGCTTTTTCTGTTTTCCATATCTCAATCTTAGATCTCTCACTGAGGGCATACTGCATAAGGATACTCCATGATTGTTAAGAGTCACACATTGGATGAGATGTTGTCTGAACATGTCTTTATAAGTGGGGATAGTCCTTACCTTAGAAGCTGGTTTAGTAAATGGTTGATTTAGGCCCAACCCAAATTCTAATAATAACATATGAACTATTTGTATAAATGGGTAATTATGAGTTGGTAATTAAGTATGCAACTACAGGACACAAATAGCAGAGGAAAAAATGTCGCGAAAATTTGCTGCCCTAGATATGGCATAGATAGCCTTTATAAAGTAGTGCAAAACTCAACTCTAAAGCTAGCTTTTGTGGTTGAGTATAGGCCTCCCAAACTGTAATACTTGGTATTTTAACTAGTTTGATATAGGACAGATTTTAATCCCTACAATCACAGGATTTCCTTTATGTAGTTATTACTATATATACAAAACAATGTGAGCCTGACAAAAGTCCCAGAATCCTAGTAGTCACGTCACAAACCCTAGCATCCTATCGGAAGTGCCACATAAGCGGCCCCAGATGAGTAGGTTTCATGGTGATCCACCAACCAAATATGCCGCAATTAGATCGGTCTGTCCCACGAGCACCGTCGTCTCACACGATCAGGCCAGTTGCTTGTGTTCGGCGGCTCATCTTCTCATTCACCACCAGTCCCAGCAGGGTTGTCAGTCTTCTCGGTCACTCTTTTGACCCTTTCCCAATGATATCCAACTTCTTTATGACAATATTCATAACATAGCCACCCTTCAGATGACAGGATAATTAGCATACGACACAATATTATACTCCTTATTTCCATGTATACATCTCTAATATAGTTAATAGGGCAGATTTTAATCCCTATAAGATTGGATTGCCTTTGTACAGTTACCATTATAATCATTATAATATAAGTACAGGACGATGAGAGCTGGTTGTTGGTGGCTAGGAAAGGGCAACCTACAGAGGAGTGGGCTGTAAAGGCCGAGTCAGACTTAATAGATTGCAGCCAGTAAGATGACGGCTTTCGGAGCAGTGCTATTATAGGGACTTATGAGGTGCCCAAGCCCCACATCAAGTAACATGAGATGCTCGGTAGAGTATTTATGTGGCTTCATTCTTCACATATAAATATAATAGCTAGCTTTTAAGCTGACGTTCCCAGGCTAGCTATGATGAAACACCATGCCATATATCATGATACCCAAGTCCCCAATCAACTAATCAATAAATATGAGTGCTCTTAGTTTCTGAAAATTCATCAATAAGAATATACATTCTTCAGATTCAGTATTCAATTTCTTTCTTAGTTTATGTCTATTTTGAATACCAGCAAAGAAACTAGAACTACAATTCTCATGCCAAGTCAAACTTCTTTGCCCAGGTTTCCGATTAAAACAATCCCTTGCAGTACAGTAACTATGAACTCTGCCTGAATTGACTCTTCACAGAAACACAATATCAGCCTCTTCCTGGCTAGTGGCTACATTATACTACAATTTTGATAAACACTCTCCAAACCTTATGCAAGCTATCCTACTCCTATCTGCCATTAACAGTGTAGTAGCAAAAAAAATTTAGACCATTCAAGATCAATTACTACCTTCCCAGGCTTTGAATAACTTCAGGGTACACAATATACTTTTCAGCTGTAGGTGCCTGCAGGAATAGATCTACCAGCACAGGAACTAGCTTTTCTGCAAATATATAACTAGGAATGCCTGCATTTATAGCTGCCATTGACTCAGAACCTGGAGAGACTGCTACTTTATCACATGATATTGGAATAGAGCCATTAGGTGCTTCATAGTTCACTGGTGAATCTGCACAGATGAGCATAGGTTTTTTATTTTAATCTAAAAGGATAACTGAATTAGCTCCGATAGACCAGATATTTTCATGCTTGGGATAAGATCCGAACCTCTTGCTTGATCTATTTTTCCATCCTCATTCTGTAAATGGGTATCCTGTCTAGGAAGATACTGCATAAACTCTCGAAGAAGAACAGGCCACATGGAAGAAATCTGTTCAGTTGGACCTAACAGCGGTATGATTTCCAGTATAGTCCGTAGTACAGGTGGGACATTACCCTAGAAAATTGGAACAACGCATTAATGAAAAAGTTTATATTAAAAATGATAATTCTACTACAACTACGAAATAGGTTTTTTGATATGTACAACAGAATTCTTCATAAAAGAAAGGCAAAATTTTAGGAAGCAGTGTCTCGTACACAAGTACTACAAAAAAGTCACTTGGAACTTGAATAAAGTTAACATATGATCATAAATTTATGGAATTCTCCAGAAATGATTATTGATGTAGAGTGGATATTAAATTTATTTCTCTTTCTTCAACTGTGCAATGAACTAAATATGAAGGTAGAGAATGCCTTGTGATACTCCTAAGTTTACAACTCCAACTTTTGTTTTTACAACAACTACTGCATCTGTGCTGACTGATTATAAAGCCTTACAAGGATGTCAATGAAGTTAAAGGCAAGAATTTAGAATGTACAACAAAGCAATCTAGAGTTTACAAAAAAAATTTTTTTATCAAGAAACTCATTACAGGTACCAGTAATGTAAAATGAAAATAGCATTCCATCTGTATGTTGCATTTGCTCTTTACTGTCCAAACTCCTTTTCATTTTTTACCAAATTTTAATTTTCAAATTATTTTGAGTACTTTCAATTGGGCCATAAACAAAACTCTTCAGTCAGCCTTTACAATTTAGCGAACATTACAGCTACACATGAATTTTTACATCTAGCTACCGATAAGTAAATCATTGGTTAACAGTTACAATTTAGTGACAACATCATTTGATTGCATAGTTAGTTTTCTTTTTCAAGGTAACAATACATGAACTTCACAATTTTATAACACTAAATATTTTGAAAAGTAATATACATGTGGCAATTGTAATGTAAGGATTAATAATTGTCTTCAAATTGTTTCAAATAAATAAAATAAATAAAATGTCTTCATTTGTGTTATCCATTTGATATTTGCTACTTATTTCCTGGTATGGGTGGGGAAAGAATCCAACATAGCAATAACTATTACAAGTGAAAGAAAAAGTTATTAAAACATGGACTTACAAATTCCATTTCAAAATTATCATTTGTTGCCATAGCTTGCTTCACAGCCAAGTCTATAATTGCTATCAACTGTGTATATATGACATCATTGAACGATCCTTGAGCCTGCACATAAATCTCTCCTGATAGACGCAATATTAAAAGTGGAATCAGCCTCATGTGACGTGACTATCAGTATCTGAAGCTAACTTGATTGTGGTGCAAATAGAAACTTAAAGGCGTGACTGTTCTTCATGAGTAACGTACACGTAAATAAATTCTATTATAGTAACAAAATGAAAACAAACCCATTACCAAGACCATGCAGAATCTCCTGCTTCACCTTGTCACTGTAACTGGATGGCTTTTTCAAAACATGATCGTAAACATCAATCACTGAAATCAGGTAACGCATTGGCATATTTCCCTAATTCATAAACTTCTGTCAGTACTTAAATGAGTATATTTCAACTAACACTGCTTTCTTATATTTGTTCATTGATGAAAAGTCAAAACGGCTAATGTTAAAGATGAAAGGCATTGGGAGACTCATTTCAGCGGCAAACTTTACAATTTACATCAACAAACAGAATATCAGTTTTAACTCACTATCACTACCTTCAACGAATGGGAGTTAACATTTGTCTGCAAACAATTAATTGCAGCAAGTGCTACTTCTTTGCTACCATTTAAAATACTATTTTCCACAAATTGAAGCAATGATTCCCAACCTACACAGGGACAATTTAAATCAGCATTACTTGTACATAACACCAAATAAAACTAGCGGCTAAATAAAATTTAAATAATGAACTCACCAGACCAAAAGTTACTTAAGCTAGTGAAAAAAGGAAAGAACAGTCGTAATATGCGTGCAATTCCACCAAGAACAAGCACAAGTGTTTCATCCCACTGCTTCTGAGCAGTGTTACGGCTGCAAAAATATATAGTTTGTTATGGAATAAAAATATAGCAATTTAGCAATATTATTAAACACTTTATAGCAACTTTAATATAAAGTCCATATAATAAACAAAATAACATTTGCCTTTTAATGTTGTTTTTTTATTTTTAACTTTTCTTACTATTTTTTTTTAAATAGTCCTATTTATAACAAAATAACTATTTCGAAATAGTCCTGTTTTTTTTTATGGAGTGGCAACGCCGCGTCCCCGTGTGTCTCGCATGGGTGACTAACTAGTAAAAATATAATTAGTGGATACAAGTTTAGGACTTTAGAGATCACTATCATTACACTGTTCAGTCTTTTCTTTTCAGGCAATATAATTTTTACCCCTATTTCAAATACCTGTGATGTATAAACAAAGTCAAAGAAAATTTCAAATACCTATGATGTATGAGCATGTGAACCGCTTTTCCTCCTCGAGTTCCAAGTTCTTTCCCTTGCCATTCATCTTTTGATGAAGTAGCAACCTACTTGCCAAATAAACAAAATTTCAAAAACACATCAAGTTTTGCTGAAAATATAGCTCTCAAAGAATTAACTACAATAGTTTCATATTACCATGAAAGAAGCACGATCTAATGTGGGAAATACATAATTCCAAAGACAATCTTCCCACATGCTCTTTGAAAGCTTTTGCCCATGAGTTCCTAATGTTTGGAAAAGTGTCCTGACAGCAGAATTCCTCACCTGCAAAACAAATCTTTCAGTTCCAGAAATCCTTCATATCCAGCAGTAAATGTAGAGAGTAATGTTATTTAGGTGCTTATATTTGATGGGTTTTGTTTTATTGTCCAAATTTTCCTAATTGGCATTTTGTATGTAGTGTGTTTTCTACTTTTCTTTAATTTATGTAATGGGAAAAACTTGCTGATTTAGTATTTTTTTATTTTTTATTAAATATAAAAAATACATAGCGCCGTGTCTTTGTCCGTGACCTGTATTTTTTTACATTAGCCGTATCCCTGTGTCTGTGTCTGAGTCCAGGCTTCATAGGCACAGAACAATGGGAGTTTGGAGATCTTAGGGTCAGTCAGTTTGAGGGGGCGTTGGAGGGCCAAGTCTATATTTTAAAATATATTTGCTTTTTTTTAAAAATAATCGAAGAATATGATAGATGATAATATAACACGTCAACCCCACTTAATTGATTCTTAAAAACATTTTATAGTGTCTGTAATTTAAAATAGAAGTAAGCCCTCACCTCCATCCAAACATATGCTAAGAATTTGGGCTATACCTAATTCAATCCCACACCCATGGCCATAATAATTGCTGACACCTCACCTTCTCCATATGGTTTAAATTTAAATGAGGAACCGTAATTGTTCCTACCCTAATACATTCAAGATAAAAATCCAGTGAAACACGTCTTGGCTGATCCCTAGTGGTTTGCTGCAATGACAACCGAGTATAAAGCCAATGCTCAAAAGTTATACTTAGTCTTTGGTGCCGCAGCTACAATCCAATCCACTTCCCCAGCGTGCTACCTACTTCGATTATCTTCTCTATTTTTGCTTACCCTATGTGACCTAAGATTCGATTATTCCCTCATCATCTGGCTTCTATATATTTGTCTGCTGACCTATCTTATTTTGGCTTCTACAATCTCTCATACACTCTTCTTGACCAAAAGAGAAATTGCTTCTATCACAACCAGGACCATGCATCTTCAGCACTTCTTTTAGCATATTTTTAAGCTCAATCGCGATCTTCCTCAAAAGAATGATGTAATACAAGATCACTGCCTCAGAAGAATATTGTAATACAACAGATCTAGAATAGACTATGATACCATCTTAGAATTTTGGGTTGGGTCAAACTCAATCTTACATAACCAACGTGTTTGAGTTTTTTTCATAAATGTTGTATTCATGTATGCACAACTCTCCCATGTATATTAGTTCCTGACAGGCTCTTTCTGTTATCTTAAATGGATTATTTCATGTATTACAGGTGTGTTGATGTGACAGGAGCATACAGTGCTCAAAAGACGGAGTTGAACATAAACCAGAACCATATGAACATCACCAGTACACGTGACAAAAGGAGGGAAGAAATAATAAGGAAATAAGATTAGAAATTTAATCATCATACCTCTGGTCTCTCATCTGCTCCTAGGTTTTGAAGTAATGAGAAAATAGAGAATAAGAGTTTCTCATAATCAACGTCTGCATTAGAAGGTCGGTCTCTCGCATTATTAGGAACACTATGTGCCTGATTCTCCATCTTTTCACCGCCCATCTGCTTTAGTATGGAACCAACACCTGAAAGGTATAACCATTATAAAACACTTGGTATAACTTCAAAATAATGACAGTTTATCACACAGATGGCTTGACAACATAATCTAAACCTGTGTCCTTTTCTTCAAAAGGTTCATTCAGAAGGCCCTTTGCAATGAAATCAGTCATAGTCCACAGGAGTCCAACTGCTGTCAAGCTTATGTTCAACTCCGTCTTTTGAGCACTGTATGCTCCTGTCACATCAACACACCTGTAATACATGAAATAATCCACTTAAGTTAACAGAAAGAGCCTGTCAGGAACTAGTATACATGGGCGAGTTACATGAATGTGTAACATGAATACAACATTTATGAAGAAACTCAAACACGTTAAATTAGCTACCCAAAAAATAGTCATAAGAAAAAAAAATCATATTTATGCAAGAATGCATTATGCAGGTAGGTAAGGTCAAATTTGAGATCTCACACTTGAAGGCAGTCTCTAGGTAAGGCGGACAGTCCATCATTCATTATCACTCGTAGGTTCTAAGCAGAAATAAAAATTGGAAAATTAGATAACATTATAATGTTAAAGCGAGAGGAATATATTTCAAAAAAACAAGTAACAATTTTTATCATTTGTATGTTCTAAGCATAATTAAAAATTGGAAGCATGTGAATAATTTAGTTCAAGTATTACACTATCGCTAGTTAAACATGAGGTCTCAGAAAACTTGAAATAAGAAAAAAGAATAATAGCCCCGTCACAATAGATGACGCAAACTAACTAAAATTACCTGGAAACCAAGAGTAACAAGATCCTTCTCTGAAACATCTGCTACATACCTTACAGCAAGACAGAAGCACAAAGATTAACCAAAGAATCACGAAAATACAGGGGCATAGGAATTAGATGACCAACCTCAACATTTCAAGGATATTCGGCCAGCTGTAATGAAGTTTTTCTCCATATCTCTGGAAGAAAATAACATCACTTGAAGAAATTATGAATAAGTAAATAGAAATGAAAACAAAACTTGACCAGTAAGCAAAAGCATTACCTCTAAGACATGCAAAAGGATTTTCAAAGATCCAACACGAACATCTACACTTTGGGTAGAAAAATAAAGAACCTTTAGGGGAGATATGACAGAACATTCAAGAGACATCAACTTATTGAGACTGGCTTCCATCTGTATATCATTGGGATTGGGATGGGAGACATTATAAATCCTGCTATAAATAAAATATGGGTTTCTGGTTATGAAAATGGTAGAAGGTCTCACTTCCTGAGATGTTTGAAGAGACTTGAATTGTTTGTAGTTTTGGAATCGATCAGAACCTAGTACTGCAGAAATAGATTGATCTAGCGCATCGAGTGCCATATTTTTCAAATGTGGATTAGGATTATCAGCAAGCTGCAAAATCACATGAGAATATCAGGACGCTGAAATGAAACTAACATTGCCACATCAAAGAAACAAGAGGCAGAGAAAGAAACCTCGAGAAAGTGACCAATAACTTGATCCCAAAATGGCTCAACCCCTGCAGTGAAAAAAGGATGACAGAAATTTTCAAGCCTTAATAAAACATTCAAGAGTGAAAATATTAACAAAATCTAAATAGGTAAATATCCTAAATATTACAAATGATGAAAAGTGAAGGACAAACAACATCCAGTAAAATGTATATTCACTATTCATAATTTTTGAAGCTACATACTGTGAACATTATTCACAAGGATGGATATCATTCTCTCCACTGAAAAGCTGATACTTCCAAGTTTTTGACTTGTTGTTGGTCCCAAACCACTTGAAGTACCCGACATGCATTGATGTGAAAGTTGACATAATGCAGAGAGGAGGGATTTTACAGCAGATACGTGCATCAAAGCAGAGCTCTCAAAGAGCTTTCAAACAGAAAACAATACAAGGTTAGATCAATTGGCCTAAAAATTCTGATAGAAAAAATGCAGTTAAATTTATCTTTCATGCCGGCTACCAAACAAAATTAAATTTCATTGAACAATTTTCATTATATTCCCATGCTTAAGATAACGAGTGGCAGGCACATGAATAATATCATTGAACAATTTTCATTATATTCATTTCATCCTAAGCAGTTAAATTTATTTTTCATGCCGGCTACCAAACAAAATTAAATTTGTTCTTTCACCTGAGAGTTCAAAGAAGAGAGTATATTGAAGTCACTGTATTGAGCTGATAACTCCCTTGCGAACTTTGGAACAGGGGTAGAAACCTCCTGCAGATTTCATGGTCATGAACTCTGTAAGCTTCTATTGAAGACACTGGAAAGAAATTCAACAAAACTATGCCGCATATAAAACAAAATTTGACAAACTTTTTTTGCTATATCATTTTAGAAGTAAACAGAATAGCGGACAACAGGAGAGGATAAGATATCCTCGTGAGCAGAGGCACAAGAAAAAATACTTAGAAAAATCAAACAAGTCAAAAACAGTAAGGCTCTCCGATCCCTAAAAGCATTATTTACAAAGGATAACCACTTAAAGAAACCTTTACCAAAGACCAAAAAAGGCTGATAGGATAATTATGTCTTAAAACAGAACTGTTAGCAAGATTTTTTTTTTTTCTTCTTCTAGATATTCCAAAGAATCCCATAAAAAATGTTAAAAGGCAAGCAATCATCTGATGGCTAAAGTCACATGAGATGATACACATCAAGAGAAAGAAATAGTTTTACATGTTTCCTATTTTGCAAGAATCAGTAGAAAATGGTTGTTATCATGAAAGCTTGTCCTATAAGGAGAAGGACCAAGAATGGTTGTGATCTACATCTCCATTCTCCAACAACAATAATTACATTGAGACTCAAAAGCCATCTCTGTATTCTAATTTTACTGCTTTCCCTTTTAGCAATTTAAAATCAAACAACCATACCATCTATTCATTTACATGGCCATAGCTTGGCCCTATATAATCAACATCAAGGTAAAAGGCTGTTGTTTCCATATTGCGAATCCTTGACTTCAGCAAACCTTGTTTCTTAATTGAAGCTTGTTTTACTGGACAATAATAGAACAAACAACAGATAAACTACCTGAGTAGTAGCATGTGGGGAATGAATTGCTCGATCTAAAGCTGCTAAAGTTTCCAAAACCTGCAGGCACTCATCATGACCACTTATTAGATAAAAAACTAAATCTATAAACAGAAAACAGGAAGAAAAAAAATATAACAACGTACCAAAACCCAGGATGGACCCAAAACATTATGCAATCGATGAGCAATGTTGAAGAGCGTTCTCAGGGCCTGTGGTTTACAACATCAGCCAGGGACATTTATATGAGTAGTTGCAATGACACAATCAAATATACATATCCACTAAGAAAATTTATTTGGAGAAAAATGATTACAACCAAGGAAAAAAGTAAGTACACATTGCCATGCATACAACCAGAAGGACCACCTGTACATTCTTGGGCGTAAGCACAACGCTATCCCTCTGGTCAACTGATAGTTCTGACCGCTTTGATACAGGAGACGGCAAAGCACTGCTAATATCTCAAATTATGGCCAAAATCTCAGTACTGTCAGCTTGAATTCTATAAAGACAGCTAAATAAATGACAAACAGAAAGAAATAAGGCAACATTTAAACACCATACCTCTTTTTTTCAGTTTCAACTGGAAAATTGATGGTAAATTTGCAAAGGGATGCAAGAAATGAGTTTAAAGGTTCTACAGTTCGAAGAATCCCACAAGCCTGTAAAATCATATATTCCCTATATCATTTTTAAAAGTT
The DNA here is from genome assembly GCA_951804385.1 of Trifolium dubium. Classification (NCBI taxonomy): domain Eukaryota; kingdom Viridiplantae; phylum Streptophyta; class Magnoliopsida; order Fabales; family Fabaceae; genus Trifolium; species Trifolium dubium. Next base: position 47,581,708 of record OX638064.1, on the reverse strand, counting down.
CCAAGTTGATTTCAGATGCCACTGAAAAAACCACAAAATGGAGATACCTGAGTGAATGCTTGATATCCCTTCAATATTTCCAATACAATGGCCTCTCCTTGTGACCTTTAAATTAGCCACAAGTCAGATGTGAAGAATATATCAAAACCATCAAAAACATGGGAACAGGATAAGTTGAAACCAGCAGAGAATAAAATTATTTTAGATAACATTTTGTAGGATGAACTTCTCAAAATCCAGCAAACTATAAAATATGTCCAGACATAATTTTCAGATGAATAAGAATAAGTTTGTACTCTATCTTTATGCCTTAGTACTAACACTTTATTTAAATTAAAAAAATTGCCAATCATATGTAATAAATAAATAAATAAAATTAGATGCAAGACTAACATGACGATCAATAAATAAAAAGGATGAGATAGAATAAAGTCAAGTTTATAACAGGTTATTAAACAGTGCAAGATCATTCCACCAGTATCAATTTTTATTTCTACAAAAAAATGTATGTTAAACCACAAACCTTGATAGAATAAGGGATAGTGCATCAAGTATTGTCAACCACAGCGAGTCAACCATTGAGAGGCAGAGAACTGTAGTTTTACCGGTCCATTTTACAGGTGGAGTATTATCACATCTAGGGGACTCAAGCTGAATTGAAGTAGAGAAAACAGACCATTAAGCAGCATAACCAAAAGAAAGTATAAAATCAAGACATTATATATAAAATTACCTCTCCGACATCTATGGCTTCATCTGTTAAAGTTGCAACAGTGAAAACGACTCCCAAGAGACCTTCAACTGCCAAAGTTATGGCATGTGCTTCACTGGCAACTAAGACTGCAGAATTTGATGCATCATTATCTAGACTCCATTCAACGCCTACAAAAGGAACACCATATAATTTGTTATCATAATCATTCAAATATCATGATGTCCCATACTACTACTGAATTTAAACAGCCCCCAGGCACAAAAAAATTAAGGCACTAAGAAGAAGACAGATAACTTTTACGAGTATTTAGTTAGAGCACAGGACTGTGTATTAAAATAATCAGCCACATCAAACATATCCTGTCATACATTAAGTGTAGTAGAGATGAGGATGTTGCGTTGTATGTGTAGTAAGACTAGATGGGATAAGATTATATATGAAAACATTAGAGAGAGTTGGGGTAGCACCTATAGTAGAAAAAATGGTGGTAACTAGGTTTAGGTATGTTGTGCATGTACAAAGAAGACTTGTAAATTTTGTAGAAAGGAGAGTAGATCAGATGGTGGGTAGTCAAATCACTAGAGGCAGAGGAAGACCTAGAAAAACTTTTAAGAAAGATCTAGAGACTAATGAGTAGGATAAAAATATGGTATATGATAGAACATTATGGCGTCATTTGATCCATGTTGCCGACCACACTTAGTGAGATAAGGCTTGGTTGTTGTTGTTTAGAAATGCTAAAAAAAAAATTAAATAGACCATGATTAGGAAAGATAGATCACATATAACAGAACACCGAGTATCTATACTTTTGATGACCCAATCATTGGGCACAATGCATACAAACACATGTCCAAGAAGCTTATAGAAGCTGTGAGAATAACAATTAGCGAGTAGGAAGTATGAGTTAGTTAGCTCTCTCCCTGATTTTTAGGGAATCTTCCGTTATAAAAGAAAAGGGAGGGAGGTGAGTGAGGCATTGTGAAAGTTGTTATGAGTTTGTTTAGGAGAGATGTTCTTTCTGGGCTAGGAGCTTAGCTCTGGTATGAGTTCATAGAAGTTGGTTTATCACTTCCTTTTTTCGGTTATTACTTCCATTCTAAGAGTTTACTCACATATATTTCAATAGAAATTCCACTTCACTGTTTCTGAATTTCTGAGTTCCAACATAACCACATTTCACATGCATCACAAAAACTTATCAACAGCAAAGAAATGTGTAACATGAAGCTTCAGCCTTCAGTTGTTAACCAAGCATAAACATAGATGGAAAAATTATTCAGTCTGTTTCCATAGGGGTTTTGAGTCTTGGTAATTTAGTGTCAAAAAACTTTGCTCTGACTGCTAAATGGATTTGGTATTTCTCATGGGAACATTACTCTCTTCGGCACCAGGAAATCCATAGTTTATACGGTGGGATGCCAACACTGTAATCCAAGCCTCTCATTTAGTCCTTGGAAATTTATCGGTTAATCTACCTTCAAGTTTTTGCTTTCCTTCAAGGACAGTAACAACTCTCATCGAATTTTGACCAGACATATGGTTAGGAGATATTCCTTTAGTTGTGTTTTTCCATGCTTGTACCATCTTTCTTCTAAACATTAGTTTCTTACACTGATTTTATAGCGCTTGTTTTCATGAATGTTTAAACAACAAGGAAATTCTGAATCATACTCCCTTTCGGGTCTCCTTCAGACCTATATTCATTTATCTTCTTTCCCCGATAAGAGTTAGTCCTTTGATCCTTCAAAAGATTTTTCATTTAAATCATTTTCAATCCCTCAATCATTCCCTGAATAAGATGCTATCTTCTTCTAAAAGGTGAAACAAAATTAACTAGGGAGTATGGATTCTTTTCTTCATGATAACCTGAGGAGGAAATCCAACTTCCAAGTCTCCCTCTAAGGTTAAGTCTTATTATTAGGAGTGTGGTGCTTTATAACAGAATTAATATTAATGGCATGCTGCAGGTTCATAGGTCACATAAGGCTATTTCCACTGAAAGGTGTGCAATGCATTGTGTTTGCTCAGAATCTACAATTCATTTGTTATCAAATTGGTTTGCTTCTGTTTCTATATAGCAATCCATATTTGGTGTTTTCAGTTTGGGTGTGTCTTAGATCCATGGACCAATTTGACAGGTACGTTGAGAGATTAAGAAACTCTGTTATGTTGATCTTCTCTTTTTCATGTGTTCTATTGTTTTGTTCTTTGTTTTGGAGGCTTCAATATCCCCCTCACTCTTTGTAATTCTTTCTTTCATCTCAATAAATTTTTCCTTTTATAAAAAGTTCCAATTTGTACAAAAATCACCCCAGCTGTCAAAATAGACTAACTAAAAGGTGGCCATATCTGAGCTCTAAATCATCATGCCAAATAGGGGTTGATGTTGAACTAATTTTTGAAAGGGGGAAAAAAAAGAATGAGAAGAGAAGACAAAAATGGATGAAAAGGTGTTGTTTTGAAAAGCAATACAACAAAAGATAGAAAACACGGAAAACATTCAATGTCAGCAAACGAGTTATCGGCTAGATGTTTTAAAGATATAAAATGATAATGCAAAAATAAAATAAAACCTAAGAAGAATTGGCCTAATATATAGTAACAAGTAACTATTTAAACAGGAAATGGTATCATCATCCAATAACAAAAATAGGCAACAAAATAACACCACAACAGGATTACTACCAGACTTTCCCACTCAGCTCAATAGGAACCTCTGGGTAAATAAAAGAAGTTAACACAAATATTTGACTACACAAAAGAGACAGATCTCAACAGTATTATTCCATCAAAAAATTAAAATAAATACCTTTGGCTTTGCTACTAAACATTCCTGCAACAGCTGCCAGACTCTCCTCACTTGATTCTTGAAACTACAGAATGCATACATAGTTTTTACTAACCAAAAACTTTATTTACAAATATAGACAAAGGACAGAAATTCAGACTCCTGCCCCCAAAAGTCTATGCATGGTATGCAAAGGCTGGATGAGAAGATGTATAGTATTAATTAAAATCAGCTGCAGAAAGTAGGCAGTGTTCAAAGCAATCAACCAGAGATATGCAATTCAATTTTTCATTGTACCATGACTAAAATACATTGGGAAACAAATGGATTTTTGTGCTGTCAAATCATACCTGTACATTTGAAACAACCCTAGCAAGAGCTTTGACCATTCCCTCCACAACATTTGTATTCTTAGGGTGCCTACAATGCCAATGGATAGCAGCAATGGATAATAATATCTTATCATGAATCATATCTAATGACAAAGCATTTAACTCCAAGTCCTTAATGACTTGGCCTAAGTTTTATATCATACAACAAGAAATACGAATTTATTTTAAAGAAACTAACTAGGATGTCATATCTTTGTGTATCAGAAATGTTAGCTTCTTCAAAACATGCATGGTGTAGAGCACCAAAAAGAAATCCTTAAAGATATCTTATAATGCATAACAAGTATTGGGGCAATGAGACACCCTTAAAGACCCCAAGCAATAAACTCAAGCCATATGCACCAACTGACCAAAGGATGGCAACATGCAAGTTATGCATATATATATCCTCAACAACAGCTTACACCCTTTTACAAAAGCTTTATCAGCTTCTTGATCATATTAACAAATTGGATGTAGTTATACTTTCTGAAGACTCCTCAATTCAAATATAAGTCTAAATCTTTTAAATTTTAATAATAAGGCTCAGTTTGGATTGATGGAACAAAACGGAGCAGAGTGGAATGGAACATAATGGAATGGAATAAAGATTACAATCCATTGTTTGGATAATTTATAAAAAAAATTCATTCTATTGTTTCGAAAGTGAACGGAACGGAACAAATTATAACTTTTTTTTACATTCTTGCCCTTATATAAAAAACTATTATTATGCAAGACATATTATTACTAAAATATTTCATTTGGAAAGCACTAATAGTTAACTTCCTTAATAAACATATATAGAATAAAAAATACTCAACAACAAAAACACAAACTTCTTTTTATTACTAGAAAAGTACACTAAAGTCATAAACAAGTGGAAGAAAGTAGAAACATGTGTCAAAGCAAAATAAGCAAGATTAACATACCCAAGTTTCACAAAAAAGAAAAAATAACAGCTCTGCTGCCAAGAGACGAACTGTGTGTTTAATAATTCAGCCAGTTCCATCTACCAACCAGAAGTGTCCAATTCCGAACAAGTTAAACCATGTATGTTATTTAATTTTGAAGTGTTAACAAACGAAAGATACAGCCATGTTAATATTTGTTTCCAGATTTATGGTTCTTTGAAACTACTTATAAGTTATCCACATGTTTTTGGATCGATGTTAGGCTTAGAAAATAAAAAAGACAAAAAAAAATTTAGAGAAGAAAAAGTAACGTTATACAGACGGGTAAAATAGTAATATTATAATCATGAAGCTCAATTCCATTCTATACACCGCAAAATGAGGGGAATGGAGTATTGAACAATTTGATGGAATGGGATGAATAGGTTCCATTCCACTACATCTATTTTTTGCAAATCCAAATCATCCCCCAAGGTTTTTTAGCATTGTGCATAATATAATTTAGTTTATTACACACACATGTGCGCATATATATATATATATATATATATATATAGAGAGAGAGAGAGAGAGAGAGAGAGAGAGAGAGAACTTACATATCAAAAGTTTGGAAAAGAATCCGCAATGTCCGGGCCTCAACGCAAAACCCCTACACGTTTTTGTTATTTGTTAGATTAATAATGACTTGGAGAGTAAATCAACAACTCATACAATACAACACAACTACATTACCCTCAAAATCTCAAGAACAAGAATGCGATGCCATAATGGCAAATCAAGAAAAGTAGCCTTCAGTAACATACTGAGAAAAACCTGCACATAAATCGAAACAAATAGCATCTGTCAATTCTATGAGATGCTATTTAGAATATGTCAATGGGGATTTGACAATAAAGGTCAACACGACAAAAGCTTTCTATCTTATTCTTAGTTTATCAACAAAAAATATATCTCAGTTTGGGAATGACTTTATACATTCTTAGAAATCACGGAAGATTACGATTTACATCATACAATTGTCAACTCTCCTTGCTCTGCACACCCACCCAAAAAGAGACATTTGCACTGACCATTTCAGTAACTTAATTTGTGGGCCATGTGGCTAGATGGAAAAGGAAATAGAACCTTACCTCACACTCAGTGATCAGGGAAGAACTATAAAGCCTTATAATATGAGCAACTGAGCGCAAGACCAAACGACGAAAGCTAGGCTCACCAGCTTCTCCTTCAACCTGATTGAAAAATAAAAAATTATGAACAGTGCCCTTTTTACGCATAAAAAACAGGGATAAAGAATCTCGATAGTGATATATCGTTATCATACTATATGGTTCAGGGTACCTCAGCATTAGTACGAAGTGAAGTCATCAGAATTGAACATATCTGCCGTTGTAAAGCCTGGCAAGTTTTTTGCAAATATATTAAAATAAATGAACAAAAGAAATGATGATGCTGGGTATGATTACAAGACCAGCAGCAACATTCTGAATTACAACAAACATTTTCACCTGTTCATAGGGTAACAAGGTTCTGAAAACAGCCACATAATTGGACAAAATGAACCTGTGAAACACTTTCAAAATTATATCACGAAGATTGAAGAGCAATGCAGAATCTTGCAGATTAATGTAGTGTTTCAGTAGAACAGTTAAATAGAATTTTCCATCCTGGCGAGCCAATTAAAATGAACTGTGATGACTTTAGAGAATGAATATATGCATGAGGCTTGCAATAAACCATTATGACCGGGGGAGGGGGGGCGATCACAATGCAAAAAGCTCAAAAGTCATCAATGTATAATAAGAAATACTCAACAGATAAACCGATAATTTAACTTGCACCTATAATAAATAATAAATGTTAAAAAGTCCCACATCGGTCGCGAGATGGCCTGATATGTGTTATAATTGAGGGGCAACCCCCACCTTACAAGCCGGTTTTGTGAGGTTGAGTTAGGCCCAACTCTCAATTCTAACATGGTATCAGAGTCTCTCTAAGATCCATTGGCCTACCCGTTGTTGTTGAGTCCACGTTCCAGCTTGTTCAGTTTTGGACGTGAGCGGGTGTTAAAAAGTCTCACATCGGATATGAGATGGCCTAAATAAGTCTTTATAATCAAGTGGCAACCCTCACCTTACAAGCCGGTTTTGTTGTTGTTGGGTCCATGTTCCAGCTTGTTCAGTTCTGGACGTGAGGGGGTATGTTAAAAAGTCTCACATCAGAAATGAGATGGCCTGAATAAGTTTTTATAAGCAAGTGGCCACCCTCAGTCCCTCACCTTACACATTGGCTAGAGATATGGCATAGATAGCCTTTATATGGGTAGTGCAAACCTCAACTCTCAAGCTAGCTTTTGTGGTTGAGTATCGGCTTCCCAAATTCTAAGATGGTATCAGAGCCTATCCACGATTCGCTGGGCCACTTCGTCAAGCCGCCTGCAATCAGTTTCTGTACAGGCACTCCACCATTTATATCCGCGCTCCAAGCCCAATAGTGTTGGGCGCGAGGGAGTGTGTTAAGAAGTCCCACATTTGTTGCGAGATGGCTTGAATATGTGTTTATAAGTGAGGGGCAATCCTCACCTTACAAGCCGGTTTTGTGAAGTTGAGTTAGGCCCAACTCTCAATTCTAAGAATAAATATATTTTATTAGCAACAATATAAATATAATGATATACTTTGAATAATATCTCCTTAGTAAAGATATTCTTCAAAGATATCTCCTACGTAATAGGAATATTTTATTGGTATGATATAATGATATAATCTGACTATATTTCATTAGTAGTATATAAGAATAAAGTTTTAGGGTTTTAGAGGTAATGATGGGAATAGTTTTTCTGTTAGGGCAAGAATAATATTCCCCTCTGAGTTGCGTCGGAGCTTTGCTTTCGGAGTAGATAGAGAAACTTTCTACTACTATTATCATTCTATGATTATCAATAAAATAATACTATTAGTTATCCATTGTTATCTCTTATTTTCATTATTATTCCTTATTTGATTTTGAGGTTCCCTTCAAATACAACCAGATTGGAAGGTTGGAAAATATATCTTGAGGGCTGAAGAGAGGAGATAATTATTTCTCTCTTGCAGCACATTTCGATTTCCTGTTTTGCTTTAATGAATACGAAAAACAAGAACTTCGAATTTTTTAGCCAAAGAAGAAAGAAAATGAGATAAAATAAAAAAAACTACTTTTAACATTTCTTGTGATTTAAGCATAAGAAAACAATGGAATAGATGGTTGATTCAAGGTATCTCAACCAAAACACCTGATAAAAAAGAAATAGCGAAATTGCATAAACCATACATTCAAAAGTATTTCTTACTCAAGAATATCAAGTGCAAATGTCCTTTGAAGAATGTTTACGCGCAACCAAATTGCCTGTAGAATAGACAGGAAGTTAATGTCATCTAGTAAGAAATAGCATTTAGCAAAGTATCACATCACCATTAATTAAATGAATAAAAAAATGACTGCTGCAACGGGTTTCTTAAGACTCGCACACAGATAAGAAATTCAAACAAAATGGGTGTCATGCTACAGGGAGAAAAAAAGTTCCAAATAAGCACATACAGATCCACCTGCAGCAAGAGATGTCAAGTCTTCAAGCAAACGTAGCCCAAGTTTCCCAGTTTCAGTCAATGTCTCCCTCATCACAAGAGACCCTCCATATGTAGATTCGTGATTTAATGAGCTGCATGATTATTAACATGATATAACTTCAAATCATGAGAGTTACATAGTCTACATGTGAAAACACTATTAAACAAGTCTTAATTAACAACACTCTCTATAGAAGTGAAAAGGCCTCTATGCACTTTGGTCCCCCTATTTTTCTAATTCGCGATTTTAATCCCCCATTTCTACATCCAAAAACATAGTCCGTCCTCCCAATTTATAAAATTTCAGAAATTTCCCCATCACTAATTGATAAGCGCTTCTGCCGATATGTTAAGTTGGATAATGAACTTGCAAGTCACTTGAAGGTTTGACATTGAATATGTGGATAAAATCTCATTATTTTATTTTTTATATCATTAAAAGTATTGTTTTAAAAAATAAAACTTAAAATTTTTTAAAAAAGTAAGCTCTAAATATCATATTTTACCAAAAGTATGCAGTGACACATCAGCAAAAATAAGCCCAACATACAGTGATGATGACAAACTTTGAAATTCTACAGTTGGTGGACTATTTTAGATATAGAAATGAGAGGACCAAAAATGTGAATCAACAAAAATAAGGGGACCAAAGTACATTTAAGCCAAATAAAAATAAAGGTACATACATACTTTAAGCTGCAAAAAATAATAAAAGAATAGTGATTAGCATATTCACAAAGGGGAAAGCATACTCAGACAAATTGATGCTTCGGTTAACATCACCAGTAACCGAGCTACTCCGTGAAAGCTGGCCTCCAAAACCAAATTTGCCAGCAGGAAGAGACTCAGCCAAAACTACTCGATCAAAAACCAAGGCCACTGCTTGCCTGAAGGTAGCTGCAGCAGTACTGCAAAACAATTGCATACAAAAGACATATAGGATACAAAAACTAGCTGATTGTAACATTAGATATTAGATATATTTAACATCAGGTGCCAAACTTAAAGACTTACACCAATTAATAACTTCATGTAGGACACGAAATTTACCAAACCAACTGTTGAATTCAAAAAAAATTACTATTATGTCAAGTTTATAAAATTTCATGCAAATCAAAAATCCTTTGACACTTTATCATACTACTTTATTTTGACGGATAATATATTATTTAATAGATAAGAAAACATTCCTTGTTAGATAACACACTTACAAGTATCCACATTATTTAAAACTTGATATACATCACGGATATAATATCACATAATACAATGGTCGGTTGGTAAATTTCCTTTTCTACATGAAGTATGTAATCAGTGTAATCTCCAAGTTTGGCACTTGGTGTATTTGACTCAGTCCCTATAAGAGGGCTCAGTCCCTATAAAAGGGCTTTTTATATGAGTGGAAGGAAAAGATCTTGGTCACAGAATCATACATGGTTGGTCAAGATTGGAAGTTATTAAATGGTCACTCATTTGACCACTTAAAAAACAACACTATTTATAGTACAATCTAATGACCGGGATTTACTCTCCTGATGTCACATAAAAAGGTCCTATTAAATATGCACACACACACACTAGGTAGGTGCGGGTGCTTACTTTCGCACACTGTCAGAAGATCGGTTGTTTTCAAGAAGCCTGAGACAGATACCAAGAGCTCGAGACATAGTATCCTGAAATTAACAAGATACGGTGATAAAAGGTCAGACACATATGTAAAGGTGAATCCAGTCTGAAGTTTTTATATGAAAACACTGAACTTGAACCATAATGACTATATAAATATTAAAAAACTAGCCTGTCGTATAATTTTTATCAGTGTTTTCATTATTTACATAATGACTTGGCCATTAGGCTAGACATTGTATTATATGGTTTGTCCAACCACCAATGTCCCGAATGCTTTAAGTGTATAAAAGACTTCACCTTAAACTTAATGATATAGCTTCTCCAAAACTTGCAAGCTAGTGCAATTGATTTGTCTGAAGATTTACAAGCCAAATTAACATTTCTGCTTCGTGGGTTTCAAGAACTTCTCTTCAAAGAGGAAGTGAGGTAGATGTTGAAGGATGGAATAAAAGAGATGCAAAGTCTAGGTTTCTTGATTGGGAAGCAGGTAAAAAAAGAATTATATTTTACCAGATATTATTTCTGAAAAGTAATCGCTGTTAGGAAGCCTTTTGTTAATTAGTTTTATGTCTTACATACTTTTGATAATTTAATTTTGTGTAGTTTTGTTTAAAAAAAATTATTAACAGATTGAATAAGTAATACACGTAATATTTAATAAAAAAATGTTTCAATATTAAATTATTAGACATGGAGTTTTTTTTGATAAATTAAGAGCATCTAGACATGGAGATTAGAAAATATTTTAAATAGGATAAAAAAAATAATACAAATGAATGGACATTAATATTTATCCACCATTTTCAAAACAATATTAGTTTGCTTTATGGTTGGTCATAGTGTGTTTTTCATCTTCAATTTGAAACACATTTGGTGAATTTATTCCCCAGAAGATGTCTCTATAGTTTTATTGCATAAATATTATTTTATATCCACCATTTTATTTTAGCATTTTTATATACTTTACTTTCTATTTATGGTGGATTTTTGGCTCCCTACGACCCACATTGATTGATCCATAAACCAACCTCCTAGTAGAATAAGGCCTTGTTATAATCAAATTAAATTGTGTTACATATTATTTAGATAATTACATAACTATAGCTTGATTGCCTTATCCAATAATTCTAATGAGTTTGAGATCCGTAGTTAAGCAGTGTTAAGTGTTAACTCATTCATCCCAACATGTCCGTAACAGAGTCAAAAATAGGATAAGGTTCAATACCTCTACGGAGTAAATTGTCTAATCAGAATATCTTGATTGTATCAGCAATTCATATTGCAATACGGTCCTTATTAAGATCTATTACTTCGTTTTGAACAATATCTATCTAAAATCAGCATACCTACTAAATTCTAGGTCCAACTAAACTATAATACAGTTTATAAATTATAAATGGCAAACTATAGCACATATAGTTCATGTTGTTGAATCTGACCTCATTTTCAGGGTGTAAACGTGACTGAAAAATTATTGATATTGTTTGAAGGGTCTTCAGCTGAACACCGTCATCCACCATTTCAGCATGCTGCAGTGGTAAAGCAGCAGGTTATCAATGCATGAGCAAACCTCCATACTTGAATAAACATAAATATCACATTCCACTTCTTGCATAAATCAAATATATTATTGAATTCAATAATCAAAATAAATTAGTAATCAAACATAGCAAGGCCAAAAAATAAAAATCATGACAACCACCGATATGGCCAAGAGTAAGATCTCCCTGTAAGTTTTGAAACCATAATACAATCTAACTCCTAGTTTTAAGCTTACATCTTTCAATGTAGATAGAATCTCCCTCAGAGCAGATGGAGAAACAGCATCATGTGATATCAGTTTCTGTAGACACGACAGTCCAATAATGCTAAGCTTAACCGTTCGAACCTCACACGCCATCAAAAAGATCCGTAATATATCATCATTATGAGCAATTTCACTAGGACTGGATAATGTACGAAGCTGCAAGTAAAAGATGTAGATATTCATAATTGCCATATTTGATCCACAGAAAAAATTAGAAAAAAACTTGCACCGAAACACAAGCATTACTTCGAAAACTACTTCTTAGTATTATTATTACACTTCCAACATCTAACATAATAAATTCAGAACATTGCAACGAATTTTCCATCACTGAAACTTTCCTAAATATTGATCCGTTCTGATCATCATTCAACAATTGACCTCCAAATTTCCCGAGCAACTAAACCTCAGCATTTTTACATTACGTTAAACTAAAACCTACAATTCAATTCATTCACGCAACATTACAATAATTGCGATTATCTACAAGCTAAGAAGTTGAAATTGAAATCCACAGAATCGCATTTATCTTCCTGTATTAAAATCAGTTCATAAACTAACCAAACACTTCAGCACAAACATTCTATTTGAAAAACCGAATCGCAATGCAGCACAATGAATTTTCCATCACTGAAGCTTTCCTAAATATTGATCCGATCATCATTCAACAATTGACATTGAGAAACTAAATCTCAAGCATCAACATTACTTTAAACTAAAACCTAAAATTCAATCATTCACACAACACTACAATAATTCCGTTGCTCTACAAGCTAAGAAGTTGAAATTGAAATCCACAGTTCATAAACTAACCGAACACTTCAGTAACAAACTTTCTATTTCAAAAAACCGAATCGCAATGCAGAAGAATTAAAGATGTTAACTAAAATCAAATGCAATTCATAAGTTCTGTGGTGAAGACTGAAGAGTAACCTTGAGAATTGCGTGTTCTGCGCCGTCTTTAACAGCGGGATATCGACGGCGAGCTTCGGCGGAGAGAGCGCGGAGGTCGGATTCCAAGACCGCCATGAAAGCCATCTCGGAAAAGCGTCGAAGGAGTGAAGACGCTTGTCACAGAGTGATCGATTGAAATGAATTTTCACCACTCGAGAAGAGAAGCGTGGTGCTCATAGATCTTGATCCGCGATGCAGTGACTCACACGTGTGGAGGAGTTTGGGTCGATGTAAGAGAAAGAGAGGAAGATTTGGGCCTAAGCAACTAATTACTGTTCCACACACCTCCTAATTTCTTCGCACACGCCCCTTCACCATCCTACGATTAATTTCATTTATTTATAGGTAAAAGCTAGTTAGTTAGGGCACATGATAATGGTTTAATGGAAAAAAAATTGTATATTAGTAAAAATATATTGTCTGAGATAAAATATTGCTTAAATGAATCTAATCTATGTTATTCGTCAACGGTCAAAAACAGTAAAAGCGGTAGTATTTTCGCTATACACTAACGGTATCAGTAATCCTCCAACTTCCAACAGTAACAATAACGGACACTTTATGTATCTTCACTCTGTAAATACTCATTTTCAAAATGGCTAAATATTTTCTTTTATTCATCATTCTACTTGTCATTATTTGGTTCCTTATATGTATTATCAATCACGAAAAAGTAGGAAAATATAATGTAACATTATATGACATAAACACCATGAAAATTCTAGCAACAACATATGTTAGCAGCCTCCATTGATAAGTACAATCGAGTGCAATATTAATGCGGTGCTATTCAATGATCAGCAGAAATTTGAAGTTGGTATGTGCATTTTAAATGATCAAGGAAGGTTTGTGAAAGCAAAAACAATGTGGTTTCAAGGCATCACCCCCCACCAAAGGAGAATGATGTATGGGCTTTAAAAGGCATTTTGTTGCTCGGTGAATCGGAGTATTCAATGGTGGTTATTGAACTAGATTGCATGCTAGTGGTAAATGTCATCAATGACAATTGTTGAACTAGAATTTGAGTATATTACGAGAACTTGTCGTGAGTTATTGCAAAATTACAAAAACTTTGAGATAGTTTTTGTTAAGACTTAAGAGACAAGCTAATCTTATTGCTCATTCACTTGCAAAAACGTCAAAATTTGATGCTCGTTCTAAAATGTATGTGTTCATTCCATCTTATATCTATTTATTTTCTTTACAAGAAAAGAAAGAAAGAAATAACTTATGCAAAACATAAAAAGGTAAAAGAAAGAAAAAACTTATGCAAAAGCTAAAATCAACTAATGCAGTAGTGGATTTATTGTAATTTACTTATGACTAAATTAAAAGTAATGGTTGATTTCATTCCTTACTCTTGTGTACAGAGAAAATGTGGTTGGAATGAAGCAATCTATTTTGTGTGTAAGATTGATTCTCCTATAGAAATAAAAAGTAATGGTTCATTCAACATTCATGGATGAAAGGTCACTTATTGAACTGTCTGCTCAAACGTTATTCTTCAACAAAGTGTTAATCAAAACGTTGTTCAACTTATTGTAGACTACGCTTGTGACGGTAGAGCTTGAATGAGAATTTCTAATTATATTTAAGCTATTTATGCACTTCAATCAAATGTCATTTGTTCAGCTTCATGTCTGATGGATTCAAAAAGTGGTGAAGATAAGTAACGCTCTCCAAAACTAGGAAACATCGCCTGCACGACAATGATCCGTAATTATTCAACAATGACACTAGCCAATAAACGGTGATTCACATCAAACATTAAGTATTATTGGTGTAAATCATAGATCATAATCATTTCATAATTCCGCGTTGATTAAGGATTGTAAACTTACAACAATGAGCTTTCCTGCATTTTCTGGTCTCTTTCCTAATTTTATTGCAGCTGCTGCTGCAGCTCCTGAAGAAAGTCCCATCTGCAAAAGACATCCATATAAAGAGCATGAAAAATATTTAGAGTCTAACCGATATACACTAACTAACAATGTAATTTTTTGTTACACAGTTATCGAATCATACATGACCATGTATATATTTATTAAAATATTTTAGAATGTATATTAAAATACCGCATCATATTAAGTTTTGGCCTAAGCCTAACAAATGCACTCGATGATGGCACTTAGTCAGGGAAGGAATGTGATTATAGGGGGAAGGTTGATGGAAAAGATAAGATCATTCTGTATACTTTTCAGTTAGTATCCACACTGTTTGGACAAAGAGAGAACATATCTTCTTTCAAGAGATTCCCTCTTTCAAGAGCTTTTGCTCAGAAGTTACAATGAATTCTTCTTTTTTTCTTTCTTTCTAAGTTTTAGTTCCTATCAAAGTCGCATAACAAAATGTTGAGATATGATAGCACGGCCGGGTAAAGGTTTCAATGCATATCTATAAACTCAAATAATATTATGCATACTTATTTGCAGTTACATACTTGTAGAGTTTTTATATAACACAGATAACCAAAAGGAAATTTATGCAATGCTAATAACAAGAATCACAAGTCATCGTTCATGTCATACCAGTAAACCTTCTTTCAAGGCAAGCAGCCTAGCGGTTTCTATAGCTTCTTCACTTGAAATCTGTAATTTATAATATAACCTTGTTGGTCAAAACAGATTCCCTTGTATTAGCATATAGAATTGGAAACAGTTTATATATTCCGTAAATTTCAAGAATCAAAGATTCAAAGTTAATATCACTCACTGTGACCACAAATATATAGCACTTGTGCCAGAAAAGGACACAAAAGAGAACCTCACTTTATATTAAGGAAAAGACAAGTTTCTGGATCAAAACTGATAATTGAATACTAATTAATGTATTAGTGTTGCAAGCTACCTGAATAACTTCATCTAGAAGATCAACTTCCAAGACGGGGGCAATAATGCCAGAACCGATCCCTTGAATTAGGTGTTCGCCTTAAAAATGTGTGCAAATCAAAATACCAATCATTAAAGGGCCTCAAGTTAATGTCTAAGGACTTGCTTAAATAGAAGACAATAACATCTAGGACGACACTAAAATTAGCAATAGAAGACTGAACACCAGAAAGAAATATTTCGAATCGTAAAATTACCTGGCTTTCCTCCATTCAGAATTGCACTTTCAGTCGGTTCTACACCATATACCTAGGTGGGAAAAGTAACATAAATCATAAAGTTAGCACATGTAAATATTAAGAAAACTTGTTCACATATTCATACCTTGATTTTTGGGTTTGTCTCCTTGAGGAACTTCCCAACACCTGTTATTGTTCCCCCAGTTCCTACTCCAGCAACCAAAATATCGATTCTCCCTCCGGAGTCCCTCCAAATCTCAGGGCCAGTGGTCTCATAATGAATCTAAAACATCGACAAATTAACCGGCTATAGTTTTTATTCCAACCAATCAATCAAATTAGAAAATATGAATCATTAGAATACCTTTGGATTTGCAGGATTTTCAAATTGATTAAGCATATAACTATTAGGCGTCTTCGCTAATAGCTCATCGGTTTTCTCAAACACTGCATCAGCTCCTTTAGCAGAGTCTGTAAGATATACCTCAGCTCCGAAAGCTCGAGGTATCATTTTTCTCTCAAGACTCACAAAAGATGGCATAATTAGTATAAGTTTATAGCCTTTTAGTGCTGCTATTGATGCCAATCCTATGCCAGTGTTACCACCTGTTGCCTCAATAAGAACTGTCTTTTGAACCATTATTCAAAAAGATTAGAATTGCTTGTAACATACATTCAAAAATATGAACAATAATACAATATGTGGCTGAACACACCCCTTTCAACATTATAACTTATAAGCAATAACATTGGAAAATCTCAATCAAATATATGGTAATGAAATTCGAATAACAATTTTTTAAAAAGTGAATAACACAATTGTCCATGTGTAAAAGTGCATGGTTTTATTTTTATTATGACTTGTCTTAGTATCGGGCGAAACCTGAATCCCACGTTGAAAATAGATAAGACCATAGAAAATGATTTTAGCTTCCTTGCACTCAGGGATTCTCCACATTCATGCAGTCGAGATTCCCTGACAGCATGAATCCGAATTCTACGAAAATCTAGATATCAAACTTGACTAATTACCTTTCCAGGTGTAATGAGGCCTTTCTTCTCAGCATCTTCAATCATGCTCAATGCTATCCTGAGTGAGAAAAAAGAAAATTATCATTACAAATTCTTATTTAAATAAGAATCTTAAAACCATACAATTCAAAAACAACTCTAGTTTATGAAATTAAACAATTCCATTACATACCTATCTTTAACACTGCAACATGATTGCAAGTATTCAAGCTTAGCAGCAATACGAGCTACACATCCTTCAGTAATGTTGTTTAAATATACCAATGGAGTGTTCCCTATTAACTTCACAATGAACCAAACAACAAAATTATTATTATATTAGAAAAACTAAATATAAAGCTAAAAAAAACATACAAAAACTTGGTCGGATCCAATTTAGAGACTTTTGTGGTTTAGAGTAATTTGACATTCAATAGCGTAACTTAAATATTCACGTTAGAGATTTTAACTTTAATAAAAAAATAATTTAAAAATATCTCTAAAAAAGGATTTTTATGGAAAGTTGTTTGAAATAGCTTCTTCTTTAGAGATTTTTTTTGAAATTTTATGATCCAAAAAAATTTATAACAAAATGATAAAATATTTAAAATGACATTTTAAAATAGACTACTTAAAACAATTTTTCATTTGAAACTTTTATAAAATAATTCTCTGTTAAAAAACTTTTACCGCAAAATCAATACATTATAAAAATTATTACTCCCTCCGTCACATTATATAAGCACCTTTACTACAAAAGTCTAGTCCAAAAATATAAGCCCCTTTACAATTTTTGTATTCCAATGCAACTTAGTAGTAATAATTAGGGGTATGTGTAAGCAAAAAAGTAATAAATATACCTAGTAAATTGTAAAAGGGCTTATATTTTGGGACTAGACTGTTGTAGTAAAAGTGCTTATATAATGGGACGGGGGGAGTATTTTTTAAAAAAACTATAACAAACACACCTTATATCCACAAAACTTATAGATGAACATACTAAAACTAACACAATTTTGTATATTATTTTTTACTGTAAACAATTATGAAATTTTTGACTAAAGTCTAAAATTTAATGTCTATATATATATATTTGTTGCATGAATTTAGTAGGTCCATCTATTGTTTGTGTTTGGGACCGCAGACAGTAAAGATAAAAGATATGAAACAGAGAATAGTTAGCTATTATGAGAAAATATTACTTCTGTGATATCTTTCTTGATTGCAAATTGTGGCTCCATGTTATTGATGAATGAACAAAGCCTGCAAAAACTTGATTGTTTAATTCCATGTTATTGAGAACCCACCTAGTAAAAGAAAGCATGCATGATAAAATTCAAAAGAAACGTTGTAGTATGTACCAAGCAAAACTTCACTTATTAATAATCACTTGTATTGTATGTCTTCAATGATTGTTGAAAAACCAGCAAATTTCATCATAACTATGTGTATTTATTAAACTTTTTGGCTTTTGCTCACTTTGTTGTGGTCCTAAATAGCATATTGCCATATTCATATGTGGTGCTGAATTTGCGGTGGATAAGAAAAATTGTGCTACCATCACTTGGTTTCACTCGTTTCTGATAAGTCAGATTACATTAAATTTTCTTTTTATAATGTTGTTCAATTCAAAAAGCTTTTTGTGTTTACATGCTTGCTTTCTCTATCAGCTGAACAAGAAAAAACAAATTTTAAAAGATACTTATTTCAAAAACGTGCAAGTGGGAATTTATCCAAACCGCCCCCTAGAATATGAAAATTGTCCATATTCTAAAATTTGGACAGTAACTGTCGGTATATTAGAATCCAGAAGCACCGTTGTTTCGGACCGAATCAAAAATAATTTCACAGCACAAATTTCATAGGTCCAATCCAACTCATTCTTATTCTCCACAGTAAGCTCAAAATCACGCGAGATCCACACAAGAGAGTCCATACACTCAACACAGCTGATTCATGCTCCTAGCGTCTCAGAGCCATCAAAATTGATCTCGATGGACACTCACATTCCTCGTCTGGGATCAGATAAGCAGTCACAACCAATTTGCCTATTGAAGCATTAAGGCTTTCGCTCTCCGATGTATGATTCACTCACTTTTCAACTTTCACTCCACCTTGACTTGAGTGTTGGAGTGCTAACATATTTGTAAGTACATACCTTCACCACCGAGAACCATTGTCTCGATGCCTATCACCATTGTAACTGCTTTAAGTCTCAATGTCAGAGTTATCTAGTTATGAGCAACTATGTATATTCAAAGAATTGAAAGACTTACTATACATTCAAATTTTAAGATCAAGATGTGATTTTTTTTAAAAAACAAAACATCATTAGGTTGCTTGAAAAATTATGCCAAATTATAATTATATAATATGGTTAACTGAAGAAACCCGATTGCTTCACAAAAAATAGCATAATTTGACAGACAAAATCATTATTTTTTCTATCTACAAAACTGATTGTATTCAGAATTCTACTCAATGTAGTACTAGTATAGTGATTTGTTCCAAAGCTTCCATCAAAAAGAATGAACTTAATTAGTGACTTTGCCTGATCAGATCAGAGAATAGTGCAACTGCAACTGTGCAACTTCATCGCCTCATGTGACAAATCGGACAATTGAGCAACTGTTCATTTGATAATTTTGATAGTAGAATTCTTATTAAATGTTGTCAAATTACATTGATATTCCTTATTTAACTCATACAAATACAATACAACCAAACCAAATGCTCCCTTCCTTGCACACAAACATAAAACACTCTTAAACTTTATTTGGGATTTACCGTCACCAATTATTTATATAAGAGACAATTGAGTCAACAAAAATTAATGTATTTGGACCATATTATGAACCAAAATTAACTTTTGTTAACTTACCTGTCTCTTATAAAAAAAATCGGATATAGTAAAATACAGCTTGAATAATAAAACATGCATGATAGAAGTAGATTAAGTGACTTAATTTGTTGGTCATTCAAGCAACCAAGTCATCCAACTCTTTGGCAAATGCTGACATAATTTTAGTAGGCAACTTGATCAAAACCAATATGCCTTCCTCTCCTTTTTTATTTTGAGCCGGAACATGAAAAAGTACAGAAGGAAAAGACGCAGCCCCAGGTTTAGCAAATCCACCATACACCGCCTTCCCCCATCCAAAATCCAAATTTCTAAATCCAGCGTGCGTCGTGTCCAACACAAGACACGACCTCACAATAGTAAACAATGGTCGTCCTTTAGTCTCCATTAGATCCGCCACAGAATGCATATACTCTTCACTCAAAATACCACTCGCTTTCTTTATCAACTCTACAGCAAACGCTAACGGTTTTTCACTAAGCTCCCCCGCGGTTGCAACAGCTGCGGGGAAAGCAAAACAATTCCCATAGTAACCAACTGGAATTGGAGGATTGAATTTATTATGCGCGTGCACGAAGCACATCATTCGAACCTCTTCATTTGAATTTAATTGCAACACTTTCGTGCGGCAACGCCAAATGTACGATGTGAGGACTTCAAAGGTGGTTGACTCATTATCAAGATCACGTGGAAGTAAGTTTCGAATTGCGGCTATTTCAGTGGGGCCGAAGAAGAAAGAACGTTCTGAAAATTCTGTTGCGGTTAAAACAGCGTCAGTTAGGATGTCAGTTAGTTGTTGGTATTCGCGGTGGTCGAATGTGACACGTGGTTGATCCCTTTCCCTTAGACGTTCTCTTTGCCATACTGGTTGAATTGGAGGTTGTTTTGCTCCCTTAGCTATTTCTGTGATTGCTGACATGAAATTAACTATGCCAACTCCATCAAACATAGTGTGGTTAAAATGCAGAGCAAAAATGAAACCACCACATTTCAAACGTGTCACCTGTTATCAAAAAATCATTATATATTTGAATCATTATAATATTATCTATCATAAAAATAAAAGAGAATTAGTGATAAAATTAGAGATAGAAAAATATGAATCAACATTGAGGCTCTTTTATTAGTCTTAGTAAATCTGTTAACAAAGACATCACATTATATACGTAACAGATCGGGTTGAGAAATTCCCCATTTATTAATCTAAGTATGTGAATTTCTAGGCACTGAACTACTTGACTAAAAAAATTACGGGCCTGTTTAAAAGACTTCTCAAAAATTACTGTTGAAAATTATTTCTAGTTTTGTAGTTCTAAAAACTAAAAAGCAGAAATAGGTTTCACATGTTTTACTTTTTAAAAACTGTTTTACTTAATTATTCCTTTTACTCATTAAGTAATAAAGTATTAATCTTCTAATTCTTAGGAGAAAGTGTCATAGTAGTCCAGAGTTCAGCATGAAATAAGTAAAGTCTAACCAAAATATGTTTTTATCCAAAATCGAACTCGGGTTTTCTCGAAATTTGTCCACTTAAATTCAATGTCTTTGCTTAATTAAATTTTGTTTTAATGGTAAAATTCTATATATATCTTGAACCTGTATAAGTAGGATTGGAGTATTAAGAACTCCCTCAGGAACCGCAGCATCATAAAGAAGTTCTTGAAAGCAAGGAAAAGGTGGTTTAATTTCACCAAATTGTTCAAGTGTAACATCAGCATCAGCTTCAATGAACAAAACACCTTCTTCATTACAATCCACCATAAGTTTACCACCATCAGCTTCCTTAACTCTACCAGCAAGTGGATAGTAAAACACAAGTGCTTCTGCAATTGCATTTCTAATGACATCAACTGGATCTTTCCCTGACAATGATGGTTCGTTACGATAGAATTGTATGATCGGAATATTGACGCGAAGACCGGCTTGTTCGTCTATGTTGGATAGTAGTTTAGTTTCGCGGGGAGTTGGCGTGGCCGGAGCAATGAGCTCCGGTTGGCGCCTTCGGACCGAAAACACTAGAGAGGGAGATGAGGAATCAACTTCTTGAGAAAAGGTCATTTTGAAAGGAAGGAAAAGTTGGAGATTTTACTAGTTCAAAGATTGGAGATTTTACTAGTTGAAAAACCAGCAAATTTCAGCATGAGTACTATGTGTATTTATTAAACTTTTTGGCTTTTGCTCAATTTGCAGTTGTGGTCCTAAAATATTGCCATATTCATTTGTGGTGCTAAATTTGCTGTGGATAAGAAAAATTGTGCTACCATCACTTGGTTTCACTCGTTTCTGATAAGTTAGATTACATTAAAATTTCCTTTTATAATCTTGTTCAATTCAAAACGTTTTTTGTGTTTAGATGCTTGCTTTCTCCATCAGCTGAACAAGAAAAAACAAATTTTAAAAGATACTTATTTCAAAAACGTGCAAGATGGGAATGAATCAGCAACTGTCAGTATATTAGAATCCAGAAGCACCGTTGTTTCGGACCGAATCAAAAATAATATCACAGCACAAATTTCATAGGTCCGATCCAACTCATTCTTATTCTCCAATTTCCACAATAAGCTCAAAATCACGCAACATCCACATAAAAGAGTCCATACACTCAACACAGCTGATTCATGCTCGTAGTGTCTCAGAGCCATCAAAATTGATCTCGAAGGACACTCACATTCCTCGTCTGGGATCAGATAAACAGTCATAACCACTTTGCCTATTGAAGCGTAAAGGCTTTCGCTCCAATGTATGATTCACTCACTTTTCAACTTTCACTCCACCTTGACTTGAGCGTTGGAGTGCTAACATATTTTGTAAGTACATACCTTCACCACCGAGAACCATTGTCTCGAAGCCTCTCACCATTGTAACTGCTTTAAGTCTCATCGTTAGAGTTATCTAGTTATGAGCAACTATGTATATTCAAAGAATTGAAGGACTTACTTACTATACATTCAAAATTTTAAGATGAAGATGTGATTTTTTTTAAAATACATCATTAAGTTGCTTTAGAAATTATGCCAAAATATAATTATATAATATGGTTAACAGAAGAAACTCGATTGCTTCACAAACAATAGCATAATTTGACAGGCAAAATCATTGTATGTATCCATAATTCTACTCTATGTGGTACTAGTATAGTTCTTTGTTCTAAAGCTTCCACCAAAAAGAATGGTACCTAAGGAAGAAAGAATGAACTTAATTGGTGACTTTGCCTGATCAGATACAAGAATAGTGCAACTGCACTGCAAGTGTGCAAGCATATAACTTTCATCGACTCATTTGACAAATTGGACAATTGAGCAACTATTTATTTGATAATTTTGATAGTAGAATTCATATTAAATGTTGTCAAATTACATTGATATTTGATATTACTTAATTAACTCATACAGCCAAACCAAAAGATCCCTTCCGTGCACACACATAAATCACTCTTAAACTTTATTTGGGGTTTACTCCTTCCGGTATTTTATATAAAAGACAATTGAGTCAATAAAAATTAATGTATTTAGACAATATTTTGAACTAAATATATTAACTTTTGTTGATTCAACAGACTCTTATAAAATCGGAGGTAGTAAAATACTTGAATAATAAAATATTATGAAGTAGATTAAATGACTTAATTTGTTGTTGTCATTCAAGCAATCAAGCCATCCAACTCTTTGGCAAATGCTGACATAATTTTAGTAGGCAACTTGATCAAAACCAATATGCCTTCCTCTCCTTTTTTATTTTGAGCTGGAACATGAATATGTACCGAAGGAAAAGACGCAGCCCCAGGTTTAGCAAATCCACCATACACCGCCTTCCCCCATCCAAAATCCAAATCTCTAAATCCAGCATACGTCGTATCCAACACAAGACACGACCGCACAATAGTAAACAATGGTCGTCCTTTAGTCTCCATTAGATCCGCCACAGAATGCATATACTCTTCACTCAAAATACCACTCGCTTTCTTTATCAACTCTACAGCAAACGCTAACGGTTTTTCACTAAGCTCCCCCGCGGTTGCAACAGCTGCGGGGAAAGCAAAACAATTCCCATAGTAACCAACTGGAATTGGAGGATTGAATTTATTATGCGCGTGCACGAAGCACATCATTCGAACCTCTTCATTTGAATTTAATTGCAACACTTTCGTGCGGCAACGCCAAATGTACGATGTGAGGACTTCAAAGGTGGTTGACTCATTATCAAGATCACGTGGAAGTAAGTTTCGAATTGCGGCTATTTCAGTGGGGCCGAAGAAGAAAGAACGTTCTGAAAATTCTGTTGCGGTTAAAACAGCGTCAGTTAGGATGTCAGTTAGTTGTTGGTATTCGCGGTGGTCGAATGTGACACGTGGTTGATCCCTTTCCCTTAGACGTTCTCTTTGCCATACTGGTTGAATTGGAGGTTGTTTTGCTCCCTTAGCTATTTCTGTGATTGCTGACATGAAATTAACTATGCCAACTCCATCAAACATAGTGTGGTTAAAATGCAGAGCAAAAATGAAACCACCACATTTCAAACGTGTCACCTGTTATCAAAAAATTATTATATATTTGAATCATTATAACATCATCTATTACAAAAAGGATCATGCTAAACAGTGCCCCCGGGCACTTGTTAAGCATACTAAAAAAAGAAATAAAAGATAAAAGTAATGCACAAGTTCTAAGGCAGAGATATTGAATGCACAAGTTTCAAGTTAAAATTTATTTTTTAAGGAGCTTAACTAATGCCCCGGGGCACTGTTTAGCATTTTCCTAAAAATAAAAGCGAATTAGTGATAAAATTAGAGATAAAAAAATATGAATCAACATTTTGTGATGGAAGTATTATCTTTTGTTAGTCTTAGTGAACCTGTTAACAATGACATCACATTATACACGTAGTGGATCAGGTTCAAACTCGAAAATTCCCCATTTATTAATTTAAGTATGTGAATTTTTAGCCACTGAACTACTTGACTAAAAAAAATTATGGGCTCTTTAAAAGACTTCTCAAAGACTATTTTTAAGTTTTTCAAAATTAAAAAAGAGAAAACATATTTGGAAGGCCTTATTTCAAAATTTATTTTTGAAAACTATTTCTAGTTTTATAGTTCTAAAAACTAAAAAGCAGAAATAGGTTTCACATGTTTTTACTTTTTAAAAACTGTTTTTGAAAACTAATTTATAAAACATATTTTAAAAACTAAAAAAACAAAATTGTTCAAATAGGCCATATATCTTTTCTTAAATTAATTATTCCTTTTACTCATTAAGTAATAAAACATCTTGATGAATTTGAAAAATATTTTTGCACTTTATTTTAATTTTTAACCCCTTATTCTTAATTAAATTTATTTTTTGTATTAATCCTCTAGTTCTTAGGAGAAAGTGTCATAGTAGTCCAGAGTTCGGCGTGAGATAAATAAAGTCTAGCCAACATATGTTTCATTCAAAATCGAACTCGGGTTTTCTCGAAATTTGTCCACTTAAATTCAATGTCTTTGCTTAATTAAATTTTGTTTTAATGGTAAAAGAAATTGTTGCATTGGAAATTATGTTTATTATTTTAGAAAAGTAAAAAACATAAATTTCAAGAGAATCTTTACTATTTTTGTCTTCTTAACCATTGCCCTAAGGGCAATCCATTGCCCTAAGGGCAATGTTTATCATTTTCCAAATTTTATATATATCTTAAACCTGTATAAGTAGGATGGGAGTATTAAGAACTCCCTCAGGAACCGCAGCATCATAAAGAAGTTCTTGAAAGCAAGGAAAAGGTGGTTTAATTTCACCAAATTGTTCAAGTGTAACATCAGCATCAGCTTCAATGAACAAAACACCTTCTTCATTACAATCCACCATAAGTTTACCACCATCAGCTTCCTTAACTCTACCAGCAAGTGGATAGTAAAACACAAGTGCTTGTGCAATTGCATTTCTAATTACATCAACTGGATCTTTTCCTGCCTTTGATGGTTTGTTATGATAGAATTGTATGATCGGAATATTGACGCGGAGGCCGGCTTGTTCGTCTATGTTGGATAGTAGTTTAGTTTCGCGGGGAGTTGGCGTGGCCGGAGCAATGAGCTCCGGTTGGCGCCTTCGGACCGAAAACACTAGAGAGGGAGATGAGGAATCAACTTCTTGAGAAAAGGCCATTTTGAAAGTAAGGAAAAGTTGGAGATTTTACTAGTTGAAAGATTGATGTGCCAATGAGTGGATGGGGCACTTTGATTTATACATAAAAAAAAGTGTAGCAACATTTATTACATATCAGTCCCTTAATTATATAATCTCAGTTTGACAAAAAAAATTGTTCTGATGTAAAATCATCTTGCAAATTACTAGCTTACATTTTATGAGGGAAATGTTATCCAGTGCCTTCAAGATAATGTTTAAGGACCATTAAACTATGGTCCCATCTATTCTATTGTGAAATGAGCAACATTAAAGTGTGTTAGTTAAATTGAAAACGTGTACTGTGCATGTTAACAAAGTTTCCTAATAAACTTTTTTTATAAGCAAAAATATTGAATTATAAGGAGTACAAGGGGTACTCAACCCTTACAAATCAAATATAATGTTACAAACGATGAAAATAGTCGATAGGATTTACACTCCAGTTAGTAAAAGACATTTCAAATGGTCACCGAATTGACCGATAAACCAAAACCACGAAATATAGAAAATTTGGTTGAACAAAAAAGACCCATCAGCAGAGCACCAAGGAAAACAATGTTATTCTGCATTCGCCAAATACTCCATGTATTTTCTTTTTTTTTTAAAATCGCTTTTTTCATTTATGATGTATTTGTTTTAGATTTTCATAAAAATCATTTTGCTATAAAAAATTATTTTTGAGTTCAAAATAGATTTTCAACTGATTCTCTCAAAATCTATTTTTTATAATTATAAACAAACAGAAAACAATTTTAAATTTTTTTTTCAAAATCTTTACAAAATAAATCTATTTTTTAAAAATAGATTTTTCTAAAAAAACTACTAGTATTTTATTTTAATCTCAAAAAAACGCACCCTTTAATTCTCTCTTCAAAACTTTGTATCTTATTTTTTTTTTTTACAAACTTTGTATCCTTTTTATTTTTGTTTTAGCTAGAATAATACTATAAAAATTTAATTGATATATATTGACAATTTGACATATAATTTTTTTTTACACATGCATTCAATCAAATCATATCATAAAATCATTTTTATAAGTAAGTTCCTACAATCTCTTCACAAATATCTACATAACTAGATATATATGTGTAGAAAATATTACATTATCGATATATATATAAATTAAATTCTAAAAAAAACTTCAAAACAATTATCGTAAAAGGGATGCCAAACGTTTGTCAGGATCATTTTTTAAGCATTATTGTGTGATTTAAAAAGCTTCAGCAGTTTTTCTTTTTATTTTTATTTGAAAAAAATCACATTAAACTAGGTGTGTTTGTAATTACTCTCTCCGTCTCAAAATATAATGGAAAAAAAATAATATCGTAGGTTTATTAAAAAAACATAATCATGAGAATTTTAAATATGGTTTTGTGAAATATTTCTTGAAATAAGTTGCATAGAAAGGTTGTAAAACTATTTTTTATTGATTATTGTTTATTGAGAAAAGGAGAGAAGGAAAATTAAATGCAATTTGTATTTAATTTCATAACAATAGGAAAAATATATTTTTGAAAATAGTTTTTCTCTTATATTTTAAGACAAAAAAATAATTTTTTTTTTCTTTATATTTTGAGACGGAAGAAGTACTTAATAAAGCCAAGAGTTTTATTTGACGAAACAGCAAACAGGTTTAAATATGCTCATTTAATATTTTAATTATTAAAGTTGATTATTACTCCTATCAAAATAAAATGTGTCAGTTCGTAAAAAAAAAAATGTGTCGGACCATCATTAATGTGTCTTAAACATTACTTTCAGGGCACTGGATAACGACCATTTTTTTTAAATAACATTAAACTCTTCTACAATTTGTTAGATGGCACCACAATATATACGATGCATTAAAGTGGCCTTTCCACTCTACAAGGTTTGTTTCATTTTTTTTGTTTTCACGGCCTTAATTAAAGTGGTGTTAGATTTTTGTTTTTGTCTTGTTAATATGTGCCCTAAAAAAATCAAAAGTAGAAGTTTTACATTAAAAAATAAAAAAAAAATTTGTATAGAAAAAACATAATATTTTGATTTTGATAAATCACACGTATGGTTGTTGAAGTGAATATTTCTATTTTTAATTCATTAACATGTATTTCGGGGGCACACACTAGCATTTGCCTTTGTTTTTTTGTTCCTAATTCTCATTCTTGTTTCACTCTAAGAGTGTTATTTTCTTCAGTTTCTTTTTATTTAAATAAGTGATTTTCACGTTTTATTTAAATTTTCTTCTTCTATTGTTGTTTTACTTCCATAGTGTGAGTTGTTTAATTTTTCATCTTTGTAAAATGTTTGTTTTGATTTAATTTACGTCTTTCGCATTGTGTTTGTTTTGTTTCATATTTCAGATTTGCTTCAATCCAACTTCAGAACAGATTTAATGACTTTAGAGCATCTCCAATGGTGCAACTCACATTGAGTTTTTTGAGCGGGTCCCACAATGCCACATTCTATGAACTAACTTTACATTTTTTTGCTCTAGCAATGAATTTTGAAGAACTCATATTGGATCCCACAACTTTATCTTACATATTATTACTACCTCTGTTTCTTTTTACTTGTCGTTTTAGAAAAAAATATTTGTTCCTTTTTACTTGTCGTTTTGACAATTTTTTATATATTTTGTCTATTATAACCTCTTCCTATTTTATTTTATTGACTAAATTTTATATAATTTTTTTTGTTGAAACAATATAATCTTTTTATTGTATACAAATTTTGTTTGTTTTTGAATAAAATTTGTTATAATTTTTTTGGAAATAGATATGTTTGTGAAAAAGTAGGAATTTATTGGTGGAATAAAAATATGATATATATTTTAAAAAAGGGTATAATAGGAAAATAAGGTGCAAAAATACATTCTTCTATTTTAGTCTTTTTTTTCTAAAACGACAAGTAAAAAGGAACGGAGGTAGTATTTTATTTATATTTAATTTTATTATAACATAAAATATTAATTTTAGCATTTTTAATTAATATTAATATGAAAAGTATTAATAATTAATCATTGATGTTATATTGATCACAATTTTGTCAAAAAAAAATATTGATCACAATTCATAGGTGAATGTTTTTTCAGTTATAAAAAATTGGTAAAAAATTATTATATAAATAAATATTACTAGTATATAAGTAGTTGTTCTTTTTTTTTTGGTGCATCAGAAATTTAAATTGCTCCCGTCAGGGAACGAACTCTGGACCTCCCCTTACCCAACCCAAATGTCCCTCTTACCACTTGAGCTATCCGGGACATATAAGTAGTTGTTCAATTTGTCTCAACAAATATTTTCAAAATATAACATTTTTATAATTTTTCATAATATATTTAAGATATTAGTTTATGTTTGACATATATACATGCAACATTAAATGAAAATCAAAGGCTCTCAAGAACAATAACCAAAGGTACTATTCCTGCACTTTCCTACACTCATTTCCTTCTCGTGCAAGGTTCTCACCCGCCCATCGCGCTGATTATACAAACTTCCATGTCCATATAATTATCGAGGTTGACGGTGCCCGATTGCTTCCATCTCTTTAAATTTGATCCGATCTTAAAACTCAATCCAATCAATGTAACTTTATTGCTATATATGTTTTCTCTGTTATATGTATTGTATATGGTGACAACTTGTGTACCCCCACAAGATTTGGGGGTATATACCCTCACCCACTATAAAAAGTTTTAATCGATATAATTTTTTATAAAATACACCGTTGGATTGAAAGTTTATATCATATAGATCATTTGTGTAAAATTTCAGACAAATCTAAAATCATTTGATATGTTATTGAGACACACAAAGATTAACGGTGTTTAAGATATCATAGAAACTGTTAATTTTGATTCGTCTCAATAACATATCAAATAATTTTAGATTTGTCTGAAATTTTACACAAATGATCTATATGATATAAACTTTTAATCCAACGATGTATTTTATAAAAATTTATATCTGTTAAATTTTTTTTAAGTGATTGGGGGTATATACCCCCAAATCTTGAGGGGGTAGACAAGAAAAAGCCATTGTATATACCTCTCTTTTCTCTCCCTTTATCTTCCTTTAAATATTAATTGAATTTGATAGAGAAAAAGTAAGGGAGGACGTTATTAGATGAAACTAATGTATTGTTGAGTGTAATACATTATGCTATGATTGCTTATAACATAAGAAAGAGGTGTATGTGAAGAATTTTAATGTAAAGTGCTGGTGGCTTAGCGAAAATATAGTGGCTAAGCGACGATGACCGTTTTTTTTTAATTTTTTTGTTATTGACAGTTAAGCGATAACTGTTAGTTTGTTTTAGTTTGTTACAAGTTGGTTATTTGATTTTAGGAGTTTGTTACGTGGATATGTGAACCACAATACTCTTATATAAAGAGATAGTGTTAATCAATGTAACTAGTGTTTTTTGTTCAATGAATTAGTTTTCTCTCTTCCTCACTCTCTTCTCTCAATTGTGTTCTTATTCATTGTTCATTTTTTTATTCACAAACACCATAGTTTCTCTGAAACTTCCATTGCTTATTCCCAATCACTTGGCTGCGTGTGTATTGATCTTTGCGTGATTTTGTGTTGTGTGAGTACAAGTTCTTGATCAATTTAGTGTGTTCTAACATCTAGTATCGAGAGCTCCGGTTGCGATCATGGAGAACGTGCAATTGGGATCAAATTATGGCAATCTTCCTAGGAATTTTCCAATCTTGACGGCGAAGAATTACGATAACTGGTGCAAACAGATGAAGGTGGTGAAGTGTGGGATCTTGTGACTACAGAGATTACCCCATTAGTTGAAGGTGCAACTAAAGCACAGAGAATAGCATTCAATGCTACAAAGGTTAGAGATTGCAAAGCCTTGTTCATCATTCATCAAAGTTTCAGTCCTGATAATTTTGAAAAGCTTAGTGATTGTGAGACTTCTAAAGAAGCATGAGATATTCTTTCTAAGGCTTATGGTGGAGAGAACAAAGCCAAGAAGGTGAGGTAACAAACTCACAAAAGACAATATGAACTATTGCAGATGGAAGAAAAAGAGTGTTAGTGACTTCATCACTAGAGTCACTAAATTGGTGCATGCTATGAAAGATTGTGGTGAAGCAGTTACCACCAAGTCAGTGGTTGAGAAGATATTGTGATCTCGCACACCAAGATTTGATATTGTTGTTGCAATAGAAGAATCTAAAGATCTTAAAACGTTACAATTGATGAGATTCAAGGTACTTTAGAAGCTCAAAAACAGAAACTGAATGAAAGATTAGAGAAGTCTAAAGTGAAAGTGGCATTACAGGCTCAATACAACAATAAAGATAGAAAGGGAAAGGGTAAGTGGTCAGGAAATAAAGGAAGAGGTGGTTATCACAACAATAATCATAAAGACACTCCTGAAAGTAGCAATGCAAATCGGAGAAGTGGTGGTCATAGAGGTGGTTTCAATGGAAACCATAGAGGAAGAGGTGGGAGAAAAGGATTTGACAAAAGTAACATTCAGTGTTATAATTGTCAAAAATATGGTCACTTTGCTGATGAGTGTCCTTCCAAGAAAGAGAATCATCATGAGGATGCAAAGATGGCAAAGCATGATGATGATGAACCAGTCATGTTCATGGTGACTACGAACGAAGAGATGAGTTGCGGTGATAATTGGTATTTGGACTCTGGTTGTTCTACACATATGACTAGAAGAAAAGATTGGTTCACACGTTTCAATCATTCCCACAGAAACAAGGTGAAATTTGCAAATGAAAGCACACTAATGGCAGAAGGTGTTGGTGATGTGTGTATCAGAATCAAGAGTGGTGAACAATCCTTCTATTGAAAAGAAATTTGGATATCAAAATTTCAAAAAATCACTTAATTTTGAAGCTATTTCAAATAGATTTTATAAAAATCATATTTGAAATACTACTTTTTGAAAAAATTAAAATTTTGACTATGTTTTGATCTTCAATCATGTGTGTTTATGTTATATGATGTCCAAATTAGTGTTTTAATTTAGAGAAAAAAAATAAAAAAAACTTGTAATATTTTTAAAAACAATTTTATACAATCTATTTTCAAAAATACAAAGAAAAATCTATTTTTTTTTAAAGCTGAAAGAAACGCACCCATAATTTCAATTGCCTCATTTGACAAGTTGGACAATTAATAAGCAACTATTTAATTATTTAATTATTTTGATATATAGTAGAATTTTTATTAAACATTGTCAATTACATTAATATTTAATATTACTTAATTAACTATTACAACCAAACCAAATGCTCCCTTCCATGCACACAAACACAAACCACTCTTAAATTTTATTTGAGGTTTACACCCTCTAGAATTTTATATAAAAAACAATTGAGTCATCAAAAATTAACGTATTTGGACCATATATTATGAACCAATTATATTAATTTTTGTTGATCCAACAGTCTATTATAAAAAGAATTTGAGGTAGTAAAATACTTAATAAAACTGTTTTTTTGAACAATTGAATAACAATGAAATAAATTAGTGATTTAATTTGTTGTTGTCATTCAAGCAATTAAGCCATCCAACTCTTTGGCAAACGCTGACATGATTTTAGCAGGCAACTTGATCAAAACCAATATGCCTTCCTCTCCTTTTTTATTTTGAGCCGGAACATGAAAATGTACCGAAGGAAAAGACCCAGCCCCAGGTTTAGCAATTCCACCATACACCGCATTCCCCCATCCAAAATCCAAATTTCTAAATCCAGCGTGCGTCGTGTCCAACACAAGACACGACCTCACAATAGTAAACAATGGTCGTCCTTTAGTCGCCATTAGATCCGCCACAGAATGCATATACTCCTCACTCAATTCACCACTCGCTTTCTTTATCAACTCTACAGCAAACTCTAACGGTTTTTCACTAAGCTCTCCCGCGGTTGTAACAGCTGCGGGGAAAGCAAAACAATTCCCATAGTAACCAAATGGAATTGGAGGATTGAATTTATCACGCGCGTTCACCAAGCACATCATTCGAACCTCTTCATTTGAGTTTAATTGCAACGCTTTGATGCGGCAACGCCAAATGTATGATGTGAGGACTTCAAAGGTGGTTGACTCATTATCAAGATCACGTGGAAGTAAGTTTCGAAGTGCGGCTATTTCAGTGGGGCCGAAGAAGAAAGAACGTTCTGATAATTCTGTTGCGGTTAAAACGGGGTCAGTTTGGATGTCAGTTAGTTGTTCGTATTCGCGGTGGTCGAATGTGACACGTGGTTGATCCCTCACCGTTAGACGCTCTCTGTGCCATGCGGGTTGAATTGGAGGTTGTTTTGCTCCCTTAGCTATTGTTGTGATTGCTAACAAGAAATGAATTATGCCCACTCCGTCAACCATAGCGTGGTTAAAATGGAGAGCAAAGATGAAACCACCACATTTCAAACGTGTCACCTGTTATCAAAAAAAATTATTATATATTGGAAGGTGACAACTTGTGTACCCCCATAAGATTTGGGGGTATATACCCTCAACCACTATAAAAAGTTTTAATCGATATAATTTTTTATAAAATACACCGTTGGATTGAAAGTTTATATCATATAGATCATTTGTGTAAAATTTCAGACAAATTTAAAATCATTTGATATGTTATTGAGACACACAAAGATTAACGATGTTTAAGATATCACAGAAACTGTTAATTTTGATGCGTCTTAATAACATATCAAATGATTTTAAATTTGTCTGAAATTTTACACAAATGATCTATATGATATAAACTTTTAATCTAACGGTGTATTTTATAAAAATTTATATCGATTAAATTTTTTTTTAGTGATTGGGAGTATATACCCCCAAATCTTGAGGGGATAGACAAGAAAAAGTCTTAAAATAATATACTAATCTATTCAACCTAGCAAGCTAAGTTAATATGATCGTGAAACATTTATTTAGAAAGTTGGATTGTGATCATATTTGCTCCTTTTTTTTCTTTTCTATATTTTTCTATTGATAAAAAGATTTAGTTTTCGTGACTCAGTTAACAAAAAAGTAAAAACATTATACTCCCCATTTTAATGAATATATCTTTTTTTAATTATTAATTTTTTACCAAAAAATTATAATAATTTCTTTTAATTAGTAAGGACATTGCACGCAATGTGCAGGTGTCAACTACGTCCATTTATTCACATTTAAAAATAAAATTCTAGTCACTAGACTATCTAACAAAAAAAAAAGTAAAACATTGTAATGAATTTGAAAAATGTTTTTGCACTATATTTTAACCTCTTATTCTTAATTAAATTTTGTTTTAATATATATATATATGTTGAACCTGTATAAGTAGGATGGGAGCATTAAGAACCCCCTCAGGAACCGCAGCATCGTAAAGAAGTTCTTGAAAGCAAGGAAAAGGTGCTTTAAGTTCACCAAATTGTTCAAGTGTAACATCAGCATCAGCTTCAATGAACATTACACCTTCTTCATTACAATCCACTATCAGCTTACCATCATCAGCTTCTTTAACTCTACCAGCAAGTGGATAGTAAAACACAAGTGCTTGTGCAATTGCATTTCTAATGACATCAACTGGGTCTTTCCCTGACAATGATGGTTTGTTACGATAGAATTGTATGATTGGAATATTGGCACGAATACCGGCTTGTTCGTCTATGTTGGATAGTAGTTTAGTTTCATGGGGAGTGGGCGTGGCGGGAGCAATGAGCTCCGGTTGGCGCCTTCGGACCGGAAACACTAGAGAGGGAGATGATGAATCAACTTCTTGAGAAAAGGCCATTGGAGAGGAAGGATGGATAGGAGAATATTTGCTTAAATGAAAGGATGAGATGTGTAAATGAGTGGATGGGGCACTTTAATTTATACATAAAAAGTGTTAACAACATTTATGATTTTTTTGTCAAAAAAAAAAACATTTATGATTTTATTTTGTGGGACATGTCACTCTCTAAGCTGTTTTAAATGATTAAGTGGTTGAGGTTTATTCTTTCTTATCTAAAAGTCGAAAGTTTAATCATCGTCTTTAGTACAAAATAACTTTAAATTTTTGACCAACTATCTTATTCTTTGAGGTGCCTTCAATTTAATGAGTGGAATAATCACTACGTTTGGCGGTGAATATTATAGTCTCGACCAAAAAAAATAAAGTGACAAAATATAAAAGGGGTCTTTTTTTGATAAATTACAACAAGTATTTCTAAACAAAGCAAAAATATAAAAAAGAACTTGTTAATTAGTGCATGGAGTGAATTGGTTAAGGAGTATTTTTTTTTTTGAATGATAGTTAAGGAGTTAAAAAAATAAATAAAAGAAAAATATGTATTGCAAAATTAAAATTAAAGTTTAGACTTTTGTGCTTTACTATACACAACTTTTAAAAAACACTTTATGTCAAAACTGACTCCTGAATTAGATTAAATAGTGGTGAAAACAAAAAAAAATTAAATTTATACGTTGAAGTAGTGTATGTGGTGCACTAGCGCATTTGCCATATAAAAAATATGTTCCGACAATTAACATATTCGGAAAATACTTGTGCTTAGATGAAAGAATGATGTTTAAATGTTTACAATTAATATTTTTGATTTTTCAACATCAAATATTATGGATCTTCTAAATAGAGTTCAAAAGATAGTAGTGATATTATTTCTCTCAGATTTACAATGTAATTTTTATAAAAAAAAATTATTTTACGATCTAAAAAGGACAACGACGCAAACTTTTTTCCATTTATATTCTATATTCTTTTTTTCTTGAAGGAAGGAATTCTATATTCTATTTATGTTTAATTAACTTATTCTATTTAGTAAAAAAAAAAAAAACTTATTACATATTTGGATTTGAGACTAAAAATGTCCAGTGACAATGACATTTTTTTGTTTGTTGGTTTTCACTCTGTAATTCCTAAGAGAAGGAGCATTAATAGTCAAGTTTTGACATTAAGTAATTTTAATTCCGTCTCAAATGTAATGACAATGACATTTAATTTCTTAAGTAAATCTCCATATATTGATTCACAATAATTTTGTCAAATTTAATACTAAGCCATATTTGGTTCGAGATTTTTGGAGGGGAGGTGAAATTTTAAAATTTAATATTTGGTTCAATTTTTTAACGAGGGGAGGGGAGGCGATGGGAGAAGTAATTTACTTTGTTATCATTAACTTTATAAACTCAAAATAAGGATTAACTATAATAGATATGTCAAAAAAGTTTAATGGATATATAACCAAAAAAAATATAATGAGTACAAAACTTAATTTTGTTTTGTTGACAAAAAAACAAATATCTAAATTTTTAATATTTCAACAAAGATTATTTAGGATCTATATATATATTATTTGGGACCTTTTTTTCAAGGATTTATGTACACATGACATAACCAAATGAATCCTCTTCTCACATGCTTTTAGCAATTAATTCACATAAGCAACACAAATATACTAGGTCAGCAATTAATTCGTTTTTTTCATTCAATGCCTTATTGCATAATTCATTTTCTTTAAAAGGAATGATATGATCAGATTCTTTATATCAAATATAGTTGAATTAAAAACATGATACTCACATGACATTTATATTCTTAGATTTTATATATTTAAAATTATAACAACATATAAATAAAATGAAAATATTTATTTTTTTAGGTATAATAAATGAAAATAATTAAAATAACATTTTTTTTTATAAAATATTTTTTGTTTTAGTTATTTGTGTTTTTGATAGATAAGTATATAAAAAAAATTAATTTGAGTTTGAATTTGAATGCCATATAAATTAAAACGTATTGTGTAAGAAATAGTCATGATAAATATTAATTGATAAGTGATTACCCTGATTATTGATTGAATTACCATTAAAAGTATTAATTGATTGCCATTTGCAGAAACGGTTCATGCATTTATATAAATCTATGTCAGTGTCATATTAATCTTAGCTATAAAAAAAAAATATGTTTGTAGTCTTTCTTTGTATCTTTGTTATTTTTACCTTTGAATCTTTATTTGTTTATTTTTTCATTTTTAATTTGATTTTTTTTTTTCCACTTATCATATGAAGGGGAAGTAACAATTGGTTTTGATGTTTCTGTCTATTATTTTTGCAGGAAAAAGCATATGAATGGAAAAATTAGAAGAGTAAGTTGTAGACAATTTTTTCTTGCTTATATATAGTAAGTTTTAGTTTTATTTATCATGTTTTTATTCATTATAATATTTATTTTCTGTTTTTAGACATATTGTTTGCTTATATTTTGAGTTATTTTCTTGATTGTATTGGGAGTGAGTTCTTCCGTATATATTCTTTGTTTCTCCATTTTATTTGTTTTAATGGTAATTAAGTTTATCTCTTTGGCTCATCAATTAATTTATTCTTCTTTTACTTTTTTTTTTTTAATTGAGATCAATGTATATACCGCGCTGAATATAGTGACTATTATCTTCGCTGTATTTCAGACACACGGTGGAATAACCGGATTCTTCTTTTACATCTACACTCTTTATAAGTTTTATATAATTCTTTAATAATTTTTATTTGTTCAATATTACTTGAATTAATAATTACTTTTTTTTCACCTTTTTTAAGCAATTTGTATATTTGAATGCAGTATCTTTTATTTATACTTTTTTAATAACAACCGAATGCAGTATTTTTTATTTATATTTTTTTAATAACAACCGAATGCAGTATATTTTATTTATGCTTTTTTTTTCACCTTTTTTTAAGAAATTTGTATATTTGAATTAATAATTACTTAATTTTGTTAAATGTGTTTAATATGTGCCATGTGAGAGAGGAAATATTGTTAAACAAGGATGGAAAGCATATTACATTTTTGCAAAATATTTATTTCTTTGAGATTAAAATTAATAATAAATTTGTACTAAAAATAATAATAATGATAAATTTACATATATAAAATATTTTCTTAAAGAAGTGAAAATGGAATGTATTATCAAGAAGTATCGGAAATTTCAGCACAAGGGTACCAAAAAATCAACAAAAATATCAAACTACATTAAAAGATAAAAATCATCGGGAATGAAAAAATGACTCCGCCACCCAATGCAAAAATACACCCAAACAAGATAAAGAGTTGAGCCACAATAAATAAAAAGTAAAAACAAAAGTAAGATGATGTGTTTCTAACACCCCAATTATTTGCCATAAATAAATGGGAACAATATAATTCTATATATATTGAACATTTTTTTACCTCCATATAATTCTTTAATCTGTACATTGCGATATGATGATGAACTGTATTTGACAAGAATTATAGTACATACATAGTGATAATTATGGCATATGATTATTCAAATATTCAACCATCATTCTTATCAATGACGATCAATTCTTATTTTATTTCGGTTTAGTTAAAAAGGTAAAGTTTTTTAAAGATTGTTATTTATCAAAATAGTTTACTTTATTTTGTGTTTGTAAATAATTTTTTCTTCACTTTTTTCATCGTTTCTTCGTAAAGGAAGAGTTAATATTTGATTGTGAAAGAGAATTCCAAAAATTTCAATCTTTGTCTAATACTAGATCATAGTCTTCTATTTTACCTGATTTAATTACAATGGATAAAGATTGCAAGATCAATGTGTTGATATTATAAATGATACTCCCTCCGTACCAAAATATATGTCGTTTTGAGAAAAAAAATTGTACCACAATATATGTCGTTTTACATTACCAATGAAGCATTTAATGCTCTTTTTCCTCTTATACCCTTAATTAATTATTTCTCTTTCTTCTTTCAATTCTATAATTTATCTTTTATATACCATTAATGAGGGATACTTTTGTAAACTAACTCATAATTTATCTTTTCCATACGACAATGATTACATTTCTTAATTTGTGTGATATTGGCAAAACGACATATATTTTGGTACGGAGGTAGTAGTTTTCTTCAAAAAAATGTTATCGTTAGAAGATATTTTTTAAATAATTATATATATATATATATATATATATATATATATATATATATTATAAGGTCTTAATAACATATGTAAGGGACGACGTTACAAAACTTCAAAATAAAAATAAAAGTTGCAAGGTAAACAATACAGTCAATTTGATTGTTCATGTATTTTAATATGTAAATCTTTAAATTAAAATTTATTAAATCATTATTGTAGTATATAATTGATATTGATTTTGGGTAACTTTAATTTTTATACTAGGAACTTGCAAGTGTCGGATGTGCAGAAAGAGACTATAAATATAATAAATTATAAGAGTGCGTTTGATTCACAAAATAGTAAGTACAACACAGAACTGGACAGAACAAAGATAGTACATGACAAAATAAAATAGTACAGGATAGGAGAAATTTATATCGAAGAGATATAGGGAGATAATTTTTATATTTGAAAATAAAAGGGGATTTTCATATTTTTTATAGTTGTACTGTGGATAAAAATTTGTTCTGTGGTTCAGTGAAGGACAAAAATTTCTAATTTTGTCCTGTCCCTTGCTATCTATTTTGTCCAGTCTCATAACTAATTTTAAAATTAAACAGTGTACATAAAGTTGTCATGTCCAATCTTCTGTTTTTTAGCAGATCAAACACACCCTAAAAATGAAACTGAAGCGGGTGAAGATTGAGAAGGAGGGATAACATGTTGTCCTATTTATTTAATTGTCTTATATTTTCTTCTTGAGATTTCGGTAGTATATATTTTGAATAAGTTTTGTATTTTGAATTTAGAATACTATTTTAATTTTTAATTTAGTGATTATTCACACATCCTATTCATAACACTGATTTATTCACAACACTTAATTTTTTGTGGGTCATACTAACCAATGTTAAAGATTGAAATATTCTCTTAAAGTTTGTGCGTTTAATTTATAAAAAATTTAAAAGAATAATTAAAGATTCCAATAAAATATTTTGTTATTTCAATAATTAATTTAAATCTTCTTTTTTCGCATGGGGGCTTTTTTTCAAAAACGGGATCTGATATTTTCACTCATATATTAATACACATGCCTGTTTTTTTTTTTTTTTGAATCAATCAATATATTATATATATAAGATAATTACATATGTATCGGAGGTAAACGAGCAACAAGTTGCGCCGCTGCTCCTTTTTGAATTGCAAAACCAATTCGCTTAAAGACCACATTTACAGATTTAAGAGACACAACATTGTTATGCATGACTTTTTGAACTCTATTTAGAAGATTAACAGCACCTGGAACCAAAAAGCCAAAAGTGTCAAAAGCAAAAGGTATAAAAACACATGTTGATTGTCAGACCACAATTTTTCATGTTTTATCACTTTGCTTGAAGCGGCCTTGAGTGCCGCCTGTCCAACACTGAAACTCGCAGTCCCTAATCCTACAGCGCCTATGTTTTTTTTTTTTTTTGTAATTTATATCGAACACATTTTTTAATTTATATGAGGACTGTATATTTTTTAAAAAATTCATAGGAAGCTTTTTAGTTTTAATTTATATGGGACCGATACTATTACGTATATTAATGTGGAAACAATATTTTTATGCATAAATTTATATAGAGACCTGAGTTTTCATTTGATTGAAATTTATGTGAAAATTAAATAATATAAGATATATTCGAGTAATTTTTTATGTTATTTTTGTTTCATATTTATTTTACTATATATTATGAGATTAATTTGATTCCTTTTTCTTTATTTAAGGCTTTTTTAATAAAATATATAAAAGTATACTTTTATAAAATATTTTTAAGAGTCAATAAATCTACAAACGCATTTTTTTCCGTGCATGGCACGGGCTCATAAACTAGTTATAATAAAAAATGAGGATAGTTTTGTCAAACATAATTAATTATATTTTACCTAACTTTCCCTCTCATTCTTAAAAATCTCTCCCCTTCCTTCGGTGGAACCAAACAGGGCCTAATGAAAACACATGTTTACTTTTTTATTGGATGATATTCAACTACTACCTCTGTACCAAAATATATGATGTTTTGATTATATCACACAAATTAAAAAATGTAATTAATGTTGTATGGAAAAGAGATTTTATGACTTTGTTTACAAAATTATTATTTATTAATTTTTTTGGTGCTTTAATATTATCATTTATTAATTAAAAGAAGAAAGAGTTAAGAGTATGGTAAAAAAAAGTGACATATTTATTGGTAATATAAAGTGACATATTTTAATACATATTTTTTCTTCTTAAAACGACATATATTTTTATACGAAAGAAGTAATTATCTAACCGTATTAATTTTTTTAGTAGTCTAACCGTATTAAAAATTGATCACGCTTAAATTGGTGCAATATATAAATAGGGTCAATCCTGACTATTTAGATACTCCATGTGAATGAGTGCATGGGACATATTCTTTTTAAGTAAAGGCATGGAACACATTTTTAATAAAAAAGTGTAAAAAGAAATTTTAAAAAATTTATTATTTTTTTTCTAAACTAAAAGTATCCTCTACGTACAACTGTATAGATTAATTCTCTCGAAGTAACTGAAATTCAATTAAATGGTTGATCTCTTCCAACATATAGATTAATTATACACACTGATCGGAGATCAAACTCAAGACCTAATGATTAAGGAGTCAAAATATCGACCACTTGTGTCACAACATTCTTTATTTAAATACAGTAATATATTATGAATATTAAAAATATATAATTATTATTGCAAGCACGACTCAAGAGCACTTGGATGAAATGTTAAGAGATCTCTTCCAGTTTAACCAGATCACCATTGAACAGACTAACGATTGATATATTTTGTTTAAATTGAGAAAATATATAAGTTTGAAAAAAAAATAGAGAAAAGTTAGTTAAAGAGTAAGATGTAACAATTGAGAAAATTTGAGAGTATAATAAAATGAAGAGAATCCATTACCGTCACAATATATACGGTGATGCATTCAATTCTTCAGTAAATTGCGGGTACTACAGTCCTACTATGCTATTTCAATGTTCTTTTAAAGTGCCTTTCTACCCCACAATGTTTGTTTGCTTACATTTTTTTGTTTAATTTTTTTGGTTTACATTGCCTTTTTTAGAAAATTTCTCTTTTGTCTCATCTATACTCTCTTTAACCTCCCTAAAACTCCAAATTGTCCTTCAATTCAGGACGTAGATCTCGAAATGAGGTTCGGGATGTAGATCCTGAAATGCATCGATGCTGAACTTTCAGCATCGATGCTGAAATGATTTATGGGGTGAAATGGTGCAAATTTTTAAGTTCAGCATCGATGCTGAACTTTCAGCATCGATACTGAAATGATTTCGGGTTCTACATCCCGAAATGCATTTCGGTATCTACGTCCCGAATTTTGCTTAAACATCCCCTAAGGGCAAATAAGGTAGTTAGGGGGGAAAGAATATAGGGGGGTTAAAGAGAAATTTTTCTTTTTTTAGTGTATGTTTGGATTGGTGTCATCATGTGATGGAATATAAAGGGATAGAATAGATTAGTGTTGCATTGTTTGAATTTTGAAAATAACAATGGAATACAATAAAATGAATTTCATCACATATCTTCGATTTTCTTCAATTGTATCTCCTCTAATTTGGAAGGTAAGGGATTCCATCTTAAAATATTAAATAATGAAGTGGAAGATTTATCAATTTCGTTTCATTATATTTCACTTCGCTGTATTCCGCTGCTTCTATTATATTTCATTAATCCAAATCCACATTTAAATATGAAAATCAACATTTGTAGAGAATAAAAAAGAATGTAGGTGTCCCATGACTTTAGCTCAATTGGTTGGACATATTGCACGAAAGTGTCAGGATCCGAGTTCGAACCCTGATACACCCACTTATTTCACCTTTAAAAGTGAATTTCTAGCCACTAGGCTACCTAACCAACAAAAAAAAAAGAATGTAGGTTTTTATATTTGTTTTTATTTTAATAAGTGATTTTCACATAGTTTTTGGGTTTCTTTTGAGTTTTTCTTTGTGTCTTGTTTGTCTTGTGTTGTTTCACACTCGTCTTAGTGCGAAGTTGTGTTGATTTCCCATCTTAGTGCGGAGTTGTGTTGATTTCCCGTCATAGTGCGGTGATTTGATTTCCCGTCTTAGTGCGGTATTTATTTTGATTTCTCGTCGTAATTCAGTGTTTGATTTGTTCAGATTTGCAGATTTACTTCGATCCAAATTCAGTGCAAATTCAATGATTTTAGCATCATCAACGTTGCAGATCCGGAGACATGACTATTCCGGACATTTGAAGATTATCATATTAATTAATTGTAGGCTTCGTCACATTTGTAGACATTAGGCCGTTTTATGCTATTAACTCGGATGTTGTGAGCTTGTTCGTAGATTTATCTCTTTTAGTTTTTAGCGAATTTAAATATGTAATGATTTCGATTGATGTACTCTACCTATTTGAATGAATGAATATGGTTGTTTTTGAGTCAAAAAAAAAAGAATGTAGCTTCCATTTTTTCAACTCTTGCCGGA
This sequence comes from Trifolium dubium, assembly GCA_951804385.1. Taxonomy (NCBI): domain Eukaryota; kingdom Viridiplantae; phylum Streptophyta; class Magnoliopsida; order Fabales; family Fabaceae; genus Trifolium; species Trifolium dubium. The sequence continues at coordinate 47,538,396 of OX638064.1, read as the reverse complement.
CCTATTTTTTCTTCTCCTTCTTCTTTTCTTAGCTTTTCTATGTGGAAGGGGTGATTTTGGGTCTCATTTGATCCAAAATCACCCGTGTGTTCCTTTTTTCTTCTCCTTCTAATCTAAAATATGTGATTTTTCACATCAATTAGAGATTTTTTTGGGATTTTTGTGATTTCGTCGTCTTAGTGCGACGTTTGTTTGTCCCGTCTTGTGCAGCGCTTGTTTTCCCATCTTGTGCGGTGTTTGTTCATTTTCCGTCTTGTTGCGATGTTTGTTTGGTTCATATTGACAAATAATCTTTGCTCATCTACCGATTCAACCGGTGATCAAGTCCGTCAACGATGCAAATTAAATTCGGAGGCATAGGTATTCCGGTTACTTTAGTTTTTACTTATTATTTGTAGGCATGAGTATGCCGTTTTATGCTATTAACGTAGATACTGTGAGCTTGTTCGCAGATTTATCTTTTTCGTTTTTAGCGGTGTTGAATTTGTACTTGTATTTGATGTACTCTGTCGATTTGAATCAATGAATATCTTTTATTTTTGTAAAAAAAATGAAAATCAACATTTATTATATTTAATAAAAAAGTAATTTAGCAATATTATGGCACAATCCAAATATGATTTTTATGTTGAAGGAGTGCGATAACAATTGCATCAACGTGATTTTGGTCAAAAGTAATAAAATAATAAAAATTGCATCCAACGTGGTTCAACACTTCAACGAGATCAAATAAATTGGTAAACTAATTGATTATCAATAATCAATTGGTTGAACTTAGTATGATTTTAAAACATTGATTTAGAGAGTTGAATTGTAATCGTATTCTATTTACTTTTTCTATTGGTAAAAATGATATAGTTTGTTGGTTTAGTGATAAGTATAAAGTTTTTACCGCTTTAGTATATGTTTGATATTACGGTAGAGGTATCAGAATTACGGTGATCTACTGTAATTTTGTAAAAGTTACGATTTATAATTTCTGTTAAAATTATGGTGAGTTATCGTAATTCATGCACTTTCACCGTAATATAAAAATAAGATTGATTATTCTCTCTCTTCTCTCCTCTCCCACTTCGTCTAACAAAAAAAAATAACAATTGTTTTTTACATAAAAAAGTCACAATTTTTATATATAAGATAATTACATATGTATTGAAGGTAAACGGCCAACAAGTTGCGCTGCTATTCTTTTTTGAATTGCAAAATCAATTCGCTTAAAGACCACATTTACATATTTATGAGACACAATATTGTTATGCATGACTTTTTGAACTCTATTTAAAAGATTAAGTAACAGTATCTGGGGCCAAAAAACCAAAAGTGTCAAAAGCAAAAGGTAAAGGTATAAAAGCATGTTGATTGTCAGAAAACGCATTTTCATGACGTGAAAATGATACTCAAACCAATTATGGCCGAGCTTCGTTATTTTGGTTTAGATGCAAATGTTTTTTTTTACTCAAGTAAACTTAAGGCATTTCATTCATGATAATAGGTAATACAATTTAAAATAATATTAAAAGTAATGCGAGAAATATGAGATGTAACTGCCCTTGCAAGTGCATGAGCACTTCTGTTTTTTAACATCTAGTAAAAACTTTAAAATCGCTATAATTTGAAAGTATGATTCTACAATCATCAATAAATACACATTTTATTTCTCAACGTGAACATCATCTACCACTATCTTACAAGTTACAATCCATCTCAAAAATTACTTTATGGTTTAGATCCAAATGTTGAACAAATAATCAAAACAATTTAATTAATCTGAACTGAACATTTTTCTTTTTATCATGTAGCCTTTGTGTACCCAGGCGTCTTTTAATTAGTTGCTATGCCTATAATAGATGTAATTGTTCTTTGAATTTAGTTATTAATAAAACTTTAGGTAAAATCAATTTAGTTATCAAATTATATATATTATGGCATGTCATGTGGATACATTGTGATGTGTTGCTTGTGAGATTTAATTAGTTATCAATTTAGTTATTATCAAATTAATTAGTTGCTATAGTAGATGTAATTGTGGCATGTGGATACATCGTGATCACGTGATGTGTTGCTTGTGAGATTTGTGAATCTTGCATGACTGAATTATATTAATGTGAAGATCAAACCAACTAATACATATTTTGGGTTAAATATGATTTTTTTTAAATATGGTTAAATATGATATTGTTTCTATAAAATTATCCAATTTGTTTTTTGCCTTTATAAAAAGGTGGCATATTTTAGTCTACAAAATTATTATATACGTAGTTTTAATCTTTATTGTTAAATTACTAGTATACATCCCATGCATAGCACGGTTCAAAAGATTTTTTTTGTTTTTCGACTTATTTGTTCGATTAATATAGTTTGGGATGAGTTAAATAATTTTAGTCTCCTCCTAAATGCGGTTGCAGAGATCAAATTATTGTCCTTCTTATCAATTAACTTGTGAGTAATATTTAGTGGTTCAGTAAAATTTTATAATTCAAGTAAATTTATATTATCAATTATAATACAGTAGACCTTTCAAAAACAAAAACCAAAAAAATACTTTGAAACATAAAATACAAATATGTCTTTAGACATAAAAGTTCAATATAATAATTTTTAGGACAAATGCATCCAGAGATACTTTAAATTTTACGTTTATAACAAATAGATCCTTTAAATGATGTTTTATATAAAACTTAGAATTAGTATTAAAAAAATGGTAGAATGAAATAAATTATAAAAAAATAGACATACTTATTAATATATGAATTTAAATATAGATACATGTAAAATTACAAACAAAAAAATCAAATTAATATATAAGTAGAAATATGAGTCGTTGGTCCAGAAGTCCTAGCTGATCAATTGATAAAAAAAACTAAAATTGTTCGGTCAGACATTCATGACCGTTATTCAATCCCTAATCACTCCACTTTGTATGTGAGAGTTTACGGTGGCTCTGCCATCTCATTTGTGTATCAAAAAAACATTATTTTATTTAAAATTCAAAAATTATTTTGTCCAACTTGGATTCTTTCATTTATTCATATAAATTTGATCAAAAAAAATTTATTCATCTAAATAAATGAATTTCCTGCAATTAAGGTTTTTTGGGTTACAATTTTTAGCAATTAAGTTACGATAAAATAAAACTCAGACACAATTATTAGATGAATGTAACAAAGAGATGGTATTGGTAATAAAGCAATGAAACAAATGCAGCCAAGATGATATACAATGATATGACTCTGGCTTATTTTAAAATCAAAATAGGAGTGATATAGGTATGTTTTAGTGGGACACCTCCTACTAAATTTTTTTTTATATGTGGAGCTTTGTCAAATTAGCAATTACCAACTACAATGCTTTAGAGCAATGAACAGTACCAATTTAGTACAATTGAAAATAGGGAGTGGTTATGGTGCATAAGTTTTTTCCTTATGCACCGTGCATAAATAATGAAAATTGCTTATTGTATCCCTAAATTGCTTAGTACACCTCTCATATTACTTAGCGCACCCCTCAAATTTCTAGCACACACCTTAAAAATTTGAGGGATGCGCTAAACAATTTGGGGGTGCGCTAAAATTTGGGAGGTGCGCTAGAAATTTGAGAGGTGCACTAAGCAATCTAAAGTATTTATGTACAGTGCATAAACATATGGCTTATGCACCATAACTTGTGCCTTGAAAATAGTCTAATTATTGAGGTTTTTGATAGTTCAAATATTTAATTTGGAAAGTATTGGTGTACTAGGTCATGAGTGGTTGAAAGTGAAGTCTTTGTATTATAACAATTTTTTTATTGTATTTATTTTCTGATTATCGGTTTAAACAATATACATGATTTTTTTTACGATTTTAGAGTTTCTACATTATATTCTTACATTATTGATTGAGCTCAATAACGTAGACACTTATTGTTCATTTCAGCTTATTCTTCAACTGTGTTATTTCCCAACACTCAAATTGTTCATTTTAGCTTGCCTCCTACAGTATTATGCAACATAAATATTCCATTCGTGGAGAAGCTGACAAAATGGGTTATATGTAATCTTATATCATAAATTTAATCTATTAATCTCATAAGATTTGACATTTTAGTTGACCACCTAACCATAAGTTCTTATATATAATTTTATTTCAACGAAGAGTATTTAGATAAAATGGCATATGTCTCTTATAACTTAACCAAGGTCTCGAGTTTAAACCTGAGTTTGAACATAGACAACTGTCGATCCAAATGTTATTCAACAAAAGTTTTAATCAAAACATTGTTCAACATATTATAGACCACAGCTTGTGACAGTAGAGCTTGAATGAGATTGACTACTTATTTTATTTAAAGGAAAATGATAACTAGTGCCCTTGGGGCAATGGTTAAGAAACACAAATATAGTATAAGTATATTGGAATTTGTGCGGTCAAAGTAATAAAAATATATAAATTGTTGTTTTCAATATGAACTTACCACTTTTGTATCCTTAACTAGTGCACTTAGGGCACTAGTTAACAAGACCCTTATTTAAAAGCTATTCATGCACTTCAATCATGTGTCATTTGTTCAGCTTCGTGCCTGATGGATTCGAAAAGTGTCGAAGATAAGTAACGCTCGCCAAAACTAGGAAAAACCACCTGCACAACAATGATTCATGATTATTCAACAATGACATTAATTAATAATCTGCAATTACAGCAAACATATATTTGTATAAACCATAGATCATAATCATTTCATGATTCTGCATCGAAAAACATACTAAGGATCGTAAACTTACAACAATGAGCTTTCCTGCATTTTCTGGTCTCTTTCCTAATTTTATTGCAGCTGCTGTTGCAGCTCCGGATGAAATTCCCATCTGCAAAAGACATTCATAAAATCAGCATGAAATTAATGCAACGCTAATGACAAGATTCATGAGTTATCGTTCATGTCATACCAGTAAACCTTCTTTCAAGGCAAGCAACTTAGCAGTTTCTATAGCTTCTTCACTTGAAATCTGTAATTTATAATATAACCATGTTGGTCAAAACATAATCCCTTGTATTAGCAGCTAGTATCGAAAATACTGTTTATATTTCGTAAATTTCAAGAATCAAAGATTCAGAAGTAATATTCCTCGCTGTCACTATGGATATATATGCCAAAATGAAGGAAAAAACTAGTTTCTGCATCAAAATTGATAATTGAATACCGATTTATTAGTGTTGCAAGCTACCTGAATAACTTCATCTAGGAGATCAACGTCCAAGATAGGCGGAATGATACCAGCACCGAGCCCTTGGATTTGATGTTTGCCTTTGAAAATTGTGCAAATCGAAAAATTAATCAGTAAAGGGACTTAAGTGGTTATCTAATGACTTGCTTAAATATTAAAAGAATAAAACTATGACATTCATATATGATAATATCTAACCAAAAAAGTATAAATTATAACAGTTTAAACAAATAACAAGAATATTTTTAGTAGCTACATTACAAGCAAAATCAATGATCAAAATCAGTTTAGTCCGCAAACATATATATATTGTGGTACATTGATTAAAACAATATAACAAATGAGTCTTGAATATTTTTCTTGAACTTTTAATCTTCCATGAATATATTAAAAATCAAATACACTGAAACTAGCGATTAAAGACTGAAGAAGACCATGAAAAAAATTCAGATTTGTAAAATCACCTGCCTTTCCTCCATTCAATACTGCACTTTCAGATGGTTCTACACCATACACCTAGAGAAGAAAAGTAACATAAATCATAAGGAACTTATTCTCATTCATTCTCTACACAAAAAGTATGCACCTTAAAAAATTAAACCTTGATATCTGAGTTTTTCTCCTTGAGAAACTTCCCAACACCTGTAACTGTTCCTCCAGTTCCTATCCCTGCAACCAAAGCATCAACTCTACCTCCAGAGTCTCTCCAAATCTCAGGGCCAGTCGTCTCGTAATGAATCTAATATGATGACAAATTAATCGGCTACATCTTTTTCCATCTCACGAACCAAATTAGGCAATATATGAATTATGATAATACCTTTACATTGGCAGGATTTTCAAATTGATTGAGCATATAACTATTAGGCGTGTTAGCTAATAGTTCGTTCGCTTTCGCAAACACTCCATCAACTCCTTTGGCAGGGTCTGTCAGATAAACCTCGGCTCCAAAAGCTAGCAGTATAATTTTTCTCTCGAGACTCACATAAGATGGCATAGTCACTAAAAGTTTATAGCCTCTTAGTGCTGCTATCGACGCCAATCCTATGCCGGTGTTACCACTTGTTGGCTCAACAAGAACAGTCTTTTCAACCATTGTTTCAAAAGATTAAACTTACTTACTTAGATTATATATTCAACAATATGGACAATATTATAGGTGGCTGAACATACCCCTTTCAACATTATAAGTAATAAGATTGGAAAATTTTAATCAAACGTCTTAATTAAATTTGAATAGCATAATTATCCATATAAAATCCATGTGTAAAAGTGCATGGCTTAACAATTACATGTCTGAGTATCGGAAAAAACTCAAGTGCCACAATGGAAATAAATAAGACCTTGAAAGAGTTTATAAAGAGTGATACATGATACATCCTTATCATCTGGTTTTGTAATGGAGAGTTAGATCCAGTATAAAAACCTAATATGATATTAGAGCTTGACACCCTCACCTTACAGAATTGAGACTGCTTCATTGAGTGAAACTGATTGTGTGATATGGACCGTTTGATCTCAAATCAACAGTCTAGTAAGAAAACCTAGATATCTTCTTATAAGGTGAGGATTTCCCGCACTACCAGATAGCAGGTGGCCCAACGAATTTTGGAGAGACTTTGATACTCTCTTAAAATTTTGGGTTTGGCTTAAGTCAACCTTACAAAACAGACTTGTAAGGTGAAGATTATAAACATATGTTTAGACGACCTCTCAGTGGAACTCATAATATACCTAAGTTGACTAATTACCTTTCCAGGTGTAATGAGACCTTTATTCTCAGCATCTTCAATCATGCTCAATGCTATCCTGAGTTAGAAAAATTAAATTATCATTAAAAAAATTTATTTAAATAAGAATCTTATAAAACCTTACAATTCAAAAACAAGTCTAGTTTATGAAATTAAAGAATTCCATTACATACCTATCTTTAACACTGCAGCATGATTGCAAGTATTCAAGCTTAGCAGCAATACGAGCTACACATCCTTCAGTAATGTTGTTTAAATATACCAATGGAGTGTTCCCTATTAACTTCACAATAAACCAAACAACAAAATTATTATTATTTCAGAAAAAACTAAACTTAAAGATTAACTAAAAATAAAGCAACCATGATAGGATAAGATATATATCAAACAAAAATTAGTTATTAGTTATGAAGAGAAAATTAATATTACTTCAGTGACATCTTTCTTGATTGCAAATTGTTGCTCCATGTTATCTGAGGAAGAAATCCTGCAAAAACTTGTTTGTTTAGTTTGTGTTAGAGAACATCATGAAACAAACTCAAAGAGATTATTATTTAAGGAGATTGGAATTACTTCACTTGTATCAGTTGTGTGTCTTCAATGACTATTTCAGATTGTGGAAAAATTGCCAAGAAGTTTCAGATTGAACTTGTTGTATATTAGATTAGACTTTTTGGCTTTAGCTAAAATCCAAAAGCTATCTTTCTTTGTGACGGAAGATCCAAAAGCTATCTTGTTTTATGGAAAATTATTTTATTAGAAAATAGTGTTGGTACTATCATTTATGGGACTTTTTAACATGTCTATTAAAAAAATCAGTACTCCACATTTTTTTTGTACGGAAACAAAATAATAAATCATTGGAAATTCGTAAACATAAAGTGGAGAGACAGGGATTTGAACCTGAGTAAAGAGCGTCCGACCTAACAATTTTAACATTTTATACTAGTTAAGCTAAGATTTGTATATTCCACAATTTTCAAATTAAACACATATATGATATACACCTTTAACCCACTTAATTTAAAAACTACACTTTAAAAGATCCACTTTTAGTTTTTTTGTAGACATTTTCACACATTCAAAAAATAGGTAATTTATTTGCATAAGTTCAGCTCAGTAGGTAGTTGCAGGAACGCTGATTTGTACTTTGTAGGGGTTTGAGTTATTCACAATTATTTGGGAATGGAACCCCTTCCTCCCACTCTTTGTTTAGATATGATAATGAATCCCTTTTTGTTAAAATTTCAAACTTCCTTTCCCATTATTACAAACGCGCACTTGACAGCATTAATGAATTTGATTTTACAAAGATAAAGTAACCGAAAAAACATATTATTTTTCAGATGTATATGCAGAAGGTATATCTGATGTCTATGCCAACACAAATTACCATTGCCTCCCACTTTGAGAAGCAAAAAATTCATTCAAATGGTTTTACTATGTAAGTTCAATGCTCGAAGATCATGTTTTCTGCTTCTCGCTTCACAGATTCAAAGAGCACAGATGATAGATACCGCTCTCCAAAGCTCGGGAAAACAACCTATTTATGTATCCAATGAGTCTGTTAGTGCTAGAATAGTAGTATAGTATACTAATGCTAGAATTGGTTAAATATTATGATTAGATGAAAATGGGGTTATGATTACAATGAGCATATGACACACACTTAATATAATGATCATAACTAAAGTAACTAATCATAACCAATTTTCAACCAATTATAACTAATTGGCAGCTCTGGTGTGATACCGAATGGAATTAACTCTAATATGGCCAATTATATGCATTCGAGGAGATTGCTCGAGAAAATGTTAGATAAGACGTACCACTATACAGTAGCGCACAACTTGTACTCCACATAGTTCAATTGATACTATATCTAAGCTACCTTTAGAAGAATATTTAAAACTAGATGAACAAATAACAAACTTACAACGATGAGTTTTCCAGCATTTTCTGGCTTCTTCGCAATCTTAATTGCAGCGGCTGCAGCGGCACCTGATGATATCCCCACCTGAAACAAAGTTCATTAATAAAATTAACGTTTCATTAGAATTTACTTTATATGGAAAGACAGGTTCAAATGATAACTTACCAGCAAACCTTCTTTTAATGCAAGAATTTTAGCAGTTTCAATAGCCTCTTCGCTAGATATCTACAAGAGCACAAAAATAAGAATTGACATTTATTTATGGACTGTAGCTTGTAGAACAAATAGATTCTATTGATACTTAGCATGCCTTAAACAATTAAAACATACTTTTCATAGTAAATGAATAACTGTATTGTACTTCGATTGGTCCCAACGATGAATAGTAACTACATAAATTTTAATAATTGGTGTCACCTAGTAGAACGGGAAAAAAAGACAATGCAACAGCCTGTTATTAATTAAATGACACCAGTAGCCGTTTTATAAGTATCCCCGAAAGATTTGAACTCTTTCCCTTGATGTTACAAAATCAAGCTTATGACGTGAGCTAGTAGCTGATACTTCATGGACTACATACTCATAAGCTGACCAAAGTCCCGCTGCATATTTTTACCTAAATTTTATTTTATTTTATACTTTTTTGACAAGACTTAAAATTTATTATTGAAGGGAGTACATCAAATTATTATACAAAAAATATATTTATTTAATTGCAAATATATCTATCAAAAGATTTGCGCCTTACTTGGATTACTTCATCAAGCAAATCAACATCCAGAACACCAGGGATGAAGCCAGCACCAATTCCTTGGATCTTATGAGGACCTTGAAACATGGAAAATATCAAACATTTTTCGGGGGAATGATGCATAATAGGGGCAGGCATTTGATAAGTCTATACAAATTACAAAACAATGTACAAAACAAACAGTGATAAGTTATGCACAAAATACAACTTTTTCTTACAAGATGAGAAGGAAAATCATAATCAATACCATTTTGAATACCAAGCAAACAAATTAAGCAGTAACTAAGTATCACATAGAATCCATGGTTTTACAAGTACTCATCAAGTGTGCATGTTGTGTACAAGTGCATATAATCATCAAGGTAATAACAATCAGATGTGCCTCTAAATATACGAATTAGAAATCAGATTTGCGAATGGTGATTTAAAGAAAAATTCATACAAATGATATAATGAAACTTAAGACCAATGATATGAATGAAACTTGCAGTAATAATAAATAAAATATGTAAGACTCACCAGGTTTCCCTCCGGACAATACTGGACTTTCAAGTGGTTCAACGCCATATAGCTGACGGAAATAAAAAAAACTTGTAAGCGAAACAAGGAAAATATTAGAAAAGGGCAAAAACTTGCAAAAGAAATTTATAGAGGGTAATAACTAATAATATCCAGTTAAAAATTCAAAAGCTAAACCTTAATATCAGGGTTCTGCTCTTTCAGATATTTTCCAGCACCCGTTACTGTACCTCCGGTCCCTATACCAGAAACAAGTGCATCAACTTTTCCACAAGAGCTTTTCCAGATCTCTGGTCCAGTGGTTTCGTAGTGAACCTAAAGGTAAGTTGAAGAGAATGAGTTAGTTAATTCACTTCAACCAAATGATTCTCTAAAAACAGCACATTGACGCAACTAATACCTTTGGGTTTGCAGGATTTTCAAATTGTTGAAGAATATAAGCATTAGGAGTCTTTGCTAGTATTTCTTCAGCTTTCTGAACTGCTCCTTTCATACCTTTAGCTGGATCTGTGAGAACTAACTCAGCACCAAAAGCACGAAGAATGGTTCTTCTCTCAAGACTCATTGAAGCAGGCATGGTTATGATAAGTTTATAACCCTTAGCAGCTGCCATGAATGCCAAACCAATGCCAGTGTTTCCGCTAGTAGGCTCGATGAGAACACTCTACAAAGTTAACAGCAATTATTATCATTGTGAATTCATCATATTTTTGATAATCAGCTCTAAGTACCTCACAAAACCAATCTATGTTAACAATTTTAAATTTGAGAGTGATAAAAACTCTCAAAATAAAATAACATTCATCTTAATGCAGTTACACTTGAAATGCTAGCTTAGTGGTAAGAGTTTAGCCTTATAACTTCAACGCATGGAGTGCAAATTCCATCAGGGACAGTTGTAAAATGGTCATTAGTGTCAATGGTTAATAAAATCTCCCCTTTCCCTAATTTAAAAATAAAAAACTTAATGCAGCTACATAAGTTGGTCAAAAAATTAGTTGAAGGAGCTTTAGTGCAATGTGAAGTGTAGGCTCATCATGAATTAAATATCAATTAGGAAAACTAACTTCTTGCGGTCTAATGAGTCCTTTCTCCTCAGCATCTGCAATCATGCTATATCCTATCCTGCAACAAATGAAAGAATCATATATCAACGCAAAAGCACTCAAGTCCAGTAGGTAGTTTATTTGGCGAGCTAAGGAGAAGGTCTGAACTCTGAAGTTCATACCTTAAAAACCAATGAGGAACATACACATACTCCTCTATAATTAGGCGTGTTGCAGTGTTAGACACTCGTATGACACTTGTACAACATATATGTCCAAAAAAAATCATTTTTTTCCTTTACTCCGATACCTTTGGATCGGCGTCCGACACCTTTAAGACACTCGTACGACACGTATCGGACAAGAATCCCATTTTTTTCTTTGTTTCTACTCTCCTTAGACACATATCAGGCATATCTACAAGGGTTAATGATATGTCGAAACAACAATGAGGGATTTAAGACATTACATTTTGATCAATAGATGAATAAATAAAGGTCAAATACGATCGTGTCTTGTTTTAAAACTTTCTTAATGAAATAACTTGCTCAACTTAGATGCACGTCCATATATTTTGATTCTCAAATTAGATCTTTTATAAATACGTAGTGGCGTGTAAGTGTCCTATGTTTTTTACATTAGCAGTGTTGCCTGTCCATGTCGGAGTCTATTATTCGTATGAAGCATAGACACTGACACGGAACCAGACACAACACGGACACTGACACGTCGACACGGATAACTTTTTTGAAAAGTGATATAATTCAATGTAATTGTAAGTGTCGACGTGTCGGTGTCGGACACGTAATCTAAAGAGTGTCGGAGCTTCATAATCATAGCTGAAAACTAACATAATCACTAACTAAACTTTTGCCTACCCAAGAAAAACACAAACATTGAGAATATATAGTTTGGCATAAAACATAATTGAGGCATGGATATCATCAACCATGCAGCTTCAACACCAAAACTACATGTTCCACAATGGCAATTGAAAATGATCTCATAATTATTAAATCCAAGAAATTAAACAAATTGAAACCTACATACATATACATACCTGTCTTTAACACTGGAGCAAGGTTCCATCATTTCTAGCTTTGCAGCAATTTTTGCAACGCAACCATCCACAACATGGTTTAGATATACCAGTGGAGTTTTCCCAATCAACTGCACATTTTAATACAAATTAGTAAAAAAAAAACTATAATAACATTATGTTGTGGATAGTGATGTTGATTATTGAACAATGAACATAGTAATAACATTAACACTTACTTCAGTGACATCTTTTGCAATGGTTGATTTCTGTTCCGCCATTTTAGCAATTCTGAGCAAAACCAGTTGAGCGTGTATAGGTAGGTTTTGTTGAAAATGAAAACAGAAACGAGACTTGTAATTTTAAAAAAGGAAGACACGTGGCGAGTATGTGGAAAAGAATAATAAAAAATGTTGTACTGTGTGCGTACGTGCATACGTGCGTGTTTATCATTGGGTTTGATGATGTTGAATTTTCCCATTTTTATGTTCCTGGTTCATTCACTCATATCATTCATTACTAGGACTAGGAGGATCTAGGATTATTATTCTGTCGCTGCTACCTTTGACCTTCTCTTTCTTACCAACCAAGATACATCTCATTAATTTCTCCCTCATCATCCCTTAATCCTTATCCTTTACTTTTGCACACTTATTACTCCCTCCGTCTCAAAATATTTTCTCCGGCCTTAATTATAAGTAATTTTCCACTTGAAAAAATTACTGTCTCAATTATAAACTACATACTCTTCGTCCCAAAATGTAAGCAAATTTGACTTTTTAGATACATTTGACTATTGATGTATTTGGTCCATAGTATGAGTTATATACATCGATAGTCAAATGTATCTAAAAAGTCAAATTTGCTTACATTTTGGGACGGAGGGAGTACATTAATTATCCAATGAATCTAAAAAAATGAAAAATTGTTTATAATTAAGGCTGAAGGGAGTAATTGTCTTTTAAAGTTTTTACACACAAATTAAGAAAAACATTAAAAAAGTCAACAAACATGTTAATTTTACTAAACTATCTTTACTATTATTTATTTTTAAATTTTGAAAAATAGACTATATTGAAAAAATCAATGGTCACTTTGTATATTGTGTTACTACACGCTAGAATTTGGTTAAAAAGAAGAAGAGATCAGTTTAAGAGGCACACGTGTCATAGAGGAAGGGAGATGAATGGAGTTGAGACGTTGAGTATAGCATACTAGCAGTAAAGCCTATTCTATAAATAAATGTTCCCATTAGGATTCGAATCCTGAATTTTTCCTGTATTTTTCCAACAAGTAGAGCATTCCATTTTACTGTCACAATGTTGAGGGTATAGATGGAAAAAACAATTAAATTGTCATTGAAAATAGAAAAACCGTCTTTATGGAAAAAATTTCTTGACCTAAAATGACTATCAATATGGAACAGAGAGAGTAACAAACGATGAAATCTATAGTAATATTCCCTCCGTGTCATTTTAAGTGTGACAGTTGACCAAACACACACATTTTAAGAAAAGTGTGTAAATGAAAGAGAGATAATATGATTTTTATTAAAAATTCTCTCTTTTTATTATTGGTAGTAGACATTAGAATGCTAAAAAGTAAAAATTTTTAGTGTATTTTTTCTCTCACCTAATGATTGATTTAAGGGATAAAATAGTACAGTAAAAACCAATGTTATAGATAGTATAAGACACTTATTTTGGAACAAACAATTTTGGCAAGTAGAACACTTATTTTGGGACGAAGGGAATATGTTAGCGGGTCAGCCACTCAAAAGCTCAAAAGAAAGACATTTAAGCCTTATTGGAACAATGATTTTGTTTCTAAATAATTATTTATGTTTTTATGTAATAATTATTTGAATTTCCTTCAAGTGGCCTTAGGCCCATTAGTATTTGGATCCATTAGGACCAAACAAACCCTAAATATATAAGTGTATGTGCTGCCTCCTTAGAGGTTATGAATGAAGTTATTTTTATTTTCTCAGTTTTAAAGTTTCTGCCTTTTAGTCTTCTAGTATAACCTTAGTTTATGATACAGTAGCAAGAACCTAGCCATCATTGGTGCTTTCATCACTTGAACCATGCCTAAATCTACCATCCCAACAAACAAAGATCTTGATGAATCCATTCAAACAGCCACACAACAGTTTGAAGAAGCCATTACCGCAACAAACAACCGTTTGACTGAAGAGTTGGGGGTTTTGAACACCAAACTTGACAATCAACAACATCTTTTGGACAGCAGAGAAGAAAGATTTCATAGAGAGTTGGCTGCAAGTAATGAATCTCTCAAAATATTCATTAGTGAAGCACTCAAAGCTCATGGTGTTACCACTTCTCATGCAACTACCACAGAAATCACAGCAACAACCACTACAACACCCAACAACATCACAACAACAATATCAGGTAACTCTCTTTCACCAACTGCACCACCTGGTTATGAAATTATCCTCACTACACCCTCAACACCCAACCACACACCTATTCACACCACTACCTTACCACTCACTTTACCAATCAACCAAAATATTCCAATTTTCCCAACCACACCTATTACTGTTTCACTACAGCCCCCTCACCAGCCTGGTATTTTCACACCACCAGTCCTAAATACTTCTATTTACCCTCAACACACACCACCACCACCACCACCTTATCCCCCACCACCATATTCTGTTGGATCCACTAAACCCATGTTATTTCCCTATCAATCTCCCTATTCCACACCCCAACAACATCTACCATCATATCCCAACTTTATGCCAAATTCTTATTTCCCACAAACACAAAATAGCCCCCAACCTCATTTTCGTAACCCCAAGATTGAAATGGGAACTTTTGATGGAACCAATGCCTTGGATTGGCTTTTTCAAGCAGAACAATTTTTCTTGTTTTATAATGTTGCTTTAGAAAATCGTCTACCAATGGTTGCTTTTTATATGAAAGGTGAAGCTCTTAGTTGGTATAAGTGGATGTTTCAAAACCAACAATTAACAGATTGGGTGTCATTTTCTAGAGATCTAGAATTACGATTTGGTCCCTCCACTTATGAAAATCACCAAGCCCAATTGTTTAAGTTGAAACAAACGGGTACAGTTTCTGAATATCAGGCTAGTTTTGAAAAATTAGCAAATAGAGTTATGGGGTTGCCTGCTGATGCTATGCTTAATTGTTTTATATCTGGTTTACATGCTGAAATTAAGAATGAGCTGGCCATCCAAAGACCTTACAACATATCCCAAGCAATTGGGTTAGCAAAACTAGTAGAAGCAAAAATGAGAGACACTAAACCCAAATTTCCAAGACCTTTCACCCCAACCACCAACAATCAATCACAGCCCAATAAACCCAACAATTTAAACCCCAATTTTCCTAAAGTATCTACACAGCCCACAACATCCACACCCTCATCTACCACTACCCCAAAACTGCCTATTAGACGTCTTTCCCCAACCCAAATGCATGAAAGAAGAGCATTAGGACTTTGTTACAATTGTGATGAAAAGTATGTAGTAGGCCACCGTTGTTCTACCGGCCGTTACCTCTTGTTGATTCTAGAGCCAGATGAAGAAATTGAAACTATTGACCAACAAATAGAACCTGATAACACTATCACAGCTGAAGACACTTACTTTCAACTATCACCCCAAGCACTTACAGGCCAATTTTCCCCTCAAACTTTAAAGTTCAAAGGCCTAATGCATGGTTTGGCTGTGACTGTACTCATTGACACAGGTAGCACCCACAATATTTTACAACCCCGAATTGCAACACATTTACAAATTCCCTCTCAACCTATCCCAAATTTTTCAGTTATGGTGGGAAATGGGTCCCATATTCAATGTTCTGGATTATGCCATGATGTCCCCATTACATTACAAAATCACTTATTTCACATTCCATTTTACCTACTACCTATAGAAGGAGCAGATGTTGTACTCGGTATGGAATGGTTGAGGAATTTAGGCCCAATTTCAGCAGATTTTTCTATACCTTCTATTTCATTCATACATGCAAACAATGAGGTAACACTCCAAGGGGACCCACAATATCTTCCCCAGCAGTCAACATACCACCAAATTTGTCACCTATTACATACTGACTCCATAGCTTCAATCCACCTACTCTCTTATACACCCACACAAAAAAACGAAACTACTTCACCCACCCCAACCCAGCCTACACTAGACACAATTTCCCATACTTTACCCCCTGAAATCTGCCAACTCCTTCAACATTACAAGTCTGTTTTTGACAACCCTCATGGCCTACCCCCATCAAGGCAACATGATCATTCCATCCCAATACTGCCCAATACACCCCCAGTCAATGTCAAACCCTATAGATACCCACACTCCCAAAAAGAGGCCATGACATCCATCATCCATGGTATGTTGCAAGAGGGCATCATTGTCCCTAGCAATAGCCCATATTCCTCACCAGTTCTACTTGTTAGAAAAAAAAGATGGTACTTGGCGTTTTTGTGTGGACTATCGCGCCCTTAACGCCGTTACAATTCGAGATCGTTTCCCTATCCCTACAATTGATGAACTACTAGATGAGTTAGGTTCAGCGTCTGTTTTTACGAAAATAGACCTACGCTCGGGTTATCATCAAATTCGGGTTATACCAGAAGACACTCACAAAACAGCCTTTCGAACTTTTGACGGACACTATGAATTTTTGGTTATGCCTTTTGGTTTAACTAATGCACCTTCCACATTTCAGTCAGCAATGAATGACCTATTCAGACCTTATTTACGACGGTTTGTTTTAGTATTTTTTGATGATATTCTTGTTTACAGCCGTTGTTTTTCTGATCATTTACTTCATTTAAAACAGGTTTTAGATTTACTTGCTTCAAATCTGTTTGTGGCAAAATTATCTAAATGTGTGTTTGCTGTTGATAAGGTTGATTACTTAGGTCATGTTATTTCTTTTGATGGAGTTACCCCTGATCCGGATAAAATTCAAGCTATTCTAGACTGGCCAGTGCCACGTTCACTCACGGCTCTTAGGGGATTCCTTGGTCTCACCGGCTTTTATAGGCGATTTGTCCGCCATTACGCCACACTCGCCGCTCCACTCACCGATTTATTGAGTTCCACTAAATTTACATGGAGTACAGCAGCCGATACAGCATTTACATCATTAAAAAATAAAATGACTTCCACTCCGGTGTTGGTACTTCCAAATTTCTCTAAGACTTTTATTGTAGAGACCGACGCCTCTTCTGTTGCCATTGGAGCAGTACTTTCACAAGACGGACATCCCATTGCCTTTTTCAGCAAAAAAATGTGCAACCGGATGAAAGCTTCTTCTGTGTATGTCCGAGAAATGTTTGCCATCACTGAAGCAGTAAAAAAATGGCGTCAATATCTTATAGGAAGGCATTTTCATATATTCACAGATCAAAAAAGTCTAAAGAGTCTACTGGTCCAAACTATTCAAACTACAGAACAACAGAAATGGACTTCTAAATTGCAAGGGTTCAGTTTTGATATTTTTTATAAACCTGGTAAGACTAACCTTGTTGCAGATGCACTGAGTCGAAAACACACAGATCCGGATACTGAAGCTCTCTTGTTCTCTATATCTTCCATTGTTCCAGCCATTATCTCTACACTCCAACAATACTACCTAAAAGAAAAAAATGGTCAAGAATTGGTGTCCAAGATTGTTAATGAGAAGGACCAGAAACAACAATATTCGTTCAAAGAAGGATTGGTTTACTTTAAAGACAGACTTTACATACCAGAAAGTCCAAACTTGCGCACAGCCATCCTCAAGGAATATCACGACACCCCAACAGCTGGTCACTCTGGGTTGCAACCAACCTTGGCTCGTCTAGCAGCATCCTTTCTCTGGCCGGGTATCTACCGGGATGTCAAGCAGTTCATACAGCAGTGTTCCGTGTGTCAACAAAATAAATACATGCCAACAAAGAAACAGGGGTTACTACAACCACTTGAAATACCAGAAAAGGTATGGGAAGAAATCACGATGGACTTCATAACTCATTTACCTAACTCATTTGGTCATACAGTTGTTTGGGTCATTTGTGACCGTTTGACCAAGTACGTCCATTTCATTGGCCTGCCAACAAGATTCACAGCCAAAGACATCGCCACTCGTTTCTCCACTGAGATATATCGTCTACATGGTCTTCCAAAATCTATCATCTCAGATCGCGATCCTCTCTTCCTCAGCAATTTCTGGAAAGAACTTTTTCGCGTTCAAGGCACGACACTGAAATATAGTTCTGCATATCACCCTGAAACAGATGGACAAACAGAGGTAGTTAACAGAAGTTTAGAGACGTATTTACGATGTTTTGCAAGTGAATATCCTCGTAAATGGTACAAGTTCCTCCACCTTGCTGAGTATTGGCACAACTCTGCTTTCCATTCTGCCATCAAGATGTCTCCTTTTGAAGCTTTGTATGGTAGAACCCCTCCTACAGTTCTTGACTATGTCAAAGGGTCTTCAGTCAACTCTGACCTTGAGCAATCGCTAGAAGAGAGAAAGAAAATAGTTAACACATTGAAGGAAAATTTAACTCGAAGTCGACAGAAAATGGAAGCTCAAGCAAACAAGAAAAGGAGGTCATGTACCTTTGCACCTGGTGATCTGGTCTTACTTCGTTTACAACCTTACCGACAGCAAACGGTTCACCGTCGTACTTCTCAAAAACTCTCGAAGAAATATTTTGGTCCCTTCTCTGTTATCCGTCGCATCGGAGCTATAGCTTATGAACTGGATTTACCGTCTTCATCACGGATCCATCCAGTGGTTCATGTCTCTCAACTTCGAGCCTATCATGGAGGAGACCCCTCATCTCATTTTTCTGGTATTCCACCGGAGTTAGAGGACTGTGTTATCAAGGATAAAGATGAGGATCATGGTTCTGTTTTGGGTTCACAAGAACAACAGTTAGCAGGTTCAAAGATTTTTCAAAAAGAGAATGGAAGTTCAACTGCAAGAGAGAAGGTTTCTGTGCGTGGGAAACAAGAAGAAACAAATAATTTGGAGAAAGTTAAGTGTAGTGAAGTTAAAGAGGGTACAGAAGCATTAGATACACTGCAAGATTTTAATTTAGAAAAGTTACCACATGCTGATTTTGTTGCTTCCAAAGAGACTCCTTCACACGTGATGCTGCCACGTGTCCACGCGGACTGCACTCGTCCGTTGATTCCTTCCAACGTTCTCCTCCCAACTACTTCACATGGTCCACACAGTTCCCAAGGCCAGCTAGACAAGTCAGCTACTACACTTGAAGACTATGTCCACACATGTTCCAACATGTCTAATTCCAAGACATTTTTCCCTCCAACTACTACCCCATCAGCACCGTCCATCACAACAACTTGCATTCCTTCAATTATGCCAAACCTTGAGGACAAGGTTTTATGTGGGCCGGATAGTAATGTTAGCGGGTCAGCCACTCAAAAGCTCAAAAGAAAGACATTTAAGCCTTATTGGAACAATGATTTTGTTTCTAAATAATTATTTATGTTTTTATGTAATAATTATTTGAATTTCCTTCAAGTGGCCTTAGGCCCATTAGTATTTGGATCCATTAGGACCAAACAAACCCTAAATATATAAGTGTATGTGCTGCCTCCTTAGAGGTTATGAATGAAGTTATTTTTATTTTCTCAGTTTTAAAGTTTCTGCCTTTTAGTCTTCTAGTATAACCTTAGTTTATGATACAGTAGCAAGAACCTAGCCATCAGAATAGTACTTATCAAGTTTTGAGTTCGAACTTCGATCCGTGCATCATCATACGTGTAAATGTCTTATTAACCGAACTAGAATTATGGGACAAATGACCTATTTTTCTTAAATATTTTCAAAGATTTTTCATAATAATACAATTAATGGTATATAATATATGAATTCAATTCTCTTATTCTCTCTCTTATTTTTTTCTTTTAGTATTATTTATGATTGATTACTATTTTTGAGTTTTTTCATTTTTTATTACTACAAGAGTCTTTCATATCTACAAGACTACAACTATGTCCCTGTAGATTAGCTCAAGTGGTAAGAATTGAGAGACATGAGTTGGGTAAGGAAAGTCCAGGGATCGAATCCTGGTGGGAGCATTTATCTTTCCATTGTAAAAAAAAAAAAAAAGACTGCAACTATAAGTATTGACACTTTATAAAATCAAAATAACTAAAACCATAAATCCATTATCAAAATAATATTATATATTTTATTGGTAAGAAATTAAAATTATATTTTTATCCAAATTACCACAATAATTTTAATGCAAATTGTAAAATATATTTTTTAAATATTAAAAAAGATATTATTTAAAAATTATCAGATTGTTGAATTTAAAAAATAACAGTATATATATAATATAAAAATAATTAAAATAGCAATCTTTTTCTTTTTTAACAGCAAACATATATATTAATATTTAACTAATCTTCGTTCAAGACGAACAAATAATAGTAAAGAGGAATTTACAATACAAAGACATTGAATAAACATTAGCAAATAACAAATAATGAAAAACTAAAATATATACTATCTAAAAAGAGAACTACTTCTGATCCCATTCTTAGAAGTCAATCCTCAACTTTCTAGCCACCGGAGAGACCCGGCCTAAAAAATAACTCTAGACACTAACTTCCGATCTCGAATCAAAAGTAACTGGTCGATCAGAATCCGAAAAGCAACTTCTTGAGTCAAAAATTGGAAGGACACCAGTAGCAAGAAAACCTAACCAGATAAGTTTCAACTCGAAATTAACTCCAAAATGTTAACACCAATACGGAAAAGATTAAAATAGTAATCTTTAATCTTTGATTTGATTTTTTTTTCTGACCGACAATGATTTTTGAAGTTGATTTTAAATTTTGATTTTTTTGGTTACAAAATAGAATTTAATTGATATACACTATTTTACACAGTCATTTAATAAGAAATCTTCAATCTTTCATATCATATGAAGAAAGTGGGGTAAAGTGGATTGACGTGGCAGAACACATGTTTGTCATTATTATTTTTTTACTCAAAAACAACCATATTCATTCATTCAAATGGGTAGAGTACATCAATCAAAATCATTACATATTCAAATTCGGTAAAAACTAAAAAGGATAAATCTGTGAACAAGCTCACAACATCCGAGTTAATAGAACAAAACAGCCTAATGTCTACAAATGTGACGAAGCCTACAATTGATATGATAATCTTCAAATGTCCGTAATAGTCATGCATCCGGATTTGTAATGTTGATGATGCTGAAATCATTGAATCTGCACTGAATTTGGATCGAAGTAAATCTGCAAATCTGAACAAATCAAACACCAAACTACAACGATAAATCAAAATAAACACCGCACTAAGACGGGAAATCAAATCACCACACTATGACGGGAAATTTTAAAAAAAAAATTGACATGAATTTTTTTTTGAATGCAACATAGACAAACGTACGGTGAGGCGTTGCTCACACACACACACACACTCCCAACCTATACAACAAGAAGAAACAAAATAACCACTTGCTACTTATGTCAAAAAAAAAAAAAAAAACAACAACAACACTTGCTACTTCCATCTCATTCTTCATTTTATCCTCTAAATCTTGATGATGAGGCGTTACTTTTCCAAATTCATTCATTCACCAATTCCCTTCAACCCATCAAATTCCATTCCGGTAAATTCTCTCTTTCACTTTGTTTCACTTCTTCCTTTTTTTGTTGAGCCATTGCCAATACACTCAATTTTAAATCTTTTTAGTATATCCATTTGCATGCAGATCATTAATTTTACTTTTTTTATCGCTGGATTCACTCCAACATTATTAGTTAAGTTTTTTTTTTTGGTTTTTAACCTCCAGTTCTTCGGGGAAGAGCTCTGAGTTCGGGGTGAGTTCTGATATCAATTGGTTTCAGTCCACTACCAATATTAGTTAAGTTAACAAAACTATAGTTGGTTCAGTGGTAAATGGTAATCTCTATATGTTTAGTTCTCACCACCATCAAGGGGCCGAAACCACTTGATGCCAGAACTGACCCTCAAACCAGTTTAAACAACTCGTGGGGAAAAAAAAGTAGGCTTAATTTGATTAGCTAGTGAAATTAATTTGATTAATGAAAACAGGTGAATTTTGAGATGGGGTCTTATTGTACTACAAGAATTTGTAGTAATCTTCAACCTTTATTCAAAGGAAAATCTAGTGATTATTCTACAGGAACTTCTGTTACGTCATGTGATTCATTGGATGAAGAAAAACCAAAACGAAATTCTGTTTCTGATATGTTGGTTGATTCATTTGGAAGGGTTCACACATATTTGAGAATATCTTTAACAGAGAGGTGTAATTTAAGGTGTCAGTATTGTATGCCGGCAGAGGGTGTGGACTTAACTCCTAAACCTCAGGTTTTAACGAAAGTCGAGATTGTGCGCTTGGCTGATCTCTTTGTGAGTTCGGGGGTTAATAAGATACGGTTGACTGGTGGTGAACCGACTGTTAGAAAGGATATTGAAGATATTTGTTTTGAATTGTCGAGTTTGAAGGGATTGGAAACATTGGCTATGACTACTAATGGTATTGTTTTGGCTAGAAAACTTTCAAAGCTTAAAGAATGTGGACTTACTTCTTTGAACATTAGTTTAGATACTCTTGTACCGGCAAAGTTTGAGCTTATGACGAGACGTAAAGGGCATGAGAAAGTAATAGATTCAATTAATGCCGCTGTAGATCTTGGTTATAATCCTGTTAAGGTATATATAAGCCTCTTATCGTTGCATTTTGCATATTTTTTGCTTTGGTCAACTGAGTGTTGTTAAATAGCAGAGCTATAGCATTATATCAAAGTGGAATCTGAACTAACCACTATTGTTCTGCAATACACTATTTAATGCAAAATGTTGTCAAATAGCGGCTACGGAAGCACTATTGCATAGCGGAATTTTAATAAATTGCCATTTTATGTGATCTGCGGTTGATAACATTGGTCACCTTCCCATCAATAGCTTCCCTTTTGACTAATTCATGAGGTCATTCCATGTTACTGATTGATGGATTTGAAGTGTCTTGTATGTTTCTGATGCATTTCATTTTCAGGTCAATTGTGTTGTAATGCGTGGATTCAATGATGAAGAAATCTGTGACTTTGTTGAGCTGACATGTGAAAAGCCGATCAATATTCGGTTTATTGAGTTCATGCCTTTTGATGGAAATATTTGGAATGTCAAGAAACTTGTACCTTACTCGGAAATGCTGGATACAGTGGTAAGGTAGAATTCAGACCGAGGATCTCATTATGATAGAGTTTGTATTTTTTCTTCTGATTGAGAACCTTTACAACCTTCATTGTCAAACAGGTGAAGCGGTTTCCTAGCTTAAAAAGAAATCAAGACCACCCAACAGATACGGCCAAGAATTTCACGATAGATGGACATAAAGGACAAGTTTCATTTATCACATCAATGACTGAGCATTTTTGTGCTGGTTGCAATAGATTGCGACTACTAGCTGATGGAAACTTAAAAGTATGTTTGTTTGGTCCTTCGGAGGTATGTTATATCCTAACCATCGTAATTCAGTATATTTTGCATGCCACTTAAATTTGGTTTTAAATTCTACTTTATTTTTTTTGGTGAATCTGGTATGGTTAATTGGTTATAGCTGATGATGATAAATTGTAGGCTTTCTACATCCTAATTTGAAATGAATTTGATAGTTAGATAATATTGGAAATGGAGGGTTAAGGGATATCCAACTCATTTTCAGTTTTGGAACTGTGCTAAGAGTAAAGTTCGTTAAATATACATAACATTTTTCATGTGTACCTTCAGCAAGAGATTACTGTAGTGTTCTTACGCGGGCTTGTTCTCTTGCAGGTAAGCTTAAGAGATCCCTTGCGAAATGGTGCAGCGGATCATGAGTTGAGGGAGATAATAGGAGCAGCGGTATGCACTTCTTGTTATTATTAAGTTTCAGAATTTCGTTATCAGGATTTAGTAGTTTCTTTAATACCTTTGTCAGCATTAGTTATCCTCTTTAATATGATGATATGATAATAGAATTATATTTACATGCTATTTTAATAAAATTTGTCAAATTCAGCCCTGGAAAATGTTATTGAATTTTACATGGCACTGATGGGAGTGAACTTGCCTAGCTAAATAGTAAAAGTGCAGTGTTGTCAATTGTGGATCGCAAAAAATAACAGTTTGTTCAAATTCTGCTTCGCAACAGTGCTATAGTGGCTATTTCACATCATTTTGTACAATAGTGATTTGTTCAAATTTTTCTATACTATAGCACCATAGCGGCTAGTGCCACTATAGCCGCTATTTAACAACACTGCAATAGTTTTTTTTTTTGATAAGCAACAACACTGCAATAGTGAATCATATACACTTTAGTTAAGCTATTATATGGGAATTTGTAATATTATGTTTGTTTACCATTCCCTCTTATTTGGTTTAGGTGAAGAGGAAGAAACCTTCACATGCCGGCATGCTTGACATAGCGAAGACAGCAAATAGGCCTATGATACATATTGGTGGATAAGGTCTGGCCATTATTTTTTTTCTCTTCATAGCTTTTTGCATTCAATCTCTTAGAAGATTGGTTCTACAATTTACTAAACCAGAAAATTACTTGTCTTTGATTTCAGATATCATATATTGTTAAAAATCGCTTATAAGGCATGCCACCAGAGCACAGCCCGAAACAAAAGCAGTCTGAATTGAGCATTGACCGAGATCATCACGGGTGATTAATCTCACTTCGTACAGGGCGATACAATTTTGTTATTTGTTCTTCTAGCATATATTTTGTCAAATATTTTTTTTCCTATTTTTAGCAAATATCTAAGGGTTAAAGAATAAAGGGTATATTAGTGAATAATGCTTAAAGTTTTAGTGTGGCTTCTTGTTGTATTAATATTTATCAAAGTTACATAGCAAATTGGAAATTTGAAGGTTGGTAATTAAAGCATGTTATAAATTATTATCTTTTTATTTATGTTTTTGGTGGTTAGTTTTGCATTAGAACGAAAATGGATTTTCCTGCAGAAGCAGTTACAGCTCTCAGCCGTTCGATCTAGATTGACTTTTAAGATTGTTTTACCGGGTAAACTGACTGTGTGATCTAGATCGTTCGATTTTGAATCAACAACTCATATTTATTACTGTGTGAAAGGTGGACTGTAAGGAAACTTGATACCATTGGAACACATTGATATTTTTACTATGAATCATCACTTCACTTTCTTTCCTTGATTTATACTATACCATATAAAAAATGAAACAAAGATATGTTAGTTCATGAAATTTAACTTATATGGTTTGGTAATTTAAGCAGAGTATTTCAGCTCATTCGTGTCCATCAGAAAATTTAGTCCCGAGTAAATGACCAAAAACTTACTTAATGTTCTTTAATTAAAAAACTAAATAGGCTAAATGTATTATGAATCCATGACTCCTTTAAATTTTTGTGTATCAGATTAGTTTTTAATTTTTTAAAATCTAATTGGTATTTTTAGTTTTTTAAGTATCCAAATTGATACTGTAACTTTGTAAAAGACTATATTGTTACCATTTTAATGATCATATGCTACAAAAAAAATGATTATCTAGTTTTTATCTTTCAATAGTTATTATTACTACTTGTAGTATTTGATCATTTGGACCACTATCAACAATTGCAATAAATGATTTGCATTATAGTAGAAAAATTTGTTCACAGTCTTCAAGAAATATAAATTCTTCTAGTTGTCTAGAAGTCCTAGCTCAAATGACAAATGCTGAAATTGTTAGGCCGGATGTCGTGACCCGGGTTCGAACCCGGGACCTCACAGTTGTGTGAGTTATTTAATTTAAGTGGATTACCACTTCATCTAAGACAAAAAAAAATTCTTCTAGCTAACTATCATGTAAGTATTTTTGTAACGACCACGTAAACATACAATGTTATGTCACTCAATAAACGGCTATAAGAACATTTTATTTAACGAATAAATGTAACTGTGTAATTTGTTACAAAGTTAAAGGTGTTGTAAATTTTAGAATTATATTTTAAAAGTTAATTTGTTTTAAATAATTTCTCTATTTTTCTTTTGTCAGAATAATTTCTCTATTTTATTATTGGTATATTCTGTTTTGGCACATTTTAGTTAAAACATTTTAATTGTCCTTGGAGTTGTTTGTTCACCTCCTTAGTTGTTTGTTCACCTGCGTCTTATGACTATGGCATGTAAATTGATTTTAATTTACAACTTATTTCTCGCCGCTTCCATCACCACATATTTGCTATTTGTTTTTTATTTTAATTTATGCGGGTTGCGGGCTACTTGTGACCCATACGAGCTAGCCCATATTTCAAACAGATTTTTTATAGTCGGATTAAAAATCATAATTAAATTCAAACTAGAATTTTATGGCTAAAATCCTATATTTTCTAAGATTTGACGTGCCAACTCTAATGGGCTAGCCGATTTTGTCTATTTTTGTACGTATGTACCACACAAACAAACACATGCTTATGGTGTGAGTTTGAATGACAATAAATCTTATTTTTTATATGTTTCCCTCTTATTATATGAACACATGAGTTTAATTTTAAAAGTATGAGTTTGAATGACTAAAGATCTTATCTTCTTTATTGTTAGTGATATAAATTTAAAGGATAAAGATCACATATATTTCAACTAAGTCATTAAACGTGCGTAAAAAAAAAACTAAGTCATTAAACTCAATTAGTTAATAAACTTAATGACGGATTTAAAAAAAAAATCTAGATTCAATTTCTTAGAAATTAGAGTTAAAATTAAGTGCCCGTTTGGCCGGACTTATTTTCTACTTTTTTTCTTCTCTTTAAAAATAGTAAAGTAAGAAAAAAATGTGTTTGATTCTACTTTTTTTTATTTTTTAATTCTTTAGTTTATTTCTCTAATACTTTTAAAGAGAAATATGGTTAAATTCAATTTTATACTTCTCTATTTCGTTTAAACTAAAACTAAAAATAGAAAATCACATCTTTCTTTTACACTTGTGAAGTGTATGGTTCATTAAATTTATTTTTATTTTTTTTGTTTTCACTCTCTTGTTCACTCATTAAAGACTTAAAAGACATTCTACATTTGTGTAGGGACGCGGCGTTTGAAAATGTCCACTTATTCACTTGTAAAGGGGTGAATTTCTAACCATTAGTTTACTGACAAAAAAATATAGTCTAAAGTTCGGAGTGACTTTTAAAGTTGCAGATTTTATTCTCTTTCTAAATGTAGTTGCAAGAGATTAGAGATCAACGTAGTCTTCTCTACCAAATTCACGGTTAAACAAGAGTATATTCGAGAGTTTCGTTTCGTGTTTTTTCTGAGCAATAGTTAATTAATGTGAGCGTGATGGAATCGTGCAGCGAAATTGAATGAAGCAACAGCATTATTAGTAGCTATACAACAAACTTTTCACCTTATTCTCTTCTCCCAAATCCATTTCCATTCCCAACCTATGGGAGTCCCAGCTTTTTACCGATGGCTCGTCGACCGTTACCCACTCTCGATCGCCGATGTACTTGAAGAACAACCAACCGTCACCGACGACGGCGGCGTTCCGTTACCTATTGATGCGTCTAAACCCAATCCCAACGGAATGGAGTTCGATAACTTGTACTTAGACATGAACGGTATCATTCACCCTTGTTTTCACCCTGATGGCAAGGTATGCATGTATATAGTAGTAGTAACATACTGATCTGATTTTAATTTGTGTAATGTCGTTGTTCGGAAGTGAATTAGTTAATCGCTTATAAGCTAGTTGATTGAATTTGTAGTGTTTGATAAAATTAGCTGTTGAACTCGTTTATCAAATGTAATGGCGTAAAATGGTATGTTTAATTTTTTCAGTTAAGGTAATACGGGTAGAATTTAAAGAAAAAATGATAGGCTATAGGCTCGTGGATAGCTTATAAGGTAGCTTATAGCGGATGAACTTATAGTGTATAGCTTATAAACTAGCTGACTGAATTTGTAGTGTTTGGTAAAATTAGCGGTTGAGCTGATTTATTGATATGAAATGACATAAAAAATAAATGTTTAATTAATATTTAATTGTTTTTAAGTAAGATGATAGGGGTAAAGGCACTGTTTGGCAAGGCCTAAATTTGAGCTTACAGCTTATAAGCTCATTTGATAAAAACAATAAGCTAATTGAATTAGCTAGTCAAAATAAGCTATAAGCTAAATGTTACCGAACGGGACTTTTTTTTCATAACGAGCTTATAAGCTATAAGCTCAAAATTTGGCATTGCCAAACAGAGCCATAACTTGAGTTAGCTTATAAAAAAAAACTATAAGCTAGTAAAAATATGATACAGGTTTGTAAGAAAATAATGGTTAGCAAAAAGGTGTTTTTAGTCATATGAGCTATGAGCTAACTTATTATGTTTGCCAAAGAGACCTTTAGTGCACTTACATTGTTATGAATATTATAAGTGCAGGCAGCACCAGCTACCTATGATGATGTGTTTAAATCAATATTTGATTATGTTGACCATCTTTTTTCGTTGGTTCGTCCGAGGAAGCTTCTCTACCTTGCAACTGGTATGAGTACGGTTATATTTTGATGTAGTAGTATTTTCTTTGTTCAGTAACATGTTAATATCACTCATTGTGGAGGTGTCATATTTCTGATGTTAAACCCTAGGAATATTAGATGTTAGGACTTTATTTCATAACCTAGAAATCATATTAAGGCAATGCTTTAAAAACCTGTCCGGGATCATACAGTGACTCCTCTGGATCCTTTTTCAATTGGTTTACCTTGCTACAAAATCAAAGGAGTGCACACAAAAAATCGTTGAACCAATTGCAATTCAACTGGTTGGCCCAGTTCAATCCAGTCCAACCAGACCGCAGTACAACTGAGATCTAATCAACCAGTAAACTGACCGGTTCCTGATTGAACCGGTTGTATCGTCTGTTTTTTTAAAATATTGCATTAAATAGGTGGGTGTATCAACATTTCAACAATTTGGCTCCCAAAACCTTGCAGTTTATTTTCTTGTGAGGATGTCATGTCTTCTTTCTCTGCACTCGTCTCTTAATTCTTTTTCTTCTTACTAGACCAATCACTATATGGTTTGAAGTCTGAAGATTTAAACTTGGTGCAAATCTTTCCCTACTAAGACTCGTCTGTTTTTGTTGAGCAAAAAACTCACACATCCAATTTTTGGAAGGCTACAATGTTTTCCCATAGCATAAATTCTCTCTGTCCATCTTCATGTATTATTTTTGTCACATTTATTTTTCTTTCCCTGCCAGCTTTTATCTCCTGTTTCCTTACTTTGAAATTTGCAGATGGTGTTGCACCAAGAGCAAAAATGAATCAGCAGCGTTCTCGGCGCTTCCGAGCTGCAA
Source organism: Trifolium dubium (assembly GCA_951804385.1). Classification (NCBI taxonomy): domain Eukaryota; kingdom Viridiplantae; phylum Streptophyta; class Magnoliopsida; order Fabales; family Fabaceae; genus Trifolium; species Trifolium dubium. The sequence goes on along the minus strand of OX638064.1, from coordinate 47,508,753 downwards.
AAGATGCAGCTGAGGCTGTAAGAATGTTAATAAGCTCATGCTTTCAACGTTCTCGTACTTTTTTCAGATGGATTTACTGTGCTCATGTGTAAACATTATAGGAAGCTGAAGAGGAAAGGTTGAGGAAAGAATTCATCGGTGAGGGAACACTTTTATCTCCCAAAGACAAGCCTGAGACATCAGACTCAAATGTCATTACCCCCGGTACTAAATTTATGGCAACTCTGTCAGTGGCTCTTCAGTATTATGTACAGACTAGATTGAACCACAACCCTGCCTGGAAAAATATAAAGGTGCCATTGAAACCACATCCTACTAACTCTTTACGCCGCTTGATCCCTTCAAGATGGGATGATTCCTTTCTTGCGGAGTAATCCCATCTATTTTCTTTTCCCTTATACATCTGGCTTTCTGGAGGTTTTGTCTCTATATTTATTTACGGGCTGCATTGGATGATTAATTATTTGAAGGTTATACTTTCTGATTCAAATGTTCCTGGTGAGGGAGAACATAAAATAATGGAATACATCCGTTTACAACGTAATGTTCCTGGTTTCAATCCGAATACTCGACATTGTTTGTATGGATTGGTGAGTTTTGTCATAATTTGAATTTTCACCTTATCTGTTCATGGTGCTTTTCTCCTTTTCTTGATTTTTTGCATGAAATTATATGATCATCAAACCAGGATGCTGATTTGATTATGCTCTCCTTAGCTACCCACGAGATTCACTTCTCAATATTGAGGGAGGTTAGTTTCCAATTTGTGAATTGCTCAGATGATATTATCTCATTGAAATGGATGAATAGTAAATGATTAATTACTTGATGGACAGGTAATTACTTTACCTGGACAACATGATAAGTGTTTTGTGTGTGGCCAAGCTGGCCATTTCGCAGCTGATTGTCAAGGTAAGCCGGAAACTAAAACTGAGGACGGGAATCCTGCTGATGATAGCCCAATTCACATGAAAAAATATCAGGTTGGAGGATTGGAATCCAGGATGCTGATCTGAATCTTGATTTTACTTTTCTTTTTCTTTTTAACTTCAAACTAATTCCTAGTATTCACAGTTTCTTAACATCTGGGTGCTTCGTGAATATTTGCAATATGAATTGGAGATTCCCAACCCTCCTTTTGTGATTGACTTTGAACGAGTAGTGGATGATTTTGTATTTCTGTGCTTCTTTGTCGGCAATGACTTTCTTCCTCATATGCCAACATTGGAGATCAGGGAGGTAAGCATCTGGCAGGCACCATGTACTTGAAACAGAAAATATGACACTGCCATTAACGTTATTATTACTGTGTATGTTCCACTGTATATTGGGGTCTGTCTTCCTACCTAATTGTCAATGTTGTACTTGTTATACTATTTCAGGGAGCTATAAATTTACTGATGAATTTATATAGAAAGGAATTTACTGCCATGGGTGGCTATCTTACTTATGCGGGTGAGGTAATATTTTTATAATCCCATGCCCATTTTGTTTCTCAAAATGTCATTAGGTTTTGATGTGCTCTTTTACAGTCTTTAACAATATGTATTCAGTTGCTTATATTGTACTTTGGATATAACTCTTATATCGTCAATTTGGTGTTTCTTCTTTTTTCAACAAGTGTTGCATTTTGAATATCTTTATGCCTCCCAGGTTTTCTTAGATAGAGTGGAATATTTTATCCAATCTGTCGCTGTTCATGAAGATCAAATCTTTCGGAAACGAGTTCGAATTCAGCAGGTATTTGTCTTTCTAATTTATTTTTTGAACTGATATGCATGGACTGTCTGCTACTTTCATATGATATTTTATTGTAGGTTGCTTCCTGATATGTAATTCTTGTTACTGTAATTATAGATCACAGAAAATAATGAAGAGATGAGAGCTAGGGCAAGAGGAGTAATGCTTCAAGAGCCGCGACCCTCATTTTCCGACAAGGTTCAATATTAAAATTTATTGGCAAATATTTTTCGTATTTTCATGGCTAAATTTAGTTTTTATGTCATTGACTTTCTGCAGCATGTTTTGGAACTCCACCAGTATAATTTTACTGGATTGCCAAAGTAATTCTACTGGTGAATCCCAAACATGCATGAAGGGTAACCTGTCTGTGACATGAGCAATGTAAAATTCCTGTCAAAGTTTTCATAATGAACTACTTGTTTCTTACTTTCTTAGGTCAAGTTAGGGGAGCCGGGATACAAGGAAAGGTATTATGCTGAGAAGTTTGGCGTATCAACTCTGGAGGAGATCGATAAAATTAAGAAAGATATAGTAAGTTCTATCCATTTTTCTTACTTACAAATTGTTTGCTGTTATTAGATCACATTACATGCTTATGTAGTGGACTGATTCTAATATATTGTTAGAAATATCATATAAAGAGTTAAAAACCATTTATAAAACATTTGATTCACCCAATTACTTCAGATTTTTAAGTAGTTGATTCATAATATGGTAGCAAAGCATCCATATGACCAAGAGGTCTGGAATTTGAACCTTGCTTCCTCATTTTTTAAATAGAAAGCTGAATTTCAGTAAAAGATAGGCGTGTTTGTGCATGTCCAAACTTCAAATCCAAAGAGCGTTGCATGTACCATGAGGGGCTGTGCTATACATATATAATATGAAGAGTTAAAAACCATTCATAAACCACTTCTATCTTCGACAGTGATACATGTTAGGTGGTCTAGAAATTGTGTTCTTACCCTTTGCCATTGTTCCAAAGGAGAAAAGGGAGTCTGTTATGTGTTAGATCAGTTGATACTGGTGTAAATCAAATTCAATCTTGCACCTAACAACAACTTTTTTGTTGGGCATATATTTCTTAAAATCCAATGTAGGATTCAGATTATGCTTCATCCAAATTCTTATTATTAGTAGATGGACTTGTGGATTCTGAATATTTATCTTCCTTGTGACAATTATCCTGCCCATTCTCATTAATTTCTGGCTTTTAGAAAAAATATTTTGCATTATTGTCTTTATTGTCCTTGTAGGTTTTGAAATATGTGGAAGGTCTTTGTTGGGTTTGCCAGTATTATTATAATGGTGTACGCTCATGGAAATGGTTAGTGATAATTTATTTATTAGTTATGGGACAATGGTTAGTTATCAATCGCGTTGTTTTTTCATGATTGACTTGGTAGAGTGGTTAGTTTACATGCATGACATGATATGCTGTTATTAACAAGTTTTGGTTGACAACTCTACTTATAAACTCATACTCAAAACGATAGAGGTATCGCACTATTGCTCTCTCAGAAGGTCAAGTCCAATTACTCAGACCTTTTGTAGGTCTAGGAAGCTGTTAGACTGAATGTTAATGTTTAATTGCCTTTATTATTATTTCTTTGCTTGAAGATATCCTAGTGTAACGGATAGGCGTGTATTAAGGCGGTCCAAATATTAGAATGTGAAATGTGATAGAATAATGCTTCTTATTTGACAGGTTTATGAAAAAGGAACTGAAAAGGAGTTAGGATAAAGAGGAGGGGATTGCTGTAGTTGTTTTAATTGCAACTGTGTGTAATTAGTAGATAGCGATTTGATACCAAAACTATTATTAAAAGGAATTAAACAGAAAAAGGAGTTAGTTGAAATTTCTGGAGTTGGTTTATGAAGGTTCCCGGTTCCTCAATTTACTTAGGTTTCAAGTATTCTGTCATTCTTTCATTAGTGAGAGCAATACGATTCACTCTTCTGTCAATTTATTTCTTCTTTTATCATTCTGACATCAGTTCTATCAAAATGCTTTACTCAAAGGATTACAAGATGTTGAAAATAATTGATTCATTGTTTTTTTTTCTTCATAATTTTATTAAATTATTAAGTGAGTGACTGGATAAATGACTTTGTGGGCATACCGGGTCCAGCATTTTTCTATTGCGTGTGAACTTTGGTGCTATTCCCAAACATAATATAGACTAGATTGATTTGATGACTTGGATATAGTCTTTTCTGTCTGAGTTACTTTTAGATAATTGATGTGAATTTCTAGCAGTGTCTCCTTCGTTTTAGTTTAGTTGAATTCCTGCACATGACCATTGTTCATTTTACTCCATTAACTTTTATTGTTTTTCCAGGTACTACCCATATCATTATGCTCCTTTTGCTTCTGATCTTAAAGATCTACCTAATCTAGAAATAATATTTTTCCCGGGAGAACCGTTCAAACCATTTGATCAGCTTATGGGGGTCCTACCTGCTTCAAGGTTCTTCCTCTCTCCTGTCCTTGGATCTATACTGATTTGCTTTCTGTTATCTGCTGATACTTACTAATTTTGTTACAGTTCAAATGCACTGCCTGAAAAGTATAGGGATTTGATGACTGATCCTTCATCACCTATTTTTCACTTCTACCCTGCTGGTGAGATAACTTGTCTATTAAATTTGTATTCTGCTATATTTTATATATTTTCTTATTCTAGTATTACATGGAGACATGGATACCTTTTTGACAGATTTTGAGATTGATATGAATGGAAAACGATTTGCATGGCAGGTATTATAGTGCTTTTTATGCATTCAAACTATTTATGAATTAATCAAGGGGTAAGGTTGGTCTTTTAAACTACTTTTGGGGGATTCTTTTCAGGGTGTTGCCAAATTGCCATTTATTGATGAGAAGAAATTGCTTGCTGCCACAAGGAAGCTTGAAGACACATTAACGGTAAGTTCTGTTTGTGTGTGTTGAAGGGAGGGAGGGGAAAGGGGGGATTTTTAAATGTTAATAATAATTGGTCGTCCAAAATTGTTGCCGTTCCAATTTATCAAATAATGAGCTGTAAAACAAAGCCTGGCAATTCTTCTTGAATCCGCCAGGAATATTTTAATGTTTAGGATTATGCAGAACTTAGGATTCTGCAAATAAATCATAGTTCTCTCTCCTGAGATTATTTGTTTATTTTATAAAAGCTCTTGAATCATAAAATGAGTTGCATTAAGGTGTTAATTATACCTGTTGTTTTTTGTTTCCAATTATTGAAAGCTTTTGTTTTTGATCTCTTTTAATCTTCAGTAGATGTTTCAAATGGATACGTAACTGTGAGATGAATTGAAGTGCTGTCATGTTTAAAAGCAAAATAATTCAAGACTCTTAGTTGTATCTTTAGTGCTGAAATTTTGTTTTGTTAGATGCAGGAAGAGGAACAGCTTCGGAATAGTGTGATGCTTAATTTGCTTTATGTCAACCGTGCACATGATTTGGCTTCACATATTTTATTGCATTACAAAGTTTATGGCCAATTACCTACTCATGAAAGATGTGTTTCACCAATTGACACAAAGGCTAGGTTGGTGAATCTTAATGGTCATCTTTCATCATTCATTAGTATCCGTAGATATTTAAGAGGCTCATATGCTTTTTTTTTTATCTATTATTTGTTATCAGTGGTGGGATGAACGGATACCTTTGGGCATGTGAGAGAAATGTTTTGAGCTCTATCGTACCGTCTCCCATTGATCAATTGCCAGATATCGAGAGTAATCAAGTCCTGTAAGTTTTTTCTTCTATATTCGCCTAATATTTTAAAACCTTTGGTGGACTAATATTGAGTGTTCTTGAATTTCAGAAATATTACATATCTTAATCCTTCTAAACATGGACACATCCCAAAACCTCCGGATGGTGTAGTGATACCCAAAAAGGTTTGTATATGCTAACCACACTTTGCATCCCACTTCAGGTTTAGTGGTTCATTGTTCGTACTTCATCCAGTGGATGAAGTTCTGTGAGTGTTAAAATTCATTTACCTAATTGCGGCAATAACTAGTTTAAGATAGTTGACATTGATGGAACCATCTATGTTTTGGCCTAATATTATGTTTCACTTTAAAAATAAATGTTGATCCCTTCTGTTCCTTCCCTTCCTGGATCAGTTATATTAGACAGACCCCACTTACTTTGACATTGTTTTTATTTGCAGATAATAAAAGACATTGATATCAAACCTTTTCCTGTACTATGGCATGAAGACAATGTTGGTTGGGGACAGCAAGTTAGGGAAAGGTGAGAATAGAACTAAGAGGATGTCTAGTTAATATAGTATAATTTTCATGTTCTTGTTGTCTATGTTTAAAACGTATGAAAGACTCTACCAAGCCATTCCTGATGATTAAGTTTCATGTTCGATATGATAATGGAGCCAATATAAGTCATTGCCATCTGTTTTCATAATTGAGAAGTAATCATGATCAATATTTTTTGTTCAAGCAATTCATTCATTGAAAATCTGGAAAAATCAATGTCAAGGAGGTTGGAAAGTTTTGAATGGCTTTCAAGTTATACATGTGATTTTCTAGATTCATAAAACACGTGCTTACTTTTGGGTATATGATGCATCTGACAGGTCACAAGTACCTGGAGCAATAACTGGATCTCAATTAGGAGAAGCAGCTCACCGTCTTGTCAAGAACAGCCTTAACATGAAATGGAATAATGCATCCCATGGATTGTTGGAGCAAGCTCCAGTTCGCCATACAACAAACAGGTTCCAATCAGCTGGACCATCTGGATATGGAAAATATTATGGCGAGAACACAAACAGTTATTATGGAGAAAATAATCACCACGGTATAATGGCTAGAGATAAATATCCAATTTCATCTAATGGTGGACAGATGGACAGACGGAATTTTAGAATACAAGATAGGCCACATCATCAAGAACAGTTCCAAAATGTGAAGACTGGGTTTTCTGCTTTAACAATGGAAGAAGGATCGAGACCTAAGCCATCGAGTTCGAGGTTGCCAATTTCTGGACCAACAACCAATAAAGAACCCCGGTTTGTGCAGAACACAGGTCCTCCAACACCACCTCCAAATTGGAATAATAAAGCACCTATAAATGGAATGTTGTCTAGGCGTCAAGAAGCTGTATTTGGGGCAGTACCTCATCATAAGCAGGTAAAGAAGGTTTACCAAGTCAAAACACGTTTGCCCCAAGAAACTCCAGATAGTGGGAATCAATAGTGGTGGTTGCGGGTTTTAGACTTTTAGTTGTCGTGTTTGAGGTGCCTTTGTTTCTCTCTTCCCATTCATCGAATTGGAGCTTTGTTGTCTCTCTTCCTTGAATAGGAGCTATGCTCTCTTTACGACCATTGTAGTTCCATTATCCGACATGGGTGCATATTGATACACTGTAGTGATTAATTTAACAGAACAATGATGTTTGAAGTTTTATATGATAATTAGACACAGTCGAGGTGCTGCTTTGCCTTGATTTGACATAGTACCTCATTGATAAGGGTTAGGCTTTGAAAAGGTGTGTAAGCTACAAGATTTGTACTAGCATGGAAGTGGTGTACATCGGTGGAGAACATCAATTCACAGGCTTGGAATTGGCGGCAATATTATGTGTGTGTAAAGTGTCGCCGGGCTTTCTAACTTGTCTTAACTATTAACTTGTACATACTTTTTAGTGTGAATAGAATTGGCCATACCTAATGGGGAATGTTTAGATATTAATGTGGGATTGTATAATGCCCAGTATCTTTATTTTGCGTTGGATATGAATTATCAGTTAAAAAAAACAGCAAAGTTAGTGTTTTACACATTTGCATTTCCCTTGTAATTTGGATCTTGTTTGGGTTTATACCTTATATATATTATTCAAAAAATGAAGTACAAAAGTTGCAAATTATGTCATTAAAAAATAAAAGTTGTATATTACTCCAATTCATGTGGGCCACAATTGTTTGGGTTTACACCTTAATATTGAAAAGAATGAAAAAATGATTGATATTAAAAAACCAGAATTGTACAGCAAAACCACAATTGAAATAATTGATCTCAATATCACCGGTATGTATGAACAGAAAAACGACAATTGATCACACTGATAATCAGAAATAATTTTCCAATGCTGAACATTAGAAAATGCCATTGCATACCACTATGCTAAACTACAATAATTCTGAAAAACACAATCCAAAACCATTTTGCACACTAAAATGTTAAGTAACACTAAAGTAAACTTCTTGAGTTTCATGTCACAAGTCACAAGTGCATGTTTTACAACACATCAGAATACAATGCCCTTTCAAAGTTCAAACAACCTCTGCATTCTGACCTATCTCTGTAAATGTACAAGAAAATTCTACAACGGACTAATAAAAAAATAGAACATATTATTGAACTGTTTCTATGCAAACAAATGCAATTATCATCAAAAGCCAAAGCAGTATTTCCAAATGAACAAAAAAACCCAAAGCTGCAAAAGAAAATCACTGTCTATAGATATATGCTATCAACTATTGAGGTTGTTTCCTCCTTTAACTCCAGCTCCAACCGATGATCGCAACTCCTCCAACGCAATCTTGATCTCATCCTGCACCAGCTCCAATCGCTTCGAATACACTTCCAGCTCCAAAATCTGTTGCTTTCTCCATTTTTCATCCACCACTTTTTCTCCATTACCTGAATTCAGAAAACTAAACGGCATTGCATTCATCGAAAAACCTCCAATCCCAAACCCTCTTTCTCCGAAACCAAAAGGACTACCCGTGGTCGTGGTACATCTCGATAACTCCTTCATCACCGGAGTCAAACAACTCTTCAGAGTTTCTTCAATCAATCCAGGTATGTTATGAGTATGCCTACCGTTACTTTTATCACTGTTTTCATCATCAACATTGCTACTATTATTATTAGCAGAATTATTATGATTATCTTTATTCAACGCCGAATCATTCAATTCACGCTTCTCCTCCATTGTTATCCGCGATCGCTTCCTTGACGAAGTTTTCTTCTCAACGACCGTCTCATTCTTCACCGGCGTTGTCATATGAGCTAAATTAGGGTTAGGGTTAGGATTAGGATTAATTTCATCATCTTCTTCAACAGGAACGCCAATTGGAGTAACATTATTCCAAATCATATGCGAAATTTCAAACGTAACTTGATCATGAGGAGTTTTAAAGCTAAATTCCTTACCAGAATCAAATTTCTGAATAACATTCCGATACTTTTTCTTCAACCTTCGAAGCTTATCAACAAGCTGACTCTTACTAAATTCGAGTTGAATCTTCGACTTAATTTGATCATAAAACGAACTAGTATCATTATGATAAGACGATCCACGATTCGCGTTGTAATCGAGAAACCCTTGCAAGATTACGATCTCATCTTCTTCCGTCCAGAGACGCTGAAAAAGCTTCCGCGAATCGTTTTTCTCTTCCATTTGTTTTGGCTCCGGCGAGTCGTCGACGACGACGGTTGGTGTTGAGGTGTTTGGTAAAGCTAATATGACGGTGGGGATTGCGCCGGCGGAGGAAGGAGATTGTTCGGTTTGGTTGTTGGTTTCGTTTGGTTCGAGTAAAACTTCTTCGTCGAGGAATTCTTGTTCTAGTTCTGGTTCTTCGTCGTATTCGGGTTCGAATTCGACGAATTCTTGTTTAGGGGAAACGGTGGCGTTTTGGAAGAATGCCATGAAAAGATGAAAGTGGAGTTAGTTAGGGTAAGAGCGTGACCGGTGGTGAGGGTCACGGGGTTTGTTATTGTTATATTGTTTGTTGGAGTGAATTGAGTTGGTTGGAATGTTTAAGAATAAGTAAGAAAGAGAATGTGGTTGGAGTGTAAGTGGAGATGCCGTGGATTAGGGCTTTACGGAATTTGGCCCAAATAACGGCCCACGTGATTACTTCTATTTCTCTCATAAAATAATATTAAAAAAATTAATAATAATTAGTATTCAATTTGTCAAAATAAAAATAAAAAACTCCCTCCGATTTCAAATATAAGCAAAATTTGGTCAAAGAAAATTAATGTATTTGGTGCAAATTTTGGACCAAATACATCAATATTTGTTGACTAAATTTTACTTATATTTGAGACCAGAATAATATTTATTAGATGAGGTAAAATTTGAAAGACAATCTGCATGAAAATTGCAGATTTTTCTTTTCTACGGAATTTTTTGTATAAGCGAAAAATATAATTAATAGAGAGTATAAGGGGGTACTCGAACCCATTACAAAGAGATTACATTACATATAGAAAATACATGACTATGTCTATAATCCAATCATAAAAATAAAAAGAAAGCATATGTTTACCCCCACCTAAATTACAAGTCCAAAATTAAGTAATGTGCTTAACACTCTCAACTACATCCGACACATTTGCTATATTTCTATTAAAATAGTATATTATTCCTTTCTAACTAAATATGTCAACATGTAGCTAACTAGAAAATATGAGAGGATTTCTAACTTTTCCAACTTTGAAATATTTTATTAAAAGAGAGAAACATCTGCACTTTGTCATCTCCAAGAAGTCGGATGCCAGTGTCAAGTAAAAATAGCTATCCAAATTTATTTTGAAACCAAACGTGAGAAAAAGAGACAACATTCTTGATGATGATGACTCGTTATAATGTCACGCTGCCAAAGATTCATTCTTGTAGGAAGCCCATCATGAAAATTCCTCCAACCGAACACACTAATTTTAACCGGGACAACAGACTTCCACACTCACTACAAGAAATTTGGAAATTTCCTAAGAATATATTCCTAGGAAAACAGCTCAAATTCATAGGAAAATACGATTACCGAGGAAATTTCCGAGGAGAAGGGTCGTAGGTAGTTTTAAGTGTGTTCTTAGGAGTTTCCGAAGAATTTCCGATAAAACTGGAGTCAAATTATGTCAGATCATTTCCGAGAAAATATTCCTAGGAAACTTTATTGCAGAGTGGTTCAGAGCAAGTGGACAGAGTGGTGCAGAGCAGAACGTTTCCTAGGAATTTTTCCAAGGAAAGTATTGAATAAAATATTAAACAAAATTCTGCATTTCTCAACCTTCTTTCCATCTTCTCATCCAACAACAATATCACTAATAAAGAAATTAAAATTCAGATCTATCGCAATAACAATAATAACAACACAAACAACTCAAATTTTTACTTCAATATCATAGATTCAAAAAGAATTTACAACAACAACACCCGAAATTACATCAACAAGAACAACAAGTCAACAACAACAAAACTAGCAAAAAGAATTAGTAACACTTAACACTTAAGTACATTTCTAATTCAGTGGAATACTAAGAACACATAAAAAAGTTGATTTGCTTTTTGGGAGAAAAGAAGGTGAGGAAAGTTGATTTGCTTGATGGAGTTTCAATTGTTCGATCTGAGAAGGTGAAGGATGAGGTTGTTTTGTATGGAAATGACATTGAGCTTGTTTCTAGGTCATGTGCCCGTATTAACCAGAAATGCCAATGTTAAGAACAAGGATATCAGAAAGTTTCTTGAGAGTGTGTTTGGATGAGTCATTTTAAAATTTAAGGGATTTTGAGAATGCATGGAATTCAAATGCTTGAATTTGAATTCTCTTCATTTCAAAATTCTTTGTTTGGATAAAACATTTGGATTCCCATCATTTTAAAATTCTTTGTTTGGATAAAGTAAAGAATGGCAAAGTAATTCATTTTCAAAATTCTTTTTTTTTTCTTCTATTTTGATAAAAAAAGTTTTCAATTTCAAAAAAAATTTTCCAATGTCAGAGATAAAAATTCTCGAAATTTTTTCAATTTCAAGAAAAAAAATCTCAATTTTTTTTTCCAATTTACAAAAAAAAGTACTCGATTTTTTATTTTATTTCGAGAATAAAAGTTATAAAAAATTCTCAAAGTTTTGTTCGATTTTGAGAAAAAAGTTAAAATAAAACCTAAAATTTAGCAATACTTAAAATTTGTATTATATGAAGCTATTAAAACAACTTACAACATGTCATAAGTTGATTTCATAAGTTCTCTCAAAAAGTCTCATAAGTGCTTATGCTAGTAGATAAGCTCAAATAAGTCAATTCAAATATACACAAAGAGTGGAACTCCTCAAGGGACATACTTTCTACAAGAACCTGCTATTTTAACTAGTAAATTTACATTTTTGTAGTCTATTTCAACTCCAAATAACTTGCAAACCAAAGTATGATATCAATCTAAACAAACTAATAGAGCCTCATTCAGAAAGCAATTAAACCAGTAGCAATTGTCTTTTTGATCATTTCCTCCCACCCTTTTTCTACTAACTTCTTGCACTACATGCTCAATCTTTTATGCCAAACTGCACAAATCATGAGAAATGATGTAAGATTATCTCACATGTTCTTAATTAATCAACTTTAGTTTCTACAAAAACATAGTAGTAACGGACTGTGTAAACAGAAACGTGCGCACAAACGAAATGCATATACAAAAGCACATAAATGAAAAAAAGAAGGAACCGAACAAACTATAAAATAATACAGAAACAAGTTTAATGCAGAAATGTAGCAGCCAAGAGATTTTCCTCAATAAGCGCCAGAATAAAAATGATCTCAATTGAAAACTGGGTATATGGATCACAACACAGTACACTCACTCATAGAAGAACACATAATAAGTGGGGTGCTGCAGACAAAGTTATGCACCCAAAAATAAAATGAAAAAAATCGTTTAAACTGGTAGAAACTACTTACATCTTAGATGAACATGGATAATAAAACCAAATCCTATAATTCAATGTCCTAGGTGAACATTTTATAGTATTAAGCCAACAAAAACAAGAGAATTGACGCAATCACACCAAACATGATAACATTGTTCTTAATCTTATGTCACTAGTACTCACTAACTATCATCACCAATGGAGATTCAAAACAAATTGAAGCATTATAGATTGATGATTCAATCAAGCACCTATTAAGAGAGTTATCAATGGTAAAGCAATCAAAGCATTAATTTGGCACAGTCATGAAGATCCTAAAGTATGCAGTAAATGGGGTTACCCTTCATGATGCCAAAGTCCCAGCCAGAGCCCAAAATAACTGAATATATATATATATATATATATATATATATATATATATATTAAAAAATAACCCAGTTCAATGCATAAATCATATTAAAAAAAATCATATTACCTTGGTTGAAAAGACATAGATGCCAAGAGATATTTCTTCTTCTTATTCAATGGAAGTGCTTTGAGAACCGCAACATTGTCTGGATTTTTAACCAACCAATTAATTGCTTTATAGCTTTGTGCCTCATCAATGTCATCAATCATCTCCACTTCATTCAACACTTCTTGCACCACTTCTTGAATATTTCCTCCTATCCTTTTTCTACTAGCTTCTACAAAATCTTTCAAAGACCCAGCCACCTCTCTCATGAAGTCCATAATCCCATCTTTGGCTTTACCCTTATTAGCACGAGTACATTGTTTCTTCTTTGCTGTGGAACTTGGTTCCTCTAAATCAATAAACACATCGGACCCTTCTTCAGCTACCTTTGCTTCTTTGTCCATGACGTCATCTGCCTCAAATGGATGTTCTACTTGGCTTCCACATGCTCGATCTTTAGCACAAATATCGACAATGTCATCCCAATTTGGAATGGCCTTGAATCGTAATCGCTTGGCTACTTCATGAGACTTATAAACAAATACAAAAATAACGAAAAGAATAATCAATACTTTAAATATTCAAAACAAAAGCAATGCCAATATGTAATTCGATTATCAAAACTACATTTCATTGAACTAGCGACTGATATAAAAGCACAATAGTACCAAAGTTCCTTGCTATATACGTGTACAAAGAAACCCAAACCAAATAACTACTATACGTATGCATCAGAAAATTAAACGGAATTATGCATCAGAAAATTCAACAGTGATCATGCATATGCATAAGAAAATTATGGCATACAAACAGAATGAATACTAAAATATACTTTGACATAAGTATTAAAATATACCTTGGCATATTCATTCCATGCATTTTCATCTTCAACAGTGATCATGCATTTTGTGCCATCCCAATCAAAGCCACTTTGACTGAGAATATCACTAACTATCCCATACCATCCTCTCCAAATCTTGATGTGATTTTTTACATTATCTCCGTTAAGCTGAACATTAAAACGTGAAGACAACACAGCAGCTGCAGCATTGTATGCCACTGTTTTCCAAGCTCCGTCACTTTGGCGGCCCAAACTTCTTTGATCCCTAAGTGTCTCAGCTAAAACACGCTCCATTTCCAAATTCCACATGACGTAACTTCTTACATCCTCTTTCTTTTCCCCAATGTTGCTTTCCTCCTTCTTTCTTTTTCCCTTTGTCTTGTGGCTCAAACTAGAATCCATATCTTAAAATCAAATAAGCAGTAAGCACACATAATAACAATTACATTTACATATCAATAAGATAAAAATACACATTTTATAGCAAAACGCCACCAATTACACCATTAGTTCTGAAATTTAATACAAACCAAAAATTAAGATAGAAATCTAGTACAAACACTGCAATGGCAGATAAAACATCATAGGAAATAGAAACTACCAAAACACGACTACTTAGAAAAGCAAAAAACCACTAAACCTAAGAAACATTTCTTCTCTCTTGATATTCAAGAAACATTTCCATCGCATAAGTATCACGGAATGTTGTCCATTCTTCAGTCACTTGAACTGTTGCAACCTCATCTACACCATTAGTTGTTACTCTGTGACCTTGGTGATTGGCTAACTCTTCATCAACAGCAAATAAAAGCTCCGAATCTTGAGCCTCTAAAATTTGATCACTTTTTTTTTTCATCTATTATAAAATTATGCAAAACAAAACAAGCATTAATAATTCTAATTTGTGTTTTTATATCAAAAAAAGAAGGAGTTCTTAAAATACTCCATCTTTTCTTCAATACCCCAAATGACCTTTCAATAACATTCCTTGCACGCAAATGGCGGAGATTAAACAACTCCTTGTAATTTTGAGGGGTGTTTCCAATCCACTCTTTGAGATGATATCTAGTCCCTCTATATGGTGCTAAAAATCCAGGGCCATTTGTATATCCCGCATCCACAAGAAAATACTTTCCTACAATGATTTTCCCAAAATAAAGAAAAATTCATATAGTTTCCTTTTATCCATTAAATAAATAAAGTATAATATAAATATTACCATTTGGAATTTGAAGACGGTATTGACGACGTAAAGCATCTCGCAATACTCGAGAATCTCCAGCAGACCCTTCCCACCCCGGTAACACATAAATGAACCTTAAATCTGGACCACAAACTCCTAATACATTTGTAGTTATGTCACCCTTTCTATTACGGTATCTAGGCCTATCTTCTGCAGCAACAGTTACGGGAATATGTGTCCCATCAAGTGCTCCAATTGAATTCTAAAAACATAAAACAAAATCACAACATAGCTACTTAAAATGGCTTGTAAGTTGTAAAAAAAATTCAAACTTACCTCAAACCATTTCCATTTACTTGCCTCTGAGCCCTCTAGATTATAGTCATGAAACTTCAAATATTCTCTGCTCACTTTCATAACAGCTCGGAGGACATTATTGAATTGTCTACTTATTGTTTCTTTAGATCTAAAGTAACTAAAGTGCACTACTCTATATTTTAGATTGTGAGCAAGGATATGCAAAAACATAGCTACAGCTTCAGTTGTAGGGATATTTCTTGTCCTTACCAATTGTCCTTTCTCTTTTAAAATCCTACAAAGCTTAAAAAATGCCCCCTTACTAACTCTTAACTGTTCAATACAATCAGCCTCTGTTCCTCTATATAGCCGATTAAGGAAAACGCGTCTTTCCAATTCCCAATTTCGAGCTGGTTCTTTAACAAAATATTTGTTATAATATCAAGACATTGCACCTAATAGCATAGTAACAAGACTAAAAACTATGAATGTTGTTTCTTCATCCTCTTCCATCTCTTCGTTTCTCTTACGTTTTCTTGAAGTAATCTCAACTATACTAGTGTCCATATTTGCTTGAATCTAAACACACACACAAAAAAAAAGACAAGAGTACTAGATAAAATTATATTGGTTTAAGAATTTGAGCTACAAGTTTAATAACTATACCATGTAGAAATGTACAAAGTGTACCAACCAACCCAAAAACAAGAGAAGTACAATACCAAAGAGTCAGGCCCCAAAACAGAGAAGCCAAAAGACAACCACCACACACCTCAAAAAACACAATAAACCATGGAAAAGTTGATATAAAATGATCCATTAAATAAGCAATAAAATGATGATAAAGTTCAACCAAATCATATAGATCAACTAACTACTAATTAATCAGAAACATGCATTAACCAAGTGCTAAAACAGAAATTCAAGCTTAGTAATTCACATAGCTATACATTCAAGCTTAGTAATTAAAGATGCTATATAGATACAACAGGCATTCATCATACAGATACACTCTTCATAGTTCATAGCATTAGCAACATTACATTGAGTATAAAATATACATACATATTCATACTATATATTCAACATATTCATACTCCATCAAATATTCTTATCAACATATTCATATTCATATTCAGCTCACATATACTCCATCTAATATTCTATCAAATACACATACATATTCATACTATATGTTAAGCCCAAATTCCAAAAACCCCAAATTCCAAAAACCCCAGATTCCAAAATCGATTTCATTGATGTATATTAAGCCCAGAAATCCCAAATCACAAAATAGATTCATAGATATTCATATTCAGCGAACTTACCAGAGAATGGAGCAAACGTTCAGATTAGACAGAGAGAGAGCTCGACCGATCGGAGTTGCAGAGAGAGAGGAGCAAGCTTCAACGGAGTTGCAGAGATAGAGGAGAAAGATCGACGGATCGGAGTTGCAGAGAGATCTATGAAGAGCGAGGTGAGCGATGATGGTTCTGAGAACGATGGTGAACGATGGAGAGCGATGATGGTGAAGCGATGATGGAGATCTATGAACGATGATGGTGAATCGATTATGGTGAAACGATGATGGGGAGAGCCATGGCTATTAGATGAGGGTGAAGCGATGAAAAGGGTTTCAAAGGGATGAGAGAATGAGAGAACGAAGGAGAAGAGAGAATTTCACAATTCCCTCATTTTAGATGGAATTGTAAATTCCTCTAAATTAGTCTTTATAAAATTACCCCTAAAATGACGTGATTTTAAGAATTCCCTCTTTTTTTTATCCAAACAAAATATTTTCACTCAAATGATTTTAATTCCCTCAAAACATTACTTTCCCTCAAAAAAATACCTCATCCAAACACACTCTGATGGTATTTATGTGAGTGAGAAGGGCTCAGTAGTAACTGAAAAATAGACGGTGAAGCTTAAAACAATCATATCTTTTTTTTAGTTTGATTCAAGCTTCTCATGTTTATGCATTATTGCAAAATGTTTTTTGTTTAGTGTTTGGACACAGTTTACATGCATTTTGTGTGGATATGTAAAGAGAAAGTGTTGGTGTTTTGAAGTGTGTAAAAAGATGAAGTGTTGGAGCAGAACGAGTTTGAAGTGTTGGTGTAAGCCAGCTATCACACAATCATTTTTTTAATGTAAACTGTTTCCCAGGAAAATTTCCTAGGAAAGTTTCTTGGTTCACGTGACTATCTGCAAATTGTATTTTTTGATCAGTGTAAGCAGTTCCCTAGGAAAATTTCCTAGGAAAAGTTCTTGATGTACGTAAATCTCTGACATGTGAAATTTGCGAGGAAAAGTTCCTCGGTAACGACATAGGGAAACGTGCATAACTTTGATTTTTCTGTGAAATGCTTTTCTAGGAAACTTTCGTCAGAAACATTTTTATTTAGTGAGGAATAAAGTTTCCTCGGTAATATTCGTAGGAAATTTCCAATTTTCTTGTAGTGACTAGATTGCTGAGTTTGTATTCCTTCACAAATCTTCAGTTTTATTTAAACATAAAAAGGTCTTGTTCAAGTGCTCTATTAAATGTAACTTTTGCAGCTATATATGACTTTCTGTTCAATCACAAAACTCATACTCATCACAATACAATACCAAAGCAAAACAACTCCATCCTAAAACACAAACTCCGCGCGCAAAAAAAAAAAAAGAAGCCTAAACCTGCAAGCTTAGCTTGCTGAAAAATTTTCATCCTTAATTCTATCATTCATCTTGCAAAGATTGAAACCTAAACACCAAAAGGAAGAAAGAAGTGTTTTTATGGTAAAGTTCAAAAGAGGTGCAAGAAGGAAGAAAGAAGTGTATATATATATATTGTATTTAATTTTCTTTTTATATCTTTTTTTTCTTCTTCGGGAAACAACAATAAATAATGCTTTTTTAGTCAAAAAAAAAAACAATAAATAATGCTTTTATATTTCCTAATAATAACGTCTCAAAGAGTTTTGCCGCTCTAGGATTTAGGGTTTGGATTATTCATAGCAAATTATACTACTATTTACTTGCCGATGATTAGGATTCTTTATTAGTATTTTCTAGCCTACAATTCGAATCGGAATTGATGTTGCCAATCAGCCATGTCGACGACGACTCGCCGGTCACCGGTGTTCATCCCCGACAATCTCTTCACCGAGCTCCTATCGTTACTTCCTGTTAAATCTCTTCTTCGATTCAAATGCGTATGTAATTTCTGGAACACTCTCATTTCCGATCCTTATTTTGTGAAATTCCATCTCAAGAAATCAACATCACGAATTCCACACTTCACCCTTATCACTCAACACCGCAGAAAGATCAGAGGAAAACCTCGTTACAAGAGTGATTACAGTATTGTCCCATATCCTATAAGTTCTTTTCTCGATAATCCTTCGTTTACTCTTTCCGCTGATCATTGCTATCTTTTGAGCGAAAAAGATTGCTCTGATTTAGCTGGTTTCTGTAATAGATTGATATGTTTGACCGGTTTTCGTATATATGAAAAAAAGTGCAAGTACTGGTTTAGATTATGGAACCCAGCCACTAGGGCAATTTCTAAAAAATTTGGGAGTTTTCAAGATTTTCACGATTTCCACTTTAATTTTGGTTGTGATAATTCCACCGGCACTTATAAAGTGATTGCATCACGTTGTTTTCATCATCAGTTAAGTGAGGTGAGAGTTTTTAGTGATAATGTTTGGAGGCATATAGAAAATTTCCCGGTTGTTCCTCTTCACTGTTTCAGTGTTGGTTTTGATAATGAGCATAAAGCTGTGTTTTTTAATGGCACTCTTAACTGGTTGGCTATTCATAGTGACACAACGTACACTTGGTATGATGAGCTGGAGGAGTTTTATGATGATGTGCTGAAGAAGATTACAACTAAGCAGTTTGTTATTCTTTCGCTTGATCTGGGGACTGAGAAATACAATCAGTATATGTTGCCTCAAGGTTTTGATGAGGTGCCTCCTGCGGAACCAACTGTTAGTGTGTTGGGAGACTGCCTTTGTTTTTCTTATTCTTACCCAAAAACTGGTCTTATTATATGGCAGATGAAAAAATTTGGGGATGAAAAGTCTTGGACTCAATTTCTTAAAATTAGTTATCACGATCTTCAATTAGACTATGACTTTAGTAGCAATAAAAATCTGAAGTATGATCTTCGATTCATACCATGGTTTCTTTCTAAGGATGGTAATATGCTGATATCGTCTATTGGTAGACGAGAAGCAGTTCTCTATAATTGGAGAGATCGGAGAGTGGAGCAAGCAAATGTTAGTGTGCATAAAACTATTATTGATGATAATAGTACTATCAATTATTTATGGTGGGATTTGGCCAACAGTTTTGTTGAAAGCTTACTTCCCATTTGTTGAAAGTAAGTTCATCTTTCTTTGTTTACTTGTTTGGATCTATGTAAGTTTATATATGTTATTAATAGATTCTGTGAATATTTGTTTTTATGATGAATAAACTAAGCGGGTCTATTTTTATATTTAAAACTCAATTATCTTTGTGTATTTGAAGCCTAAAAACACCTGTTCAAAAACTATATACATAAGATATTGGATATTGTTGCTTTCAATCTAGCGAGGAAAATAGTCACTATATTCGGAAGTAGATACCCTGATCTCAACAATAAAAAAATATTGGATATTGTTCTTGTTCTGATTTTGTTTACACCGTTTCAACTACATTATGTTGATTTTGTTTTCAAGCATTGATTGATATTTTTCTAATTGCACGTGTTACACTAACCTTTATGTGGACGAGTGTCTTATGAGTTGTTGACTGTTATCTTATTGTTTGGCAACGGCAACTACTATTGGATCATATGACTGAACATTATCATTTTTTAACCCGTCTCTTTACCTTTTAATAACTAACATACTTTTTTGGCTATTTTATTTGTTTCCTTGGTTTGCAGGTGGAAGAAATTGCCCAAAATAACTTCAGATGCTTCATTCATGGAGGAGGAAAACAATAAGATGTTGGGAATATTTCTTAGTAGATATAGCAAATAGCTTTGTGCAAAGTAAGGGTAACAGAAAATTGTTTTGAAGCTTTTGCTATTATACTCAGCTGAATTGTAATTTAATAGTAGTATTAGCACAACTTGAATATACATGCATTTAGGTGTGTAAGCAAATCGGTTTGAATCGGTTTTGAGTGAATCCAATGTCCGAACTAATGAACTTTCAATTGGTTCGGTTTAGGTCGGTTTGATTCGGTTTTTAAAAATGAATTTGATCCGAACTAGTCGGTTTGGATCGAATACTATACTCGGTTTGCATCATTTTATTTTTCCGGTATAATATCTGCTATTATTTTTTCAAACGATATATTTCAAGCTCAATTTTTAAAACGACGTGCAATAATAACATAAACCAAATAAACAATAACATATTTTTGAATTACAAAATACAACACATATGTAGAATAAACCATCTAATTCAAAATACAGCAGCAGCGCCCGGCGCCTGTGAGCAAAGTGGGTGCGTGAAAGTGAAACGGATCTAGGGTTTCTATGTTTGGAGATATGTATTTTGCTTGTGCTTGTTATGCGTGTTTTGTTTTATGTGTTCTGCAAAGTGAATGTAGTTTGAGCTTGTTCAAAATATGAGCCCAATGAGCTGTTATAAGATGACCGGTTCGGTTCATCGGTTCCGCGGATTGGAAAAATGAAATCCGAGAACCGATCCAAACCACTTTGGTTCTCATCGATTCGGTTCAGTTTTTGATCCAAACCAAAAACAGTCGGTATTTTTCCAGTTTGGATCGTCAGTTTCATCGATTGTTTTTTATCCGCTTACACCCCAACATGCATCTATATACTTAGACAGATTTGTTATATCTATAGATCTATAAATAGATTTTTTTTGACAAAAGATCTATAAATAGATGATAAAAGGAAAAAAACCAATAGTCTTATTATTTCTTCAAACATACATACATTATTTTCATTTACCACAACTTTGTTACAAATATTGAGTG
This sequence comes from Trifolium dubium, assembly GCA_951804385.1. Lineage (NCBI taxonomy): Eukaryota > Viridiplantae > Streptophyta > Magnoliopsida > Fabales > Fabaceae > Trifolium > Trifolium dubium. Next base: position 47,487,557 of record OX638064.1, on the reverse strand, counting down.
CATTTGTCTGGTTGAGTTGAGGTTACATATATGAATTGAATCTCTTTTGATACTAATCAACGACCGTCATTGTCTAATTATGTAACTAATCAATCTCTGCCTAATGCCTTAATGGCTTAATAATCCTTTCTTATTTTAACTGAATTTAATTTACGGATGTGCATGTACTATGAGAAAATAATTTGTCTCCATTTATAATTGTGGAAATTATAGATAAACAATTCTATTCATGGTGAATGCATAACTACCATCAACCAACAAACGGTTGGTTCAATACTCTAAAATGTGGTAAAAGAATAATATGTTCTTTCCTCAACAATGCTGTCACCATTGGTTTCTTGGATTTTTTCACCATCATCCTCTTCTTCCTCCTCATCCGAAGAAGACGACGAAGAAGAAAATCTTGACGTTAACAACGATGAATCAGACTATGAAAACTTTGAAGAAAATGACAATGTGGAAGACCGTGATGTTGATGACACCGTTCCAATTGCACTTGCGGTTTCTGATGCATCCCCCGATGTGACGGTGGCCTTGCCTGCCCCCGCAGATGACACGAACACCGCCAACACATCTGCTGCGACCACTATATCAACACGCTCGGCACGACAGCGCAACAGCAAGTATTCAGGCGGCATTAGACAATACCAGAGGCTATGGACGAAGCAGGACGAAATGGAACTGTTGAAGGGATATTTGGATTACATCAAGCAGCAAGGGAGAACAGCTTCTACTCTTCAAAGTGACGTAGCTTCGTTCTACGATCAAGTTATGCCTAAATTGACCACGGCTTTTAATAAGAACCAGCTTGTTGAGAAACTACGTAGGTTAAAGAGAAAACACAAGATGCTTTTGGACAAAGGAAAAGAGGTTCAAGCTTCTTTCAAAATCCCTCAAGAACAGGCCATTTTCGAAATTTCACACAAGATTTGGGGCAATGACACAGACCATGATGTTTTCTACGTTGATGAATCAAGAAATGTTTCTGAAAGTCCTGACCTTATCGACAATGTTAAGATGAAAAATGAACATGCAGACAATTTTGACGAAACAGACAAAAGGGCACACAAACGTGCGAGGTTAACAACAGATTATGTGAACACAAAAAATGACCAAAACTATGGCGACACTACTAGTATACAGGGCTTCATTGAGGAAACCATGAGGTCCTGTTTCTCACCATTGTTGAAGGAATTGTTGGATGATACTCCTGTAGAGCCACTCGGGGCATTGCCAATGGTATTATCCACCGGGGAAGTGAGGGATGAGCAATGGTTAAAACGGAGGATTTCAGAGCTTGAGGTGTATTTGAATCGGTTGGAATTGTTACAGGGTCAGATCAAGGCTAAGTTGGAGGAGTTAAAGTCTAGCTTAGATTGACTAAGGTTTTACTCTTCTGTGAATTAATGTGCATAAGCAGCTAGTGATTTCTTAAATACATCGGTTTCTATGACTTGTACATAAATAGTAGAATAGTCCCAAATTCTGTAATCTGTTGTATTGTATTTTGTAGCTTTCTCTCTGACGCAACTCTCGAACAATCAAACAAATGATTCATAAATTTAAGTAACAATGATCATTTTGTAATGCCCCAAGCATAAGATCAAGTTAGCAATTGCAAGTGTGTCTTTATTTCAGTCATAAAATTCTCCAGAGAATCCACACTTACAACGAGAAAACATATTAATGACGAGGAAATTGAAATTTCTGAAACAATTGTAACTTTCTTCTCTTTGACTTACATGATTAAACCAATCAGTAAATAAACGTGCCCGCCTTCTCTAATACTTCATCTGCAGCACTATCATCTATCTTTTTGATCTCAAACCGAGGAAAACCCGCGTCCTTCGGTGCATTGGCAATAAAACTACTAAATCCAATTGATCCTGCAGCTTCTGCCGTGGCTCCATAAACCAATCTCTGCTAGATGTGAATACAAGACAGACATGAGATCAATTTAACAGAGAGATTGCAGAAACGCGTGGTTGTGAAGAGAAAATGAGAGGCGTCGAAGGCTTACCTTAATGTTTGAAAAATGAATAGCACCAAAGCACATTGGACAAGGTTCACAAGAAGCATAGATTTCACAGTCAGCAAGGTTAATTTGATCGAGCTTTTGACAAGCCTGCAGATAACTCATCTCAATCATTGTTGGAAACCAAAGTTGCAGGATATCAAGATTAACACTCCATAATATCGTTATTTTAGAGAAATACTCCCTCCGTCCCATTTTATAAGCCCCTCTAGACATTTTTCACGCATATTTGCGAAAGATAAAATGAATGTACCTCTCTTATAGCAGTAGACTCAGCATGAGCAGTGGGATCTTTGTTTCTTAAAACTACGTTATGACAGCTTACAACAACTTCATCATTTCGAACAATGACCGCTCCAAACGGGTATCCATCACCACATTCAATAGCTTTATATGCTTCTTCAACAGCTATTTTTAGGAACTTATGGTCTCTATCTTCTGCAGCTGGTAAATAAAGATAAAATGCACAAAAGTACATTTTAGGCACTAGAAATTACTCATAGTCATAGATGAGATGAAAACATATTGATTAATCATCCAATTTTTTTAATCATCCAATTTTTTTGGAATAGAGTCTTAAATGTCAACAAGACAAGAAAGAATGAAATTACTTATCATCATTTTCTTTATGGATAGAAGCCAAAATACCAATATGGATTCATTTTAGCCTAATTGATATTTAAGTTTCTTGGCTTCGTAAATCTATGAATATATTCATTTTAGCCTAATTGATATAAGTTTGTTAGCCAAAATACCAATTAATTAAATTACATTACATTTGATGCATTTGGATTCGTAAATCTAAATGGTGATTTGTGTTTTAAATATTTCCATACACTCTTCTAATAAGAATCAGCAGATAATACACAAGATGAAGGTATTTTTTGAAGAAAAAAAAATACCGAACCAAACCGATTAGTTTAGTTTAGTTTCATTTTCGAAAAAACCCAAAAACAAAACCGAACCAATAAAGAGTTTGTTCGGGCACTTCCTTACCAAAAATGAATCCATCCGTGTAATTGGACCGGTTTGAATCGGTTTTGAGTGAATTCGATATCCGAACCAATGAACTTTCAATTGGTTCGGTTTAGGTCGGTTTAGTTCGGTTTTCAAAAATGAATCCGATCTGAACTAGTCGGTTTGGATCAGATACTATACTCGGTTCACAATATTTTGTTTTCCGGTATAATATTTGCTATTATTTTTTCAAACACGATATATTTTAAGCTCCATTTTTCAAACGACTTACAATAATAATATAAACCAAATAAACAATAACATAGTTTCTATGTTTGCTTGTGTTGTGCATGTTCTACTTCTACCTGCATGTTTTGTTTTGAATGTGAATGTAGTTTGAGCCTCTCAAAATATGAGTCAAATGAACTATTATAAGATGGTCGGTTCGATTCACCGGTTCATCGGTTTTCAAAAATGAAATCCGAGATCGGAACCAAACTAGTTCGATTTAGCTCGGTTTAATTCGGTTTTTTATCCGAACCAAAAGAGGTTGGTTATTTTTCAGTTTGGATCACCGATTTCATTGGTTTTGTCCGATCCGCTTACACCCCTTACACGCCTACCTTAAGAAGCTCAAGATCTGAGCTAAAAATCTTTACGACTAGAATCAATTCATTATTGATACTCAATCAGAGCTAAAATGTGTTTTGGCCTCCATAATAATACAAGAGCTAGATATCATTATTAGTAGCATCAATAATAGTGAAACACGAAAAATAAGGTAAATTGAAGATGTGTAGATTTTGAATACCATCTTAATTAATGATCAAAAGAGATGAATATATGAAATTAATTGCTAACAATTAGTATTACATTACCGTTAGTAGCAGCACCAGCAGCAGCATTTTGCTCCATGATGATAGTATTAAGAACTAAGTCAATAGAGAGTTCCAGAGAAAAACTAAATGCATCAACAAGAAGTAAACCAGTTTTTGGATCACGAGGTGCTATTTTTTAATTACTTAAGCAAAACCTCGTGTTGTTCATTACTACTATTATATTAGAAAAATGATCAATTATATATTTACTATTTTCTCCGTTTCAAAATTATTTGACTTTTGAAATTTATTTTAACCGTATTTTTTTATTAATGTATAAAGATAAATATTAACAAATAATATCTTGTTTGATTTGTCTCAATGAATATTTTCATAATATTAAATTTTAGAATTTTTCATAAAAAAATATTAAAGATATTAATAATTCAAATTATACATTGGTATACGTAAGGACAATATTTTAGGACGGAGGTAGTAGTATATTACTCCCTCAAGACTTTAATATAAGATAAAATTTACTTTTTAAATCATTCAAATTTTAATATATTTAAACTATATTATTATTATTATAAATTAGATTCATCAAATTCTTGATATATTTAGAAAGAAATTTTTTTTCCTACGTTCTTTCACCAAAAGTCGTTGGTTCCAATACCATTGCGGCATTACCAATAAAGAGAGAGAAATGTACCAAAATATAAAAGAGAAAGAAAGAGGCAATTGTTATGGCTATGTGTGGCATATGATATCATATGGCTATGATATCATATCACATGGTAGTATATTTTACAAGTTTCTCTATTTGTCAAAAAAGAGAGAAAGGGGAAGGAGTAATGTTTGGTTAAGAATAAAAGAGGAATATGTGTATAATTTTAATAAGATTTATAAAAGTTATAAATTTTTTAATATGTATAAAAATGTCGGAACGACTTATATTTTGGTACGGAAAGAGTAAATCATAAATATTTGAAAAAATAAAATTAGGAACAAACTTATAAAAGTCACATTATAATGTAATTTAATTGAACGCGTAAAAACTTGAATGTGTCATTATTTTGGTCATCAGTTCTCTTAAGAATCCACAATGCATGTCTCCTTTGGAAGTATCTAGATTAGTTTCATAAAATGATATATACTCCCTTCGTTTTAAAATGAGTGTCGTTTTTGTTGTTTTCATACATATTAAAAAATATAATTATTATGTTAAAAGTAGTAATAAGATTTTTATTAAATTAATCCTACTTTTTTCTTTGTTTTCTTGGAAATAATGTATAAAGTAGTAATTAGAGGGTAGAATTGAAAAATGTTGCATTGAGAATTGAAAAGCGGTACTCCTTTTAAAACAATTTTTTTGAGTTAAAGCGACATTCATTTTGAAAAAGAGGGAGTAAATCATTACTCTCTTTTTTCCTTTAATCTAATGTGACAATGTGAGTAACAAAGAAATGGGTCAAGTAGCTTTTTTCTTTTCTTTTCACCCTCGGTATTTGGTCTATTAAACCGACTAATTATGTTTGGAACGAGTTTTTGCATCAAATGATTTTAATCCTCTTCTAAATATAGTTGTAAAAGATCGAATTGTAGTTCTCCCTACCAAATCCAGCATCAATTACTATTTAACCAATTAACATTTGGTTCAAATAGCTTATTTAAGCTACTTGATTTGTTTATATGCAAAAAGTTATTGATGATTAATATCAAATTATCACCTTTTAATTTATTTCATCAATGCAGCTTTAATGTGTATTAAGATTAACTGTTGCATAGGAGTATTTTTTATTGGAGCAAAATATATTGGATAAGTATGATATAACATTTAAAGTGATTTCATGATAAAAGTACTTATTGGAGATATTGTTACAAGGAGAAAACATATTGTACCATCTCTAATAGAAAATTTTATTTTTTTAGTACTTAAAATATCTCATTATTACACATCATTTATTTATAATTCTTTAATAAAAGTACTTCATGAGTACTCACTCCCTCCAACCCAGCACTTCCTTAAAAATCTTAATAGATCACACATAATTGCTATGATGCACGTACTTCACTTGCTCAATTATTATGCCTAATCTGAAAAAATAAGTGACATAAATGCCTGTTAGAAACAAATTTTTTTCCAGAACAATTAATTGAAACATGTAATCTCAGAACTTACACGGTTAAGCAATCAGTAAATAAACTTGCCCTTTGTCTTCTCAAATACTTCATCTGCAGCACTATCATCAATCTTTTTGAACTCGAAGCAAGGAAAACCATTGCCCTTCGGTTCATTGTCAATAGAAGTACTAAATCCAATTGATCCTGATCCTGCAGCTTCTGCTGTGGCTCCATAAACCATTCTCTGCTTGATGTGAATATAAGACGAACACGAGATCAATTTTACAGAGATTACATAAACTAACGCATGGCGTGAAGAGAAAAGAAGAGGCGTCGAAAGCTTGCCTTAATGTTTGAAAAGTGCATAGCACCAAAGCACATTGGACAAGGTTCACAAGAAGCATAGATTTCATAGCCTGCAAGGCTAACTTGATCCAGCTTTTGACAAGCCTGCATATAACTCATCTCAATCATTGTTGGAAACCAAAGTTGCATGATATCAAGATTAACACTCCAATATCTAGTCATTTTAAAGAAATTTCAGATTACACAAATGCCGAAGATAAAATGAATTGTACCTCTCTTATAGCAGTAGTCTCGGCATGCGCAGTGGGATCTTTGTTTCTTATAACTACGTTATGACAGCTTACAACAACTTCATCATTTCGAACAATGACCGCTCCATACGGGTATCCTTCACCACTTTCAACGGCTTTATATGCTTCTTCAACAGCTAATGTTAGGAACTTGAGGTCTCTATCCTCTGCAGCTGGTAAATAAAGAGAAAGTACACTATCCCGATTATACGGCTATAAAGAGTGCATCAATTTTCTTTTAGGTTTCATTTTAATTTTTAGCCTAATTGATATTTTAATAATAGTGAAACACGAAAAATAAGGTAAATTGAATAGCATCTTAATAGGTGAATACATGAAATTAATTAGTATGAATTAGTGTTACATTACCGTTAGCAGTAGCAGCAGCAGCATGTTGCTCCATGATGATAGTTTTAAGCACTGTGTCAATAGAGAGCTCGAGAGAAAAACTTTTGACTTATTTTATTGAGAAAATCTTTTTCAAGCAAGCGTTCTATTTTATAGTAAGGAAAATATTAACATGTGTCCCAAGAGGGTGAGATAAATAAAGAAATTCTTGTTTCATGCAAGATCCGTGTATTTAGTGTATTTTTCAAACTTTTGTGTTTTTAATGCACAAAATTCAAGAGAATAATCTATTTTTAAATTATTAACATGTGCTCGGGCACATGTTAACATGACCCTTGTAGTAATTACTTAAGCAAAACCTCGTGTTGTTCATTACTACTACTACCTCCGTACCAAAATATATGTCGTTTTGACAATATTACATAAATTAAGAAATGTAATCATTGTTGTATGGAAAAGATAAATTATGGGTTAGTTTACAAAATTATCCCTCATTAATGGTATGGGAAAGATAAATTATAGAATTGAAAGAAGAAAGAGAAATAATTAGTTAAGGGTATAAGAGGAAAAAGAGCATTAAATGCTTCATTGGTAATGTAAAACGACATATATTGTGGTACAATTTTTTTCTCAAAATGATATATATTTTGGTACGGAGGGAGTATTATACTAGAAACAAGACAAGCAAAAAAGTGGTAGCTAGGGCACACCCAGAAGAAAGTATCTAGATTAGTTTTATATGACTCTATTTTTCCTCTTTATTGGAGGAATTGTGATGTGGCCATGTGAGTAATAAAGAAGTAGTTCAAGTAGCTTATTTAAGCTATGGTATCATCAAATTGAATTTAATTTGTTTATGGTGAATTCTTATATACCGATATTTTAGGTGGATGATATCGGTATTATGATGAGTTAGATACTATGTGGTTAGAGTCGTTAAAATGGGATAGTATATATAAGTCGGTTCGTCAAGTCCGTTAAAACGTAGGATTTGAGTTTAGAAATATGTACTCGAATTGTGATCTAAACTTTTTAATTTGGCCTGTATATATCCGCATAAATTATGAGTTTACTCGTATAGGCCGCAGGCTGCCCATTAACCTGCATAAATGATTGTTTTTTTTTTTTGCCGAATCCAATTTCTTATTTATTTTAAGTTCGGTCACTAAAAGTTCAATTCTCCAAACATTGTTACCTTATAATTGAACTTAATTTGTCTTAGAAAATTATTTGAACTTAATTTATGTTATTTTGGTTGATTGGTAACTTGTTTTGAATAATTTAAGGGTCTTTAATATAATTTGTCTTTTAAGATGTTTGTTATGATATATGTGATTTTCTAAACTTTAATATAATCAATTTGGAATTTTTTTCTTAATAAAATTGATTTTTTTTATGTACCAAAAAAATGATATTTTTTTAGTTCAAAGAAACTAACGTACCTGGCCGGGTTTATCTGAAAGCCCGCTAGTCCGTGTTGGGTCGTGCGTGACACTATTTTTTAAAGCTCATATTTCATCCGAATTTTGTACCTCTATCCGTTTTAACTGCTCTAGATATATGGTTATATATTAAATGTTAAATTTATTTTTTGGTAATATTCTTATACTAACCATTATTTTATAATATTTACAAAATATACTTCCCGTAAATATAACATTAATTTTATAAAAGAAGGCAATTTTTTTTTTAGATAATAAGCGACGTTTTTTTTACAACAATGAAGGCAAATTTTTTTTACATACCTCAACTTTTTGGATAGAAGGCGGCAAAGTGATTGAACCGCATATTCTCTGCGTGTAACTCCAAAAACTAATTCTTTAAACCGGGTAAGACTACAACATACCGGGCCGGGCTTATCTAAAAGTTCGCTAGTCGTTGTTGGGTCGTGCAGCTTGTGCTTAGCACTATTTTTTAAAGCTCATATTTCATCCGAATTTTGTCACCCTGTCTGTTTTAACAGCTGTACATATGGCTATGTATTAAATGTTAAATTTATTTTTTGTTAATATTCTTATAATAACCATTATTTTATAATATTTACAAAATATACTTCCCATAAATATAACATTAATTTTATAAAAGAAGGCAATTTTTTGATAGATAATGAGCGACGTTTTTTTTACAATAATGAAGGCAAATATTTTTTACATGCCTCAATTTTTTGGTATATAGAAGGCAACAAATTGATTGAACCGCATATTCTCTGCGTATAACTTCAGAGACTAATTTTTAGAATCACAATTGTTCATTTCATCATCATTAACATCTCCATCAGCTAATCAGAAAAAGAAGAAAAAAAAACATCTCCATCATAATCTATATTTACTTCACAATTTGTAAAATCTTTATAAATTAAAAGTTTGCGGCTTATGAAATTGTTCATCAACCATGTGAATTAGTAAGAGAGTATCCATACGGCGGTATCCATCACCACATTCAACGGTTTTATATGCTTCTTCAACAGCTCATGTTAGGAACTTGTGGTCTCTATCCTCTGCAGCTGGTAAATAAATAGGAAATGCACAAAAGTACATTTTAGGCATTAGAAATTACTCTCTCCGTCCTACATTTTATTGTAATAGTGACTGCACTACCTGATAAGGGTACTTAAGAAAAATAATTATTTTTTCTTTTATTTATATATTTCTCTCAATACATGTAAAATGGATAAATAAGTCACTCATATTGTAGAATTGGAGAGTATCGTTTATCGATCAATTATAATTTTTTCAACTATAGAAGCAAAATCAACAAAATGTATTATTGAAATTCTTGATAGAATTTATAGATGAGAGAAAAACCTAGTGATTATTGAGAGAATTGTTGTTACTTGAAAAAGTACAATAAGTTTTATATAGTCAATGAAAATAACTAATTTAACTAACCTTTTTTTAACAAGTCTAACAAACTAATTAGACTAACTAGCGTAGCTAATTATCATTAGTTCAGTTTCATTTTTGAAAAAACCCTAGAACATAACCGAACTAATAAAGAGTTCGTTTGGACTCTTCCTTATGTAATTATTGTCGTATAGAAAAGATAAATTATGTATTAATTTACAAAATTATCCTTCATTAATGGTATGTGAAAGATAAATTATATAATTGAAAGAAGAAAAAGAAATAATTAATTAAGGATATAAAAGGAAAAAGAGCATTTAATGTTTCATTGCTAATGTAAAACGATATATATTGCGGTAAATTTTTTTATCAAAACGACATATATATATATTTTAGTATGAAAGGAGTAAAATTTTATCTTATATTATGAGCATTAAATTTTATCTTATATTAAGGATTGGAGGAGGCTCCCTCCGGTCTTTAATATAAGATAAAATTTACTTTTCAAAATTCATTGAATTTTTAATATACTTAGGGTCTGTTTGGCAAAAATAGCTGATGGCTGATAGCTTATAGCTGATGACTGATGACTTATAGCTTATAGCTGATAGCTTATGGCTGATAGTTGATAAGCTAATTGAAGTGTTTGGTAAATTTAGCGGTTGAACTAACTAATGAATGTAAAATGACATAAAAGGACATTTTTAATTTAAAATAAAGTCTCTTATATAAAATTATAATAAAATCTATATCAATTTAATATTTAAAATATTTTGAATTTAATAATTTAAATTTATTAATTTAATATATAACTTTTATAAATTTTTAAATATCAATTTTTGTTGGTGTTATAGTTTCTAAGTATAATTTTATTCTTTATAATTTTATTTCAAAATTTTCATTTCAATTTTTATATTTTATGAAAAAATTTAAACATAACAATTTTTATTCAAAATACATAAATGATAAATCAAAAGAACTCAAAAACTAAAATAAAATGAGATGATCAGTACAACGTTAGTAAAAATAAATTGGTAGATTACGGTAGAATGTAAAATTGAGAGTGCATAGTACAAAAACAAAGTTACAGTACGTGATTTATCATTTATGCATCCTTAAAAAATAAAGCTACAGTACAACGTTTTTTTTCTTTTTTTGAAGGAAGCACACTAAAAATTGAGTTATATATACACAGGCACAACATTGTAAAAACGGAAGAAAAAAAAATTGAGAGTGCATAGTACAAAAACGGAGAAAAAAAAATAGAGAGAGAGGGTATATGTATCATTATCAGCATTTAATACATTATGGATAAAAATGGGTTTTAATTAAAATAGTAAGGGTAGAAATGGAAAAAAAGTTGATAAGCTATAAGCTATAAGCTAAAACGCGTGCTCGTTTGGCCCGGCTTATTTTCTACTTTTTTATTTAGCTTAAACGAAATAGAGAAATATAAAATTGAATTTAGCCATATTTCTCTTTAAAAGTATTAGAGAAATAAACTAAAGAATTAAAAAATAAAAAAAAGTAAAATCAAACACATTTTTTTCCTACTTTACTATTTTTAAGGAGAAGAAAAAAAGTAGAAAATAAGCCCGGCCAAACGGGTACGAAATAGCGTTTGAAAAATAAGTTAAAAGTCAGTAAAATAAGCTATAAGCTAATGCTGGAAAAACTTTGCCAAACAAAGCTTTTTTTGGCAGATGAGCTTATAAGCTAAAAGCTATAAGCTCAAATTTTGTGCTTACCAAACAGACTCTTAGTGCCCGTTTGGCCCGGCTTATTTTCTTCTCCTTAAAAATAGTAAAGTAGGAAAAAATTGTGTTTGACTCTACTTCTTTTTATTTTTTACTTCTTTACTTTATTTCTCTAATACTTTTAAAGAGAAATATGGCTAAATTCAATTTTATACTTCTCTATTTCGTTTAAGCTAAATAAAAAAGTAGAAAATAAGCCGGGTCAAACGGGCACTTAGACTAAATTAAATACATCAAATTCATAAAAATAGAATTTTTTTGCCTACATTTTTTTCCACCCTTCCCATGACATTTATAATTCTTTCACCAAAAGTCATTACTTCCAACAATACCTTTCCGGCATTACCAATAAAAAGAGAGAAATGTACAAAAAAAAAATAAAAGAGAGAAAAAGAGGCAATGATTACTACTATAGTATGTGACATATCAAAAACCTTATTAATGGGGTTGTTTTAAAATGCACTAAAAGTGCACTGTTCATCCTTCTAAAGCTTTTTATGTTGCCTTTTCAGTTACTACAAGGCTTCCACGTGTGAAATTTTTTTTACTAGCGGCTGGCCCACTTCAACAGCTATCTAACCTATTTTCATTTAAAAAATTGTAGACTCATATATTATTATATTCATGTCCCACATTATCTTGCACTGTAATAACATGATTTATTTTTTCATATACTTCAATAAATATTCTATTTATTTTAAATTATAAAGGAAAAATAAAAAGTGGGATGAAATATGCATTTTTGGTGATTTTTTTTTAACCGGGTATCTTATGCGCGCAACAGCATAGCCTAATCCTTCGAGCCGGGTATGATCACAAAATGTGGTTAAAACTCTCTCCCAAGAGAATTTAACACTGGTTCATTCCCATACTTGATTTTGATTCTGATTAAGTCGAAAGAGATCTCTTATAAGATACATACATTAATACGAGATCTTATTATTTTATAAGAGCCGATTTCCAAAAAATACAAAAATCACGGAAAATGAGTTTTCTAATTTATTATTCTAAAAAAAACTTTAAATTCCAAAATTATCCATCATTGCAATTTGTATGACCACCCATAAATGCACATCGACAATAGTTATAATATATTAGTTTTAATGTATATGATATTTGATATAAAATTACCTATATTATAAAATTTTATTGAACCACAAAATATTAGTTAGATCAGTGATAATTGATGTTGGATTTAGTAAAGAAACCATGGTTCGATCTCACAATTACGTTTGAGAGGAATTGAAATTACTTGAAGTCAGAACACGTTCCAAACCAAATTAGTTGATCCAACAAATTAGATACCGATGACGAAAAAAATCTATTAAACCGTGCACGGGATGGACACTAGTGATATCACATAGCATATAATAATAATATCACATCACATGGTAGTACATTTTACAAGTTTTTTCATTTGCCAAAAAAGAGAGAGAAAGGTGAAGGAAAAATGTTTGGTTAAGGGTAAAAGAAGAATATGCGTGTAGTGGTATATTTGATTTTTAAAATGATAAATTAACAATTTTCATTTTTTTTTTGTTGGAAAGCTAAAGAAAGAAAAATTATTATTTTTCTACTATTTCGGTAAATTAATTATTACGGAGTACTCCCTCTATCCTATAATATAAGAGAAAAAAAAATCAATTCTTTTGTTTTAAAATATAAAAGAAAACGTTTAAATATTTTTCTTTTCAAAAAAAGTTTACTCTCTCTCTCTCTCTCTCTCTCTCTTTTACTTTTTCTATAACCAACAGTGAATAAAAATTATTTTTACATCTATTCATACAAACTTTTTTTTAAAAAAAAATTTACTCCTAATCATTATATTTTACTTTTTTTTAATAAGTGTAATTTTTGTTTTTCTCTTATATTATGAAACGGAGAGAGTATAATTTATATTTTTTTAGTACATCGGAAATATAAATTACTCCCACCAAGATTTGATTCATGAATCTCCCCTACCCAACCCCTGTGTCCCCCAACTCTTACCACATTAGCTATCCTACAAGAACAATTTATACTCTTAAAACAAAAAATATAATAAGTCAGTTGCCTATTAATTTAAAAAACCTTTGCATCGAAATAAAATCTAATGTATAGATATACTCAAATTTGTCATTCTTTTTTTTTTGGTCATTTTTTATATATATACTTAAAGGGTTTTGCTATAACACACTCATGAAAGTGTGCATTAGCATCATTCACCTTTTTTTAATTCGATCTACACTAAAAAAATTTCTCTCTTCAATTTGGAATTTTTTATTATTTTTATAAAGTAACAAACACACTCATGATGTGCATTATCATCATTCACCCTCTTTATTAAAATAATAAAAAAATTCAAATTGAAGAGAGAAAAAAAATTTAGTGTAGAATTAAAGAAGATGAATGATGCTAATGCACACCTTCATGAGTGTATTATAGCAAAACCTATACTTAAATATATTTTATGTATTAAACATTTTTTTTTATGTATTAAACTTTATTGCTATCAATTATAATATTATCCCGTGCATCGCACGGGTATTTGTTGCTTCCAACAATACCTTTCCGGCATTACCAATAAAAAGAGAAAAATGTACCAAAAAAATAAAAGAGAGAAAAAGAGGCAATGATTACTACTATGTGTGGCATATGATATCACATGGCATATAATAATAATATCACATCAAATGGTAGTAGTACATTTTACAAGTTTTTTCATTTGCCAAAAAAGAGAGAGAAAGGTGAAGGAAAAATGTTTGGTTAAGAGTAAAAGAAGAATATGCGTATAATTTTAACAAAATTTATAAATTTTTAATATACATAAAAATGTCGAAATGATTTATATTTTGATACAGATGGAGTAAATTATATAGTAAAGTGCAATGTTTAGCATTTGCCTATAATAAAATATTTGAAAAAAAAGTTAGAAACAAACTTATAAAAGTCATTATAATGTAATTTAATTGAACACGTAAAAACTTGAATGTGTCATTATTTTGGTCATCAATTCTCCTAAAAATCCACAATGCATGTCTCCTTTGGAATCTAGATTAGTTTCATAAAATGATACTCTTTTCGTTTTAAAATGAGTATCGTTTTTATTGTTTTTAAACATATTAAAAAATATAATTATTATATTAAAAGTAATAGTATTTTTATTGAATTAATCCTACTTTTTCTTTGTTTTTTAAAAAATAATGTATAAATAGATTTTAGGCATTAGAAATTACTCTCTCTAATCTCCATCTTACATTTGGAACATTTTATGGTGATAGTGACTACGCTACTTGTTAAGGGTACTTAAGAAAAATAATTATTTTCTCTTTTATTTATAATTTTTTTTAATACGTGTAAAATGGACAAATAAGTCACTCATTGTAGAACCAGAGAGTTTCATTTATCAATCAATCATAATATTTCAACTATAGAAGCAAAATCAACAAAATGTATTATTGCAATTTTTTATAGAACTCATAGATGAGAGAAAAACATATTGATTAATGAGAGAATTGTTGTTACTTGAAAAAGTACAACAACTTTTATATAGTCAATTATATAAGGCTAAAAAGTAAAAAGAATGCAACCATATTCTTGAAAAATATTCTTGAAAATAGTGTATAACATAGTTAGTGGGTAGAATTGGAAAATGTTGTATTGAGAATTGAAAAACGATATTCATTTTGAAACAAAATTTTTAAGCTAAAGCGATACTTATTTTGAAACAAAGAGAGTATAATTTAAATCATTAATATCTTTAATCTTTTCATGAAAAATTATAAAATTTTAATGTTGTGAAAATACTCATTAAGACAAATCACTTTTTCATGAAAATACCTATTATAAGAGACAATGCACTTTTTAGATTCATTAAAAATCTGATGTATTTGGTCTTTATTACAGTCCAGATACATGATTTTTTAATGTACCAAAAAAGTCAAATTTATTTATAAATGTGACCGGAAGGAGTAGACTTTTATATAAGACCAGTGTAAATTAGGGTTATATAAAATCTACAACGAGAACGGTGCAAATATTGGTATTAAAAAATACTTATAAGTTTCAAAATTTTATAATATCAGACTATAAAAATTTATTTAATCAGGTATGAATACATAAATCTACAACGAGCGTGGTGTAAATATTTAACAAATTTTTACATATAAGATAAAAAATAGTTTAAATATTACTTACGATTTTTAAATTTTTTGATCATATCAATTTATTATATCACGATGTAAAAATATGTTTACGCATATATAAGTATGCAATATTTTCAGTGCAAACAATTAATAGATTTTTGCAATATATGTATGTTTATAAAACATACAAATACTAGATTAATCTTTGAATTTTCAAAATATTAATTAGTTTTTAAAATTTTATCATATAAAATAAATTGTCAAAAAAACATAAAAATTTGATTTATTATAAACACATAAAATATGCAACGAGGGTGGTACATACATGTAATGAATTTTTGAATGTATACAAATTTTATATTAACGTAATATTTTTGAAAATATTCACATGTTTTTAAATTTTTTTGCCTATCGATTTTATATACCAATTACAAATCAACATCACATAAAACTTTAAAATTATCTTTAGGTTATTTAATATTTCCTTAATTTTACTTTCGAATTAATAATTAACTTCGCACGGGTCTTTTACTAGTTTTACAAAATAAATACTTCATCTGTCCCAAAATAAATGTTACCGCTGACTACTTTGTGTTTTATTTTTTGGTGAAGGGAGGCCAAAAATAAACAGAAAAAAAAAACAAAGAAAAAGAAAAACAGAAGCTAAAACACTAGCTCCTTAGAAACATAACCCGGGAGGCGTCTGCTTGAAGGAGCGGTAGAGCAGCAGATGGAGGTTCTTGTATTTCAGTCCACGCGTCAGTACCTGAAGCGCCTACTTTAGCTAGAAGGTCAGCGACAGCATTTGCCTCCCTCTTTGTATGCTTGAAACTGATATTCCAATTCTTATTCAATGCACAACTTTGATCGTTAAAATTTTTAATTATCTATCTTTAAAAATTATAAAAATTGTATATCGTAAAAATATTCATCAAATCAAATCTAACATCTTAAATGTTAATATTTATATTTATATTTATATACTAGTAAAAAAAAACGGTTAAAATAGATTATATAAATAGTGCAAAATGGTCGAGTGTGACATTTATTTTAGAGAGTAGAAAATAATGTTTGAATGTATTGGAATTCACCATCAAATAGGTTCCACAATCATTAAATATTTACACTATGTTTGTTTCAATGGAAAGATAGTAAGAGGGAGAGAAAGTTGAAGGAAAGAAAAACTTTCTCTTGTTTGGAATGAGTGATAATGGGAAAGGAAAGAAAATTTTATGTGGGTCTCACATGAATATGTTTTCCCCTCAAATATGAGAAGAAAGTGGGAAGAACATATATTTTAGTCTAAAAAGACAATTCAGCCCCTATATTAATTGTACTTGTCCATGTTAATTTTTTTTTCTTTCCGAAAATAGCAAATCTATGTGGCATCCTTATTTTTTGAAGTTTAAGAATATGTCATCTTTATTTTTCTTCAAATCATGCATTTTTATATTTTAATTTATTAAATTAATACATGTTTATAAATATACAATAATATTTATATATAAGGGTATATATGTCATTTATTAAACATACATATCTTTCTTTCCTTTCACTTTCACTTCTACCAAACAAACTAAAAATCATCTCACTTTCCACTCACTTTCAATCCTTTAACATTCTTTCCTTTCACTTTCTTTTGTAATCCAAACACACCCTTATTGTCAAAAAAAAAAACAATCATTAAATATTTAAAAAATAAAATCAAATATGCTTGTGTCAATATCTCTTCAAATGATATTTTGAGAAATGAAGAACATGCTAACTCTGTCATGCACTTGTGTCATTATTTTTGTCATCAACTCTCCTAGAGCACAATTATCACTGGAGTGGAGAACATGCTAACTCTGACATGCACTTGTGTCACTGGAGTGGCTTTAGTGAAGATGGGCTCTTGTGTCAGTTTGGAGAAAATTTACCGTTTCACTTTTACATTTAACTCTTCATTTCACTAAATTATTAAATATTCTAGTTTATTTTTTTGTCAAAAAAAAAATTACACTTTATTGGAGTTTACCCCACCAGTTTTTTAGCCACAGATTTTAGATATTTAATGACAGATTTAACATTTTTAGTGACAAATTTGTCTGTCACTATAAATCAAATTTCTTCAAAATTAAGTGATATACCAGAATTTGTGAATTAATTTTCCGGTAACAATATAAAAACCGGAATAATTTGAAAAACATTTCCGGTACATGCTAAAACGACCTCTTTGTACATTTAAGACTTTTAGTAACACTTTGGTCTGTCACCAGAATGGAGAAAACTGTCACTAAAAATATTAATGGTGTACATACAACTAGTTCAGACAGGTACAAGAACAATTTATCAAAATATTCCGGTTTAGATCTTCATACTGGAACCAAACTAGTTCGATTTAGCTCGATTTAGTTCGGTTTTTTATCCGAACCAAAAGAGGTTGATTTTTTTTCAGTTTGGATCAGTTTGGATCACCGGTTTCATTGATTTTGTCCAATCTGCTTACACCCCTTACACCCCTACCTTAAGAAGCTCAAGATCTGAACTAAAAATCTTTACGACTAGAATCAATTCATTATTGATACTCAATCAGAGCTAAAATGTGTTTTGGCCTCCATAATAATACAAGAGCTAGATATCATTATTAGTAGCATCAATAATAGTGAAACACGAAAAATAAGGTAAATTGAAGATGTTTAGATTTTGAATACCATCTTAATTAATGATTAAAAGAGATGAATATATGAAATTAATTGCTAACAATTAGTATTACATTACCGTTAGTAGCAGCACCAGCAGCAGCATTTTGCTCCATGATGATAGTATTAAGAACTAAGTCAATAGAGAGTTCCAGAGAAAAACTAAATGCATCAACAAGAAGTAAACCAGTTTTTGGATCACGAGGTGCTATTTTTTAATTACTTAAGCAAAACCTCGTGTTGTTCATTACTACTATTATATTAGAAAAATGGTCAATTATATATTTACTACTCTCTCCGTTTCAAAATTATTTGACTTTTGAAATTTATTTTAACCGTATTTTTTTATTAATGTATAAAGATAAATATTAACAAATAATATCTTGTTTGATTTGTCTCAATGAATATTTTCATAATATTAAATTTTAGAATTTTTCATGAAAAATATTAAAGATATTAACAATTCAAATTATACATTGGTATGCGTAAGGACAATATTTTAGGACGGAGGTAATAGTATATTACTCCCTCAAGACTTTAATATAAGATAAAATTTACTTTTTAAATCATTCAAATTTTAATATATTTAAACTATATTATTATTATTATAGATTAGATTCATCAAATTCTTGATATACTCCCTCCGGTCTTAAATATAGGAGACTTTTTATTTTTTAGGTTCATGGAATGATTGATGTATCTAACCTATATTATGAACCAAATACATCAATCATTCTATGAATCTAAAAAGCAAAAGTTCTCTTATATTTAGGACCGAAGGTAGTATTTAGAAAAAAAAAAATTTTTCCTACGTTCTTTCACCAAAAGTCGTTGGTTCCAATACCATTGCGGCATTACCAATAAAGAGAGAGAAATGTATCAAAATATAAAAGAGAAAGAAAGAGGCAATTGTTATGGCTATGTGTGGCATATGATATCATATGGCTATGATATCATATCACATGGTAATGGTAGTATATTTTACGAGTTTCTCTATTTGCCAAAAAAGAGAGAAAGGGAAAGGAATAATGTTTGGTTAAGAATAAAAGAGGAATATGTGTATAATTTTAATAAGATTTATAAAAGTTAAAATTTTTTAATATGTATAAAAATGTCGGAACAACTTATATTTTGGTACGGAAAGAGTAAATCATAAATATTTGAAAAAATAAAGTTAGGAACAAACTTATAAAAGTCACATTATAATGTAATTTAATTGAACGCGTAAAAACTTGAATGTGTCATTATTTTGGTCATCAGTTCTCCTAAGAATCCACAATGCATGTCTCCTTTGGAAGTATCTAGATTAGTTTCATAAAATGATATATACTCCCTTCGTTTTAAAATGAGTGTCGTTTTTGTTGTTTTCATACATATTAAAAAATATAATTATTATGTTAAAAGTAGTAATAAGATTTTTATTAAATTAATCCTACTTTTTTCTTTGTTTTCTTAGAAATAATGTATAAAGTAGTAATTGGAGGGTAGAATTGAAAAATGTTGCATTGAGAATTGAAAAGCGGTACTCCTTTTAAAACAATTTTTTTGAGTTAAAGCGACATTCATTTTAAAAAAGAGGGAGTAAATCATTACTCTCTTTTTTTCTTTATTGGAGGAACTATAATCTAATGTGACAATGTGAGTAACAAAGAAATGGGTCAAGTAGCTTTTTTCTTTTCTTTTCACCCTCGGTATTTGGTCTATTAAACCGACTAATTATGTTTGAAACGAGTTCTTGCATCAAATGATTTTAATCCTCTTCCAAATATAGTTGTAAAAGATCGAATTGTAGTTCTCCCTACCAAATTCAGCATCAATTACTATTTAACCAATTAACATTTGGTTCAAATAGCTTATTTAAGCTACTTGATTTGTTTATATGCAAAAAGTTATTGATGATTAATATCAAATTATCACCTTTTAATTTATTTCATCAATGCAGCTTTAATGTGTATTAAGATTAACTGTTGCATAGGAGTATTTTTTATTGGAGCAAAATATATTGGATAAGTATGATATAACATTTAAAGTGATTTCATGATAAAAGTACTTATTGGAGATGTTGTTACAAGGAGAAAACATATTAGACCATCTCTAATAGATAGAGAATCTTATTTTTTTAGTACTTAAAATATCTCATTATTACACATCATTTATTTATAATTTTTTAATAAAAGTACTTCGTGAGTACTCACTCCCTCCAACCCAACACTTCCTTAAAAATCACACATAATTGCTATGATGCACGTACTTCACTTGCTCAATTATTATGCCTAATCTGAAAAAATAAGTGACATAAATGCCTGTTAGAAACAAATTTTTTTCCAGAACAATTAATTGAAACATGTAATCTCAGAACTTACACGGTTAAGCAATCAGTAAATAAACTTGCCCTTTGTCTTCTCAAATACTTCATCTGCAGCACTATCATCAATCTTTTTGAACTCGAAGCAAGGAAAACCATTGCCCTTCGGTTCATTGTCAATAGAAGTACTAAATCCAATTGATCCTGATCCTGCAGCTTCTGCTGTGGCTCCATAAACCATTCTCTGCTTGATGTGAATATAAGACGAACACGAGATCAATTTTACAGAGATTACATAAACTAACGCATGGCGTGAAGAGAAAAGAAGAGGCGTCGAAAGCTTGCCTTAATGTTTGAAAAGTGCATAGCACCAAAGCACATTGGACAAGGTTCACAAGAAGCATAGATTTCATAGCCTGCAAGGCTAACTTGATCCAGCTTTTGACAAGCCTGCATATAACTCATCTCAATCATTGTTGGAAACCAAAGTTGCATGATATCAAGATTAACACTCCAATATCTAGTCATTTTAAAGAAATTTCAGATTACACAAATGCCGAAGATAAAATGAATTGTACCTCTCTTATAGCAGTAGTCTCGGCATGCGCAGTGGGATCTTTGTTTCTTATAACTACGTTATGACAGCTTACAACAACTTCATCATTTCGAACAATGACCGCTCCATACGGGTATCCTTCACCACTTTCAACGGCTTTATATGCTTCTTCAACAGCTAATGTTAGGAACTTGAGGTCTCTATCCTCTGCAGCTTGTATAACAAGAAAAAGTACACTAGCTTAATTGATATTTATCCTCTGCAGCTGGTCCCAATTATACGGCTATAAAAAATGCATCAATTTTCTTTTAGGATCCATTTTAATTTTTAGCTTAATTGATATTTAAGCTTCTTAGCTTCTAATCATGAATATATGTCCATACATTTGATGCGTTTGGATTCGTAAATCTGCATGGTGATTTGTGTTTTAAATTCTTATTAGAATCAGCGGCTAATATACACGATGAATGTATTTTTTTGAAGAAAAAAAAAATAAATGTTTTGGATCGATCAACCGAATTAGACTGATTAGTTTAGTTCAATTTCATTTTTAAAAAATCCAAAAATTAAACTAAACCGAATCAATAAAGAGTTAATTTGGACACTTCCTTATCAAAAATGGATCCTATCCAATTACGACTTGAATCAATTTATTATTGGTACTCAATCTGGTTTTTATCAATTAGTGTTACATTACCGTTAGCAGTAGCCGCAGCATCTTGCTCCATGATGATAGTTTTAAGCACTGTGTGAATAGAGAGTTCGAAAGAAAAACTTTTGACTCTTTTTCAATCAAACCTCTTTATTGGAGGAATTATGATGTGGCTACATGTGAGTAATAAAGAAGTGGGTCGAGTAGTTTATTTAAGCTATGGTATTATCAAATTAAAATTAATTTGTTTATGGTGAATTCTAATATGCTTATATTTAGGTGGATAGATATCGGTATTATGATGAGTTGGATACTATGTGGTTTGAGCCGTTAAAATGGTTAGTATATATAGGTTGTTTTGTCAAACCCGTTAAAATTTAAGATTTAGGTATTAAAATATGTATTTGAATTGTCATCCAAACTTTTATTTCAATTTAGTTAAGTTGAACAGTTTTATTAAGAAAATTTGATCTCATTAAGCTCAATTGATTTAATTGTTTGAGACTTAACAATCTTTTCATAACAACTATCTTGAGTCACATATATAGTCCAATAAGATGAGATTAAACCTAGATTAATATTGTCAAAATTCAAGTTCTTAATGTTAGTCATTCCAATTAGGTCAAATTGAGTCTTAATAGTCATTTCATAAGAACTATATTATTATTTTTTGAGTGAAAGTTATTTCAACAAGTTCAAATTGAACTGTTAAATTGTTAAAATTTGAATTTTTTTATTGCTTGTCATTCTAGTTAATTGAGATTGAATTGAGAAAATTTAATTTTTGGTCAATACAATTAGTGGAAACTTAACAATCCTCTATTAGGAACTAAGTTTCTTAAATTACAGTTATCACTTCAATTAGGTATTAGTCGAAGTTTGAGTGATTGTCAAAATTTGAATTCATAAGTTTTTGTCATTTGAATTAGGAGATATTTCAATTAGGTATTATGAACCCCTTAATCGACGAGATCAAATAACTTCAGTGTTTCTTTTTGACCCAGCGAAACTAAGATCGTGGACAATGACTAATAATTCATCTTTAAGATTGGTGGTTATGCCACAAAATCTCGAGAAACCATAAAGCCATACACCAATATTGTTACTAATGATGCAACCAATATTGTAGGAGAAGATGTTAGAACTGTCAAAATTGACTAAACCCTTACACTTTCTTTCCTCCCTCTTTCTCTCAAACCAAACAAGCCCTTAAGGCCAGCTAGCCAAACTCATTAAAATGAAGGCATGTGTTTTAAAACTCAATAATTGGAGGAAGTATGATGTGGCCATGTGAGTAATAAAGAAGTGGGTCAAGTAGCTTATTTTAGCTATGGTATCATCAAATTGAAATTAATTTATTTATGGTGAATTTTTATATACCTATATTTTAGATGGATAGATATCGAGTTGGATACTATGTGGTTTGAGACATTAAAATGGCTAGTATACATAGGTCGGTTTGTCAAACCCGTTAAAATGTAAGATTTAGGCATTTAAATATGTATTTGAATTGTCATCCAAACTTTTATTTCAATTTGGTTAAGTTGAATAGTTTTATTAAAAAAAATTGATCTCATTAAACTCAGTTGGTTTAATTGTTTGAGACTTAACAATCTTTTCATAACAACTATATATCTTGAGTCGCATATATAGTCCAATAAGATGAGATTAAACCATTAGATTAATATTGTCAAAATTCAAGTTCTTAAATGTTAGTCATTTCAATTCGGTCAAGTTGAGTCTTAATAGTCATTTCATAAGAACTATATTATTATTTTTTGAGTGAAAGTTATTTCAACAAGTTGAAATTGAACTGTTAAATTGTTAAAATTTGAATTTTTTAGTGCTTGTCATTCTAGTTAGTTGAGATTAAATTGAGAAAATTTAATTTTCGGTCAATACAATTAGTGGAAACTTAACAATCCTCTATTAAGAACTAAGTTTCTTAAATTACAGTTATCACTAATTAGGCATTAGTCGAAGTTTGAGTGATTGTCAAAATTTGAATTCATAAGTTTTTGTCATTTGAATTAGGAGATATTTAAATTAGGTATTATGAACCCCTTAATCGACGAGATCAAATAACTTCAGTGTTTCTTTTTGACCCAGTGAAACTAAGATCGTGGACAATGACTAATAATTCATTTTTAAGATTGGTAGTTATGCCACAAAATCTCGAGAAACCATAAAGCCATACACGAATATTGTTACTAATGATACAACCAATATTGTAGGTGAAGATGTTAGGACTGTCAAAATTGACTAAACCCTTACACTTTTTTTCCTCCCTCTTTCTCTCAAACCAAACAAGCCCTTAGGGCCAGCTAGCCAAACTCATTAAAATGAAGGCATGTGTTTTAAAACTCAATAATTGGAGGAAGTATGATGTAGCCATGTGAGTAATAAAGAAGTGGGTCAAGTAGCTTATTTTGGCTATGGTATCATCAAATTGAAATTAATTTATTTATGGTGAATTTTTATATACCTATATTTTAGATGGATAGATATCGAGTTGGATACTATGTGGTTTGAGCCATTAAAATGGCTAGTATACATAGGTCGGTTTGTCAAACCAGTTAAAATGTAAGATTTAGACATTTAAATATGTATTTGAATTGTCATCCAAACTTTTTAGTTCGGTCTGTTTATATCCGCATTAAATATGAGCTTACTTGTATGGCCCGCTAGCCCGCATAAATGTCTTTTTTTTTGTTGCCGAATCCAGTGGGAATGATGGAGGAGAAAAAAATTCTTTTACTATTTCTTATTTATTCTAAGTTTACTCACTAAAAGTTCAATTCTCCAAAAATTATTACTTTATACTTGAATTTAGTTTGTCTTAGAAAATTGTTTGAACTTAGTTTATGTTATTTTGGTTGATTGATAACTTGTTTTAAATAAATTAAGGGTCTTAAAAGATGTTTTTTTGGTCGAGAGTGGGGTATCCACTGCCGAACGCGGTGACTAACCGCTCGCTAGATTGGAGCACTTCGATGGATGGGATAATTGACCCAAAGATTTAAAGTTGTTCCATACTCAAAGTGAGGATCGAACCCTCGACCCTTGGTCAAGGGAGGATGAGGCAAAACCGCTCAATCACACCCCTTAGGTTGTCTTAAAAGATGTTTGTTATGATATATTTGATTTTCTAAATTTTATTATAATCAATTTGAAATATTTAATTTTTTTTAATAAAATTGATTTTTTTTATATACCAAAAAAAAGTTTTTTTTTAGTTCAAAGAAACAAACATACTGGGCCAGACTTATCCGAAAGCCCGCTAGTCCTATTAGGCCAGGCTCTGCACTATTTTTTAAAGCCCATATTTTTTCCTAGTTGTTTAGTCCTGCCCGTTTTAACAGTAGTGTATTAAATATTAAATATATTTTTTGTTAATATTCTTATATTAACTATTATTTTATAATATTTGCAAATATATTGAATGGATTTGGAATCCGGGAGAATGCATGTTAAGATGATGGCTAGGAGTGTGTCTCTAGAGGTGTCACTGACTGGCTTTGGTCTGTTGCAATTATATTTATGCTTATTTTTTGTTGGTCCCGGGTTTGTAAAGCTAGGCCTTGTATTTTTCTTTCTTTTCTTCAGCGCCTGATACTGTGTTGTTACTGTCATTGTTATTATTTTGGTTACTACCTCCCCCTGCCTCGTGTGCGTTCTTATAGGGGCTGGGTGGATGGTCTTGTTCTCTTACCTGTAACCTGGGCTTGTCCCTATGTTCTTTTGTGGCCTGGACAAATACAACTTGTATTATCCTATGCCCATTCATAATATATTGGCAGTTCAAAAAAAAAATATACTTTCCATAAATATAATTAGGGGTGGACAATGGGTCGGTTTGGGTCGGTACGGGCCCAAAATGGCCAACCAGCCCAATCCGCGGGTGAAGATATTCTGTCCATACCGAACCATTTATGAAGCTCGGGTTCGACGGGTTCGGGTCAACCGGGTCACGGTTAGTCGGATGGACTCGAACGGTTTCAAACGAAAAAGATAGATCTGGGCAAAGAAAAATCCAGAATCATCATCTTATATAGCAACGCCTTATACGAAGATTTAAAAAACTCAAAAACTTTCTATCATATAAACTATTGAAGACAAGAAAATAAACCAGATTTAATGCAAAATAGACAGTTATAAACATATCTAAAGCATGATTTAAGGTTTGGGAAGTGGAAACAGATCTGAGAGAAGAGACAAAAGCAAGGTAGACTAACTTCATTATGAAGATAAAGAAACATATATGAGAAACAAGCCAGTCAAACAAAAGAATTTACAAAAATGGAAGACAAAAAGTTCCTGTAATTTGTTATAGAAAGCATTGATTTCTTTTTCTGTTTGTAGGAATAGAAAGGATTGGTTTTTATCAATGCTAGTGTATACTATAAAGTTGAAAATGGGAGTCACGTGATAGTGTTTTCAAGCTAGACATATCAATGACATCATCTCAATAAATTTTTAGAGTTTGAAGTGTAAGTGAGTCACAGCTGTATAAAATAAATAAAAAATGTAGATGATAGTACGGGTTGGGTCAGTACCCGTGGTTGGAATAATTACAACCGTACCCGACCGTCTTTATCCATGCAAACCCGCGAGTTGGACCCGCGAACCCGCCAACCCATTTAAAACTAAAATTTACGAATTGGGCCGGTTCGGATTTGGCGGATTGGGCTGGATGATCGGGTCCTGTCCACCCCTAAATATAATCATTAATTTTATAAAAGAAGGCAACTTTTTTTTTGAGATAATGAGCGACGTATTTTTTTACAACAATGAAGGCAATTTTTCTTTTTACATTATACCTCAAATTTTTGGTATATAGAAGGTGGCAAAGTGATTGAACTGGATATTCTTTACGTGCAATTTTAGAGACTAATTCTTTGAATCGGGTAGGATTACAAAATAAAAATAATCAAAAATATTTTGACAAAATAATAATCAATATTATAAACGATAATTTTTTATGGGTTATTTATCGTAAGAAAACGTCAATTTCATTATTTTGTAAAGATTAAAATTATATTTATTTATTTTAATATTTTATCTTTGAAGCACACTTAGGATACGTTTGATCTGCAAAATTGAAATACTAAATAGAATAGTACATAATAGTATAAGACAAAACAACAGAGAAAAATCGTTTAACGTATTGAACAAATTGTCTTGTACGATTTTTGGTGGAAAAATGTCATTTATAGAGTTAGTTAAGTTTTTATATGAACTAGATTCCTTGAGTCATAATTAATATATCTAATTGTGGCTGAATTGTTAGATTGTTGAAATTTGAATTCTTAAGTGTTTTTTATTCCAATTTGGTTAAGTTGAACAATTTTATTAAGAAAATTTGATCTCATTAAACTCAGTTGGTTTAATTGTTTGAGACTTAACAATCTTTTCATAACAACTATATATCTTGAGTCACATATATAGTCCTATTAGATGAGATTAAACCATTAGATTAATATTGTCAAAATTCAAGTTCTTAAATGTTAGTCATTCCAATTAGATCAAGTTGAGTCTTAATAGTCATTTCATAAGAACTATATTATTATTTTTTTGAGTGAAAGTTATTTTAACAAGTTGAAATTGAACTGTTAGATTGTTAAAATTTGAATTTTTTAGTGCTTGTCATTCTAGTTAGTTGAGATTGAATTGAGAAAATTTGATTTTCCGTCAATACAGTTAGTGGAGACTTAACAATCCTTTATTAGGAACTAAGTTTCTTAAATTACAGTTATCACTTCAATTAGATATTAGTCAAAGTTTGAGTGATTGTTAAAATTTGAATTCATAAGTTTTTGACATTTGAATTAGGAGATATTTCAATTAGGTATTCTTAACCCCTTAATCGACGAGATCAAATAACTTCTGTGGTTTCTTTTTGACCCAGCGAAACTAAGATTGTGGACAATGACTAATAATTCATCTTTAAGATTAATGGTTATGCCACAAAATCTCGAGAAACTATAAAGCCATACACGAATATTGTTACTAATAATGTAACCAATATTATAGGTGAAGATGTTAGGACTGTCAAAATTGACTAAACCCTTGGGGCCAGCTAGCCAAACTCAATAAAATGAAGGCATGTGTTTTAAAATTCTAGTCCGAAAACTAATATTAAACGAAAACTAATATGACAGCTTAAACAAAAACTAAGCCTAACCAACCTAACTACACAAAAACGAAAATTGATCTTCATTCTTCACTATCCCGCCGCCAGTCCACGTCTCCACCTTAAACAAATCTTAAGCTTCAATTTTCTTCAAAAATATCACTCTATGATTTCACCTAAAATATCACTCTTTCCATTCCTCATTGTGCATAGAATTACAATTGTTCATTTCATCATCATTAACATCTCCATTAGCTTATCAGAAAAAGAAGGAAAAAAACATTTCCATCATGATCTTTATTTGCTTCACAATTTGTAAAATCTTTATAAATTAGAAGTTTGCGCCTTATGAAATTGTTCATCACTAAATCAACCATGTGAATTAGTAAGAGTGTATGCGAATAAAATTTCCTTAAAAATAGAGTTTAAGAAAAGCTTATAGGATAATTTTTTTTTTTACTCAACATATAGGATAACTTTAATATCTGCCCTTGATACTTCTAAACTTATACCCGTCAGAGAGATTGATATATTGCTATATTGGAAGAACCGGAACATTTGAATTGGTACCATCATAGTAAATGCTGGACAAATAAATTCAACCACGTTGTCGGTATTGCCGACACAAATTATTTAGAATATATCAAGAGCGAGAAAAATGGGGTCTTCCAAGCATTCTTTTTGAAACACATAAACAACTAGGTTACAACGGCGGCAAGACAATGGCACAACGAA
Source organism: Trifolium dubium (assembly GCA_951804385.1). Classification (NCBI taxonomy): domain Eukaryota; kingdom Viridiplantae; phylum Streptophyta; class Magnoliopsida; order Fabales; family Fabaceae; genus Trifolium; species Trifolium dubium. The sequence continues at coordinate 47,458,893 of OX638064.1, read as the reverse complement.
GGCAGCAGTGTGGTAGAGTTTTGAAGAGAGAATAATATGCAATATATGTTGTGATTTGAAGAAGGAAGATTAAAATATTGAACATAACCCTAAATTGCATATAAAAGAGAAGAACCATTGTGTAATTTTGCAATTTTAAAATATTAAAAGAGTAATTTTCAAAAATTCTATATTAAGTTTTATGATGACATGTTAAATTATTATTACACGTGGAGCTATTAAAAGTTTCCACGTTATTGGATACGGTATCTTGCCATTGATGATTAATGTCAAATTATCACCTTTTAATTTATTTCATCAATGTAATGTGTATGAATTGATTAAGTGTTTGCATAATTATTTTTTATTGGAGCAAAATATGTAGGATAGTTGCATAAGTATCATTTAAATTTTAAAGTGATTTCCTTATAAAAGAACTTATTAGTAACTTTATTACAAAGAGAAAACATATATTACACATAATTGCTATGCTGCACATACTTCACTTGCTCAACTATTATGCCGAATCTGAAAAATTAAGAGACACAAATGCACAGATTTATAGAAACAAGTTTTATAGATTTCTGGTAAGAATTGAATTTTCAAGAACAATTAATTGAAACATGTAATCTCTTTTACTTACATGGCTAAAGCAATCAGTAAATAAACTTGCCCTTTGTCTTCTCAAATACTTCATCTGCAGCACAATCATCTATCTTTTTGATCTCAAACCGAGGAAAACCCGCGTCCTTCGGTGCATTAGCAATAAAACTACTAAATCCAATTGATCCTGCAGCTTCTGCTGTGGCTCCATAAACCAATCTCTGTTTGATGCGATTATAAGACAAATATGTGATCAATTTCACAGAGAAATTACAGAAACGCGTGGTGTGAAGAGAAAATGAGAGGCGTCGAAAGCTTGCCTTAATGTTTGAAAAATGAATAGCACCAAAGCACATTGGACAAGGTTCACAAGAAGCATAGATTTCACAGCCATCAAGGAAAATTTGATCCAGCTTTTGACTAGCCTTTAGATAACTTCCAATTAGTATAACATGAGCTAATAAATGATGTACATTAAAGAAAATAAGTAGAAAATTGATATGGTTTTGAAAAATAACTAAGCAAAATATACATGTATATAACGAATGATACGAAAGCTTTAAAGACAAGACCAAACAAAGTTAACTTTCATCAACTTAAACTCCTATATGCAACCTCCCCAATATGTTGTTCAGTTGTGTTTTTCAAAACTCTCGATATTGAGATCGATATTTGTCCGAGACAGAAGATGATGGCAAGTAAAAATTAAAGAAATAATATCAAACTTGAGGTTATTTGGCCTAAATTTTTGATTACTAATATTTTACAACTATATCCGACGAGACTTGAGTTCTATTGCAGGAGACTATAAGATCAAATTTTTATCACTAAACTGACGTCGTGAACACTTTGATATTTTGATTAAACAAGAATGTGCCAAATTATACCAATCCAATACCACTTTATTTTGATAAGCTAGTCATTTTAGAGAAATTTCATATTACACAAATGAACAAGAAAAAATGAAAGATAAAATTAATATTACCTCTCTTATAGCAGTAACCTCGGCATGAGCAGTAGGATCTTTGTTTCTTAAAACTAAGTTATGACAGCTTACAACAACTTCATCATTTCGGACAATGACTGCACCAAACGGGCGCCCATCGCCACATTCAACAGCTTTATATGCTTCTTCAACAGCTATTGTTAGGAACTTGAGGTCTCTATCCTCTGCGGTGGGTATAACAGAGAAAATACACAGAAGTACAATTTAGGCAACAAGAAACTACTCTATCCGTCCCACGACGAGAGAGATTAACGGTTATCAATGAAAATCCATAAACTAACTGTTAATATTGAAGGTCTCAATAACGGATTTTCAATTTCTTTAAAATTTGACATGGATGGGTGATTTATATTATACTCTCTTTGTCCCTGTATATAAACCTCTTTGACTTATTTTACACATATTAATAAAAGTTGGTAGTGTAATTATTGTGTATAGTTTGTGTGTGAATTTTACCAAATTTTGTATGTGTAGAAATTCTACTTTTTGTATTTCAATGCAAGTGAGTAGTAATAATTAGGGTATGTGTAGGAAAAAAGTAATAAATGCATCTATAAATTTGCAAAGGGACTTGTATTTTGAGACTATACTTTTCTGAAAGGATGCTTATCTAAATGGAGTATAAATTTTGAAATCACCGGTGAATTCTGTAAAATTCATATTCTATTAGGAGTCTCCTATTATTTAGTATATCAAAGTCTTCAATATGGTACTTAAGTCATGAGACTCTCTCATCTATTCGGCTAGCCTTTTGGATTGGACTCTCTTCATATGCTTATAAGTCCTAACAATTGGTGCTTTCATTAAGAGTTGTACAATGGAAAGCGCGGTCAGTCCCAATAGAGTGAAAGCTGTTGTGAACGCCGACTCTTAAAGGGCGTGGCAAGTTCTCAATATTATCTTAAGCCATGAGGCTCTCTCATCTATTGGACTCTTCTAATATGCTTAAATCCTAACATATTTATTATAACATAATCAATTACTTGCCTTGTTATTGCATGTTAGATATTGCCAGGAAAATAAGGTAATTGAAGATGTTTAGATTAGCAACTTAATGATCAAAGGAGATGAATATATGAAAAATAAATTATCAATCAGTATTACTTTACCGTTATCAGGAGCAATAGCACCAGCAGCAGCATCATCTTGCTCCATGATGATAGTATTAAGAACTGAGTGAATAGAGTGTTCGAGAGAGAAACTAAATGCTCCCACAAGTAAACCAGTCTTTGACTTTTCTTTGTTGAGATTTGAGAAAATGTTTTTCGATTAAACGATGGTTATTTTTAATTACGGAGCAAAACCTCGTGTTGTTTGTTATATAAAATTATCAATAATACAAAAGGAAAAGCATGACAATGACAAGTTGTAATGTTTTCCGTTGATTAATTTCTTTTTTGGTTAAGTTAAAAAGTTTACCCTTAAAGTTAATAAATAGAGTGTATGAGATTCGAACTCTGAAGTCTGTATAAGTGAATAAATGGAGTATTTGACATTTTACCTTCAACTCTATATTTAAAATAAGCTTAAATATCTTTTTGGCCCCTATATGTACACAAAATTTTGGTTTTAGTCTATGTATCTGATTTTGTTCTAAATAGTCTATGTGTCCACTAATTTTTTTTTTGTTTTAGTCCCTGCCGTTCATTTACGTCAGAAAATGTCCACGTGACAAATGTATTGCCACATGTCACTGATGATGTGGCGAAAATTCATTGTGACTGGATTAAAAGGAGATGGAACAAAAACAAAATATACATACATTACAAGAGACTAAATCTAAAAAATTAAATATTACGAAAATTCTCAAATTGATAAAAACCTAAATTCCCAACTTAATTTCATTCTATCATTTACACACCACTCTTTCAACATTCCGAAAATTTCAATCTTATTTACTCAGTTTGCTATAATTGTTGTGCTTCTATTGATGATGATACAGAAAAAGAAGACTACAGAGAAAGTTGTGATGCAGAAAAGGAATGAAACAAATGACGGAATTAAACCAGTTAAATTGTCAAGTTAATTAGTACAGCTAAAAGTTGTTAAGTTAATTAGTACTGATATGTATAATGTATTGAAATGTTGTTGAACTGATATGTTTTTACAGAAAAATAACACAGCAAAAGAAGTTGCAAATGTTGAAATTTTCGGAATATTGAAAGAGTAGTGTGAAGATGATGGAATGAAATCAATTTGGGAATTTAAATTTTTATTACTACCTCCATATCAAAGTCGTTTTGACCATATCACACAAATTAAGAAATGTAATCATTGTTGTATGGAAAAGAGAAATTATGAGTTAGTTTACAAAATTGTCTTTCATTGGTATGGAAAAAATAAATTGTAGAAGTAAAAGAAGAGAGAGTAATAAATAGTTAAGGGTATAATAAGAAAATTAGCATTAAATGTTGCATTGGTATTGTAAAGTGACTTATATTTTGGTACGAAGGGAGTAATTTGGAATTTTCAAAATATTTAAATTTTTTTAATTTAGTCCCTTGTAATGTATGTATTTATTGTTTTTGGTCCCTCTCCTTTTAATCCAGTCACACTGAATTTTTGCCACGTCATTAGTGACAGGTGGCAAAACGTTTTCCACGTAGACATTTTCTAACATAAATGAACGACATGAACCAAAACAAAAAAATTGGTCGATAGAGGGACTATTTTAGAACAAAATCATATATAAGGACTAAAACCAAAATTCTACGTACATACAGAGACTAAAAAAATATTTAACCCTATAAAATATAGAGCGGCTTAAAGATCTTTTTGTGGTCCCTGTATGTACACCATTTTTTAGTTTTAGTCCTTGTATGTAATTTTATTCCAAAATAGTCCATGTATCTTTCAAAACAATTTTGCAATCACTTTAATATTTTGGTTTTAGTCCCTCCTTCCATCATTAATCCAGTCAACAACTCTATCTTAGCCACGTCAACATGGCCAGGTGGCAAAATGTTTACCACTTGGATGAAAATGGACGGAATTAGATGGCAGAGATCAATGGCAAAAAGTTTTGTCAATACAGGACTATTTTGTAATAAAATCACATATAAAGACTAAAATTAAAAAATGGTATTACATACAGGAACTAAAAGAATATTTAAGCCTAAAATATAACGTCCTTGTCAACTGATCTAAAATCAAACACATGTTTTCTGTTTATTTTAGTGGAAGTAAATTATATACTCCAAAACTTAGAAAAATACTTGGAATAAATTTATAGCAGTGATACTATGATATAATTTGACACCTGCTTAAAAGTTGTAAATGGTTTGTGTATAGCTATTAATTTCTTATATATGTGTGGCCGTGTGGCAAATTTTAGTCACAAAAAAAGTATATATGTGTAGCCGATGATAAAGTGCACATTTAAAATTTAAAAAACAAAAATAAAGGGTTTATTGAATTTTTGTCCTCTATTTTTTCAAATGAGTTTCATAAGTATAATATATAACATTCAAAGTGAGTTCCTTATAAAAGAACTTATTAATAACTTATTGGAGATGCTATTACAAGTAGAAAATATAATAATGACCAGGAACATATTGCTATGCTGCATTGCTGCTAATACTTCACTTGCTCAACTATTATACCCAATCTGAAAAATTAAGAAACATAAAACAAAATAAATGCACAGATTTATAGAACAAATTTTATAGATTTCTAGTAAGAATCAAATTTTCCAGAACAATTAATTGAAACTTGTAATCTCTTTTACTTACATATGAGATTAAAGCCATCAGTATTTAAACTTGCCCTTTGTCTTCTCTAATATTTGTTCTGCACCACTATCATCTATCTTTTTGATCTCGAACCGAGGAAAACCCTCGATCTTCGGTGCATTGGCTATAAAAGTACTAAATCCAATTGATTCTGCCGCTTCTGCTGTGGCTCCATAAACCAATCTCTGCATGATGTGAATATAAGTCAAATATGTGATCAATTTAATAGAGATTGCATAAACGCGTGGTGTGTATCGAAAATGAAAGGCGTCGAAGGCTTGCCTTAATTTTTGAAAAATGAATAGCACCAAAGCACATTGGACAAGGTTCACAAGAAGCATAGATTTCACATTCTTCAAGTAAAATTTGATCTAGCTTTTGACAAGCCTGCAGATGATTTCCAATTGGTTTAAGTATAACATGAAGTGATAAATTATGTACATTAAAGAAAATAAGTTAGAAAATGTTGGAAAACAATTACAGAATTTGCAAAAACAAGTTTTGTTAAAAACAGTAATTGAAAAAAAATTGCCAACCGAAAATTCGTAGCTGAGTCGCGGACTAGGTCGCTTTCTTTAAGACGTTTCGTGGTACTGCCAATTGTGCAAGCAGTTCTTAGATTACCGCGACGCCTCCAGGATAAAACAGCTTCGATCAAATGTTCACTGAATTTCTACTGCACTTGTAGAATTCGGACAAGAATTACACCCTCTTATGATTAGTAAACTAATCACTCAATATTGGTAATGAATTACCAATTCTGTTAACAACTCAAGCAAAACCGATTGAAGAATGATTTTGCAAGCAAGATAATATTTTTTTCTGATACTATGTTGTGTATTGTTTTTCTGTGCGTAAAAAAAAGAGAGGAGACTAGCAATATATTATGATTGCTGAATCATGAGCAATGAAAGGCAATGAAATGCAATCAATTTCGAAAACCAAAACTGAAGACAAGGGAATAAAGTGGAATTGAAACAATGGATCAGAAAACGGATTTGTAATAAACCGTTTTTATGACTTGGTCTTTTCTTAATTCTGTGCTCTTTTGTTTAGGTTAAGAAAACGCAAGGCTTACTTAATTTTTGGTCACCAAAAAATTAATACATCACACAAGCAAGCCCAAAGCCCAAGGCCCAAGGCCCAGATCCAGATCCGATCCGAGCCGGCCGGACGGACGGCGGCGGCGGCGCGCGCGTGATGGTCAAGGTTGATTGCGTTCTCACCCATCGCACAAAATTCTATACCCCTAAGGGCACACCCTTGTAATGGGAGAGTAGTATATAAATACTCATAAAGTCTCAAGTCCCACCAATGTGGGACTTAACAACTTTTCAAAATTCACAACATGAAGAAAGTTGTGTTCTTATAAAACCAAGTTCTTGTGTACATCATTTCCATTCAATTTCCAACAATCCCCCACTTGAATTTAGAAGAGTTGTTTCAGTAGTAACGTTAAACGTTTCTGAAAAATTGTGCATAAGCAAAGGTGTCTCTTGACTTGAACCTTTACATAGCAAGTAAGAGTCTGATTTAACAAGAGTGACTCATGTCTTGAACTCTATCTCAGCTTTTTCTCAAACCTGCACACAACCTTTCTCTTTAGGGTGTATTCTATAAGCCCGTGCTTTAATGGCCCTGCACGTCTATCCCAGATTTCATGAACGCTCTAGGAATTCTGCCTCAAAATTCCATAGGAACCGGCCTAAGTTCCACATTCACATAGGTGGGTCTATCAGAGGTACTCCCGTAGCTTGGTACCTCACTCATAAAAAGTATAGACCTCATTAAGAGTTTCTATTATCTCAACCTATCGCTTCAGGATTCATGCGTACCTTACACTTGCATGATTCTTTCATATTGTTCACGACTTGTTGTTTACCCATTGTAACCTATTTCTTGGGATCTCCAGTCAATTAGGTTGGGTTACCATCATGACAATTCATAGGCATTAGTCCCATCTTTTTAGATGTATTTAGGACTTTCTCTCTAGCTAATCCTTTCGTCAAAGGATCTGCTATATTATCATTACTGCGTACATGATCCACTCTCACAGCACCTTTTGTGATGAAATCTCTCACAGTGCTGTGCTTTCTTCTAATTTGACGTCTTTTACCGTTATAATAACGGTTCTCAATTTTTGCAATAGCCGCGGTACTATCGCAGTGGATCAACACAGCTGGCATAGGTTTTTCCCACAAGGGAATCTCAGCAAGTAAACATCTCAGCCAACTTGCTTCTTCACTAGCATTTGCTAGTGCTATCATCTCAGACTCCATAGTGGATTGTGCCAATATGGTCTGTTTCTTTGATTTCCAAGATACTGCTCCTCCAGCTATATTAAAGATATAGCCACTTGTTGCCTTGGAATCATCCGACAAGGTGTTCCAATCAGCGTCACAGTATCCTTCGAGTACAGCTGGAAATCTCTGATAGTGTAATCCGAGATTCATGGTCCTTTTCAGGTATCTCATGACTCTCTCTATAGCTTGCCAGTGCTCATTACTAGGTCTACTAGTAAACCTGCATAACAATCCCACGACATAGGCAATGTCGGGTCTAGTACAATCAGTGGCATACCTAAGACTACCAATGATGCTCGCATATTCTTTTTGTCTTACACCTTCACCAGTGTTCGCAAAAAGTTTTACACTGTGATCGTAAGGGGTGCAGGCAGGTTTACAATCAAAATAATTGTATTTCTTTAAGATCTTTTCCACATAGTGGGATTGGTCCAAAGAAATTCCATTTTCAGTCCTAGTAATCTTGATCCCGAGAATTACACTCGCTTCTCCGAGATCTTTCATATCAAAGTTGTTACACAACAATGATTTCACTGCATTCACTGCAGACAAATTTGATCCAAATATGAGTAAGTCGTCTACATATAGACATATGATAGTGCAAATGTTATTTTCTGATTTATAGTAAATACATTTGTCACTTTCATTCACTTTGTACCCATTCGATATGATCAAATTATCAAATTTTTCATGCCATTGTTTAGGAGCCTGTTTTAGCCCATATAATGACTTGTCTAATTTGCAGACCTTATTTTCTTGTCCATGAACTAAAAAACCCTCTGGTTGTTCCATATAGATTTCTTCTTCTAGATCACCATTTAGAAAAGCTGTTTTCACATCCATCTGGTGTACTATTAAATTATAAATTGAAGCAACTGCTATTAGTACCCTTATGGATGTGATTCTTGTGACCGGAGAAAAAGTGTCGAAGAAATCTATATTTTCTTTTTGTCTAAAACCCTTGGCTACAAGGCGAGCCTTGTATTTATCAACAGTGCCATCAGGTTTTAGTTTCTTTTTCAAAACCCATTTACAACCAATTGGTTTGCATCCAGGTGGCAAGTCAACTAAATGCCAGGTCTGATTGGATTCTAAAGAATCCATCTCATCGTTAATAGCTTCTTGCCATAAATCTGCATCCAGAGATGACAAAGCTTCTTGAAGATTTGCTGGATCTTCTTCTATTGCAAAGGACACATATTCTGGTCCAAATTCTTTAGCAACTCTTACTCGTTTACTTCTTCGAAGTTCTGATTCATCTGTGTCGTTGCTTTCAGAGTTTCTTATCACAGGAATGTGACTCGTTTCAGTGCCCCCACTGTTTCCGTTGCCCCCACTATTTCTTAATTTGAAGGGAAATTTATTTTCATAGAAATCAACATCATTTGATTCTAAGATCACTTTAGCATTTAGATCAAAAAATCTATATGCTTTACTGTTTGCCGCATACCCAATGAATACACATTCATAGGCTCTACTAGCGAGTTTAACTCGCTTCGGGTCTGGAATCCTTACATATGCCAGACATCCCCAAGTTCTTAAATAAGACAAGTTTGGTTGTCTTTTCTTTAATATCTCGTACGGAGATATTTTCGTTTTTGACTTGGGAACTCTATTCAAGACAAAGCAAACAGTCAATATAATTTCCCCCCACCAGTGAGTAGCGGCACCTGAATTCAACATTATAGCAACGACTAATTCTGTAAGAGTTCTATTCTTTCTTTCTGCTTTACCATTCATTTCGGGGGAGTATGGTGCAGTCGTTTCATGTATAATTCCATGTTGTTTATAAAATTCATTAAATAAACTAGAATTATATTCAGTTCCTCGATCACTTCGGAACTTCTTTATTTTACAACTAAATTGATTTTCAATTTCAGTCATAAAATTCTTAAACACATCAAAAGCATCGCTTTTATTTTTCATTAGATAAACAAAGGTGAAATCAGAGCAATCATCGATAAAAGTAATAAAATAACGTTTCCCATTTCTAGTTAAAGTTCCGTCAAGTTCACAAATATCTGAATGTATTAAATCAAACGGTTCAGATTCTCTTGTTACGGACTTATGAGAACTTTTAGTTATTTTAGCTTGACTGCAAAATTCACATTTATCTAATTCATCATTTGTGTTTAATTTCGGTATATGTCCCAAATTACTTAAATTTGAGATGCAACGATTATTAACATGACAGAGTCTATTATGCCATAAATTAAAATCACACAAAGAGTAAACGGAAGACATTTTATTCATTTCAATGTTAAGCTTAAACATGCCATCAGTTGCATACCCTTTCCCAACAAAAATACCATTTTTAGTAATGGTGTACAAATCAGCCCCTATAACCTGATTAAACCCAGCCTTATTCAAGAGATACCCAGATACAAGATTTTTCCTAATTTCAGGAGCATGCATAACATCCTTTAGGATCAAAGTTTTTCCAGAAGTGAAGTTCAGCTCTACATCACCAATACCAGCAACATTAGTGGTGTGAGCATCTCCCAACAGCACCTTTTTGTCTTCAACAGCTGTGTATGTTTTGAACATAGCACGATCATAACAGACATGGCGAGAGGCACCAGTGTCCATCCACCAACCATCAGTTCCACCTACCATGTTCAGTTCAGCAATCATGGCGATGAATTCTTCAGTCAGGTTAGCCTGAGCATTAGAAGCACCAGGTTTAGGCCTGTTCTTACATTTTTTAGCCATATGACCTGGTTTTCCACAATTGTAACATAGGAATTGACCAGCATCATTTCTAGGTGGTGGCTGCTGCTGCTGTTGCTTACCATTGGGAGCCTGTGAAGGATTCCCATTCTTAATTCGGTTCGCCTGATTAGGATTGCGGTTCTGTTTCTTAAGTGGTTTGCCCGTAGGCTTCAGAACCGCACCGAATTTCTTTTTGTTGTTATTACCAACAAACATGACTTCTTCCTTCTGGTCTTGTCTCCGAGACTCTTCTTCAATTCTAAGGCTAGTAATCAGACTTTCAATTGAAAATTCTTTTCGTTCATGACGAAGAGTATTCTTAAAATCTTTCCAACCAGGGGGCAGTTTGTCAATAATAACAGCAATCTGAAATTGTTCATCAAGAGTCATACCTTCATTCATGATTTCATGAGCAATTTTTTGCAGCTCGTGAGACTGCACTTCAACAGACCTTTCGTCCACCATCTGATACCTGAGATAGCGGCTCACAGCATATTTTTTGACACCTGCTTCCTCAGTATCATACTTCTTTTTCAGAGCCTCCCAAACCTCTTTAGCAGTAGCACATTTGCAGTAATAATCATATAGGTCATCAGCAAGACCATTCAGAATATGATTCTTACAGAGATAATCATTTTCTTTCCATAGGAGTAATTCTTTCTTAAGCTGTAAAATATCCGCAGCCGTAGGCTGTGTTGATGATTCAGTTGCATTAGAAGCACTTGCATCATCCACAAGTTTCTTACCATTGGTGCTATCGATTTCTGGAACAATAGGCATAGGCTCACTCAACACGTTAGCAACCTTTTTTAAGGTTAAGAAGAAAAACATTTTCTGTTGCCAACGGTTGAAGTGAGTGCCTTCGAATTTGAAAGGCTTATCAGTAGCACCAGTGACAGTAGCAACAATATCTTCGGTCGACATGGCAGTTTGAAATCGTCTTAAAATTGTTGGAAAACAATTACAGAATTTGCAAAAACAAGTTTTGTTAAAAACAGTAATTGAAAAAAAATTGCCAACCGAAAATTCGTAGCTGAGTCGCGGACTAGGTCGCTTTCTTTAAGACGTTTTTATGACTTGGTCTTTTCTGTTTAGGTTAAGAAAACGCAAGGCTTACTTAATTTTTGGTCACCAAAAAATTAATACATCACACAAGCAAGCCCAAGGCCCCGATCCGATCCGAGCCGGCCGGACGGACGGCGGCGCGCGATGGTCAAGGTTGATTGCGTTCTCACCCATCGCACAAAATTCTATACCCCTAAGGGCACACCCTTGTAATGGGAGAGTAGTATATAAATACTCATAAAGTCTCAAGTCCCACCAATGTGGGACTTAACAACTTTTCAAAATTCACAACATGAAGAAAGTTGTGTTCTTATAAAACCAAGTTCTTGTGTACATCATTTCCATTCAATTTCCAACAGAAAATGTATATGGTTTAGGAAAAATAATTATGGTTTCATATATAAACATAATTGGAGCTCTTAAAAATGTAGAATAAGCAAAATATACATGCATAATGAGCGATATGAAAGCTTCAAGCATAAGACTAAACAAAATGAACATTCAGCAACTTAAACTCCTATCCAACCTCCTCAATTTGTTGTTAATTATTGTGTTTTCCAAAACTCTCTGAAATTAAGATCCATATCTGTCTGAGACAACATATAGTAGATGATGCCAACGTGGCAAGTAAAGTTAAATGGATATGGGCATATGACTGCACTGCAGTCGGTAAATATGAATCGTCTGATATTGATCGAATAGTTATGATTTTAAAACTTAGTTTACTCTTAGGTCTCTTATGGATATAAGTTATGTTCCATAAGACTGTAAGATCAAACTTTTACTACTGAATTTACCTCATGGACAATTTGATATTTTGATTAATCAAGAATATGCTAGATTATACCGATCTCTAGATATCATGATGTCTAAGACGGTTTTAAACTAACAACACTTATTCTAAGACTTTACAACACTCACTCTTTAATGTAAATGACATACATGTGGTGTCCCACTATTTTGGAAAATAGTTCACCATAAATAGGTAGAATCCACATGTATAAAATTGGAGTGAACCTCACTAAGAGTAAACATAGAGTAATATCTGCTATATAAAAATATTTGAACAAAACAGTATAAGACAGTGGCGGAGCCAGAAAATGTATAAAGTCCAGGCGAAATTTAAATTTAAACAAAAATTTCAGTTTTGAAATGAAAATTTTCAAATTTAAAAAAAAACACAATTTTATCCTAAATTAATTCCTACAAATCTCAATTTTACTCTAAATTAACAACTAAAACACCAAAAAAAAAAATTTTGCGGTGAAAAATCTAAGTTTTGAACCAAAAAACTTCAATTTTGCTCTAAATTAATCTCTAAAAATATCAATTTTACCCTAAATTAATCCCTAAAATACCAAAAATTTCCGACCGAACCCGGGTTGCAGCCCTAGCAGCCCGGGTGGCAAATCCGCCTATGGTATAAGATAATACAAAAAAGGACAAAGATTTAGGGAATTAAATAAATTCTAACAGTATAAGATAATACAAAAAAGGACAAAGATTTAGGGAATTAAATAAATTTTATCTTGTATAATATTTGATGGAGAAAATATTATTTTAAGGATTTAGACGATTTGTATTGAGGATTAAAAGTTATCTCGTGATTCAGTAGAAGACAAGAATATTTATTTTGTCCTATTTTTTAACCTCTAGTTTGTCTAGTCTCAATGACAATTTTAAAATCAAACATAGTACAACTGAAATTGTCATGTCTAATCTATTATTTTTTAACAGATCAAACATACACTTAAAACAGTACGATATCATATCAAGAATAACACTCCAGGCCTCTTTGCGTTAAGAAGCCATTCACTTAAAGAGAAATTTCTGAACAAAGAAAAATGAAAGATAAAATTAAAGTTTTGTCTAACATGTAACACTTGGTTATATAGTATTTCCTCCGTTTCAAAATATAAAGGGAAAAATAATCTCATTTATTAAGAAAACATAATAATGAAATTTGAAATATGATTTTGTGGAGTTTGTCTTGAAATAATTTGCATAGGAATGTGTAAAACTATTTTTTTATTTGTTATTATTTATTGAGAAAATGAGAAAGAAGCAAAAATTAAATGCAATTTGTATTTAATTTTATGAGAATAAGGAAAAACATATTATTGAAAGTGGTTTTTTTTTTTATATTTTGGGACAAAAATAGTGATTTTTTCACTTATATTTCGGACGGACGGAGTGTATGGTACACAAATTATGAAAACATTATAACGAATACAAAATTCATCATTGAATTAAAATTTTATATTATTGATCGTCAATAAAAATTTTAAAAAAATAAAATCATTTTATGTGTTATTGTGTCTCATAAAAATTAACGGTATTTAATAAAAATCCATACCCCGTTAATCTTGATTGATTTCAATAACATATCAAATAATTTTTAATTTCTTTAAAATTTAACATTAATAATTTATATAACATAAACTTTCAATACAATAATAAATTTTATAAAATTCATATTCGTTAATATTATTCGCACTGTACCGAGTCGTCCGTGTTAACATTAATATTACCTCTCTTATAGCAGTAGTCTCAGCATGAGCAGTGGGATCTTTGTTTCTTAAAACTAAGTTATGACAGCTTACAACAATTTCATCATTTCGAACAATGACCGCTCCAAACGGGTGTCCATCACCACATTCAACACCTTTATCTGATTCTTCCACAGCTATTTTTAGGAACTTGTGGTCTCTATCCTCTGCAGCTGGTAAATAAATAAAGAAAAAATGCACAAAAGTACATTTCAGGTAATAGAAATTAGATTATCATTTATCAATCATGTTAAATAGCATCATCTCATTGATCAAAAGCCATAAATATGTGAATAAAATAGCATCACCATTAGCAGCCATGATGATTGTATAAGAATTGGGTTGATAGAGAGTGTGCAGCAAGAGAAACTATAAATGCTACAACTAGTTAACCCGTCTCTCACTTTTATAGTGGGAGAAGAGATTGACAAAGAGATAAAGAGACAAAGACAGTGAAATAAAGGTTTTTTTCTTGTCTATCCCTCAAGATGATTCGAGGGTATTATCTGTAACCATTTAAAAAAAATTAATTAATATAAATTTTTATAAAATAGATCGTTATATTAAAAGTTTATAATATATAGATTATTTTTGTAAATTTTCTGAGAAATCTAAAATCATTTGATTTGTTATTGAAACGCATCAAAATTAACAGTTTCTGTAATTTCTTAAACACCGTTAATCTTTATGTGTCTCAATAACATATCAAATGATTTTAGATTTGTCTGAAATTTTACACAAATAATCTATATGATATAAACTTTCAATTCAGCAGTATATTTTATAAAAAAATTATATCGCTTAAACCTTTTTGTAGTGTTTGAGGATAAATAATCTCAAATTTTAAAGAGTACACAAGTTGTAATCTCTAACTCTCATTTTTTTTTAAGTATTTTTAGGTACATAGATGAGATGGTAAATCCGCCATAAACTCACAAACACAAAGTGGAATAATTAGATATTGAATCTCAGTCATAAATATTTAGTATAATAATTTCGATATTTTCTATCAGTTGAGCTAAGATTTCAGGACTTTTTAAATTTTAATATCTCAAAATAATTTTTATTAAATGTTTTTCAATTTTGTCTTATTGTCGACATTCGTTTCTAACACTCTTATCTGCTAACCTATGTGGATTATTAAAAGTCACATGGACAATTAGATCAAACAATTTTAAGTGCAATGTAATCAATGGTCAATTTAAAAATAAGAACTATTTTGATACAAAGTAGTTTAAGATAAGGACTAATGTTTTTTTTGTCGGGACAAGAGCATCTACCGTAAAATTAAGTGATTAATTCATTGTTGGATTGGAGAGATTTTAAAGGATGAAATAATTGATCTAAGATTTAAAATTGCTTCATATTTAAAATAAAGGTTGAACTCTCCATCCTTGATTAAGAGAGAAAAATCTACAACCATTCAACCACATCTCTTTAGTTAAAAGATAGTAAGGATTAATTTGATAATAAGTTGAAATGTTAAAGACTATTTTCAATATAAAATTTAACTTTAGTGTATATATATATATATTTCTTTCTTTATCTATTGTTTCAAAGGCAATAAATAATCAGTTTTCTTTATCTATTGATCTTTAATTATATTACTAAATATTTTTTTTGGTACATAAAGAGGGCATTAGCCCAAGAGAAAAAAACTACGAAATTAAACAAACTCTCCTGTGTATGCGAGTTTCAGAGATGTCATCAAAAAAGAAACTTTAAAATTTTGAAGGAAAAATCTTTATAACACGAACATTAAAAAAAATTATGGTTAAACTAAAATTTGTAAGAATATTAGTATAAGTAATATGTAGGAATTTAGATTGATACGTCTTCTTATTCTTCTTCAAATGATAGAGTTTAATCACAAAATTACCTGGCCGAAAATAGTAAAAATGACGAGTATAAATGGAAAAATAGACATAATAGCATGTTCTATCACGTATTTTCGCTCATGAGAGAAGGTTACAAAAACTTGTTGGATGCATGCTATTATTTGGATTTTGGATCTCTTCTATATTTAGAAGAGTCGTAGCTGAAGTGAGTCATGTATACCATATTCCATCAAAGGAAAGTAATGACACGTGGTTATGCGGTGTCATCACTTGATGAAGGAAGGAGGATGAGTGTGAGAGTTAAATGTCGTTTTTTGTTTTTGTAGTGTTATTACATTGTAAGTTTGTAACTAAGCATAAAGAAATTACACTAAATAGTTAATTTATCTATTTGAGGATGGTCGTAGTGTGATGAGTGAGCGGAATGAGAATTTTCCTTAGTCATAAATTCACCATAGTATATTTTGCTCCCTCAATATGTAAATTAATTTAATATTTTGATGAGACCTTCCAATGTTCTTAAATTTAGCTCATAGATGTATCAGAGCTAGCATGTTGACAAAGAGTAATAATAACTCATCAAGCAACATTTTTTTTTTTTGACGCAGTAATAATAACTCATCAAGCAACATTTGGATAGTGCAGTATAAGTGCAAAGACTTTCATCAAATGAAAGCGGTCCACCAGAACACGAAAATTAACAAAAACAAAATTCAAATGAATCTTTAATCTCCTAGTTCTAAAAAGTTTAGTTATAGTGCTAGGTTTTAAAAATCAGGTTGCAGGTTTACAAATTTTACTTTTCAGTTATTTTTATGAATTGAAAAAAATATTGATCAATACATAAGATTAGCGTGACTTGTTTCAATAAGTAGACTCCATTAATAGATCTCACTATTCTTCCATTTCAGTCGATCTGAAACATTAATAGAGAAAATACAGAAGGTAGATGAATGGAACAAACACAACTCCAAATAAACATTCCATCCAAATTCCAAACAAGTAAAAAAGGGATTAAGTATCACAATTAATAAACTAATTAAAAGCAACTTAAATGTTCAACTGAATTCTCAAAATTGGTCACTGCTGGTACTCAGTCTCAAACACACAAGTGAACATCAATCAAAGTACGAAAGACAAATTATAACAAATTCCTCCATTCTAGAAAGCTACAAGACTATAAATAGCCTCAACAAAATACCAAAAACAAAATAAACTTAATATCATAACATTTGAAAATTTATTTCTTCTTTCCACCCTTGGCAGCATCACCAGCCTTGGTCTGCAAAAATAAAATGCAAATGTTAATACTTTACAGATTAATAAAACAAATTATATACAATGAAAATTTTTCAAGACAGGAGATATGTTTTACCTTCTTTACTCCACGAATCTTCTTTGATCTATTCTTTCTTTCCTTCATTTGTTTCCTAGACTTCTCAACCTTAGTATCGAGTCCGTTCTGCAATAGAAAGAAATGAAAACAAATAAAATTATTATTCTCAAACAATTGAGACCTAAAGACTTGCCAAAATCACAACCCAAATCAAGCTTGCAGTCAATTTTGTAATTGCAAGAGCAAAGCAGAGCACAGGCACATCATGCAATAAAAATTCACAAAAACACAAATATTACACGCAAGTCCTTTTATTATGTATGATTGGGAGCATTAGACAAATTCTATTAAAGAACACATAATTATAAGTATGTCTCTATACAAGTGAAAAGTAAAGAATATACCTACTCTAAAATATCGACAAGTTTAAAATATCGACAAGAAGAAACATTTGAAATTAAACAGCAGGCAGATAACACTCACTTTAAAAGAACTTGTTCAAAATTCTGAAATACAAACAAAACCCAATTTGCCAAAAACACTTTGATGTTTAGTCTTTTAACAGCAAAAGAAACTTTTTAAGAGCTAAGAAACTTTTAGCATAACAGATCCTTAACCATCTCATCAAAAGGAAAAAACATGAGCAATGATAACTAGTAACATAGTGCACCTTATTTTACACAAATAACAGTCCAAAACAAATGAAAAGGAATTTTAAGAAAAGCCAAAAAAACTCACCCTGATAAGTCTGTATTTTGGTTCATATTTCTTTGCATTCTCAACGGAATCATAGATCAAACCAAAACCAGTAGACTTGCCACCACCAAAATGAGTTCTGAACTTGAAGACGAACACGGTGTTTGGGTCCTTCACATCATAAATTCTGGCAAGCTTCTCCTTTAGCTCAGCCTTCACACCAAACACAACAAAACACATAACAAAACATCAGCAAAACTTCAATAACATTCACTTATTATTATATTCATATCACAAACAACAAATCATAAACAAAAATACCTTGGACACATTTGCCCTCCCAGGATGAAGAACATCAATGACCTGCATCACATAATAAAAAACATTAATTGTTACATCATTATAAAGCCCCAAAAAAATGAAACTAGTAATATAATATAAAACCCTAATAATCTTATTCCCACAATTTAAAAATGATATCATTATAAAACATTGTGAAAATAACTTAGCTATATGAGAAATTAAACTAATTGGTACATCATTTTAGCATAACAACACTAATCAAAATTCACAAATTCATATGAAAATTGAGCTTCAACAGATTCAATTTAGAGTGAATAATACAATAAACTCACTAATTCAGAGCAAAAAAATATCAAAATGATTCAAATAAGCTGAATCACAAATTAATTTTCAGTATGAAGCGACACAATCTATACAATTATACAAAGATCTGAATCCATTGCATACATTAAGGTTAAGATTAGGGTTTATGAAAAAGAGAAAATGTGAAAAATGAAACTCACGAATTGCTTCCTTGAGAGAAGCCTGTTGGTCATGAACTTCCTGGTTCGGATGGTGACTGCCTTGTCCGCCATGGTTGTTGTTGATGGGCGCCGGTTATCGAGCTACAGCTACACACTCTCTCACGCAGCGCACACAAGGGAATGAGACGAAGAAGGAACGTGAAGGCAAACCCTAGAATTTATATGAAACCCTAATTCAAACTAATTGGGCTGGCCCAATTTGAAATACTTTTCAGACTTTTTGTTTTTACATTGTTTTACACCATTTTTTGATTGATTATTTTAGTAATTTCTATTTGCACCCTATGTCTATATACATCTATTTCGGTTTCTTTAATTTTATTTTTTTTGGTCAAGAATTTTTTATTTTTAATAAAAACATTTTTTTTCTTTTTTTTTAATTAGTTAAGAGAATATTACACCTTAATTATGGGTAAGTGAATTTTGTCAAAAAAAAGTATGGGTAGGTGAATTTATGGAAATTTTAGAGGTGAACACTCGGGTAGGGGTGTAATTGGACCGGTTTCGAGTGAATCCGATGTCCGAACCAATGAAATTTCAATTGGTTCGATTTATGTCGGTTTGGTTCATTTTCAAAAATAAATCTGATCTAATCTAGTCGGTTTAGATTGGATATTATACTCGCTTCGTGACATTTTGTTTTTCTGATATAATATCTGTTATTATTTTTTCAAACACGATATATTTAAACTCTATTTTTCAAACGACTTACAATAATAACATAAACCAAATAAACCATAACACAGTTTCTATGTTTTCTTGTGTTGTGCGTGTTTTGTTTTGAAGGTGAATGTAGTTTGGGTCCGTCAAAATATGAGTCAAATGGACCGTTATAAGATGGTCGGGTTGGTTCACCGGTTCATCGGATTTCAAAAATGAAATCCGAGATCCGAACCAAACTAGTTTGGTTTACCTCGGTTCGTTTCGGTTTTTGATCCGAACCAAAAAAGGTCAGTTTTTTTTTCGATTTGAATCAACGGTTTTATTAGTTTTGTCCGATCCGCTTACACCTCTACACTCGGGTATCAATTTATATTGTTTGGTATAGTATCTCAAAGTCAAAATTTAATATCATGCCATATATTTATATTTAAAATTGAAATATAGGAGCTTCTACTGTACAACGGTGAATTAAAGCATAACGGTACATTTGGTTCTTAAATGAATAAACAAACGAGTTTTTTATGAAATAAAAAGTTGTTTGTCAACTTTTATATTTTAAAAAACATTATTTCGTAAGAAACAACATCCTTTCATTATTTATTCACTATTATAATATCTCAAAAATAACCAATATTCACTATTGTAATATTATTATGAGTAATAAAAGTTTTAGAAAACTACATTTTATTTCGCCGACACTTTTGATGAATAGGATTAAATTAGTATTAATGTCAAATGATAGAAAATATTTTTTTCTCACATAAAGTAATTTATTTAACTACTAATTTAAAAATTGAATATGCCGATACACTTTAATTCACCGTTGCCATAGCATTTCCCTTAAAAAATTCATATTTTAAATCAATTTTGCCATGTTGGATATCAAATAATTCACCAGTTTTAAAATATCTACTCAAAAAGTATTATTTTATAAATCATTTTTTATTAATTAATTAATTTGGAATGTACAACCAAAATATAATGGAATACAAAATACCTCCTGGTTTAAAGAATTGGGTGATTCATTGCTTTAATCAAAATACCTTAGGGAGTGAAGGTCATGGTCGACATCAAATCAAAAGTCAAAAAAATTGAATTGTTAAATAAAGCGGTTATTGGTTCTAAAATTAATGCTTCAAATTTAGGGGATTCCCATTTATATCCAACATATTTTGGAGCCAGTTGAATGAGTTTCAGTGTATTAACATTATAGAATAACACAATAGTGGCGACTAATTAAGATTTTCAATAAGATTACATTGACATTAAGTGGTGGAGTTAAACATCTCCTCTTCAGTAGAGTAGATCGTTAGATTATTTACATCTTTTGGTTTTGGCTTATTGGGAGTGGAAATTTGATATATGTAGATTTTATTGACCAGTGTAAGTAAAAATTATGTTGGTTGTCTTCAGGGCAATTCAATGTTTTAAATTATATGAGTTGAATACCCCTATAAGTGGACCGTGGAAGGGTTATAATTTTTATAATTTTTCTTCTGTGTGACACTAAATATATATATTATTAATTTTGATATGTTCTGGTTACACCTTATAAAAGATCAAACTATTTTTATATAAAAAAGAAAAAAGTACAAGAAAATAAAAGATCAAACTTAATTATTATTTTTTGAGGATAAAAACGGTTGCATAAAAATAAAGTCTATTCCAATAGGCACACAACATCAAGTTACACTTGTTGATAAGGAAACCTATCTTGGAACAACAGTTTGGTCCCCATTGGAACACAAACCTTGGGAAGTTGAAAAAAGGGATGATAACTGCAGGTGCTAGGTCAAAAAGACAATCGAGTGCCACAAGACTCATATTACTGAAAGGAATGATCAATTGAAGACTGAGTTGGAGAAAACTTACAATGATTGGAACTTGGGAACACAGAGATACGACCAATTCATGACAAATCCTCAACTTATATGTAAAAATGGAGTCTACAAAAATATAGATGATAAACTCTCGATTTAAAAATAAAATAAAATTAATGCATCTATAAAACTATTAAATTTTAATCTTTTAAATATTAATTTGATATAAATTTTATTATGAAATAAAAATGTATTATGTCATTTTACATTTATCAGTTAGTTGAACCACTAATTTTATCAAATATTCCAATTAGTATTAATCTTTAGCTATCAACTATAAACTATAAAAAAAAATGACGTAAACTTAAACTATAAACTATAAGTTATCAATCATTAGTTATTAGTTATAAATTACAAATTATAAGTTACATTGTCTGTTATTTTTGTCAAACAGGACCTTAGAGTGCTAAAAATATGCCATATATTAAACTTTTTCTTTTTCAATTAAACAATATTAGATATTATTATTTATTAAAATGTAAAATAACTTTGTGTTTCAAATATATATATATATATATATAACTTTGAAATAGGAAGAAAAAAAACAAATGTAAATAAATAATTTAAATATTTTTCTTTAGTTCTACATGATAGTATTTTTTGCACAGCTTTTAATCAAAAACTTTATATTGAGTATCTAAACATGTGCCATAAGAGCACAGGTTAACTTTTCTCCTTATTGAATTAGGTTGTGCGACAGAAGAAAGTATATACTTAAAACGCCACCAATTTTTTATTAGTAAGAATAGGTATGATATGTACTATGTCTAATAAGCTTAGCTCAAATTGTAGCTACTAAAAAAATTATTGGTGTGGCAAAGATTCGAACCCCGAATTTCATATTTCTCCACATTTAAATATATGAGTCTATCCTCTAGACTACTTGACAAAAAAAATATAATCTGTAAGGACGCCTAATATTTTATAATAATATATATTAATAGTTAGAAGATAAAACAATTTGGATACTCGAACAACTTTAAAAGTTTTATTTTAATTAATTTATGCACGTGAGAAAAAGAAAAACAAAAAGAAAAGAAGAAATAAAAAGAATCAATGAAAAGAAGTGTAGGACCAAACAAATAAAAAATTTCAATTATTAATTTGTATTTCAATTATATATAATATTCTTTATCGCATGATATGTGTGACTCTCCAACTATCATATTTAATAAGTATTTTTTTGTCTACCCCCACAAGATTTAGGGGTATTTACCCCCAATCACTTAAAAAATATTTAACCGATATAAATTTTTATAAAATATATCGTTGGATTAAAAGTTTATATCATATAGATCATTTGTGTAAAATTTCAGAGAAATCTAAAATCATTTGATATGTTATTGAGACGCGTCAAAATTAACAGTTTCTGTGATTTCTTAAACACCGTTAATCTTTATGTGTCTCAATAACATATCAAATGATTTTAGATTTGTCTGAAATTTTACACAAATGATCTATATGATATAAACTTTCAATCCAACGGTGTATTTTATAAAAAATTATATCGCTTAAAACTTTTTATAGTGGTTGGGGGTATATACCCCCAAATCTTGTGGGGTACACAAGTTGGCACCTATTTAATATATGCTAGCTCCTTAAAAAATCATATTTAATATATGAATAATGAAAGAAATATATAATTCATGACTTAATTGTAAGAACAAGTTTGGTTGTACAACAAAAAATTGAAGGTTTTGATGATAATAAAGTATGAAGAACAATTTTGTGCACTAATCATTTTACTAAGTGTGCATATACGCATGTTTCAAAAAAATTTACTAATGAAATTTGGATTCTAAGATTTACGCTATGAACTCTAAAGAACGAGTTTTGTACTTTGATATGTAGACTCTGAAGAACTATATGCATTCAACGCTCTGAAGAATGCATTCAACTTTTCTATGGAATACTAAACTAAAGTGGCTTTGAAGTTCTCAAGCAAAGAACTTTGATGTGTATCTAAGAAGCAACTCTGATATTATTGTTGGGGCACGAGGAGGCAGCCGGGGGATCATCCACATTGGGTTCAAGAACATCGATATAAGAGTCGGACACCACACTCTTACCCAAAACCTTAAGACAATGGGTTTATGGGTCTTTCTACTTATATAGTGTTCAACCTCCACTTTTCTAAGCAATGTGGGACTTACTCACACTTGCCACAACATTCTCCCCTCAAGTGTGGGTCTTCATATCATTATGCTCCCCCTCAAGCGAAAGCTTTTTCCAACCATATACACTTGTACCGCCGTTGCCACTTTGCACACGGGACCCGCCGCCTGACCACCTTTGTCAAGAGGACTTTCGATACAAGGAGCCTGATCTTTAATCATCGGCTCTGATACCACTGTTGGGACACGAGGGGGCAGTCGGGGAATCATCCACATTGAGTTCAAGAACATCGATATAAGAGTCGGACACCACGCTCTTACCCAAAACCTTAAGGCAATGAGTTTATGAGTCTTTCTACTTATATAGTGTTCAACCTCCACTTTTCTAAGCAATGTGAGACTTACTCACACTTGCCACAACAATTATCACGGCTCGTTATGTACAGACTCTGAAAGTCTGCATCTTCAAAGGCAACTCTGATATTATCAGCGTACAAGTGAAGAATATTCTTTGAATCAAAACCATCAAGCACACAATCAAGATGTTTTCTTAAATAGATGTTTGTGTTTGAATGGTTAAGGAAAAAATCACAACGGCTCTCCACATTTCACGCCAAAATTACATACAATACAACATCAAGTTGTGGAATATGCGAAGATCATGTTGTTCAATCCTGAAATGGTCGAATTGTTTCAACACTTATAAAAGGAGGACTTAGAAGAATTTGCAAACACAACTGACCAATAAGCTCACTACAAACGAAATACTCATATAGCTTTAGTTTTTGTAATGTCTCAGAAGTGTATAATTATGTTACACTTAGAAAAATACTGTTCATATTCATATCAAGTGTAAAGGTCTATAGCTTCTGTATCCGCTTTCTTAGAAGTAAATTATAAACACCAAAACTTTGTTGTAAACAAAAGTTGTTTGTATTCTTTGATGGACTAGGGATTAGTTAAAAGCCTCTAGAAGTCGGTGATAGCTAGATAGTCATGATGATTATTGGATTAAGTCTTTAAGGTTAAGGCAATTCTTGTCTTCCGTGTATTTATAATTTATTTATCTCTTGTTGTGTCATAGTTAGTTGTTTGAATTAATGCGAAAAAATTTATGGCTTGTTTAGTTGGAGAGAAAGAGGGAGGAGATAAAGTGAAACACGGAAATCAATGCAAGTTCAAATACATGCATTGGTTTTCGTGTTTCACTTTCTCTCCTCTCTCTTTCACTCCAACCAAACAAATTATTAATTTAGAGACCCAATTCAAATCTTATTTCTTGTGTTTTTTTTTAAAGAAGCTAAAAAATAAAAAAATAAAAACTAAAAAGAAAAACTATTCACGAAGGAAAAATGTTCATATTGTTCAAATACAGGTATTGGTTTCCGTGTTTCACTTTCTCTCCTCCCTCTTTCACTCCAACCAAACAAAGTGTTAATCTAGAGACCCAATTTAAATCTTATTTCTTGTGTGTTTTTTAAAGAAGCTAAAAATATAAAAACTAAAAAGAAAAACTATTCACGAAAGAAGAATGTTCATATTGCATCATTCTTAAGAAGATCACGAAGGCCTTATGGAGGAGATGTGTGAGTCAAGAAGTCGGCATCTGATGAAACAATTTTTGAATGTTTCGACCATAGCTTGGATGTGGAAAGAGAGTCGACTTAAGGGCCAAGTATCATTGTTCAGACACATCAGATTGCGATATCTCCAAGATCATCAAACAGCAGCCGAGAAAGTGAAAGCATGTGCACCTGTGGTACCCAACTCGAGCCAATTGTACACATCCAAGTTTGAAAAGAAATCTGGATTGTTAAATCCAATGTGGTTCCAAAGACTACGAGAGAACTTAAAGTCTCGAATGCAATGAAGAAAGGATTCATCCTAGAGGCCACAAGGAATGCAAGTGGCAGAAGGTCTCATCTTGCGGTGATTGAGTAAAAACATGGTAGGAGTAGAGTTGTGACAAGCCAACCAAAAGAAGAATTTGATCTCAACAATCATTGACAATCATTTCTTTTTACAATTCCTCTCAACACTAATATTTAATGCATGTAAAATGAAAGAAGTAAATAATATTTATATATGATCATTTTGGGTGCGTTTGATCTTCTAGAAAATAAAAATTTAGTTGTATTTTGTATGATTTAAAATTGTTATTAGGATTTGGATTCACCATAGTCGGAGAGATGACTATGTTGCATTCGGTCGGATATGGACCATTTGATTAAGATCAAACAGTCCAGATTTTTAGTTTGAATTTTATATATAAAAACATACCTTAAAATCAGGACCGTCAGTTGTTAATCGGATGATCATGAAACATTGACTCTATGCAGTCAACTACATACAACACAATCCTCTGTTCTTGGGACTACACAAAATAGAGATCAAGGAACTTGACAAAAGCATATATTTTTGTCCCCATCACAAGTTCTTTAAAACATCAAAATAACATTTTTTTTTCATCAAACATGGTACAAGATAAAATTTATTCAATACTCTAAAATTTGTCTTGTGTTGTTATGTCTTATACGGTCATACATAAAGCATTATGTGATAAATACGCCAAAGGCTTTATAATTTTAACATAAATATATAACCTATTATGTACTCCCTTCAGTCTTAAATATAAGCAAAAATTAATTTGTATTTGACTTAAATTTAGATCAAATACAGTTTAACTTTTATTTATATTTAAGACCAAAAAGAATATATACATAGATAGAGCGACATTTACAAATACTACAAGTTAAATTTGACTTTGTTCTTACATTGTCGGTTGAGGTTGACTTTATGTTAAATTTATAACTAAATAATAATAGAATTTAATGGGCATGCTTAAATTACTTTATACAGTCATTCAATATGAAATTAACAATTTGTTTTTTTTTGAAGCAATTAACAATTTGTTATATCATACAACTAATATCAAAATTACTCTATAATTTGGAAAATTATAAAATATTCATTGAATGTTAAGTATAAAACTAAAACATAAATATGAGATTAATTACTATGCAATGACAGTGTAAATTATTTTTACTCCTGCATCTAATCACACTATAATGACATTTTTATATGTTAGTTTCTACAATATCTCTAGAAATATATATAATTTGATTAAATACATGTTTTAAGTAAAAATTATACTATCACTATATACAAATTAACTCTTATTAGTCGGATTTTATTTACTCGAAACTCTAAATTATTAAGAGAACTCTTCCGTTCATAGAGTTAATACATACTAAGAGCATCTTCAATGGTGGTACCACTTTGATTATCATACATTATTAATAAATGATCCTTACAATGCCATATAATAATATACATTAATAACAAATTATCCATTCTATATTTATTTTATTTTATTTTGTCTAAACCATAAAAGTGATCTTAAATTGATGATACAGGTACCGCATCATCATTTTTTATACCCTCTATACTACATCATGGATCTCCAATGATAAAAAAAAATTAAGGTGTAGACAGGGACGGACCCCCGGCTAGGTGTGGCTATAGCCACACCAGCCTAGCCAAATTTTTTTTGAAAAAAAAAAGAAGGATATTTTTATAAATAATTTTAAGTCATTCTATATACAAATTGATACAGATATTAATGTAAATATTAATTTAAAGTTTATTATTAATAATTGTAAGTCATTCGGTACATATATTAATTTAAGTATTGGTACAAATACTAGTGCATAGTTTATGATTGATGATTACAAGTTATTCGTTATACATAAAATATTATTTTAAGTTATATAGTTTAATTTTATAATAATAAATATTAATTTTATTTGTCAAAAAATGGTAGATAACTAATCGAATTTGTAGTAATTTTTTGTATATACATGTTATACTTTTTTTTTTAACAGTCTATACATGTTATACTAATAATACCCTTGTATATTATTTATAGTTTAACTAAATTATCATAATAATTTTTTTTAGTAGCAGCTAAATATTTTAGCCATACTAAAAGTTTATGTCCAGGTTCGTCTCTGGGTATAGATCATTAATTTATAAAACTCTCTTTAATATCTTGTTGGAGATGCTCTAAATTACCTTGCTGCCTCTCAACCCTCATTTAGAATCATCATTTCATTTAAGCATACATTTCCAATCAGTCGTGGGCTTGGGGCTTAGAAGACAGATTAATCAATTGAGTATATAAGACTGTCACTAAACACAGAAAATCAAAAACTTTGATGAATTATTTTCATCTAAGAAAGTCAGCTAAACTGAGGTCAGTGAGTGAAGTGAGAACCAATCGGGTATCATATCAATAATATTACTAGTCAGCTGCCGGCTTAGTTGGCAGTTGGACATAAACAGATAATTTGATTCTCTTTTTGGTGGGCCTTTCCTTTCATCCTCTTATTTATTTTACTACCAATCATAATTTTTTTGGTCAAATTGATACTAGTACTATTTGATTATCCTTGGAAAACAACCTCATCATCCATCATTGAGTGAAAAACAAAGGGATGATTGAACATGTTCTTGGAGCAATGCCATTGGGTAATAACACCTGGTCAGAACCGACATGCATGTCCAATAATTGATGGATCAAAAAGGAGTACTAGTAGTTGATCTTGTCAACGTGTACCTTCTATAAAAAAAATTCAAATCCACACCCTTTATCAAAAAAATATTATGTACATTGTACATGCATATTTATTTATTTTAAATAAATAAAATCAATTGAGATCAATTCAGTTTTTAAAACACCGGTCATAAGGACTAATGAGTGGTGTAACCAAATGAGTGAGCATCCACGCGCTTTGCGTGGACCCACTCATCTATGGTTTAAGCGGTGTTTTAAATGTCGGAGTAGATATCAAACTGGTGAGACTTATGTGTCATCATGATTCAATTGGTTCAACTATTAGATGACAAACTAATAAACAAAAAAAGTTTAAATAAAATGGAAAAAATACTTCAATGTTAATCAGGATCAAACCAACCGGGAAACTAGCCAGTTCCCTGTTCAATCGATTGAATCAGCTGGCTCGATCCAGTTTTTAAAACATCGAGTGTAAGTGAAAATTTCATCTTGTTACTACTCAATTATGAATTCCATAATTGAGTGTTAAAGCATGCAACTTAACACATCAATATCATGATCTAAAATGGACCAGGATTTCCTAACTACAAAAAGTACAAAATTACTAAAATTTAAAGATCAAATCAGCATCACAGGATCCGGATAAAGGTTCAATGACTCGCATTTCGACTTTAGTAAATCAAGTTCAAAATGCAAAACTAAAATGTCGGCCATCCAGTCTTAATTCAATGGCACTGAGGGAGCCTCCATGTGAAAACTCAAATGTATATTGTATAATCTACAAAAGAATTCAATAAAAGCCTCAAGAAAATTATATATCAACAGCATCAACAGGGAGAGAGATTGTCCTGTTCAGAGAGTGCGGAAGCAACGAGCCAGTATAAAAACTCTTTGCAGTAACCATACCTTCTCCACCAGGGAATTCCATCGCCTCGCAAATTTGGTTCCTTTTGGTGTCCGAATTGGGGCTGCTTTTATGAACAGGTTTCAAGTGAATCCCATGGTTGCCTCCGTTTATTGTTTTTGCCAATGAAAGTGACAAAACGGAATAATTTATTATGTGCTCTCCGTTACCGCTACGAGAAAATTCATCATCGGCTAATCCGAGTTGTTGATCCTTAAGTTCCCTTAACTCCATTTGGTATCTTGCTCTGAGCCATCTCAGTTCCTTTTGGCCATGTTTCTCATAACCACCTTGAAGACCACAATACAGCGAACGGATATTGGAGAAATCATGAGTTCCTGATGAATATCTCGGGGAAATTGTTGCACTAACCGGAAATTTATTTTCCCAAACATTCTGTTCTTCATGTTCAGCTAATATTGATTTATCTATTTGTTCATTTTGTTCATCAGAATGACTTTGATCTGATTCTACCGGACTCAGTTCACGGCTTTCATGCTGATTCCATATCCCCTGATATTGCAAGTCGTCCGATCGATTTGATACGTTCAGATTCTCTCTAACATGATTGTCATACTCCTCGGATGGGAACGTAATTTCCTCGAATCGGCCATGCATTGAAGCACATCCGTGCTTACAACATTCAGGAAGTTGCAAGTTACCCTGATTGTGTGAAAGAAAATCCAGGAGGGAGCCGTTTGAAGTATGATTCGACACACAATTGCTGCAGAAACCTTGATCTGCAAAAGGGGGAGTTTCGACGATTCCTGGTCCTGATTGCCATTCAGGTACCAAGGAAGCGATTGCCCCATCTATCATATCTGCTATACTGGTAACATCCTGGTCGGTAATGTCAAGTTCTGCAACCATCTCAGTCGCCACACTTATCGCTGTGTCCATATCTATGTCAAATGGGAAATAAATATTCCGAATGTGGCCTGTGTCATACAATTAAATCACATCATTAAATATACACTAGTAGCATTAAAGCCGTGCCAAAGCACGGGACATGAACAAAACAACACGGGCGCGTGGGAATTGAAGGCAAGGGCGGAAATTTGAGGCACAGAGATCTGACACGCGGCATATAAGTTCATTCTTTTATATATAGTAAATAGATAAATATGACATGTACATAGTACTTATAAAATGAAAAGTGACAATCTTACCATCTTTATCAGAAATTCTTAGTCTCAAAAATAGGCCACCATCATCTTTCTTCTTGCCCTTGATACTTATGTCAACATGTTCGGAGGGTTCGTCATCATCATGGTGCTCAAAAAGTTCAATTCCAGAAGCTTCATTATCAGCTGGATGAAAATATGAGTCTCCTTCATGACCAGCGCCATTTGAGCATTCATTACTGAAGTTACTATAGCTTCGATGAAGATTGTAGAGTGGCTGCCTGAAGAGGGAACCAAAGTCATCCAGTTCTCCATTGTCTACAGGTCTCAAATCATATTCATAATCATCGATTTGAAGAAAAGGGTCATCAAGAAGCTCCCTTGCAGAAAGTCTTAGAGACACTGTGGCCAAGCATTTATCAACAAATTGCCGCACTTCCGGATCCTTAACTTTATACAAAGCATCTGGCTTTTTCCCCTGGTGACAGAAAATGCGAATGAAATCTAGCCACCACGGAAAAACCCTTTATAACAATCGTGGAGAGATTAAGAGCAGAAACTTACAGACATAACTTTCTTGTATATTTGAGCTGGATGTGTGCATTCGCTGTAAGGATATTCAAATGTGACCATTTCTAATACACACATCCCAAAGGAATATATGTCAACTAGTTCATTATACGACTCTTCGTATACTTCTGGTGCCATGAACTCGGGCGTTCCTACAAAACAGAAGCGTAACGTAACAGATGAAGTTCAGTCCAACTAGAACATCCTTTTGTCCAATTATAGTTAAAGTGTTACTCGCGTAGCCAGGAAATATTACGGTTTCTATGTCGTCATCAAATCATTTCAAAAAAGGTATCAACTAAGTGAACTCGTTGGCATTAATACTTGAGCTAGCCAGTCGCCACATCTTTCATTGATACCGTATAATATACGATATTAGTTAATGCAATTTAGTAAACATACCGACACAATGCGCTGCATGAGATTTCCGAAGAATTGCAGCTAGACCAAGATCCCCAATTTTGACTTCTCCTTGATTTCCATTGATAAAAATGTTATCACATTTGAGATCCCTGTGAATCACCGGTGGGTCATGGCTATGCAGATAAAGAAGTCCTCTCAGGATCTGTATGCACCAATGCTTCACTGCTCTGATGTTAACTCTCTTGTGCTTTAGCCTATACCTATTACAATTGAAACAAGCTAAGCATTAGCATTCATAGATGAATAGACAACACAAGATCTAAAATGCATGATACAACGTATAAGGAGGATAAATAGTCGGAAGATTCGGAACTTACTGTCTAAGTGTACCAGAGGTGAACATTTCAGTGACAAAGTTAATATTCCTATTAGCAGTATCAACCCAAGAGGTGTAAAATTTCATAATGTTTTGGTGTTTCAATGTTTTCAACAAATGAATTTCACAGTAAAGCCTCTCAAGATCTTCAGGACTTTGTAGAAAATCATACAACTTGACCTGATTCCAAGCAACTTCAATCCCTTCATACTCATCAAATGCTCTATATCTGCATCAATTAACAACCCAACAAACAAAAACAAATCTATCAAATTCCCATTTCTACAACCTTAAACAAAACAAAAACAACCTCAAATTCTAAGCAAATCAAAACTAGCCCAGATAAAAAAATCAACTTGAAAAACCAAAAAGACTTCAAATTTAACACCAACAATAGCAAAAACAAAATGGGTATGAGTTTTTTTAACATACACTGTCTTTGAAGCTCCTTTGCCAAGAATTTCATTGTACTGCAAAAACCAAAGACAAAAAAAAAAAACATCAAACTGAGAAAACTAAAGAGAGAGAAAGTGAAAATGAGAGATGAAGAGAAACTGATAATACTCTTCCATATCTTCCAGTTGGATCAACTTCAACAAACTCAGAATCATCTTCTTCAAGGTTTGTCATTGATTCTGTACTTCACTTGAAGCTGTTTTTTTTTTCTTCTCAGTTTTTTTTTGTTTTTTGGTTTTTCCTATGATTAGATTTCTACTTGTGTTCCTCTTTTGTTACGACACACATGAACAGAAACCGAAAGAGAGGAAAAGGCAGAAAGAACAATATTTATATTTTTCTGAAAAAATAATATACTTTTTTCACAACCTTTTAAACAGATATTTATTTATTTATTTATGATAAAAAAAAACTTATCAAAAAAAAATCACGAGAGAGAGAGAGAGAGAGAGAGAACTATGAAATTGTTGTGTACCACATTTTAGAAGGGAATACAAACATAAACATTGCCACCCAACCCATGAAGGAACGTGACAAATAGACAGCGTTGAGTGAGAGTCCTAATTACATGTTTGGGTCCACTTTAGTTAAGTCTGTTAATCTGGATTTGATGATGATGTAATTTTTAGTTTGGATGAAATTATATTTACGGAAATTTGATGTAATATATGAAAGATTTAGTTATCAAAAATAAATATGAAAGATATATGTGTCAAGAACTCAAGATCCAATTTGTCAAAAAAAAAAAGAACTCAAGATCCAAAGAACATGAATTATGTCATCTTTTTTGACAATGAATCTTGTCATTTTTAAAATTTTGGCACATATATCTTTTATATATTGTTCACATGAAATATATTACTAGATGCTTTAACATTTTAGACTTGAACACATATTAAAAATATTAAGTTTTTGATATAAGATTTATTTTCAATTTTTAATAGTATTAATTATTTTTTTAAAAAAAACTAATCTTATTTACTTTATACTACCTCCGTCTCTTTTTATAAGATTCCGTTTGACAAAATTGTCTTATTCATTTATAATGTTTTGACCGTATTGTTTTAATAATATATAGATGTAAATATTAGCATATAACATCTTGTTTGATATATTTGTTTTGATGAGTACTTTCAAAATATCAAGTTTTTATAATTTTTACTACTAGATAATTAAAAATATTAGTGATCAAAATTGTGCATTGGTATACGTGTAGTGGTCAAACGGCGTCTTATAATTAGGGACGAAGGTAGTATTTTTTTTAATACAATTTAAAATTTAAAATTCGTTTTTTAGAATACTACTCTCTACTATGCCATTTATTCTCTTTTTTCTCATTAAGGATAAATATAAAAAATCAATATAATTTGTCAACTAATTTAATATTAAAATCAATTTTTCTAATAAGCGTGTTTTGTCAAATTGACTCCTATAAATAAATAAAGAGAGATCATACCGCTCAAGTGGTAAAAGCTGAAGATATATGAATTGGGTAAAGAAAAATTCAAAATCAAATTCTTACATAAACAATTTATTTTTTCGATATATAAAAAAATACTACTCGTATTAGTCTTGTGGTTGCATTTAATTCTATCCAGAATTAATTTTTCGTAAAAAAAACCTCTATCCACAACGCTCATTTTAATTTTTTTCCTACATGTTATTAATACTCCAATTATGATCACAATGAATATCTATATCGCCAACTACATTTGAACACATTTTTCGTGAAGATGGGTTGTTTTTTTTAGTACTAGATGGGTAGATCGTTATTCCGTATTCCTTTGTTTAGTACTAATTTTTTTATTTTTAAAAATATATTATATATGCTAAGATGATAATATTATTTATATAGTTTTGGTTTGAGATTTTAGAGTGTGTTCATTATAAGATTTTTGATTTAATTCTTCTTGAGGTCAATTTGGGTGGGTTGATTTATATAAAATAAAAACTCTAATTTTAAATAATAAAAAAAACTCTAACTTTAAATAGGGTTTTATAGATTAGACCGATCGGATTAATCGATTTTTAGACTAAATACTGAATTTAAAAAAATATTATATCAAGTTTTGTATATTCCTTTGAATTAAAAAAATTGTAAACATTAAATCTTTTATTTAAATTTTTGACCAAAAAGTAAATTTTATTGATAATAGTATGAATTTTATATTTAGTCAAAAAAGGTATTAATGTTTTTTAAGGAATCAATTTTATGATATTAATTTTTTATAATGTGGTCAAACTATAGACATTGAATTTTTTTCTATAAATAAACTATATAGATTTTTTTAATAAGAAAAATATTTGAAATTAAGAGTTTTTTTGGGTACATTGGCGAAATGACAAAGTCGTTGAAAATTCACACACAAAAAGTGGAGTGACTGAGGTTTGAACTTTGATCATAAATGCTCAACCTAATAATTTCGATATTTTCTGTCAGTTGAACTAAAAATTTTAGACTAAAAATGACCTTTTAAATAATTCATCTTGATAAAATAAAGACATTTTTTTGAAAGAAATAAAATAAAGATTTTGAAAGTCTTAAACTTAGAAAATTAATACTAATCTCAAACTACTTTTTTTAGAAAAATGTTACCTACCTCATAAAAGAAAGGAAAAAGTGTTATCTAGATTCATTTTCTTGTAAATTAAAAAATGTTTTGTAGGTACCAAACATCCTCTTAAACCGTGTTTGGCACAAGTGCTTTCCCATACTCAACACGTTAATAATGTCACATCCAAAATATAGTTTGACCATATATTTTATCCAATTGACCCCCTTTTTTTTTTACTAATGATCCCTTTTCTCATTGTTTCAATAATAATTAAGAGCTCAATAATGACATTTATTTTATAACACATCCACCCAAACAGTGCAGAGACAAGGCCTGCAAAATAAAATAAGCAGTCATATTAGTAGCGTGGCTAGTGATGTTGGCATGTTGCTGAATTGTACTTCTTCAAACAAAAACAAAAAAAAAACTCAGTCAATTTTTCTCATTTCATCATCAATAAAGAGTAAATAAAGCACCATTTCCATTTTTTGTGAGTGATATATATATATATATATATATATATATATAATCCTTCTATAGACAAAAAAAAGATATTCATTAATTTAAGAGGTTGATGTAATTCATATATTGCTAGCTCTAGTGATCAAATTAGGTTAAGGGATCTAATGATCGTCTATTAACTAGCAGTATATCATATTATGTTGATTTTGCTTTTCCATATATTTAGACATGATATACACACTTTTATGGTTCCTCTTAATTCATCTTAGATTAGATTTGATGCAACATAATTGTGAATTTTTCTTGGGTTACATCATAATTGTTAAACTATTAGTTTAAATAATTAATAATAATTATAAATCATAAAATATTGAGCTGTTATTAATTTAAGTATCAAGTTATTGTTGATCTCTAGCACTAGGTCTAACAATTCAGAGTTTGTAAGAAAAATTATTTATATTTGAGATTAAAATAGTAACAAAAATATCAATCATATATAACCAAATACTTGTTAATAAAACGTTGACAACTTGTGTACCCCCACAAGATTTGGGGGTATATACCCTCAACCAATACAAAAGATTTTAATCGATATAATTTTTTATAAAATACACTGTTGGATTGAAAGTTTATATCATATAGATCATTTGTGTAAAATTTCAGACAAATATAAAATCATTTGATATGTTATTGAGACACACAAAGATTAACGGTGTTTAAGATATCACATAAACTGTTAATTTTGATGGATCTCGATAACATATCAAATGATTTTAAATTTGTCTGAAATTTTACACAAATGATCTATATGATATAAACCTTTAATCTAACGGTGTATTTTATAAAAATTTATATCGATTAATTTTTTTTAAGTGATTAGGGGTATATACCCCCAAATCTTGAGGGGGTAGACAAGAAAAAGCCTAATAAAACTCAAACCAATATGTTTAGCTTAATTTTGTTTTGTCAACTTTTACCTCTTCCTCCATGCATGATTT
Source organism: Trifolium dubium (assembly GCA_951804385.1). Classification (NCBI taxonomy): domain Eukaryota; kingdom Viridiplantae; phylum Streptophyta; class Magnoliopsida; order Fabales; family Fabaceae; genus Trifolium; species Trifolium dubium. The sequence goes on along the minus strand of OX638064.1, from coordinate 47,423,207 downwards.
TTGTCAAAGACACAAGTAACCATCTTTCGCTATTTGTACAATTTTTTTTTGTAATAATAATATTTAGGAACACTCCAACTATATAATACCTTATTTTAAATTGATCCGTTCTCATTGTGATCACCATCTTGTTCTTTTTTTAATAGGTAGGGATCGATCTTGTATATTTTAAGAATCCAATGTTTGATTTCAAACAAAAAATATTCCAAATTTGATTTCTTTTCGTTGATTTCTTTAGATTATTAGATGCCGTACACTTTTCCTCAATAGCAAAAAATGCCGTACACTTCGAAGAGGATAGCTCCCTTTTACAATAGAAAATTAAAAATCAATAGCCCTCTTTCTTAGAGAAAAAGACAGCTAACAATAAAAAAAGAATAAGGGGTTAAAAGAAAAACTTCAATATTGTCCATAAAATTTACTCAATTCATTTGTACTCTCTCATAATGACTAATCTTTTTCATATTAATTACTTATTTTTCAATTTTATCTTTGAAGTAATATTATTTTTTTCGTCAAAAATAAAAAAAAAAAGTAATATTATTTTTACCATTTTTAAGTTAATATATTTCATAGTATATTTATAGCCCTAGCGGCTATATGATTAGATTGTTGTTGGTTGTTTTGGAAAGAACGTAATAATCGAATGTTTGAACAAAATCTCTTGATAGATTCATCGAAAAAATAAAAAAAAATTGATTGGTGGTGGCTAAAGACAAAGTAAAAAGGTTTTTGCTCTAATCTTTAAATCCTTCTGCTTGTTTAGGATTTGCGAATATTTATTTGATGTTGTTTTCGATTTATGTTTGAACTTCTTGTATGTACTTTTTCTCTTGTTCTTTTAGACAGATCTTGTGCTTAAAAGAGTTTAGTCAGGGCCGATCCAACACTAAATAAAATCTAAAGTTAACTTTAAAAGTGAGACATTTTTCTTTGAGGCCTAAAACAAATTTTATTTAACACTTTTTGAGGAGTTGTAAAATTGTTATTTCATTTTTATAAAAAAACATTTTTTTAAGAGGCCTTTATGTTTTATCCAATGCCTTTTTTTAATATATTTATTTATGACTTATGAGAGACTCTTTTTTATTCTACGGCCTAAAGTCTTTGTTTGAGTTGTCTCACCCTTGAATCGGCACTGAGTTTAGTTAATATATTTTTTTTTGTCTTCTTCAAACAAAAAAAATTATTGTATATTTATATTAACGATTAGTAAAAAAATATTGTTCTTCATATTTTTCATCCAAGGGGGTGATTTTGGCTCTTTTTTAATCCAAAATCACCCCTTTACATCTTTTTTCTTCTACTTTAACTTAAATAAGTGAGTTTTCACATAGAGTAATTTTTTTTGTGATTTCGTCGACTTAGTGCGATGTTTGATTTCCCTTCTTTGTGCAGTGTTTGTTTTTCGGTCACCGTGCGGTGTTCGTTTGATTTCCCGTCTTTGTGCGGTGTTAGTTTGATTGGATTGCCAGAGCTACTTTGGTCAACTACTAATTTACACAGTGATTTAGTTCGTCAACGATGTAGATCCGAAAACATAGATATTCCTATTACTTTAGTTATATTACATTATTTGTAGGCATGAGTATGCCGTTTTGTGCTATTAACTTGAATGCTGTGAATTTGTTCACAGATTCATCTTTTTCATTTTTTGCTGTATTAAATTTGTACTTGAATCCGATGTACTCTATCAATTTGAATGAATGAACATTTTTTATTTGAATAAAAAATATTATATGTAGTAGTGTTTATTATTCCTTTGTCTACATAAATAGAAAATGAAAGAAAAACACTTGGTCATTCGTCCATGTTTGAAAAATAGTAGTTTCCGTAAACGCCCGTACACACGTTGAAAAATAGTAGTACTAACAAAATTCAAAGTTCTTTTATAAAAAAATGTGTAGTTCAAAGTTGTATGGCCAAATGAAAACAAACAAACAAAGCACTGTAATAGAAAAGATAAAAAAGGGTTTCATTGACGATGGAATATTGACCATTGGGGATTACAATTCTTAGAGATTATAACCAAATTTGATGTGCAAATCTAATTTATTGGACTAATTTTTTCTTACTAGATTTGTTATCTTCGTCAAAACAAAATGCTGAATAGTCACGGACACTTTGAGCTGTAGTGGTAGCGATCATGTCATGGCAAAGATTCTTAGGCATCACACTCGATCGACTTGAATGAATAAGACAAGTTAACTTAGTTTTAGTTAAAAAAACTAAAACATACATAGTCTAGGTTTGCAATATAACATGAGTGTGTAAAAGATACTCACTCCGTTTTAAAATAAATGTCGTTTTTGGTATTTTCACACATATTAAGAAATACAATAATTATGTTAAAAGTAGTAGCACTTTTACTAAATTAACTCTATTACTTATTCTTTGTTTTCTTAGAAATAATATATAAATTACTAGTAATAGTTTGAGGGTAGAACTATAAAATATTGCATTGGAAATTGAAAAGCGACACTCATTCTAAAACAAATTTTTTGATCTAAAAGCGATACTCATTTTAAAACGGGGGGATTATGTATTTTCAGTGTAAATTAATTAATATTTTTTTGTAGTGTTACAAAGTAACAGAGGAAAGCTAAGGAAAGAAGAAAAAAATAACAAAAAGAAATTAAGCTTCAACTTGTTTCTCAAAATGAAGGACTCGGAGTCAGGCAGAGAAAAATTCTAATGGATAGAATATCTCGAGTGATATAAACTTTTATGCCATGTCAAAAAAGTGAAACGAAGTATGGTAGAATATACTATTAGTATTGCTTATTAGTATAAAATTATCTTACACAATATATATTTATTTTTCTCATATATAGCTAATTACTAACTAAAATTTCATTATAAAGTAGAATAGTTTTTCTTTTCTTTTTTTATAAATATAGAGGATCCTATATAGTACTGGTTGTGCTAGTGGAACACATGTTTTGATATAAATATAGGACATCGTATAACTCATGATTTTTGTGTTGTAGTTGTGTTGTAGTATATCGACATCGTTTTCTTTTTTACAATAAGAAATAGATATTAATATTAATAGAGTAAATTATATATATTTAATTAATATATTCTGTTAGTGTATAATTATTTTATAAGCATTTAATGATGTATTGTCAAGTTAATTAATGAATATAAAATACATGAGTTGTCATATTCATTAGTTGATATAGAATCACAGTATTAGTAATAAAAAAAAACACATTATTAAATGTATGTTTATAATAATTGTAAACAACATACTAATTAAACTCAAATTATATTACACTCAATTTTTTTAAGAGAAAATTTAAATTACACTTTTATTTTTTCTCTTAAGTTAAAATATATAGTCTCCTACCGACGTAAATTGAAAAAAAATTATCGGATGATGTCAATCATTTAAATTATTTTTAAATATTTATAGAAATTAGTATATGCATTTGAACGCATGTGATACATTTGTTAGTAGTAAAAATCTAGATCAGTAAAAATTAATATATAGTCCCCTCCCTTGTTAGTAGTAAAAGCTAGATCAGTAAATTATATTCACTTGTCTTTAAGAGGTGCTTGAATCACACACATTAAACTATTTTAACATATATATACAAAAATATTTTTATGATATATAGTTATATACTAACTTTGAGTCTTTGAGCTACCATCTCATTTTTGGGTAGAATGAGCCACCATTTAACTTCTAGGGTTAATTAGTTTTTACCCCCCTGTAATATACACCAAAATTGCTTTACCCCCCTATAAATTTTTTTTGTTGCTTTACCCCCCTGTAATATCAGATTTTGTGCTTTACCCCCCTGGACTCAGTCAACCATAATATAATTTGCGGCAGTTTTGTTTAGCGGCGGTTCAAAACCGCCGGTAAAATTTTTATTTTGCAGCGGTTTTTTTTGCGGCAGTTTTTTGCGTCGCTAATTCATATTTTGCGGCGGTTTTTTTGTGGCGGTTTTTTGAGGCGGTTAAAAACCCTCGCTAAATTATATTTTGCGGCGGTTTTATTTGCGGCGGTTTTTTTAGCGGCGGTTATAGTATGGTTGACTTGAGTCCAGGGGGGTAAAACACAAAATCTGATATTACAGGGGGGTAAAGCAACAAAAAAATTTTACAGGGGGGTAAAGCAATTTTTGTGTATATTACAGGGGGGTAAAAGCTAATTAACCCTAACTTCTATTATAACATATAGAGCAATACAAAATTAATTTAAATATTTTAAAAATTACTAATTAAGGCCAATAATTTTTTATGATATCTACTAACTTTGAGCCACCATATTACTGGAAATTGACAGAGAGGATTTGATAATGAGTTTTATATAAAATGAAAATAATTTTCAACATACAGAATATGGCTTTTTAGCACGTTCAATGATTCTCTTTTTTTTTTTTTCTTCGCACTTAGGATATGATGATTTGAAGTTGCAAAATGCTTGAATTTTTTATTCAAGAGTATTATGTAATGTTTTGTTCTTGAGAGTTGTTTCTTCAATGATGCAGATCGATTGCTACTTAAAACATAAGAGATAGACGAACTCTAGGAAAATGATATGCTAGTCTTTATCATTAGTTTGTTTCATCTAAATGTATTTTTTTAATTGATAAGTTTGGTTCGTTAGTGAGTTAGTTCATATAGTAGTAGTAGAAACAATTTCCTCTCACTCCTACAATTATTTCTTCACCCTACAAACTATCCAATATTCTAAGTTTATCTCCTTTTATAAAATAAAAAAATATTTACATATTATTATGTGGAGTTCACTCCACTAGAATTTTACTTATAAATTTTATACTTTTAATGATAATTTTGTCTGTGACTAAATTTTATCACTAAAAGTGTACAATCTACAGGTAAAAATCTGGTGGGGTGAATCCCATATATGAAGTGTATATTTTAATTTTTGGCAAAAGAGTAATTTAAAATATTTGATAATTGTAGGGGTGAGAGATTAAATTTAAGATATTAGGTAAATTTTGTCTTATATCATGTTTGGTGGAAAAATGTTATTTGGAAAAATTTGTACAGTGGTTTAATAAGAGACAAAAGTTTCAGTTTTTGTCGAGTCTCTTGCCCCCATTTTATCCAATCTCAGGAATAATTTTATAATCAAACTCAGTATGGCTAAAATTGTCATATTCAGTCTATTATTTTTTAACAGATCAAACACACTCATAGTTAACTTCCTTTATAGAAGAGTGCTAACAACACTTTCTTTTGAACACTCTCTCTAACACTCGCTTTAGTTAAAATAAATATTAGCCATTCATTTTGAAAATAAGTCCACCTGTAATGGTGAGACCCACATGAATTTGACTTAATTAGATCGAGAGTGAATGTCGGAGTGGGTATTTAAAAGAGAGTGTTGCTAGCAAACATCTTCTATTATAATATGACTTTTATGTATGAATTCTAAAGTTGTACAATCCTACCTTCATAGAGTTAGCTATGCGTAAATGGTTCAAAGTTAGAGATGGAGAGAGTCTCATAGTTGACGGAGATGTTGTGATGTGTCAAAGTGTGAGTAAAAGATTCACATTAATTAAATGCAAAAGTCAATATTGAAAAATATATATAAATATATAATTTATAGACTCAATACCTTAAGATTTGAAGTTAAAATGGTATGCATTTTCTCTTAACTTAGTGTAATTATTCAATATAGCGAGACTCCATGTGGTAGCCCAACACATGCCTCTAAACATTTTTTTGGTTATCATATCAATAAATTTTGTATGATATTTTAATCTTAAAAAATCCACACTTAATTTACCGAAGATTAGCAAGTGAAGTTTTATTAACCACCTTATACAACATGCTATAACTTTTATTTTCATGAGTACACTTCAGTTGATATTTGATACAGATATCTTAATAAGTAAGAGTTCGACAATAGACTATTTGATAATTTTATTTTATTTTTATAGACTTTATATCAAATAAAGTCATGCAGTATATATATACGAAGGGGGAAAATGACGTTATTGATTAGAATATTAATACTGTTTGGTATATTGCGCTAAACCCTAAACGTTAAGTTTGTACAAATGATTGAGCATGTGTGATGCATGGAGGTTAGGGTGCATTTTATTTGGTCAACACATGCACACATAAATTAAGATCGATATCCTATGAGTCTCTTCACCATAATGCTTTGATCTCTGCATCTAATCCAACTTAACACAACACAACGCATAACAAGTACCCGGCAATAAATATTTTCTTTAAATAATGATTTAGCCTTTAGTTTTTTTAACTATATTTGTTTGTGTTTAAGCTGACGAAAATTAATTTTATAATAATATGCTATCTGGATTTTTGAATTTTAAAATTGATTATATGGTGAGACAAAATATATACTCAATTTTATTTGATATTAATATAAATTAATTTAGATTGTCGGGTTGATAACTTTTTTTAGTCGATGATATGATATACAAGTATTAATGTAAATAAACTTGGGGTTTTGAGACTCTTCTGACTAGGGCTGAAAATGAGTCGAATAAGTTATACATATAATCGAATCAACTCGTGTCGAACTTGGAGTATTCAAACATATATTTGAAGTGTTATCATAGTTGTTAATGGCGGATAACGTAGCGTAGCGGTCGACCCCAAATTTGCTATAGCGGACAGCGGGTAGCGCTATAGCGCGCTATTTCATGTAGTTTATATATATATATTTCAATATTCATTCAACATTCATTAGGGTCCATATTTTACGGCACGCTTTTGTATCTCCGGTTATTCCCAATTGATGTCTTCTTGAAGGTGGAACGGCGATTGAAGCTTGAAGGTCGATCGATGATGGTGATGAGCAGATGATGATGGAACGGCGATTGAAGTTTGTCGTTCGTCAAACAAGTGAACAACAAAACCCAACCGTCAAACAAACAACGTAAACTTAGGGTTTGAAGGAAAACAGACCCGAAAATGCAATTTTACCCTTAAAATGTATGGGGAAGTTTCAAATATGCCCTTGAATGAGATAGCGGATCCAAACCGCTATTTTGATCTGCTACCCGCTACGAACCGCCAAACCGCTATAGCGCCGCTAGCAGCCGCTATTGGCAAATGCGCGCTATTCGATAACGCGTAGCGGCGAGGCACCGCTACGCTACGCTACGGCGCTATAGCGCGCTATTGACATCTATGAGTGTTATACATATTATTGAATCAACTCGTGAACCAAACAAGTGTTGAACAATATACAGTTCAAATTCAGCTCTAGTTTGTCTCATTTGGTTCATGAACCAAATTTAATGAAACTAACAATTGTCGAATCGATTCTCAAACTTTATTCGAGTTGATTCGATTCATTGTTAGCCCTAGTTTCTGATCCTAGTCTCAAAATCCAATTTACGTAATTGTGTTTTATATTAAAAATAGATTGGTTTAAAACTAATTTAGACTGCATGCCCCTTTATCATCTATTATTTTTGGTCATTTATGAATGAGTAGATGGATCAAGTCTTTGTTATGGCTAAGCTAGAGCAAAGGACTAGGGCCTTGAGTAACCAATAGCCGCGAAAGTGGGCCTAGCCTTTAAGCCCGTAATATGTCCATCAATTACTCTTTGGCCACATGTAAGTGGTTGCATGGTTCCCTTGTTCATTCTTATTATTGGTTTTTTTGATTATTACTTTATTACTTTTCGCACCCTGACAATATTTTTGCGCCTTCGAAAATGATCAGAATATCTTTTAAATTTGCACTCTAAGTAGCAAATGACTTTTTTTACGAACAATCACCAGCGTCTATACCTTTTACGCCCACCATAAATGAAAATATTATAAAAAAACACAGTTCGCTGTGTAATTAGCAAACTCAAACTCTGTTCGCATACAACATAACGAACTCAAACACCATTCGTTACCTAGATGGCGAACTCATACACTAATAACATAAATTATTTTGTTAAAGTTTTTGATCCGAAGAGGAAGAAAGAAACCAGCCATGAAAGTGCAGAGATTAGAACTATGAAATGCAGTAGGAGACCGTTTTCGATGGAAATCAAGAACCAACAACAGCACCACCAACAAAAACAATCTCAATCTCAATCTGGTTTTGATGGTATTGAAGACGAAATGAGAAGAGGAAGGCAAAAGTGCACATTGATTTCTTCAATTCATGGAAACAAAATTCATGTGATTTCTGACATCAAGTAATTTCAATTCTCTCTCAAACACAGTTGTGAGGGGATATAATTATTATGCTCCTTAACAATTTTGATATTTCTCTTTTAGTTGAACTAAAATTTATTTTAGTAGAATTGTAAATATTTTATAACAATAGATAAAAAAACACAGTAAAGAAAAAAAATAGTGTGAAAGTGGATGGATGTCTCCGCTGCCTAACCAACCAACAAAAACGATGAAGTTAGTATATTGTTTGTTGTTCCATTCTCTATCGCTAATGCCAATTGCCAAAGGCAGTGGCATCTCCACTTTCCATTAGTCCATAATTAGTTACATATTCTATTCAATTCCAACTTTTTTCAATATTATTAAAAAAGAATCGATGTGGATTACTTCACTACCACTCACAACCTCCAATCCCCTCAACTAACTACCAGACAAATTCACCAATTCCAGCATCTCCTCCTAAACTACGTACCTAGATACCATTCTCAAAACACTCTTTCTTTCCTACTTAACATAATAAATAACTTATTTTCAACCGTACTTCTATTAAGTCGGTTTTCATTTTTTTTTTGCTTCTTTCATTTTCCATGATGAATTCTTTGATTCATTGTCCTGCTGCAACTCGAGGATTAGATTCTGTTATGTTTGTTGTTCCTACCTGTAGTACTACCCGTTTCGTTAAGACCTATAACCATAAAGCTCGAGTTCGTTGCTCTTTGGAATCTAATGTTTCCGATATGAGTGTTAACGGTTAGTTACTATTCTTCTTCAATCTTATCTTTAATTTTATCATCAATATTGTTCGTGTGTTTGGATAAACAACTTAATTAAGTGCTTATAGAGTAACTCAAGTTCTTAGTTATGAAGTAGAGTATAATTGTTTTCGTATAAGCTGTAAGTTGTGTTTGTTAATTCTGTAGAGCTTATGAAAATAAGCTGAAAACAACTTATAGATATGTAATAAGCAAATAAGTTCAAATAAGCAAGCTAAGTAGGCGAGTTTATGTAACATTTCTTAAGATTAAAATTTGACGAAATGTTGCAAAAAAAAAATAAACTGACAAGAAATGTTTCACTTTTATCTGCCAGCACCGAAAGGATTGTTTCCTCCGGAGCCTGAACATTATCGAGGACCAAAGCTGAAAGTTGCTATCATTGGAGCGGGGCTTGCTGGCATGTCAACTGCGGTCGAACTCTTGGATCAAGGACACGAGGTTTTGTTCCTTCTTTGTCTCTCTTTTTGTCTGAATGATTTGAAATTGGATGTTATTATGGTTCATATAGCGTATCTTTTGTAATCATGGTGATGAATGTTACGAGATATCCGACTAATTTATTGTGTTTTGTTTTTCAATATTGTCGCATTCAGGTGGATATATATGAGTCAAGACCTTTTATTGGTGGCAAAGTTGCTTCTTTTGTTGATAAAAGTGGAAATCACATTGAAATGGGATTGCATGTTTTCTTCGGCTGCTACAGCAATCTTTTCCGACTAATGAAAAAGGTAAACAATTGTTACTTGCAGTCCAAATGCATGCCTGTACAGTACTATTGCCTTTCTTGCAGTGTCCATTTTTGTGATATTAATCCGTAACCGGATTAATTTTTCTTTATCATGCTGGAATTAGGTGGGGGCAGATAACAATCTACTTGTGAAGGATCACACTCACACTTTTGTAAACAAAGGGGGTCAAATTGGAGGTATGTTATGAACTAGCTGCAAAACTTCATTTTGTTCATTATTTTTGTGTTGATTTTTCTTTTATCTATCTATGAGTGCGCCAATGAATGTTCTTAACTTAGTTTTACAGTGCAGAACTAGATTTTCGCTTCCCGGTTGGGGCTCCATTACATGGGATAAGAGCATTTTTGACCACAAATCAGCTTAAGGTAATTGCATTGTGTATTCTATTGCCATATTGTTCTGATTGCATGACTGAATCAGTAGTATTCTATTATGCAAAACAAGAAGACTAAAGTTGTGCTCGCGCACTTTTTCCTCCTTGGGCTGTCATTGAATCTAACTTTACATATTGTTTATGTATCAGACTTACGATAAGGCTAGAAATGCCGTAGCTCTTGCACTGAGTCCAGTTGTCAGAGCTCTTGTTGATCCAGATGGTGCATTGAGGGACATAAGGAATTTGGATAGTGTAAGAGGATGTTATTTTTGGTCCTTTTCCCAGATAATTTTTCCTGATTATTTATCTTCTTAGCTTTATATTTGGACAACTTCAACATTTTTCCACTGCACATGTGCATGCCCATCCATATATTCACATACACACATGCACCCACATACAAAGGAGCAAGTGGAAATGGATCTTTTGAGACCTTTGCTGTATACCATGTTTTTTAACCTTCTATCTTAACATCAAATTCTATTCTTTTAACTATTAAATGCATTCTTGCAGATTAGCTTTTCAGACTGGTTTATGTCCAAAGGTGGAACACGCACGAGTATTCAAAAAATGTGGGATCCAGTTGCCTATGCCCTTGGTTTTATTGACTGTGATAATATCAGTGCCCGTTGCATGCTCACCATATTTACATTGTTTGCTACAAAGACCGAGGCTTCCCTTTTGCGAATGCTGAAGGGTTCACCAGATGTTTATTTGAGTGGCCCTATCCAGAAGTACATTACGGATAGAGGGGGCAGGTATGATCCGGACCTTAGAATATTGCCATCATCATAATTATCCAAATATCTTCATATATAGATTTTCATTCATTTCTGGAACAGGTTCCATCTTAGGTGGGGATGCAGAGAAGTACTTTATGATAAATCTGCCGATGGGAGCACATATGTTACAGGACTTGCCATGTCAAAGGTGATATGCTTTATCTTTATCTGTTCTATTCAACATCTTTACATGCGCGGTAAGATTTCAAATAACATTCCTGAAGTCTTGATGTTTATTTTCTCAGGCTACCGCCAAGAAAATTGTGGAAGCCGATGCTTATGTTGCTGGTGAGTAGTTTGCTTGCCTTGGCTTTTGCATTAATCTCATATTACTGCAACAATTTACAATGACTTGACTTATCATTGACTTGATATCAGCCTGTGATGTCCCTGGAATTAAAAGATTAATCCCATCAGAGTGGAGGGAAAAGGAGTTTTTCAATAACATATACGAACTTGTTGGAGTTCCTGTGGTCACAGTGCAACTCAGATACAATGGTTGGGTTACAGAATTGCAGGATCTGGAAATGTCAAGGTAATTCTCGAAACTTTAGGCTTCTTATAGAAACTACAAAATTAGATATTTTGTTTGAAGAACAAGGCGCAATATATTTCCTTTTGATCATTATTGTTTAATTTCCTTACAAAACCTTACATTCTGGATGGCAGGCAACTGAAGAAAGCTGCTGGGTTAGATAACCTTCTCTATACTCCCGATGCAGATTTTTCTTGCTTTGCAGATCTTGCACTTGCATCTCCTGAAAATTATTACATTGAGGGACAAGGATCATTGCTCCAGTAAGTGATGTTTACATTGAGTTGTTTGCCATGACCGACGTATGTCCGTATGATATATAATTTTTATTAACCTTCTAAATATGTTATTTCATTTCATCTGTCAGATGTGTTCTGACACCAGGAGATCCATATATGCCCTTGCCAAATGAAGAAATTATTAAAAGAGTAGCAAAACAGGTTAGTTTAAAAAATGTGTGGTATCTGTTATTCTTTTAATGATATTTTCATTGTTGATTTAGTAATGGAATGAAAAGTGTGCACATTAAATTGATTTTATAAATCATTATCAGGTTATATCATTGTTCCCATCATCTCAAGGTTTAGAAGTGACGTGGTCATCTGTTGTTAAAATTGCTCAATCTCTCTACCGTGAGGGACCTGGTAAAGATCCATTTAGACCTGATCAAAAGACACCAGTGAAGAATTTCTTTCTTTCTGGCTCTTACACAAAGCAGGTAAATTCAAAATACCCTGCACCTTTTAACTAACAATACACTCGTGCATATGTTAAACATACCTCAAGTTTGCAACTACTGATATTTTTTTGGGCTTCGAGTATGAAATATAAAAAGATTTTATTAAGTGAAGTGGCTTTTATTACTCTAACGAAAATGCCTGCTTGCTGCTGCATTTGATTGAACGGGGGATCAATTGTCAGCGGTTCCATCTTATGTGAAATACCGTGTATTCATGCATTTCCTTCTTACATATTTTAGTATCAGAATTGATGAGTGAAAAATCATTTGACATATCATAAATGTCAGATTTAAGGCGTCATTATGATGTATTTATATTACTCGCAACAGTTTATTGACATGAAAAAAAATATAAGAAAAAAAATATACTATGAACCTTTTTCATCTCAAAACATACTCAACTCAATTAATATTCCACTTCCTATTGTGGATAGAGCTTGCTCAAATTTATCAAACAGATTTAACCTTTCCTTTTGACTCTGTGTTCAATCTTTTTAACCAACTTTTCTTTCCAAGTTGATTCCGACATTTTGAGGAGCTCTTGCAATGTGTTTATGCCGCAATTGCAATATGTTTTCTCTTCTGGTGTCATAGCAGTGAGCAGTCTCTAGATTATCTACGTTTCACTGATATTGCCAACTTCTATTGAATCTGTTCAGGATTACATAGATAGCATGGAAGGTGCAACGTTATCCGGCAGGCAAACTTCAGCCTATATCTGTGATGCAGGGGAAGAATTGGTGGCATTGCGGAAGGAGCTTGTTGCACAGTCTAAAGACGACATTAAATTTACAAATACTAAAGATGAGTTGAGTCTTGTATAAGAGGAATTTTTCAGATTATATGAAATAAGCTTGTTCTTTATGCATGTAACATTTTATGTTGTATATTTAATCAAAAAGCAATTACAAAATTGTTAGTATTGCAATCAAGTAGTGTTTTTATACTTGTGAAATATGGTGTCTATAAACCGTGATTTGTATCCAGTCGACGACATTCGTAATGATGTGTTTGGACTAAAATTCGGGATTAAGATAATAATGAGGGAAGGCTGGAGGAAGTTATCACTGTACAAGCAGATTCATTTAGAGAAATCAATAGTAACTTTTTTCTCTCAAACAAATATAAACAATAACAATGATATCACTATCAAACTTTTTCATGTAGGATATATTTTTATAAGTTGATTGATAAAGGTTCCAAAAACCTCAGTTGAAGGATAAAATGAATTTGAACTTCTAAGTAATACAGAAAATAAAGTATATAGTACTAACGTAGTACATAGTACACATGAGCCGAAGACATTCTCACTCAAGGAGAGTGAACCTTAGCCACACTTCTATTTTCTTTTGGATAAATAGCCACATATGACACATCATTAGTTGAACAAGTGCATGTGTATTCAATTATTATTCATTGATGATCAAACATAGAAAACACTGATTTGAACCGAGGAGACAGTAAAGCACAAACATTCTTTGCAAACCAATATGTATTCTTCTAAGTAAGCATATGAATGAAATGGCAAAACTATGCTGCTTCTATGGAACATCCACTGTACTACCCTTACACTCTCACTCCCAGGTACAAACACTAATCTATCGTACAATATTATGCAGAAGTGATTTCTGATGATTAATGTTTACTGAAGTTGCCTTTGCAGTTGCAGAAACAACACTGCTCAAACAGTAAAATACTCAATGGCAGAAAGACTTGTGTAATTTATAACATGGAAAGAGAAAAGAAAGAAACTTCTCAGGTATTGAAGATTGCTGTGAGCGGCGTTACTGAGCTTCTGAGGCTTTTCTCTCCTCAACAACCAAGGTATGTTTATGTATAATCTATGCCATTGAAGTTGTGTCTGATGTTCAATGTGTGTCAGTATCCAACACCAATGAATATATCACTTTTATTGTCTTAAATTATTTGTTAGTCTCTATCTGTTAG